>OY720451.1:40012410-40172410 GCA_963082715.1 Harpalus rubripes | reverse complement strand
TACACCCTGTACATGCAATCTGGCTTTAATATTACTTAGATTGTTAATAAAAAAATTCCTACTGTTTTATTTAAATAAGAAGAAATAATTATAGGTAAATGTTAATTGAAGATAAGAAGATATTAATATTATGTTGTTTTGTTTGTTAGATACTAATTTTGTTTGATAAATGTCAAAGATTTGTTTGCTTTACAAGCAAGTAATTTTAGAAACTGATTGATTACCAAAGGAAAGGTTGCTTTGCTTTACATTTCAAAATGTGTAAGACTGATTATAAAATAAAAATATTAATAAACAATCAAGGTAAGAAGAAGCCGGATAGTCGGCTTTACCGACTAGTCGCCGACTAGTCGGCACATCTCTAGTACTTAGCAATGTGTGGTAACCCGTGAACATTAAATTCCAAAAAATAATTTAATTTCGTAGTTACAGAAATTTGTGCTTATTTTTTTTATGTGTGTACCGAATTGTTTCGTCTACAATCAGTTTATATATATATATATATATATATATATATATATATATATATATATATATATATACAGGGTGTAAATGAAATAAGTGCATTAAATTTAACCAGTAATATAACTCGTCGAGGGCATGAGCCTTGACTTGTTCTCTTTGACCATGTCTGGTTTTGGAGGTGTAAAGGGAGAAGGGGCCAGTAGGCGGTATCGAAATGCTCTCCCTAATATTCTTCTACATCTATTTATAGCTCTAGCAACCCTTCTTATATTCCACTGTGCCGCACCATTGCCGGAGACAGATAGCAGGTAGCTTATCAATTATCTACGTAGTCTGCATTTTACTTGCAACAGTTGTTATACGTATATTGTTGCTGTGCTGTGTTTATATAACAATAATATATTTATTTAATTATGAGGACATAATATACAATATTATATTATAATTATGTACGAAATTATTTACTTAAAAAACCTAATATGTGACCAATAGGTGAAATACAAACAAATATTAATAAGAATAAGAAGTAAACATTATTGCCAATAATAGAGAAATAATTAAATAACATTAAAAATTACACATTATAACATCTGCCTTTTCACAAATACAAACATTACATACATACATACATACATACATACATACATACATACATACATACATACATACATACATACATACATACATACATACATACATACATACATACATACATACATACATACATACATACATACATACATACATACATACATACATACATACATACATACATACATACATACATACATACATACATACATACATACATACATACATACATACATACATACATACATACATACATACATACATACATACATACATACATACATACATACATACATACATACATACATACATACATACATACATACATACATACATACATACATACATACATACATACATACATACATACATACATACATACATACATACATACATACATACATACATACATACATACATACATACATACATACATACATACATACATACATACATACATACATACATACATACATACATACATACATACATACATACATACATACATACATACATACATACATACATACATACATACATACATACATACATACATACATACATACATACATACATACATACATACATACATACATACATACATACATACATACATACATACATACATACATACATACATACATACATACATACATACATACATACATACATACATACATACATACATACATACATACATACATACATACATACATACATACATACATACATACATACATACATACATACATACATACATACATACATACATACATACATACATACATACATACATACATACATACATACATACATACATACATACATACATACATACATACATACATACATACATACATACATACATACATACATACATACATACATACATACATACATACATACATACATACATACATACATACATACATACATACATACATACATACATACATACATACATACATACATACATACATACATACATACATACATACATACATACATACATACATACATACATACATACATACATACATACATACATACATACATACATACATACATACATACATACATACATACATACATACATACATACATACATACATACATACATACATACATACATACATACATACATACATACATACATACATACATACATACATACATACATACATACATACATACATACATACATACATACATACATACATACATACATACATACATACATACATACATACATACATACATACATACATACATACATACATACATACATACATACATACATACATACATACATACATACATACATACATACATACATACATACATACATACATACATACATACATACATACATACATACATACATACATACATACATACATACATACATACATACATACATACATACATACATACATACATACATACATACATACATACATACATACATACATACATACATACATACATACATACATACATACATACATACATACATACATACATACATACATACATACATACATACATACATACATACATACATACATACATACATACATACATACATACATACATACATACATACATACATACATACATACATACATACATACATACATACATACATACATACATACATACATACATACATACATACATACATACATACATACATACATACATACATACATACATACATACATACATACATACATACATACATACATACATACATACATACATACATACATACATACATACATACATACATACATACATACATACATACATACATACATACATACATACATACATACATACATACATACATACATACATACATACATACATACATACATACATACATACATACATACATACATACATACATACATACATACATACATACATACATACATACATACATACATACATACATACATACATACATACATACATACATACATACATACATACATACATACATACATACATACATACATACATACATACATACATACATACATACATACATACATACATACATACATACATACATACATACATACATACATACATACATACATACATACATACATACATACATACATACATACATACATACATACATACATACATACATACATACATACATACATACATACATACATACATACATACATACATACATACATACATACATACATACATACATACATACATACATACATACATACATACATACATACATACATACATACATACATACATACATACATACATACATACATACATACATACATACATACATACATACATACATACATACATACATACATACATACATACATACATACATACATACATACATACATACATACATACATACATACATACATACATACATACATACATACATACATACATACATACATACATACATACATACATACATACATACATACATACATACATACATACATACATACATACATACATACATACATACATACATACATACATACATACATACATACATACATACATACATACATACATACATACATACATACATACATACATACATACATACATACATACATACATACATACATACATACATACATACATACATACATACATACATACATACATACATACATACATACATACATACATACATACATACATACATACATACATACATACATACATACATACATACATACATACATACATACATACATACATACATACATACATACATACATACATACATACATACATACATACATACATACATACATACATACATACATACATACATACATACATACATACATACATACATACATACATACATACATACATACATACATACATACATACATACATACATACATACATACATACATACATACATACATACATACATACATACATACATACATACATACATACATACATACATACATACATACATACATACATACATACATACATACATACATACATACATACATACATACATACATACATACATACATACATACATACATACATACATACATACATACATACATACATACATACATACATACATACATACATACATACATACATACATACATACATACATACATACATACATACATACATACATACATACATACATACATACATACATACATACATACATACATACATACATACATACATACATACATACATACATACATACATACATACATACATACATACATACATACATACATACATACATACATACATACATACATACATACATACATACATACATACATACATACATACATACATACATACATACATACATACATACATACATACATACATACATACATACATACATACATACATACATACATACATACATACATACATACATACATACATACATACATACATACATACATACATACATACATACATACATACATACATACATACATACATACATACATACATACATACATACATACATACATACATACATACATACATACATACATACATACATACATACATACATACATACATACATACATACATACATACATACATACATACATACATACATACATACATACATACATACATACATACATACATACATACATACATACATACATACATACATACATACATACATACATACATACATACATACATACATACATACATACATACATACATACATACATACATACATACATACATACATACATACATACATACATACATACATACATACATACATACATACATACATACATACATACATACATACATACATACATACATACATACATACATACATACATACATACATACATACATACATACATACATACATACATACATACATACATACATACATACATACATACATACATACATACATACATACATACATACATACATACATACATACATACATACATACATACATACATACATACATACATACATACATACATACATACATACATACATACATACATACATACATACATACATACATACATACATACATACATACATACATACATAATTATTTTTATAATTATTAATATCTAGAACAGAATTACAAAATTTAGATCTTAGTTCATTGAATCATTTTCTAAGGTCAAAAGTATTACGTCGTTGTAGACGATTATTTTAGTTTCTAATTACTAAATATATTGGATAGTATTATGTTTGCTTATAATTTTTGTAGGTTTCCAATTATTGTTTTCTCTATAAGTAACATTTTGGTTTTTGTGAAAAGCATGATATCTAGTTTTACAAATTTTATATTCGCATCGCAGAGCATTATTTTTACCTCCCGTTATACCATAAGTAGTAGAGGTAATGTTTTCGGTCCATAGTGCATTCTGCTTTCATATAAAGAGTTGATTAGATTTTGGGTAACATTGGACAACCAGGGGGTCTATTCTAAATCATAGCCACATGTGCTATCCGCTATATAAGTTCCACTACTAGTCAACAGAAGGATTCAAGTCGGATAGCCACATGTGCTATCCGCTATATAAGTTCCACTACTAGTCAATAGATGGATTCAAGTCGGATAGCCACTCAAACGTGCTGATCGCTTTCACTCTAGTTTGACTGTGGATGATCGTAGCTTTGTTCTTATAGTACCTATTTGTGTTGAATTTGTGTTAGTTTTTGGTGTGGCAATTTACTTAGGTTTGTTGTAGGATTAATTTAGTAGTTTCGTTATAGTTCTTAATTTTTTATTAGTAATAGTGTGTTGGATTACTTAGTTTAGTTAATAGTTTTATTTATATATTACATTTTTAAATTTTCGATAGATTTAGATTCTACTATAGCAATTTTAGTTACTTTAATTTAAAATAAATTCCCTTTCAATGAAACTGAATGGATCTTGCGCATCCCTAATCGTTCGTCTATTCAATCGAATTTCTTCCCGTCTTTGCTCTTCTTCAAGCACATCTGCGGCTAATAAAACCCTATAAATATATTCCATAATCTAAAATTATTTTTAAACAAAGGTTGTTAGAATTATAAATAATTATTATAATTTAAATATGTACTTACAATATATAGATATAAATCAAATATTATTATGATATAACACACGTATTTTAACACAAAATTGAAAAGCCGAAATGCTTGTCAACTTGTCATTCAGAGTTATCAGTCACTGTCAAAACCACAGATCACACTACGCTGGAAGATGTGAAAGTCGCGTATAATACCGTGTTGCCGTGTTTGCACTGCCCCTATGAACATACTTGGAACTAAAATGCAAAAGGTGGATTTAGTAGCTTATGGAAATTTTATTTCAGTTTTTTAAATTCTATGTAAAATAATTATGAAATAAATAACAACTAATTTAGAAATATGTATGTGTAAATTTGTTTAAAGTAACTTTTTGAGTACACTTTTATATAATAATCGATAACAGAATTTTGCCGGTCATCCTTCTTATGCAGATTATCATTTATTTTTTTCAAAAAAAATATTTTAAAATAACATGTACTACATTTTTTAATAAAATCGTCGGATGGCATCTTATTTTAATATAATTTTGTTCAAATACCGAATGTTTTTGAATTAATTGTTGAACTATATTATTTTTATTCAGAAAGGCCGGAATACTTGAAAAAATATTAAATTTTAATATTTTTACAAATTAAATAAAATTTTCGGTTGGGTACATTAATTTTCTGTTACATCCGCTCCCATATAATCCTTTAATTTAAAAACGGCATGATTGTCGGTATAACAGTATAACAGGGCCGGCTATACGAGTTTCATAGACCTGCACACAACTAGGTTTACTCCCAGTTTATCGATGAATTTGACATTTGTATAGAATTCAACAAATTTCCCAATCTTCGGTGATAAGATACAGTTCTTTCTAGTTCGCAGCAGATATTGAAATATTTTCCCGCATATACATATGCCATTCCTTTCTTTGTCACCCGATGGTTACCAATTTAAACCTTTAAAGATTTATAAATTTCCATTGGTGTTCAAAATAATACTTCTAGAGACGAAATTTAACTTACCTCTCTTTAAAATATTAGCAAAACATAAATATTAACCCTTGAAATTTTCCTTTATTCATATATGAATATATTTATTTTCATTTGATTATGCTTTCAACACGGTTTCAATACAATCAATCAATTTCATGTCATTACGTCATTTTTGAAACATTTTCAACGGTAGGCAAGGTATAATCTGATAATGAGAAGCTATAGTAGCGCCAAATCGTCCCCTATCAACATACTTCAAACTACAACAGTATAACAGGCCGGCAATTCGATTTTCATTCAAATTATAGCGTGACACTTTGCTCGTAGCGGTACCACTGGAGTTCTCGCTACGGATAGCCACATGTAGCTAAATTAATATAAATTCCACTACTGGCCAACAGATGGAGTCGGATAGCGGGATTGGGCTAAGTTAGCCTCACGCTATATGAATTAGAATAGACCCCCAGAAGAGCTTTACTTGAAGCCCATAACAGTTTTTAATGAAAAACTACAATAGAATCCAAAACTTTAAAAATTTTGTATATAAAACTTTTATATCAAGGGAAACAACATATTAGATTTTGGCTAAAATTGATAAATCCGAATGATACTTTATTGAAAGCTCTAAACAAATCTTCTTGAAAATTATATTCAAATATTATTCAAAACTTCTCAAATTTGGTATATAATTTGAAATAACATATTAGATTTTGACTATATATGATAAACCGGAAATGGTACACTAGAAATAATATTATTATTATTTACATAAAAAAATATTTTAATAAAATTTACCTATTCACTACAGATATTTCCCTTTTATCCATAAGAAATTTAGGCTCCATTAAATTGAAAAGTTATAATTAGTTGTGCTAATGTCAAAGCCAATATGTAAAACAATAATGTTTTCACCTTTTGTTTCCGATTATATGGTCCTGGTCTGACGAAATTTGTTCTGCTTGGTGGAGGGAGTTTCAAAGAAAGGTCAAAACTTCTTAGAAATTAACAATCATAACAGTGCCTCTTTAATTACACTACGCTACCTATATGAAATTATTGTTGAATTTTATATATATATATATATATATATATATATATATATATATATATATATATATATATATATATATATATATTTATCAAATTGTCAGAAACGTCAAATAAGGTAATTTACGTTGTGACAGATAAAACGTTAAGCATTTATTTATTTTTTGTTAAATTCCATGGCTGTCGATATTTTCGACGTAATTTTCGACATTTTCATAATTAATTTCTGTCGTTACAAAGCATGTAAAGATAATTCTGTTTATTGATTTAGATGCAGAATTTTATGCCCTAAAACTTTAAATGTAATAAAATTAAATAAAAAATATATTGTAACTTGTGACATAATAAAAGATTAGCGAATATAATCTTTTAACTTACAATAAAAATCATATTAAAAACCCTTCCGCGAACCTTAAAAATATAACTGGCGCAGTCTTAAAGGATTTTTCGGGCGATTTCCGTGAATAGTGAAATCCGCGTTCGTTCTCAAACGATTTACCGAATATCGGAAGGCTGAAGAAGAACGAAGAAAGAAGACATCCCGTGCCAATCCAAGTTCATCCGCATCCACGAGCGTACATTGTAGAAGCAGAACCAGGCCCTGACGAATACAGAGCAGCAGGAAGCAGCACGACCCATGGACAAAGTCTTCATTCTTCTATTGTGAGTTGCACATGTCACATAGTAATCAGTACCACTCAGATTCTGATTTAGAATCTACTAAAAGTAATAATAACTCATCTGACTCAGAACCAGAATTCCCTTATCATATAACTTTTAGCCCAAATTTAACTAAGAAAAAATCCACAAAAATGGCACAACCACAAACACAAAAAAAGTACCATTAGTACCCCCACCAAAACTTGAAAAAATTTATTTAGACATGATCCCTGATTTTCATGGCGACAGTAAGCTATTATCCAGATTTTTGGAAATATGTGAAAAACTTGTCAATAAATTTTATAATTTGGTTGATCTTAACGATTTCCAAAACGAATTTTTGATCTCAAGCATCCTTTCGAAAATTAAAGGTAATGCAGCAGTAAACATCGCTAGCACCACAATTACAAAGTGGGAAGATTTAAAACAAGCCCTACTTAACACCTACTCAGACAAAAGAGATATGTACACATTAAATATAGAAATTACTGAATTAAAACAAGGGAATGAAACAGCCTTTGAATTTTATAACCGTGTACAAGATATCTTAAACTTACAAATTTCCTACATAAACAATAAGTTACTATACTCGCTAGATCCGTCTTAACCGAATATTTCAAAAATTATGCACTCAGAATTTTATTACGTGGACTTTAAGATCCACTTGGTACTCTCATGAGGACCAAAGATCCAAAAGACATGAACACTGCATTAAATATGTTAACCAACGACTTTCAACTTGAAACACATAGTCGTACACATACACATTTTCAACATAAAAATAATTCACAGCAACCACCTAGACAAAAACAGAACATACACACGCAATATAGACAAACACAACACCCACAACTAACATATAGGCCTATTCCACCCACTAACCAAATTTATAAACCAAACAATAATCAATTCCCTACAAACCAACAATTTAAGAAACCATTCAATACTCAATACCCTAACAATCAAATATCTAAACAAAATAATCAATTCCAACAAAACGTCTTCAAACCAAACCCTAACTATGAAGCCCCCAAACCGACACCTATGAGTATCAGCACTAGGCAGTCGATGACACCACGCGCGACATCCAATCCCTATCGTCCAAAACAATTCTACCCGTCTCAAAACAGACCTAACTACATAGCAGAGGAATTATTTACAACCGAAATAGACAATTATGTAAATGTTGAACCAGAAACTGACGATCATAATGTAGACTATTCCGAGAATGATTTAAACCCCAATTACAACGTTACTGAACCCGATCAGGACGAGTTTTTTCCCACACCAGCCTCGGAACAAATATCGAACTTCTGAATGTAATCCATAATCATAGCGTATTACCATTCGTAGTTTTCCCTGAATTAAACTTAAAAGCTTTGGTCGACACTGGTAGCACGCGTTCATTCATTAAAACAATTATTGCAAATAAATTTTTCAAAAATCAAATTAAAAAGATCCATTTAAAATTACTACAGCTCACGGAACATCAGTTGAAAATTTTAGTATTGTAATACCAGCAACAAAATTATTTAATTCTCCTAATATGTTACTAAAGTATCATTTATTCGACTTTCATAAGAATTTTGACATTCTTTTAGGACTAGACAATTTAAAACTATTAAATGCTAGTATTGATTTGGTAAATGACAAAATAACTACACCAAATCAAGAAATCAAAATTCATTATCACCAAATTCTCCCTAAATCACATTATATAAAAATTCCCCCTAATTTCGAAAAATTATCTAAGCTCTTTATTCATAACATCGAAAATGGCGAAGTGTTTATTCCAGAAACAAAAATAAACATCATAACTATTCCCGAAGGTTTGGCTACAATACAAAATTACTAAATTATTTACCCCATTATTAACTCAAGCGAAAAGAAAGAAATTATTAACTCTGTAAATTGCGTACAAGTTCACTCTCTAAACAATTTTGAAATAAACAATCTAAATTTTAATCAAGAAATAGAAAATAATAAATTTGATATGAGTAAAGTGAGACTCGACCACATGAACGAGGAAGAGAAGCGCGAGATAACAAAACTGCTGACGGAGTACTCTGAGATCTTTCACTCCGACGATAAGACATTGACATTCACTAATGAAATAAAACACTTCATACGTACAAAGGATGAAATACCTGTCTACACCAAAACATACTGATACCCCGAAATTCACAGACAAGAAGTTCAAACCCAAATCCAAAAAATGTTACAACAAAATATAATCCGTCCCTCTAACTCTCCATGGTCCTCTCCCATTTGGGTAGTCCCCAAAAAACTAGATGCATCAGGTAAACGGAAATGGCGTTTAGTTATTGACTACAGAAAAGTCAACGAAAAAACTATTGACGACAAGTACCCCTTACCTAACATAACCGACCTACTTGACAAACTAGGACGCTGTCAATATTTTTCCACACTGGACTTAGCATCTGGGTTCCACCAAATTGAAATGGATGGAAAAGACATACAGAAAAGAGCTTTCAACACCGACAACGGACACTATGAATCTTTACGGATGCCATTCGGACTAAAAAATGCACCCGCCACCTTTCAGAGAGTAATGGACAACGTTCTTAGAAATTTAGTTAACAAAATTTGCCTTGTATATTTGGATGACGTAATTACATTTAGTACATCTCTTCAAGAACATATTCAAAATTTAAAAACAGTTTTTAACCGACTAAAGAAAGCTGACCTAAAATTACACCTTGACAAATCAGAATTTTTACGAACCGAAGTAGAGTATCTTGGACATGTAGTAACCCCAGAAGGTGTGAAATCTAATCCTAATAAACTTAGCGCTATTCAAAATTATCCAATCCCCAAAACTACTACACAAATAAAGACATTTTAAGACTCTTAGGATACTATAGACGATTCATAAAAAAACTTTACTTTAAAGAAAGACTCCAAAGTAAAGTACAAAGACCCTGAGTACATTTAATGCTTCAATACTTGTAAAAATCTCCTGATGAATGAACCAATACTCCAATACCCAGACTATACAAAAACATTTAACGTTACTACAGATGCGAGTGACTACGCCATTGGCGCTGTCTTATCGCAAGGCACTATCGGTTCCGACCTTTCTATTGCTTATGCTAGCAGGACGTTGAACGATACTGAAAAAACTACAGCACAACTGAAAAAGAATTACTTGCCGTTGTATGGGCCACTAAATATTTTAGACACTACATTTTTGGAAGAAAATTCAAAATTATTACCGACCATAAACCTTTGCAATACCTTCACTCATTAAGAGATCCACATTCCAAACTAATGCGTTGGAGAACTAAACTTGAAGATTACGATTATGAAGTAGTATACAAAAAGGGCAAGCTAAACACAAACGCAGACGCTCTTTCGAGAATAGAATTAAATGTAAACACACTAGGTGCAGGCACTCAAAATCTTCTTGATTACATTGAAAACTTTAATAAAAATTTTAACTCTGATAACGACACACAATCTTTAGTAGTAAACCCCGATGAAGAGGAACAAAAAGACCCCAAAATTGACCAAACAATCCATTCAAACCCTGAAAATCCCATTGTTGGCATAACATTTACCGAATCCCCAGTAAACTTTGGCAAAAATCAAATTTTTCTATCTCTCGTAAAACACTCTCCATCTAAACCAAAGATAAAGAAATTTCACGTTGTTAAAATGAGGCCTTACGTTCAAATATCTGAAACAAACTTCGAACAGGACATTGTTGATTTTATAAAACAATACACCGCCCCTAATGCTACACAATATCTCTATTTTCAAAATCCCATTTATGAACAATTCAGTAATGCACTTCAAAAATATTTCAAAAATTCTGAAATTAAATTTATCAAAAGTAATACAAAATTAATAGTTATAGAACAAGAAGACGAAATTCAACAAGTCATCACGAATTACCATGAAGGAAAAACAAATCATCGATGAATAAACGAAACCCATACACAAATTAAAAAATCTGATGTGGCCAGCACATTACCTTCCGTCAGTTCTATGTATCTTGTACAAATTTCATACGGAAAGTTTCTTGCTAAATTAAATATTCTATTTCTTGTACATTACCTTCCGGCAGTTGCATGTATTTTATGCAAATTTCATACAGAAAATTATTATTTAGTGACGTTTTCTATATACCGTGTAATGTAACTGCAGAAATAAAAGATTTATTATTATTATTATTATTATTATTATTATTATTATTATTATTATTATTATTATTATTATTATTATTATTATTATTATTATTATTATTATTATTATTATTATTATTATTATTATTATTATTATTATTATTATTATTATTATTATTATTATTATTATTATTATTATTATTATTATTATTATTATTATTATTATTATTATTATTATTATTATTATTATTATTATTATTATTATTATTATTATTATTATTATTATTATTATTATTATTATTATTATTATTATTATTATTATTATTATTATTATTATTATTATTATTATTATTATTATTATTATTATTATTATTATTATTATTATTATTATTATTATTATTATTATTATTATTATTATTATTATTATTATTATTATTATTATTATTATTATTATTATTATTATTATTATTATTATTATTATTATTATTATTATTATTATTATTATTATTATTATTATTATTATTATTATTATTATTATTATTATTATTATTATTATTATTATTATTATTATTATTATTATTATTATTATTATTATTATTATTATTATTATTATTATTATTATTATTATTATTATTATTATTATTATTATTATTATTATTATTATTATTATTATTATTATTATTATTATTATTATTATTATTATTATTATTATTATTATTATTATTATTATTATTATTATTATTATTATTATTATTATTATTATTATTATTATTATTATTATTATTATTATTATTATTATTATTATTATTATTATTATTATTATTATTATTATTATTATTATTATTATTATTATTATTATTATTATTATTATTATTATTATTATTATTATTATTATTATTATTATTATTATTATTATTATTATTATTATTATTATTATTATTATTATTATTATTATTATTATTATTATTATTATTATTATTATTATTATTATTATTATTATTATTATTATTATTATTATTATTATTATTATTATTATTATTATTATTATTATTATTATTATTATTATTATTATTATTATTATTATTATTATTATTATTATTATTATTATTATTATTATTATTATTATTATTATTATTATTATTATTATTATTATTATTATTATTATTATTATTATTATTATTATTATTATTATTATTATTATTATTATTATTATTATTATTATTATTATTATTATTATTATTATTATTATTATTATTATTATTATTATTATTATTATTATTATTATTATTATTATTATTATTATTATTATTATTATTATTATTATTATTATTATTATTATTATTATTATTATTATTATTATTATTATTATTATTATTATTATTATTATTATTATTATTATTATTATTATTATTATTATTATTATTATTATTATTATTATTATTATTATTATTATTATTATTATTATTATTATTATTATTATTATTATTATTATTATTATTATTATTATTATTATTATTATTATTATTATTATTATTATTATTATTATTATTATTATTATTATTATTATTATTATTATTATTATTATTATTATTATTATTATTATTATTATTATTATTATTATTATTATTATTATTATTATTATTATTATTATTATTATTATTATTATTATTATTATTATTATTATTATTATTATTATTATTATTATTATTATTATTATTATTATTATTATTATTATTATTATTATTATTATTATTATTATTATTATTATTATTATTATTATTATTATTATTATTATTATTATTATTATTATTATTATTATTATTATTATTATTATTATTATTATTATTATTATTATTATTATTATTATTATTATTATTATTATTATTATTATTATTATTATTATTATTATTATTATTATTATTATTATTATTATTATTATTATTATTATTACCTTAAAGCAGTTGTATGTATTTTATACAAATTCCATACAGAAAGCAAAAGATCCTATACCTATTTCCAGTAAAATTATAAGACAAACACACTATGTCAATTTCACTTGACACTGACATCTTTCAATCAAAATTTTCTTAATATAGTAGCTGTTTCCACAGCTATGGCTACTTTATGAAATTTAATTTTTTTATAATTTTTTAACTCTATATCCATTTAATATTAGGTATAAAATTCAATCAAATCGTATAGAAAATAAAATATTCTTTAATATTTATAATAACATTAAATGTGAAAAAATGATATTTAACATAGTTTTTTCAAGAAAAACTGTTAAAATTTTCAAATGAGGGTACTTCCGGTTGTCCAATTCTAACCAAAATCTAATCAGCTCTTCGCATGGATGTAACGAAGAGAAATACGAAAGAATTATAATTTTTAGAATTGTAGTATGGAAGTTATTGTAGACGAAAATTTTGTTACACACACACACACACACACACACACACACACACACACACACACACACACACACACACACACACACACACACACACACACACACACACACACACATACACACACACATACAGACATCATCGTAAAAATAGTAAAATCGTATTCTAGGGACCCTAAAACGTGCTTATTCATCAAAAACTCACCACCGAATTTTTTGACCAGACAATACCTTCCTTACCTAAAGGTGACTGAAGGTAAAAACGTTACTACTGACCTAACCAATTAAAAACTATTACAGACTACATAAACAAATGCGAGGTATGTTTGGCTGCAAAATATGAAAGAAATCCTTTTAAACCAAAATTAAATATCACCCCTACTCCTAATAAACCACTAGACACTTTACACATACACACATTAACATTAGAAAATGCTAAATCTCTTACTATTATTGACGCTGTCTCGAAATATGCACAAGCATACAGAGTAAACTCAACAAATGCTGTGGAGATCGCAAACAAATTAACACATTTCTTTTCACACCACGGCATACCAAAATTTATCACTTCAGACAACGGACTCGAATTTAAGAACAGTATTGTAAAAGAACTATTAACTGTACACAAAATCGAAATTCATTTCACCTGCTCGCAAAACCCAAATTCTAACGGTTTAGTCGAAAGATTCCATTCCACCCTAATAGAGCAGATTCGATTATTTAACATGCAAGAAAATTTTAAAAATTATTCCATAGATGACAAGGTTCACTATGCACTTTTAGCATATAATAACACAAACCATAGTACAACAAATTTAAAACCTATCGAAATCATTAATGGTCATTTGGAAACAAATTCACCTCTCGATATAGAACTAGAAAAACAAATAACGTAGGATTATATTGAAAAACACAAAGAAAGAAGTAAACTAGTATACAAAAATATTAATAACAAGTTGCAGGAAAACAAAATAAAAACAATTAGTAAAATAAATGAGAATCTTTAAGAACTCCCGGAAATACCAAAAACAATTTATGTTCAGAATAAACAAAAGGTCAATAAAACAAAAAATCCAAAATTTAGGAAAGAAAAAAATGAAATCCATTAATAAAAATTTGAAAACAGCTGAAATCGATACAGAAAATAATGACAAAAAGGAAACTAAAATTCATCTCGCTAATATTAGAAGACCCAGAAAAATAATTAATAAAAATCCCGCAATTCCAGGTCCATCTACTTCCCGTGCTCATACGGAATAGATGTGAAGGACATTACCCTCAATCCAGGTCTTTTGGCAATTAATCTCGGACCCGCAAAACTACAAAGAGCACAACACACGTTTGTACACTATTACGATCTACATCCACTTAAATCACAGTATGAAAACTTAAATAAACAATACACAAATCTTATAGAGACACTAAACATAGACAAAAAAACTATGAAAGACTTCGAAAATAACAACAAAATTATAGAATATTTAAAGAACAATATCAATGAAAAATTCAGTCATTTATCCACCCGCACTCGGATAAGACGAGGTATAGTCAATGGTTTAGGAACTGTTGTAATAGCCATTACAGGAAATTTAGATGAAGAAGATAACAAAAGATACACAAAAATTTTAAATCACCTACAAGAAAACCAATTTAAATTAAATAATCAAATTAAACATCATTACTCCGTTAGTCACCAAATAATAAAATATTTTAACAAGACTGTCGACACTGTCAGACAAAACGAAGTCACCCTAACATTAAAAATTGAACAGCTCATGCATTTGGCTATTAGCGGCACAAAAAATGACGACAAATTATTTATTAAAGATATTTATAATCAACTAAACACTTTGTATACACTAACATTTAACACTCTTCAAGACATTGAACATTCTCTCACATTTTGTAAACTTCACACTATACACCCCAGTATAATAAAAACACATGACCTTTATGAAGAACTAAACAAAATTTCGAAATATTACAATGATGAGTTTCCATTTGAAATAAATTTAGAAAACGTTTCAGAAATCGAAAATTTACTCTCAGTTAATTGCAAATTGCAAGATAACAAAATTTTATATTTTATTGAAATTCCAATAAATTATGAAACACATTTCGATCTAATTCATTTAATTCCAACCCCCAAGAAACACAATTCTAATTTAATTACTATTATACCCAATCATGATTATATTCTGAAGCCTAAAACTGGTCAAATAAGATCTCTATGTGGTACGTGTACCCGCAATAAAAGAAACATATTCCAATGTCCTAATAAGATCAAGGAAATAACCGAAGACTCCTGTGAGACTAACTTCCTAACGAAGAACACCGTCGAAAACTGTCATCTCGTCAAACTAAATATAAGGAGTAACCATCTCGAATCAAATTAAAAATGATTTCGTACAAGCATATAAAGCGGCAAAATCATACCTAATACAATGGTTTGATTTTTCTGAAAATAGTTTTGCATTTGCAGCGTCTAAATTGAAATTGGATCATGAAATTAGTTTTATAGAAATAGAAACTTGCTTAAATAAAATACAAAATAAACGTCTTGCTGACTCAATTAATTTAGATGAAGTTTTTGATGAGCTTCATATTTTGCATAAAATATATAACATGTGCACAAAAAAATTTATATCATCTTCAGAAAGTGATAAATGGGTGTATATTGTAAACAAAACTGACGAATTACCCAATATTTCTAAAATTATTTATTTTTTACTTAGTATTCCATGTACAACAGCCTATGTGGAACGAATTTTTTCAATTATGTCCAACAAGTGGACCGATACCAGAAATAGAGCCTCTTTTCTCTTAACAAAAGTGAACTGTGTATAACTTTGAATTTTGACTTAAAGTGTAACGACTTTTACAAATGTGCTTTGGCAGACCAAAATTTATTGTGTGAATGTCAGTCATTTAAAATATAAATGTAATTAAATGTATAAGTATTTATTTCGTTACGAAATGTACCTTTGTTTTGTTTTATGCTGTAAATGAAAAAATCTTCATTTGTAAAAGCGTTTTTCATTATACAAAAAAATCTCATATATCTTTATACAGTCTCATATATATTTTCACAGGTTTCCCTATTTTAAGAAGAAATATATCTGGCAAGCCTAACTGTTTCCCAAAATTTCATTTGTGCCAGTATGGAAATCTATTGTTAAAATTAAAAATTTTAGTGCTCAATATAATTAGAATTTCGGTATTTTCGAATATTTGAGACGTGAATATTGTTCCATGAATATAAACATTGTAAACGAAGTCATATTTGTAATTTCGCCACTGTTCGGAAGTTTACCCCAAGGCAAGGCGGAGTAGGCGGAGCTAATAACAGATAAACATAGGGGAAACTTAGGGATGCAATGCTGCGACATCCATGTGTAAATTTCGATACTAAAATTGCATATTAGAATTTCAATATTTGTATATATATAAAAACAATATAATATATTTTTTAAAATAAAACATAAATAGAAGATATATTTATACGTTATCTTAATTAGATAATTTAAAAATATTAATATTTTGAAAAAAATTGAAGTTCAAAAATGGCTAATATTATCATTATGATATATTTTTTTCTCATTTATTAAAGATTTTATTTTAAAATCGATCCGTTAACGGATTAATTACATCTTCCGCATTCTTCGTTTAAAATTTCGATTGTTAATTTTTAATATTACAGGCAGATTCAGGTCCGTGAAGTTGGCGTATTCATAGTAAAACAATTAATTTCTTTTATATCTATAATTTTTTGCTCATTTTGTGCTATTTATTGCTGTATTGTTCTAATTTTGTGCTCATCTCCTTTAATTGTTATAAACAAAATAAAATGAATACGCTAACTTCACGTTTGCGTATTCATAGTAAATATTTATTTTTATTTATAGCTATAATTTTGTGCTCATTTTGTGCTATTTATTGCTGTATTACTCAAATTTTGTGCTCATCTCCTTCAATTGTTATAAACAAAATAAAATAAATACGCCAACTTCACGCTTGCGTATTCATAGTGAAAAATTAATTTTTAATTATAGCTATAATTTTGTGCTCATTTTGTGCTATTTATTGCTGTATTGTCCAAATTTTGTGCTCATCTCCTTCAATTGTTATAAACAAAATAAAATGAATATGCCAACTTTACGCTTGCGTATTTATAGTGAAAATTAATTTTTATTTGGAGCTATAATTTTGTGCTCATTTTGTGCTATTTATTGCTGTATTGCCCAAATTTTGTGCTCATCTCCTTCAATTATTATAAACAAAATAAAATGAATACGCCAACTTCACGCTTGCGTATTCATAGTGGAAAAATTATTTTTTTAATAGCTATGATTTTATGCTCATTTTGTGCTATTTATTGCTGCATTGCCCAAATTTTGTGCTCATCTCCTTCAATTGTTATAAATAAAATAAAATGAATACGCCAACTTCGCGCTTGCGTATTCATAGTGAAAAATTAATTTTTATTTATAGCTATCATTTTGTACTCATTTTGTGCTATTTTGCTGTATTGCCCAAATTTTGTGCTCATCTCCTTCAATTGTTATAAACAAGATAAAATGAATACGCCAACTTGACGCTTGCGTATTAAAAGTGGAAATTTTATTTTTTTAATAGCTATAATTTTGTGCTCATTTTGTGCTATTTATTGCTGTATTACTCAAATTTTGTGCTCATCTCCTTCAATTGTTATAGACAAAATAAAATGAATACGCCAACTTCACACATGCGTATTCATAGAGAAAAATTAAAAAAAATATAGCTATAATTTTGTCCCTTTTATTGCTGTGTTGTTCTAAATGAAACCATTATTATATTCTATGTGATAGATACAATTCATTTTATGACTTTCTAGCTCAATACTTTTTATTGTAAACTTTTAACTTACAATTTATTCGCTATAACATGTCAAGAACGATCTGATAAAAAGTATTTTTACCTCCCGCTACCCTTGGTAAGGGAGGTACAGGGATCGTGCTAAAAATCGCATATCGAGATTTTGGTAAATGAGCACGTTTTAAGGTCCCTAGAATCCAATTTTAACATTTTCACGATGATGTCTGTGTATATGTGTGTGTGTGGATCCTGCACTCTAACTAAAATACTATCATTCAGAAAATTTTGAAAGTACATATATATTTTTTAACAGTAATAGCTTGGTTTTCAAGCTTTCTAGTGAGTAGAAAAATATAAATATAGGGATTTGTACAGGATGAAGTTTAGTTTATCAGAGGAGAATTTTTTCTATTGATATTGTATTACTATTACATAACAATTTTTCCGAAAAGAGTAGCTTTGAACTTTTGTTAATGTACAGTAATAATATTAACATGGTCTTCTAATAGGACAACTTTAGTCTAATTTAACCGACTTCGTATCTGTTATACATCTCCATGCTAGAAGAGTTATCCTGGATATATATATATATATATATATATATATATATATATATATATATATATATATATATATATATATATATATATATTGAAACAATTTTGGTTTCGTTTCGCGGTTTTATGTTTAAAATTTATTTGTTTAATTGTATTTTATGCCTGATGTCTCTGTGAGCGCATCCGTCTCCTGTGCCGTCGTGTTGGATGTTGAAGGGGAGACGTGTTTCATACTCGACAGCGGTCGGACGTTTGTTGTTTTTGTGTAAAATACTAACGTTTTTTTTGCCATTTTTTTGTTATCCATGTTCATCTAAATTTTGCGTACTGCGATTTGCTTTGTGCATTAATTGTGAGCTGGTCAGTGATCTTCCTGGGTGAGTTATAATAATATTTTTTGATTTTTATTGAAAATATATTGTTAACCTTGCTCTGGATGCATCACGCCCCAGTTTACGAGTGTGAAGCACTTCTCTGGGAGTTGTAGCTTTTAATTTTTAACTCGTACAGTTCTCTTATTCTAAATTTACTATTTTTGCTTGTAAAATTTTGGTGGGTTATGTTCAAAATTCATATGTATTTTTCTCTTACACCCACGTTGGCTGTAAAAATTTTAGTGGTAAAATTTATTTATATTGTTGTTGTGAAGAGAACTTTTAAACTCCCTTGGGTTGGTCTACATTTAAAAAAAAAAAAAATTGTCAGTTATTTGGGGTTCGGTTCAATCGTTTCCCATTTTTTTTTTTTTGGGTTCGTTAATGATTTGTACGGCGGAATGTATGACTAGCTCTGAGCTGATCTGAAGTCATGCGTAAGTAGTAGGTTATTTTTTTCTTATTATTATTTTTGTGGAAGCCAATATAGTTTTTTTGAGATAATTTTTTTTGGGTTGTTGGCATCCACGAGTGTAACCCACTTACAAAGTTCTCGCGTTGAAATAATTTTCATGATTTACGAACCCATTATTCTCTACCTTCCTTACCATCTCTATTTGTGTCTAATTTCACTTCTAGCTTGGCCAGCTATTTTCTTCCACGATTTTTTTTACAAAAGTGCACTATAAATTCTAGTTTTTTTGTAAATTTGTTTTGTAGTTCTTTTGTTTGTAAAGAACTGAAATTAATTTTTCTTGGCAGGTTTTGTTGACTTGTTTTTTTTGTAGATTTATTAGTCTATTCTCATATTAGATTTTTTTACAGTGATTTTATTTGGGGGTCTAAGTGCCCTATTTGTATATTTAACTTCGAGTGTTGATTTAATCTTTTATTGCCTATTTTGTTATACGTTCCCGGCTCTGGGTTGATTGTGTTGCGAGAGTGGAGGAACCTACCGTCTAGTCAAGCTACGGGACGTCGACGCCTACCACTAGGGCCTCCTGCCGCTCACGTCGCTACCGAGCTCCAGGTCAACGAAAGGAACGTGGACACTACAACGCCCTTGGCCTCTACCCAAAAGCACCGGCTACCTGCCGACGGCGCCGGCCTCCTACGACGACGCCGCGACGCCATAGGAGCGTGGCGGTGTACCTGATCGTTGCCCACAAATACCCACAATTGGTAGGGTACTAGACAGCCTTGGCGTCCGTCCGTCTGCCCCGCTATTTTGACGGAGCTCTGACTATTGTTACTCCGCCTCCAGGTTCCCCGCTCTCCAGCCTGATCGGCCTAGGACCCATCAATATTGTAACCCCCTTCAACAAGGTCTGTAAAGGCATAAAAGATACCATTTTTTTAAATTTTTTAATTAACACTGTAATAAATTTTTGTCTATAACTTTCTTTGAGTGTGTATGTCCACTCCCTTTCCTGACATCACTGGCGCCCATTTTTTTATTCTTGCGTCTAGTGACCCACGACCCCGCGAACCACAACCCAACCTGAGCAGCCGCGGTAAGTGTGTGACAGTAATTTTCCCTTCGGAAAATTACTTCCAAAATTTATTTTACCTTACATTATTATTGCTACCATTACGTCACAATATATATATATATATATATATATTGAAATTCGAATAATATGGTCACATATCTCATTTTTATACAACCCCATGCAACATTTATATCGTTGATATGAGAATAGTTCTTTATCTAATGGACCGAAACGACATAAAAATATTATATTTTACTAGTAGTTATGATGTTGAAAATGTTGATGTTGAAAATATGAAAAATATATAACTTTGTTTTCATATTTTCAACATCAACATTTTCAACATCATAACTACTAGTAAAATATAATATTTTTATGTCATTTGGGTCCATTAGATAAAGAATTATTCTATATCAACGATATAAATGTTGTATGGGGTTGTATAAAAATGATATATGTGACCATACTCGAATTTCAATATATGTCATAAAATATATATAAAAAAAACACTATAGCTTGTCATTGTAATTAGGGATCGACCGATACCGATATCGGTATCGGTATATCGGCCATATCGGTCTTCTTGGCCGATATCGGTATCGACCGATATGTAAACCACGATATCGGCCTATATCGGTATCGGCCTAAAAAAATATAAATTGCTTAATATTTCAGTTGTTAAGGGTTTTTTAAAGAAAATTAAAACAGAAATACTAAATAAAAAACAAATCAAGTTTATTCTTATTCAAAATTTAGCAAAAAAGTCATTAAAAATGTAAAAGTAAAGTTACACACTAAGTTAAACAAATTAATATTTAAAGTTAAGTTTTGGCAAGTTATAATGTAACAAAATTAAGCTTTCTGCTCTTTCCGGAGTTAGACGATTTCTTGCGCTATCATAAACATTTTCAGCTGAAGAAAATAGCTGTTCACTAGCAACACTACTTGGCGGTGGTGCTAAATATATTATTGCAACTTTGTACATCAATGGAAAAATGTCTTTTTTCGCACTTGCTCTGCATTTTTTTGTGATTTATACATGGTTAATGCGTGTAACGGTAACAGTATATTATTATAAATTACTTTTACCTCATTTATACAGCAAAAAAATTACGACAAAATTTTATGGCCGATATATCGGTATCGGCCGATATCGGATATGACTATATCGGTATCGGCCGATATCGGTATCGGCCAGAAAAAATCATATCGGTCGATCCCTAATTGTAATAATAAAAACTAAACATTAATTTGTAACAATATTGTTATTAACAATATGTTTGGGAGAAGGGATATACCGGAAGCATGTTAGAATCGTGGAAGAAGACAGACAGACTGCAGGAAGGAAAAAAACAGTTATAGATCAGCCGATCAGCGTCCCGATTATGTTGTGGTAGATGTGGCAGGGCGTGGCACGGCCACAGCTGGCTAAAACTATCTCTTTCCCTCGCAGTCTGTATGTCTTATTCCACGCTTCTACCATGCTCACGTCACAAATCCCTTCCCCAAATTTTAAATAATTATTTTCTTGTAAAGTACGAATAATTAATCGATTTTAAAAAATACTGGTATTTTATTTTTCGATCTAGTATCATATTATGTAGAAATAAAAATTTGATCACACCCCCATTACTTCGAGAAAAATGATATTCAACATTAGAAAAAATAATGTTACAATATAAAAGTAAGCTATGTAACAAACAAATACAAACAAATTTAATGACACAGTTGAAAATAGTTTTGTTTAGTCGATCACATTGATATTTTAGATAATAATAAATTAATGGGGTCTCGTGGCCGCGTGCCTGTGATTGTCGTCGTGAATCTGACAAACCGGGTTCGATCCCGATTTTATTTCTCCTGGTACAGTTAGGTTCGGTTAGGTACCTTAAATAATTATAAACGTAAAATATAATTTGCCGTCAACAAGACTATTGGATATTACACGGTGTTTTATTTCACTGTTCATTTATTTTGAATAATTAATTAAGAATTTTCTGAAATGTTATCGGGTGAATTGTGGAGAGAGGTTGCGTAATTTATAGTTCTTCTAATAATGTTATTAGCGGTGAATTGTGAATGTTCACATTACCTGACTTACCTTCACAATTCACTCCTTATAAACATTCTAGGAAAAGCTGTAAAACTGACAACCTCCCTTCACAATTCACCTAACAACATTGCAAGGGGCCCCCCGAACTTGTAACTGGCTTCTAATATTTTCTCGTCGTTACATTGATTTACTTTACCCTTCTGATAACATCATTGCATTAGTTGTTTTGTTCTTTACGACAAAAACCGCATATTGCATTATTTTTACCATGTATTATGCTCGGTATTATGCCAAATATTGTTTGCGTTGCGATTCACATTCACTCTGGAATGTTTTCTTATTTTATTCCATGTTTATTTTTCAATGTGTCTACACTAAGTAGGTAAGTATGTATCTACCGCGAATTATTATTTCAAATTACATTACATATTCATACAATTTTCGAACACCGTAACTTTTTACCACTCGTGTTTTCAAACACAGTCAGTAGATGCAGTATTTACCGGTAGAATTTTCGTAAATGCCTATGTATTTGCTATAAAATCCATAGAGAGTTCCTTGCAAAAGATTCTAAACTTCTTGTATGTACATTACCTTTCGACAGTTGTATGTATTTCACACAAATTACACAAAAATATCCTATATTTATATATTTTCGAGGTTTCGAGTAAAATTATAACACAAACTACGAATATGTCAATTGACACTGACATCTTTCAATCAGAATTTTCTTAATATAGCAGCTGTTTCTAGCATAGCTAGCTAATTTATGAAATTTTATTTCTTTATCATTTTATAACTCTAATCTATTTAATATGAAGTATAAAATGCAGTGAAATTGTATAGAGAATATATTGTTCTTTAATATTTATAATAACATTAAGTGTGAAAAAATGACATTTAATATCGTTAGTTAAAACTGTTAAAATCTTCAAATGAGGGTACTTCCGGTTGACCAATTATAACCAAAATCTAATCAGCTCTTCATATGGATGCAGCAAAGAGGAATACGAAAGAATTATAATTTTTGGAATTGTAGTATTAGTTATCGTAGACGAAAATTTTGTTACACGCACACCCACACCTACACCCACACCCACCCTCACACACACACATGCACATACACACACATACACACAGACTCATACACACACATACATATACACACCACACACACACATACACACACGCACACACCCACACACACACACACACACACACACACACACACACACACACACACACACACACATACACACACACACACAGGCATCATCGTAAAAATAGTATAATTGTATTCTCTGGACCTTAAAACGTGCTTATTCATTAAAAACTCACCACTGATTTTTTTGACCAAAGACAATACATTCCATACCTAAAAGTGACGGAAGGTAAAAAGAAGACAAGTGTCATGGCTATTGCCACTAATAAACCTGTATATTGTCAATATTTTTGTATTAATTAATTGTGAAATAAGTGAAAGAGTAGTTGATAATTTTTTAATTTTTTTAAGCTAGTTTCAAACTAAACTGACCATAATTCTGAAATGGATAGTAGGTTATTTTTGATGAAATTGACAGTATTTGGGATCACTACTAACTTATATTAGTTTAAGAAAACATAAAGATATATGGCGAGATGTATCATTCCAATCAAACAAATCAACGCTGATAGTCAAATGCCCCTAACTTTTAAATCATTGGTTCATCATTTTAAATATTTCATGTGATATATTTGAAAATAATTACTTTTCTCCGAAACGTAAGTAGACTTTATTGTTATTATACAATTTATATTTTGTTTATAAAAATTAAAGAAATAACAAATATGCACTTTTATTAAACTTGGAACATAAAAATTCGTTTTCTTGATTCAGTACGTATTTGAAAAATAAAATATTAGCAAACTTTTATTTTTATCTGTCAAACTATTTTTATTTGTAATTTTTGTATAAGTGAACAATTATTATTTATAGGGTCTCGTGGCCGCGTGTCTGAGTGTCTGGTCGCGAATCTGGGGAACCAAATTCGATCCCGACCGACGTCAAATATTTCGAATTTTAAATGGCACAAAATTTACCTCTGTGGTGCACTCTCCACGCCAGCAATGAGTGCCCGTGAGGTGACGCCTGGTAAACGTCCGCACGGTACAAATATGTCATCATCATTAACGATATCTGCGAACAAAGCAAATTGGCACACCCAGCAATGGGTAATATGCCATGATGATATATTTATACTTATTTATTTTATTTATTGTTTTAGGTGCAGCTCTATAAACAATATCTAATAATAAATACATATTATAAAACAAAAAGAAAAATTGACACACATTTAAAAAATCGTTGAATTTAATGAGCTTTGAGAAAAAAATATCTAAAAAGCGCGATCACACCCCTACAACAGTCACTTTGGTACTGGCTAAGAAAATAGTAACGCCTAACTCGACATTTTCTTTGTGGGGTAAACTATTCCAAGCCTACCCACCAGCTAGCTCGCTTCTCACCAACTCAAAAGACTAGACGGGTAAGGTCTTAACAGCACATAAGATCCACGTCTTTTCTCCATTAGATACTCGTAAATAAAGAATATCTTATTTTTGTCATAATAAACATGTAAAACTTAAAATAGCACAAAATGAGCACAAAATTATAGCTATAAAAAATTAAATTTTCACTATGAATACGTAAGCGTGGAGTTGGCATATTCATTTTATTTTGTTTATAACAATTGAAGGAGATGAGCACAAAATTTACGCAATACAGCAATAAATAGCACAAAATGAGCACAAAATTATAGCTATTAAAAACATTTTTCACTATGAATACGCAAGCGAGAAGTTGGCGTATTCATTTTATTTTGTTTATAACAACTGAGGAGATGAGCACAAAATTTGGGCAATATAGCAATAAATAGCACAAAATGAGCACAAAATTATAGCTATTAAAACATTAAATTTTTCACTATGAATACGCAAGCGTGAAGTTGGCGTACTCATTTTATTTTGTTTATAACAATTGAAGGAGATGAGCACAAAATTTGAGTAATACAGCAATAAATAGCACAAAATTATAGCTATAAATAAAAATTAATTTTTCACTATGAATACGCAAGCGTGAAGTTGGCGTATTCATTTTATTTTGTTTATAACAATTGAAGTAGATGAGCACAAAATTTGGGCAATACAGCAATAAATAGCACAAAATGAGCACAATATTATAGCTATAAATAAAAATTAATTTTTCACTATGAATACGCAAGCGTGAAGTTGGCGTATTCATTTTATTCTGTTTATAACAATTGAAGGAGATGAGCACAAAATTTGAGTAATACAGCAATAAATAGCACAAAATGAGCACAAAATTATAGCTATAAATAAAAATTAATTTTTCACTATGAATACGCAAGCGTGAAGTTGGCGTATTCTTTTTATTCTGTTTATAACAATTGAAAAAGATGAGCACAAAATTTGAGTAATACAGCAATAAATAGCACAAAATGAGCACAAAATTATAGCTATAAATAAAAATTAATTTTTCACTATGAATACGCAAGCGTGAAGTTGGCGTATTCATTTTATTTTGTTTATAACAATTAAAGGAGATGAGCACAAAATTAGAACAATACAGCAATAAATAGCACAAAATGAGCACAAAATTATAGATATAAAAAAAATTAATTGTATTACTATGAATACGTCAACTTCACGGACCTGGCAGATTCGTTGAAATTCTGAACCATGTTTTCATTACCGTGACGGGGACAAGTCTACCGCCTTAATAACTTTTTCTCGAAATCGCATATTTTTTTAGCATTTTTACAACCCCGTAAATTGACGAGTCGTTCCAAATATTTTTGTGATACTTGAATGCAGTAGCAATAGCTATGAAAAATTTTGTTTTGGTAATTTGACAGTCCTGTCAGTTTTTGCAATTAAATTTTAACATTAGTAATAAACTTGTTTATAAGGTAAAATTCTGCAAAAATGCTTACGTCTATGATTAGCGGATACACAGACATTGTAATTACCTATGGTGAAGTTCTCAAGGTCAACTAAGTTACACGAAAATCATCCTCTTCGTAATATTCGTAAATTTATGTTGTACCACATACAATATCGTCGAGATTATTACAATTTGATATGTCACATATGACAATTTGGAATATTTTAAAAGAGCAACAGTTACTTCCATACCATTTGCAAAAATTTCATTGTTTCCAGCATTTCAATTTTGCGAATGAGTTGTATTGTTCACTGATAGGGCTGGATATATTAGAGAAAGTGTCTTTAATAATGCATAATACGCTTATCTGGTCACAAAAATTCCCATACTGTACTGTAAGAAGGAAACACAATTTTCAGCAAAAAATATCATTAATTGTTTGGGCGGGAATAAATTGACGAGTCATTGGTCCTCATATAATCCCACCTCGTTTAAATGAACAAAAGTATGTACTTACATTTTTTGAATAACGTATTTAAACTATTACGATTTGCCGTGTTGACACACGAAAATTCATTTCATAACCTCCATAACTAGTATGCTTTTCCCACGCTCTTACTCTATTCATCCAAGTTCAGAAATCTGTGTTAATACACAATTTTATAATTATTTATCCAAATTTTAAATATCTTTATTTTAAAAATTGTACTATTACGAATTTATTAATAATAAATATGTTCTCCGTTGATCGTTTATTAATAGGGTATTCTCTGAGGATTACTAATATTAAAAATTTATTAAAAATATTAGTGTTGATAGGTAAACAACACGGAAAAAACAAAAAAACATAATATAAATTGATTATTACAAAAGATATAAAGCATTAAAATTTTGCTGATGTACTAGATGACCTTCCAATGGGAGACCAGTTAAAATCCCTACTCCATGTTCGAATGTGATAAGACGCCGCATGAACCACTGATAGTACACCGCTGGTACTGTACAACTAGTACGTCACTATCACGTGACACAACAAAATCAAATTTTAGAAATTAATATCTCGCTTATTAAAAGGAATTTTTTACTCGGATTTTCACAGATACTATTCGATAAAACTGTTCTTTAAGAAAAATAAATAAAAAAATATGAGAGAATACCCTATTACTGTCTTTGCAAGTATGCAACCACCACCCGACAATTTTTGTGCTGTGTACATCGAACTCTAATTCAAACAGCTTAGGGCAGCAGAGATCTTGCCAGTGACGGGTAACGAAATTTTAAACTAATTTTAACTCAAAAACTAGAAGATTTCGAAAAAAAATTATTAAGAAAAATTGTTGCTCTCGACGAGTTGCATTAAATTTAACCAGTAATGTAACTCAACGAGAGCAATAATATTTCTTAATAACTTTTTTTCTAAGTCTTTAAAGAAACAAATGGCTGCTGCCGTTTTCAAGTGGGATACAAACAGCTCAAAAATTTTCGGTTATCGGTTGCACTTGCAGTCACAGTAATTAATAAACGAATCAACAGAAATAACATTTATTATTCATTAATTTTTAATAGTACAATTTTTAAAATAAAGAAATATAATTTTGGATAACAAAATTATAAAGTTGTGTATTAAACCAGGATTTTAATCACCTGTGAATAGAGGAAGACAAGGAAGAGCAAAAGCATAGTTATTAGGTTATGAGATGAATATTTATCGTCGACAAATCATAATAGTTTAAATACGTTATTCAAAAAATGTAAGTAAAAACTTTTGTTCATTTAAACGAGGTACATGAGTACCAATAATTAGTCATCCATTTATTGTTCCCGCCCAGACATTTTTTAATGAAAATTTATACAGCATTTTCGTCTGTCGAGATGTGTATTGTGCATAATAAATACACGTTCTCAAGTAAATTCAGTCCCATTAATGAACATGTGAGCCATTTCAAACATGAAGTCTGTTATGTGCTGAAAACATTGAACTTTTTGCACATGGTATGCATACAACTGTTGCTTTTTACCTTCCGTCACCTTTAGGTAAGGAAGGTATTGTCTTTGGTCAAAAAATTCGGTGGTGAGTTTTTGACGAATAAGCACGTTTTAGGGTCCCTAGAATACGATTTTACTATTTTTACGATGATGTCTGTATGTGTGTGTGTGTGTGTGTGTGTATGTATGTGTGTGTGTGTGTGTGTGTGTGTGTGTGTGTGTGTGTGTGTGTGTCTGTGTGTGACAAAATTTTCTAATGCGATAACTCTAATACTACAATTCCAAAAATTATAATTCTTTCGTATTCCTCTTCGTTACATCCATGTGAAGAGCTGATTAGATTTTGGTTATAATTGGACAACCGGAAGTACCCTCATTTGAAGATTTTAACAGTTTTTCTTGAAAAAACGATGTTAAATATCATTTTTTCACATTTAATGTTATTATAAATATTAAAGAATTATTTATTCTCTATACGATTTGAATGCATTTTATACTTCATATTAAATGGATATAGAGTTAAAAAATTATAAAGAAATTAAATATCATATATATTAGTCAGCTTTGCTATAACTCTGGAAACAGCTGCGATACATTAAGAAAATTCTGATTGAAAGGTGTCAGTGTCAAGTGCAGTTGACAGTATGTTTATGTTATAATTTTACTGGAAATATAGGATCTTTTGTTAGAAACTTTCTGTATGGAATTAGTACAAAATACATACAACTGCCTTAAGGTAAAGTACAAGAAATATAATCTTTTGCAAGGAACTTTCTGTATGACATTTATACAAAATACATAGAACTGACGGAAGGTAATGTGCTGGCCACATCAGATTTTTTTAAAATTGTCATATGTGACACTCCGTATTGTGATAAAGATGTACAAGATTAACAAATGTGCGAATATTAGGAACAGTATGATTTGGAAACGCTCCGTCTAAATGCGTTGGCAACTCTTTATATCAACCACAAATTAAAATGTAGTATAAATACGAATAAAAAAATAAACCATAGGTAAGTAATTACAATGTCTGTGTACTCGCTATTTGTAAACGTAAGCATTTTGACAGAATTTTACCTTATAAACAAGTTTATTACTAATGTCAAAATTTAATTGCAACAACTGACAGGACTGTCAATTGCTAAAACAAAATTTTCGGTGCTATTGCTACTGCATTCAATTATTAGAAAAACACTTAGAACCCCATAAATTGACGAGTCGTCAATTTATGGGGTTGTAAAAATGCTAAAAAAATATGCGATTTCGAGGAAAACTTATTAAGAAATATTGTTGCTCTTGACGAGTTATATTACTGGTTAAATTTAATGTACTTATTTCATTTATCACTGTCAAATATTCGTTTACAAAATATTGACTGTTAGCACCTCCGTATAACTAAAATCTGTAGTGGAATCGCGCCATATATAAATGTAGAAAAATGGCAACTCGTCGCTCGGAAAACGATACTACAAACCAGTGTCGCGCCAAAAAAAAATGTAAAATTTTCGTTGCAGAAAACGTTATTTCAAGAAATTACTATTTATTTATTTGAAATGATAATACAAAAACCGAAAGTAGCCGCATTACATTTCTATTCTACAATCGATTATCGTTTCATTCCTATAGCTCCAAACAGCGTGATCCCACTACTGATGTGGCCAACACAATACGAGTACCTCCCGCTATTTCATTTTCATTAAATTAAATACATATTTACTCATGCTAGAAACTATATTAAGTTCATTTCCATATTACTATTGTTGCATTTACCATTTTCTTTTTCAAACGTTACCACTATTAAATTGCAATGATTTATATTTGATATTTCAATTATTAATTATTATATAAATTTATCCATAAAATATATCGAAAGAGTATTAATGTAAATTTGTAGAAAAATTAATGATCTTTAATTTTCATAAAAACATAAATTGCAAAAAATAACATTTAAAGTTTATTTTCGAAGAAAAACTAATTTGAGCTTTAAGTGCCATTTCCAGTTATCGAATTTTCACGTTAATTTGCTGACCATGATAGCTAATAAATTATTGTTTATAGTAGAATGTTCGATCGCGATGTAACAATTACGCCATTAATATTTATGCAAACCCATAAAACGGTTTATCAGTTTGACAAAACCATTAGTCAATTACTGACATTGCGTTCAATTTACCTTCGTAAATCTGTACAATGTGTAAAAAGCTACACATATACAGTGTTCGTACAGATTGTATTTGATGCTATCATATCGATAATTAGTCATCTGCAACGATCATTCGTTAAATTTTATTCCAAATTAAACACTTTTGTCATTAATACAATTAATTATTGTTCATTCATATTTGGTTGTTAAAATCGTACATATTTTCTTAATTATGTAAATTAATTTGAAATCAAATTAAGGAAAAAGCTATAAGAATGAAAAGAATGAATTTAAGTTTTAAATTTCATGGTTAATTAATGCTTCGTATAGAAATATATCGTAAATTATAATATTAAATATTGGGCAAGTCCGGGAGAGATGAGAGATGGTTTACCGGATAAGATGACTTTTGTGTCAAAGTCCAAATAATAATACTAATAGAACGATGTTCACGAATATATCTACATGGATAGTACATTTAGTCAGTCAAGTCAAGTAAGTTATTACAAGAAATATTTTTTGATCGGTACTCCTTGTATGAAATCCTTTTGACATTTTCTTCATACAAAGTAGTTTATTTTTCAATTAAAATAACTTTTCAAGAAGAAACCTAAATTTATTCTAGTTTTCCTGTACGAGTCGTATAGATGTTAGCCATCTCAGCCGACCATTTGGATAGTTGTCCCAAAATATCAAGGTATAGATGACCAATATAAACGTTCTGGACGATCAAATAGAGGATAGTGGGCGGAGGGAAACATAAAACTGACCTCGGAAGCAAAAAATATTTAATGTGAAAAGAGAAATATAATTAAAAACAAAAAAAAATCGCTATAAAAAATTAAGCAGTATGATTTATCATTGTTAGAAAATGAGATTTTAATGAATATTTGGGAAAACAATAATTCCGAAGTAAATATGAACGAGAATAAGTGTATGAGTTTTGATGAAGATAATCAATGCTCTAAGAAAACGGAATATTGGATTATTTTTTTTTTTTGAGAAAATAAACGCCTGAAATTAGCACAAAATTCGCTAGCATGTGTGACTTGTATGAGAAAGTAAATACTACGAAGAGAAAAACTATACGTAATTAGTTAAAGTGTAACCCGCCAGGTGAACCTATCTTACCCGAAAGAATATCGATAAAAAAAATTTATTTTATTTACATTTTTTCTCTTATGTATATTTGAAGGTATACAACAATGTAAAATTTTTATTTTAAAACAGATAAATGCGAAGAATTTTTTGAAACCTGGATCAACTCTCGCGAACTTATCCTACAATAGTGCTCGCAATAGGGTTTGTGACAATAATCGAATTTTGATATATCATATCATAATAGTATATTAAGTAAAAGTTTTATAAACGAGTGCCTAAAGAGTTTAGAACGGGGCTCATACTATACTTTTTCTACGACTGAAAATTAAGACACCAGAAATAAATAAATAAATAAATAGTTACACATTTTAGATTACCCACTTATTTTTACAGATTGACAGCTGTCAGCCACAGCAGCTATCTACCTTCAGCTCTTAGTAGTTGCTAGTTTTACGCTGTGTGCAACACGATCGACGCCGCAATTTATCAAGTTGTGGTTAAGCGCCGTGGAAACCAGTTCATTATCACATTTTAACAACTTGAGTAGAATATATATAAAATTAACCAGTATACATTAAATTGTAAAAATATTATTATTTGCAATTGAATGTTATGGAGAAGGGATGTGGTGATGGCATTTTGGTTCCGGATTTTATTTCTACCCTGAAGACCAAAATTACACAAATATAACTTATTATCTTAAAGACTACTACGTTGACGTTGGAATATCTGAAGATGCAACTTTAGTCATACGATTATGTTGATAAATAGTAAATACTGTCTAGTTTTGATCATTAGAAACACGCCCTTGTTTAAGAATTAATATTACTAGCCTACATTTTTGAGAGAAGTAACCTATTATTCGATCCTATTATTTGTTTAGGAAGTACTTACATATATTTAACCTTTTTCTTTGTAAAAACAGGACTCATTTATTAAATTCACTGAACTTGGGCACTAATTAATTCAGTTCGTAAACTGTTTACAAGCAAAATTTATAATAACTTACAACAATAGGTACTTGAAACATAATGAAATATTAAATTATTTCCAGACGGATATCCGAATTTCTCGAGGCACTGTTAACTGTATATTCTCTTTAATTTCGTTAATTCATTTGTAAATAACACTGAAAATATTCCAAGTTATGTAATTGTTTGTTAATTTCTAAAGAACTTTTGACTCTGTTGCTAACGATAAACTTTGGTTTAAATATGCCAAGAAAATTGTTGGGATACTGCAAACATTGTGCAAAAAAGTATGAAATAAGTTTTAAAATTCTCAGAACCAACCAAAATAGCACAAAAATTTCAAATGGCATGCTATGGGTTATGTGATTCAATTTTAATTTATTCATATAAAATTTATAATAAAAATACGAAAAAGTAAAATGCCCGTATTTTTCTAAATCAAAAAAGCCATTCGGAATAATCAAGAATGTATGAATGAACAGTATGATCTGTCAGTCACAGATTCTGAAATGTTTAATATCGGCTTTCTCTAAAACTTTATACTCGTATCACTACCAGCGTTGTCACTGTCAGACGTCCCGATTTTTGCAGGTCGTTCCGTTTTTTTTAAGATAAAATAGATTATCCCGCGCAGGACAGCTAATTTCAAGATTATTCGTTTTATTTCTCAAATGAATTTCAAATCGTCAGATGCAGGAAACATGTTCTAGATTTAAAAGAAAATATAACCATTGAGCCACCGAAACTATAATAAAATGAAGATTAAATTTTAAATACCGATATAGAATATAATTTACTAATCCAAAAATGAGGATTAGCTTAAATATATTTGTGCATCGTTAATTTTTATTAATCTAAATACATACCTACATATTTACTTATGCTGGAAACTGTATTGAATTCCTTTTCTATTTTTCTATTTACTTTTTCCTTTTTAAAACGTTACTAATATTATTTTGAAATGATTAGTTCTTTGATAGTGACATTTGTGTCAGTTACATACATTTGAATAACTGCGTTTTGTTTGTTTAAAGCGTAGACTCTGGGATTTAAATTATAGATAATATTATAATTTATCCATAAAATATATAGAAAAAGTATTAATGCAAATCTATAAAAAATTTAATAATCTTTAATTTTTATAATAACATTTCACGAAAAAATAACATTTAAAGGAATTTTTCGAAGAAAAACTATTTTGAGCTTCTAGTAAAGTGCCATTTCCGGTTATCCAATTTTCACCAAAATCTAATGGGCTCTTTCCATTTCAGAAAAAGTTCGAAATACAAGATTTCAAAATTTTCTGAATGAGAGTATTTGAATTAGAGTGGAAGATCCAAACACAAATACACACATACATACACACAGACATGATTGTGAAAATGTTAAATTTAGATTCTAGGGACCTTAAAACGTGCTCATTTACCAAAATCTCGATATGCGATTTTTCGCAAGATCCCTATAGCTCCCTTACCAAGGGTAGCGGGAGGAAAAAAACTGTAGTAATGGCCGAGTGATGTTTATATTCAGTAAAACGAAAAAAATAAATACCATATTTTGCATACTATTCGGGAGAGCTACTTGCAAGAGATGGCAGCACTAAAGACAGACTTATAAGGAAAACGTTGAATTTTACACTTGTCGTTGTAGTTTGATGATTTGTTTTAGAAAATATTCTGTTATTTTTATTAAATTTAGAATGTTTATTATAATGACAGATGTATATATTTATAAATAGGTGCTGCGCGGTCTATAACCGTAGGAGAAGCAGTATATAAAGGTAAAATGAAATACAAATTTGAGGTTATCTTGCTTGTAAACTTATTTATTTTTACTTATAGACACATTATTTGATACGGTTTTGAATACAATGGGACACCTAACTTTATCGTGGTAACAATAACACAAATGTTATCGTGTGGAAATGTGTGTGCAGCTGTAAAGCACGACAGGGAGAAAAAAGGAAGAGACCAAACTATTGAATTTAAAATTCATTATAGTTACATAATTATAAGTTAATTGTTGTCCATAAATTGTAATATTAAGAAGAAATATCACCTGATAATAGTTACCTCACTCATGTTGTGTGTATAAATGTATTACATTTGCTGGCTGACCATTGTTAAGGCAAGTTGTGAATAAAATTACAAATAAAAAATATCATTGCCTTATTAATTATATTTAAAAAGGTAATTTTATTTTGTTTGATTAAAAAACCATCTACATGTATTATGTTTTGCACGTCTTTCTCTTACTGGCTCGATTTCTGGCATTTTTACCGTTTCTTTCTCTCTATCTTTCCTATAAACAATATGAAATAAATATAGTTATAATGTTAAAGAATAATAATCACTACTACTACTACTTACAGGTAAGTAACTTCTCTTTATTTTTCTTCACTGTACCAGAGGTTCTGGTTACGGTAATTTTTGGCATGGAATAGCATTTTTTAAATGTTTTCCTTCTAATGACTATAAAAACAAACTAATGATGTATTGAAGCATAAATTTATATAGATGGATACTTACATGGAATTAAATTTCTAGGCAAAAATTATTGTGAATACACGTTATTGAATGGTGACATGTACTTGATTTTTATGCGATTTTCCATTGATTTTTTAATATTTCAGTTTTTGAGAAATAATGAACGGATATGTCTTTACTTGCATAATTATTGCACTGCGGTACAACACAATATCTTTTCATTCTTTTCGTTTTGCTCGTCATTTTTGGTTCTTGTTTACTATATAACCCTATATGACAGCACAACATTTTCACTACGTTTTTGCTACCAGATGTCAGCGACTTTGTTGGCTCTTGCCAATAAGAAAAGTACATTTTAATTAATATATATTTGTATGACATGTTTCTTGCAGAATGGTCAAACATCAAATAGTGTACTGGCATTAGTTATTCGTTTTATTTTTTCGTGTGAATAACATTTGTCTAGGTTGTTCGTTGTGTTTTCTTAGAATTTCATTACTGTTTCTTTGTTGCATATGAAATCTGTATTTTTCAATACCAACAGTAACTGTTTTTCGAGTTGTGCATCAGTGCATCTTTGTTTTTTTTTATTTATTCATAACCTCGGTACACTGTACTGACCGTTCATTTCTTTCTGTGTTCAGTTGTGATTTTCGTTTTATCTCTTTCATTTTATTTTATTCGTGTTTTGTCGTATTACAATGCCTAAAGCATTATCCAAACAATCGCAAGAGCTATGTGCAAATACGATTGCATATTTTGATAGAGAATTGGCCCATGGTGGGCCTTTGCTGCCTTTAAAAGCTGTTCGGGAGATATGTTTATAAGTTTTATATTTTTTTATCAAAATTAAATCAATTATTTACTTCTAGCGAGCATCAGAGTGCCTCCAAGTATCCAGAGGGGTAATACATAAAATTTCTGCGAAAGTTTCAAGAGGTGAAATGTTGGCATCGCCAAAAAGCCCAAAGAGAAAAAAAGACCAGTTACTGCTGTTAATTCGTTTGTGGAAACTGCAATAAGAAACGTCATTTATAACATATGGGGTCTCGTGGCCGTGTGCCTGAGTGTCAGGTCGCGAATCTGGGGAACCGGGTTCGATACCGACCTACGCCAAATATTTCGAATTTTAAATTGCACAAAATTGACCACTGTGGTGCACACTCCACGCCAGCAATGAGTGCTCGTGAGGTGACGCCTGGTAAACGCCCGTATAGTACAAATATGTCATAATCATTACCGATATATGCGTACAAAGCAAATTGGCACACCCAGCAATAGGTAATATGCCGTGATGATATATTTATTTATTTTTATTATTTATAACATATACGAAAACAATAACTTTGTGAATATTGACGTTTCATTATAATGGAAGTGATTAAAAATATGATTTATTTCTAGAATCACTCGTAACTTGTAAATCTTTAAACGAAATTTTAAAATCTGAAGGCATTTTCCGCGGTTCTATTTTAAGTTTAATAAAGATTTTACACAACATTGGTTTTTCTTGGAAGCAAGATAACAACAGACGGGCCATATACGAGTTACCATGCACATATTGTTTCAAAAAGAATACAGTTTTTGACTCATTTTATAATAAATATTAAAGAAACAAAACCGCATAAGTTTGTTTTTTTGGACGAGACCTGGATTTTCCAAAATGTTTCAGCTCTCCGAAGTTGGCAAGACGAAGACGTAAGAAGCATAAAATAAAAAACAACGTCAGATGGAAAAAGGTCAGTTTTAAAAATATAGTTATATTATAATAATAATACTTTATTTATACTGCTAATAAACAGAGCGTACTCCAATTACATATTAACAGTGATAATGTACAACTTAAATACATACATATATAAAAATCCCAATGACTTACATATTACAAAATATATTCCATAATTGTTTTTTATTGACAGTGAACAAATCATAATCTCTACTTATAATAGTTACCTTATTACTTAATTTTAATACTTCATTTAATTGGAAACATGTATTGTTTTTCACAGTAAACGTAAAGAAACGTGGCCTTAATGCCATGGAAGGAACGGTGAAATTTATTTCTTGAAGTATTTCAGTAAATTACATTTTTCCATTTATCAAATTTACAATAAATAACATTGATAAAAATTCCCTTCTAGTTTGAAACAAACTTACATTAAATATTTGTCTGTGATAATTGTACGAAATGAACCTAGGAAATTCCTGAAATTTCTTATAGTGCAAATACCTGAGTATTTTTTTTCCACTTTTTCTATCATATCACAATGAAATGATGTATTGGGAGACCAAATAATAGATGCATACTCTAACTTACTTCTAACTATAGAATTAAACAAAATAATAATAGTTTCACATTTATATTTATTTCGCACTCTCAAAATAAAGCTTAATTTTCTCTGACTATCACCTACAATGACTTCTATGTGATTTGCAAATCTGAAGTCAGCTTGGAAAATTTTATTACCTGACGTCTCTCTAAGAATTGTGAGCCTATATAATAACTAAATGTAATATTACTTTTTTTTTCTGGTATAGCTTACAATTTTACATTTGGTAACATTAAAATTTAATTTATTTTTAATACACCAAGTATGAACAGAATCAATTTCTTTCTGAAAATTATAACAATCTTCAATACAGTTAATTTCTCGATACATTTTCAAATCATCTGCATACATTAAACAACCAGAGTTTGAGCATAATGGCAGGTCGTTGAGGAACATAATGAACATAAGAGAGCCTAAAAGAAATCCTTGAGGAATTCCTGATGAAGGTGTGAAGTTGTTTGATTTACTGCTATTGAAAGATACATAATGTATTGTTACGCACGTAACTATCAAAAAACTCTATTAAATCGTTATTTTATCTGAATGATTTTAATTTGTAAAGCAAAACATTATGATCAACTTTATCAAAGATTTTAGCCAGATCTGTATACACTACATCCAATTTTTGTCAATTGATTTTGATACATCTTTAGAAAATATACGCAAGTTAGTTAAAGTTGATTTATTTGCAATAAATCCATGTTGTTTATCGTTTATTACATGTTTTATATCGTTATATATATATATATATATATATATATATATATATATATATATATATATATATATATATATATATATACATATATATATATATATATATATATATATATATATTATTATTATTATTATTATTATTATTATTATTATTATTATTATTATTATTATTATTATTATTATTATTATTATTATTATTATTATTATTATTATTATTATTTTTAATTGCTGCGTTAAAAATATCCCGGAAAAAAGTCTGGACCAACGGCAGCTTTTCCATTTATATATTTTATTGCATCATGAACGTCACTTTCATTTATATTTGAACTTATGAAGTTGTCTAGATTACGTCAGTGAACTTGACCCAACCCACAAGCAAACAAACAATATTTCATACATAAATTACTTTATTTGGATACGTTTTCAAATGTTTGCTATATTGAATTGATTGTTCGACTTTTTTCCCTTTATTTTTTTAAAAAAATATGTGGGTGGGGCTATTTTCACATTAACCCACCATTTATACAATAATGTTTGTTTAAATAGGTTAATGTTTTCATTCTCATTTGTTTGTTAATGTTTTAACATAATTTTATTTGTTTAAACTTTCTATTTCCTTTTTTATTATCTTTAAATGATGGTGCGGCTAAATTCTCATTTTCCGCACCCAATTGACCCACTATTTGTTTAACTAGAAAAATCAGTTTGGAAGTATTAGTTTAGTATTGATTTAATCTTTTCATCAATTGTTTGCGTATTTTAATTAATTATTTGTAAAATAATACATATGGGTGCGGTTAAGTTCTCATTTTCCGCACCCAATTGACCAACCATTTGTTTAACTGTAAATTATGTTTTAAAGTATTAGTTTAGTAATGTTGAAACCTTTTCATCGATTGTTTGCGTGTTTTAATTAACTATTTTTAATAATACAGGTGGGTGCGTTTAAGTTCTCATTTTCCGCACCCAATTTACCCACAGTTTGTTTAACTTTTAAAATCTCTTTAAGAGTATTAGTTTAGTTATGTTGACACAATTTTATTGATTGAATGTTTTCTAGAATAGTTAAGTAAAGTTTTAACAAAATTAATTATAATATATTTTTCATTGGACCAAGATCTCAAGTATAGTTACTATTTTTTCTCACCATTTAAATAAAACTTATCTCTTAGATGAGGGTGAGATTATCAGATTCAAGTAATTGTGAAGCCGCCTCACGCTGAACGTATGGATGCGCTACCAAGACCAAGTGTGTTGTAATGAATTGTATTAAATATATAATATACGCATTACTGTAATTTAGAGACACAATAACAATATATAGATGGATCAAAAGTGTAAATTACAATAATATAATAACAATATTATTAAATTTACGGTAGTGCTTTAAATTTGATATTTATGTCTTGGTCGAAATGCGCGGTAAATTCGAAATATAATTATGAATTATTATTATATATCTTTTTTAATATACTTCCTATATTGTTACTAACAAAATGCAATAACTATATTATACTGATGCCCCGTAGGACAATTTGTATGAATTAATTATCGTAAAAATTATATCACCCGTGACAAATAATTTTTTAAATTATTATTAATGGAAGTCTTTGTTTCTAATTTTGCTAATATTATCCATACATTTTTGCTTACAAAATGCAATGACTATATTATCCTGAAGATTCATAGGAATATTTGTATGAATAGACCATTTCAGAAATACAAAGCGTGCCGTTTGCTTGGCCGCATACCCACCCTCGTTTATATAACAGTTGTCTGTTTCGGTTTTATTTTTTTGTTTTGTTTTGCTTGTTTCATTTGTCAAATTATTGTTATAATAGGTACTAACCTTCTGGTCCACAAAATTTTATCATTTGAATTTTGAAATGTTATGTTTGATGTGAAAAATAAAAAGTGAGGTTATATTTTTGAAAGTATAGTAATACAATATTTTGTAATTGATTCACTTTTTCACATACTAAAATAAGTTTTTCTATTTCAGTGTTCTTATGAGTATAAAAACACTGTTTATCACTGAAAACACATCGTTTAGAAGATCTAGAAGCGCACTGTTTGGTCATAGTCACCTATATAGGTAGCTACGGTTTGATACTAGTACATTAAAACACAAGTATCATAAGGCAATCTGTTAACGTACGAGTACAAGTTTGGAAAACGAGCCGCTAGGAGAGTTTTACAAAAGACGAGTGCGTTAACAGGCCTTATGATACATGTTTTTTATACTATTTTTTCTATTGAGGTAATTTTACAATTAGATTTTTTTTAAATGACTTTTCAAAAATTTGTCTTAATATTTTTTTTTGTCAGTTATGCTGGTGGCGTTTCCCGCTATCAATTGAAATATCACATTTTGACAGTTTGTGTATTGTGTGATTCTGACTGATTGTTTACATTATTGTATCAAGCATTATATAATTATGGAAGAGGAAACTAATACTTACAATATACTCCACCGGTTTATTAATGAACCACCTGATTTGACATATCTTGTAATAAAGGTAAATTTATCAAATAACGAATCGGGATCGCTGGTTCCTGTTAGTTATTGTCATAAATAAAATAAATAAATAATGAAATACTTTAATGAACAATTTATTGATCTACACTTTTACATTCCACCATTTTAACACATCCACTGCTCAGTTGCAGACATAACAGCAACAGTTGTTCTTACATTCTTCAATACAAAACATATGTTGTATTTGTATATGGCACTTATGTCTAAATCATATTTAAAAATTTAATACTCGACAGCTCGTCTCGACGTGGAACTGGAAATCATGGATCGTAAATCAGCTGAAAATTGCAACATTACCATAAAATTAAATTGTAATAAATATAACTTACTGCCAAAAACAGTACGTTTATAGATCTTCTAAACGTCGTATTTTAAGTGCTAAACAGTGCTTTTATAGACTCTTAAGAACACCGAAATATAAAAAATGTATTAATGTAAACAATCACAAAATTCACAACACTGTCAAAATGTGAAATTTCATTTGTTTACTATTTATCAAAGTTTATTTCGTTTTCAAAGGGCCGTAGTGGTTTAAAATTTTGATGTGTTATATTTTAAGCCAAAACACAACAGGCAAGTATGCGGGGGGTTATATTTGATGAGTGCAAAGAGTGCCCGTGAGGTGACGCCTGATAAACGCCCACACGGTACAAATATGTCATCATCATTACCGAAATCTGTGTACAACGCAGATTGGCACACCCAAAATTTAATTCGTTTTTATAGTTTCTATGTCTCTCTTTACTGTTACTAAAAATATATCTTCTTTCAACATAGGTCATGCTACAAAAACTACCCCTATTTTTTTCGTATGTATCCATCAAAATTTCAATTACATCTCTACTCCATTTTGTCATTTTTTAATTTAATATTAATCACTGCTAACGCCATACTTGTACATATCAAAAATATAAACACAAATGACATTTGGCAGTTACTTGACAGTCAAAACTTATAGGGACTTTTAAGAAAAAGTAGCGCATATTCCAGTGGCCGAGCGAGTTAAGGCAGTGTGTTTTCTAAGGCTTGATTTACATTACCGGTACAATGATGGTACAATGACGGTACAGTGACGGTATGTAAATCAGTAAATATCAAAGGGTCGTCATCCTACCGTCATTGTACCGCTAATGTAAATCAAGCCTAACAGTGCTCGAAGCGATATTCACCGCTCGGTTCCTTGGGTCGTGGGTTCGATTCCCTCCAAAGGCTTGGATGTTTTTGTATGTTTTTCAAATACTTATAATATATGTACAATGTAATGAAATGTAATAATAAATAAAGTATTTGAATAGGGCTATAACAGAAGTGTTGAAAAGCCGACAAAAATATTATTATTATTATTATTATTATTATTATTATTATTATTATTATTATTATTATTATTATTATTATTATTTTTATTATTATTATTATTATTATTATTATTATTATTATTATTATTATTATTATTATTATTATTATTATTATTATTATTATTATTATTATTATTATTATTATTATTATTATTATTATATTCCAGTTTTTCGTGAAAAGTTTTTTTTTTCAATCTATTACTTTTCAAGTAATGAAATGAAAAATTTCATCGTGTAATGCACCCTTTACGGTAATTTATTGATACAAGTTTTCCTACGGTCTTCAATGTAATATAGTGATTCAATTTTGTTAGTAGCCATATAGGGATAATATTAGCGACTTTAAATACAAAGACTATCTTTAACAAAAAAATTTTAAAAAATCTGATGTGGCCAGCACATTACCTTCCGACATTTCCATGTATTTTGTACAAATTTCATACAGAAAGTTCCTTTCTAAAAATTCTATTTCTTGTACATTACCTTCCGGCAGTTGCATGTATTTTATGCAAATTCCATACAGAAAATTTATAGCAAAAAATCCTATATTTCCAGTAAAATTATAAGACAAACACACTATGTCAATTTCACTTGACACTGACAATTATTAATCAGAATTTTCTTAATATAGTAGCTGTTTCCATAGCTATGGCTACTTTATGAAATTTAATTTCTTTATAAATTTTTAACTCTATATCCTTTTAATATTAAGTATAAAATGCAGTCAAATCGTATAGAGAATAAAATATCCTTTAATATTTATAATAACATTAAATGTGAAAAAATGATATTCCACACACGCACACGCAAAAGTACACGCACACGTGCACACGCACGCACGCACGCACTCACACACACACACACACACACACACACACACACACACACACACACACAAAACACACACTCAAGCACTCACGCACTCACTCACTCACACACTCACATACTCACACACTCACACACACGCAGACACGCACAAACGCACACACGCACACAAATTGTTCTACGGGTCTTCAGCATAATATAGTTATTGCATTTTGTTAGTAACAATATAGGGTTAATATTAACAACATTAAATACAAAGACTATCTTTAATAATAATTAAAAAATATATTTAAGTCACGGGTGAGAAATTTTTTACGGGAATTAATTCATATAAATTGTTCTACGGGTCTTCAGGATAATATAGTTGCATTTTGTTAATATAAAAATAGGTATAATATTAACTGCTCTAAATACAAAGACTATCTTTAATAACAATTTTAAAAAAATATTTAAGTCAACAGACAGAACTGTTATATAAATAAGGATGGGTATACGGCCAGGCAAACGGCACGCTTTGTATTTCTGAAATGGTCTATTCATACAAATATTCCTATGAATCTTCAGGATAATATAGTCATTGCATTTTGTAAGCAAAAATGTATGGATAATATTAGCAAAATTAGAAACAAAGACTTCCATTAATAATAATTTAAAAAATTATTTGTCACGGGTGATATAATTTTTACGATAATTAATTCATACAAATTGTCCTACGGGGCATCAGTATAATATAGTTATTGCATTTTGTTAGTAACAATATAGGAAGTATATTAAAAAAGATATATATTAATAATTCATAATTATATTTCGAATTTACCGCGCATTTCGACCAAGACATAAATATCAAGTTTAAAGCACTACCGTAAATTTAATAATATTGTTATTATATTATTGTAATTTACACTTTTGATCCATCTATATATTGTTATTGTGTCTCTAAATTACAGTAATGCGTATATTATATATTTAATACAATTCATTACAACACACTTGGTCTTGGTAGCGCATCCATACGTTCAGCGTGAGGCGGCTTCACAATTACTTGAATCTGATAATCTCACCCTCATCTAAGAGATAAGTTTTATTTAAATGATGAGAAAAAATAGTAACTATACTTGAGATCTTGGTCCAATGAAAAATATATTATAATTAATTTTATTAAAACTTTACTTAACTATTCTAGAAACGCACCCACCTGTATTATTAAAAATTACTAATTAAAACACGCAAACAATCGATGAAAAGGTTTCAACATTACTAAACTAATACTATAAAACATAATTTTACAGTTAAACAAATGGTTGGTCAATTGAGTGCGGAAAATGAGAACTTGACCGCATCCATATGTATTATTTTACAAATAATTAATTAAAATACGCAAACAATTGATGAAAAGATTAAAACAATACTAAACTAATACTTCCAAACAGATTTTTGTAGTTAAACAAACAGTGGGTCAATTGTGTGCGGAAAATTAGAATTTAGCCGCACCATCATTTAAAGATAATAAAAAAGGAAATAGAAAGTTTAAACAAATAAAATTATGTTAAAACATTAACGAACAAATGAGAATGAAAACATTAACCTATTTAAACAAACATTATTGTATAAATGGTGGGTTAATGTGAAAATAGCCCCACCCACATATTTTTTTAAAAAAATAAAGGGAAAAAAGTCGAACAATCAATTAAATATAGCAAACATTTGAAAACGCATCCAAATAAAGTAATTTATGTATGAAATATTGTTTGTTTGCTTGTGGGTTGGGTCAAGTTCACTGACGTGTCTAGATTATATTCGCACTCACAATCTATTAAGTTATCACCGTTTTTATCTTCACTATATATTGGTATAAAAAAGTTACAAAATGCATTAGCAATATTTGTCTCACTATATATTCTTTCTTTGTTATATGTGAACATTGATGCACTTGTATTATTTTTCCTTATTTTTTTAATGTATGACCAAAATAATTTTGAATTGTTTCTAATATTATTTTCCACTTCCTTTAAATAATCTTCATAGTTTTTGTCGATAAGCGAAGTAAACACATACTAACTATTACTATATTTATATTGTTTGTTGTAGCTTTTACACAAACCCATTCATACATTTCTGTTGTACTTTCTGAAATCTTTATCGGTTTATATTTTTCTTTGGGTGCTATTAGAACCCCACTACTACGTGATTTCTGTGTGTCTATTTTATCCCGATCCTTTCTAAACACATTATAACGACTATCACACTATCCAACCAGGTCTCAGTGATTATAATAATATCAAAATTTTCCGTCAGTAGTCTGTTCCTAAGTTTTACTAATTTTGTGCGCATACCCCTTACGTTTTGGTAATAGAAAGGCAGTGATTTATTAATTTCCTGTTTTTTTTTTTTAATTTGTGGTTTCATCATTTCGTTTTCTGTCTGTTGTGGGGATTGCGAAATAAATATTGTCGCACTACTACCCTTTGGCCACAAGCCACTATTCTGAATTTGCTCGTGAATGTCATACGTGTATCCTACTTTAAATTCCGCAAAATTTCTTTTTGTTTAGCAAGAAAATACATTTTCAGGAAATATGGTTTTTAAAAAGTTTTCGACGTTTTCAGCTTCCGTATTAGCCACTAATCTGGAAACGTGAATCCGCCCTCTTTTTGGCACCACTGTCAATATATTATCCTCTTTACCCTTTCCAATTATAACTTTTCTTCGTGTTTTTCTATTTTCCTGTATTTTAAATCCATCATCTGTTTCTTCCTTATTGTGTAATACAGCTTATTCCTTTAAATCTGCTGATTTCGGGTCATCAGCCTTTTTGTTTACATTTGTTTCTACTAAATCAGTGCGGCTGGAACTTGCAAAATGTTTATTTATATCTTTTGTTTTGTCTTCAATGTCAGATTTAGTTTTGTCGATAGATGAAACTTGTACTGATCTTTTTTGTTTTTAGTAGTATTATTAATTGTTCTTGACTTAACTTTGAGGTTTGAGTCTGAGTTATTGTTACTTAGTTTGTCAATTTTAATTTCAACAGAAGTTATCTTCTTAAATAAATGATAATATTTTTGCGCCATATCTTCATATAACATCTTGTATGCTGCATTTTCTCCAATTAACAGAAGATTCTGCCTTTCTAGTTCTTGACAACGTAATTCTAATATTGTACTTGGTTTACTTACGTCACCACATTCCGGACAAGTCCAATTATTGGTCTTACCCAAATTTGCACATTTATTATGAAAACTCGCTTCACAACTATTACATTGAAAACCATTTTTCACTTTTTTTTTGCACTTGGCACACTTAATTTCACTTAAACATTCTATTTCAGTTACATTACTACCCGCCATATTTTTCTATTTCATTCCATGTAAGAAAATAGTGTTGAGTGCAAAAAACAAGATCAAACTGCACCTATCTTCCCGTCACTTTTTTTACGTGAAATGAAGTATAGTTCATATTCTCTTTTTTTATTTCGTAATTGTAGTTTCTACAATCATGAATTACAGCTGTCATGACTGTCACTCGTTTAATTTCCGTCGGTGGCAAATGTAAGCCATACCCTCATTGGTTAGGTCGTTTCGAACGTCATCAGTCGAAAGGGGAAGCGGAAATTCAAACATTATAATTTCAAAGACAATTTTCTCATATGAAAAAAAATAAAAAATAAGGGTCAAATATTTTTTCTTAATCTTTCGATTAAAGCAAACCGTGCAACACCGCATTATGCAACACACATTACATTTTCCAAAATTAAGTTAGTACACCATCTAAACCTACTAATTTCGTGACGTCATTATCTAGTTACAAACAATGATGACGTGCCTCCTCTGCATAATTTTTTTTACTATACCTACATCCCTTGTAGCATAAATAACTATTCCCTTGATTTAAAGCGTTAGCCTCTGTACGCAAAAGTCGTGAATTTGAATCCGTGTCCGGTCAGAAATTTTGTGACATGGCTTGGATCGGTTTTCATTGCCGTCTCCATTACACGTTTGGATACAATTAACTTATCAACCACAAAGTTATCGCGGACAACACACATGATATTCATGTCACCTAGGGATATAACACGTAGAGGTTCAAAATCCTGAAAGCTCTTACTTTACATTGAATTCTAACACTTTGTAATTGCATAAATAATAACGCGAGCCAAATGGGCTCCATTTAAAGATAACATGCCCTGTCACTGCCACAATAATTTGTTATATATTTTTTTGCAGTGCCGTAACTAGAGCGTGGCAAAGGTGGCGCACGCTTTGGCGCAGAATTCTTAGGGGCGCAAAATTTTAATAATAATTTATATGATTTTAGATCAAATATTTCTAAAATCTATTTTGGGAATTTAAGAAATAATTATCTACAGATAGGCCAGTCGGCAAGGTGTTTATTGTGGAAATAATTGGTGACAAGCTGGCGTAAATTTTACTCTCTTTATTGGAACCTTTAAAAAGACATAGGTACTAATTTTGCACAGTCTAGCGACTCCGGATTTTGCCGCCATCTTGAGTGCAAAGGTGCAAAAATGAGTTTTTAGCCATTTTCTTGAAAACAGTAGCCCGTATAAAAATTTTACGAGAATAAAAAATTAAAGCTCCTGCACATAAAAGGGTTCTTACATTTTTTGCCTAAGATGAACTCTCGAAGAGTTATGTTTAAAAATAGTTATCCAGAATAACAATTTATGATAGAAATTTAAATTACTCAAAACATAAAAAATATTAGGTATTTATTACTTTTTCCATTTTAGGCATTCAGTATTGTAGAGAATAGGGAATAGTTTTGACCTCTCTGATTGGCTGAAATTGGAGACAAGAAATAAGAATACCCAATGTAATTTCGGTTACTTAAAACTGGCGCTGATGCAAGCGCCATCTGCTGAATGGGTTAAATGGAACAGAGTAAACACGATTTGTGCCGATGAGCGGTTCGCGAGTTACTAGCAACTTATATATGAAATTCATCTAAAATTTTCAATATCTGTAAATCGGTTTAGATCTCATTTCATCTTAAATTTCGATACGTATTAAATACATCATATTTTTTATCTTTAATCGTGTCAAAATTTTAGTTGAAAATTTGAGAACGAAACCGATTTGCAGATGTTTTAAATTTTAGAAAATGTTCATGTAAGTTTTAATTGTTAGTAACTCGCAAACCACTTATCAGAGGTTTATTTTGTTTTTATTTTCTTGATATGTAAGAAGCGCAAATATTTTTTTTGCTACAGGCGATCATAACCCTTGTTACGGTTCAGATTTTTTGTGACGTAATAGGGATACTACATTTAATATAATTAGCAGCACATTTGACTTTTCTATAATTAATGGAAGAGCCAGACCTCCGTATCATTCACTATACACCGTACTATTTGCCCTAAAGTTAAAAGTTACATATTCTTATAGGAAATTTTCCAACAAATTTGATGGTGTTATTCATAATGTTCTATCTCATTGCGAAAATTCAAAAATTCATATTTTCCAAAAAAAATACGTAATTTCAATTTTTAAACTTTTTTCAATTTTACTCGTCATATCTTCTGTATAAATTGAGATATTTGTAACATTCTTTCGGTGAATAATTTTTTCATGTATTCTGCGACTTGTGAATTAATAAAATACTACATATTATGAATAGAAATATTTTCTTTAAAAAATTTTAACATCGGAACACATAATTTTTTCGTTTTGTAGTAAATTTTTCAGGCTTGTACAAACTTTTCGGCCTTAAAAGATAAACACCCATTTATAGCGCTAATATTAAGAGAAAGGATCATAGAAGTTTTCCTTCTTGAATTTTTTTTTTTTTTGTAAAATCTACCAATTTCTTAATATTTTAAGTTGAAGTTGAAGTTTTTTCGTTGCATCTTTTGCGCGCTCAATGCACTGTACTGACACTAACATAAACTGATGTTTGTAAGTTAGAAGATAAATTTTGCAATTTTAATATAAAACAAAAATAAAATAGGTTTTTTTTTAGGTAATTGTACTTTCTTTTTTTTCTTTTAAATATAGCAAATTCTAATTCTTTCGTAATTTTTGTATTTGTATATTACACCATAATTTCTTTGTAGTTTTAGTTTAATTAGTTTTACAAAGATTTTTTGTATAAATATTTCCTTACTATAATAAATAATTCTTGATTATAAGAATGAAAATTTGATTACAACATAATTGTTTTTTCAAAAATCTGCTTCATTGTCAAATTACAACAAAGAAATACTTGATTTTAAGAAATATAATTGTTTATTACATGATTTAAAATTTAATAGACCATATTACTATCTCAATGCGCATGCTCAGAATGCACCAATCATATGCTTGGGAGTACAGCGAAAATGAAACTAATGTTATCTTATCGGGAAAATTGTATTTTTAAAGCAAATTATTATTTTATGTAGACGTAAATGAACGATAATTTTTTTCTTACAAGTTTTATTTCATGTTTAACTACTGGATTCTGCCCTTATAATATATAAATAAACAATAAAATAAACATTAAAGTTTTAAAATTTTAAGCGCCTGTTTACTCTTCTGTCACTGACAAACTAATGTTTTGTAGTTGTGATTCTTTTGTAAAGTGCGAAATATATATTTTTTTAATTATGCCTGTTTACTATTGCTGCTTTCCGGATTGTGATTTGAATCCATTAACTAAAAAGGAATATCTTTTTCTAAGAATAGTACAGAGAAAATAAGTTAGTATTGCCAACTTAATTGGAAAAATTAAAAAAATGTTTGTCACCCTGGCACGCTTTTTTCATTTCATAAATCTGCCAGCAGAGGCGCTATAGTTAATAATATGGTCTATTGCAACATAGAGTGATTACAACAAAGAAAATTCTTGACCATAACAATTGAACTGTTATTGATTTTTCGGAAAATTAGAGGTAAATGTTGGGGAGAGTGATAGTAATCCAATAAATAACTAATTTTAACGGATGTGGGGCCCTATTCTGTAACTCGGTGGTTAATTTTTTTTAACCAATCAAATATGTTGACATAACCACATAACACATGGTTTACATTTAGTATAGAATATTTTATTCAGTTTTGACGAAATAGTAAAAACCATTATATTTAATTTTTAAAAACTAATCAATTAGTAAGCTGTGCAAGACATTCGTTGATAGACGTTAAGTCCCTCCTTGATCAAGTCGTTTATAAATTCTAAACAAGCTTCATTTTCTGTCATTTTTGTTGTAACAAATAATGAAAATGGCTAATCTGTCTGATAAAAACTGGTGAAACTGTTATTTTTGTACCTGACGTTATTTTAAATGTATTGTTTGTAGCAGAATGAGTTAAAATTCTGTGAGAGCGACTTTTTTTTTAATTCACTAGCAAATAAACCGTCAAAATTCAATTAAATAATTAGATTGTTTCTATATACATGCTTTATCTATAAAATTTATTTATTACATTAACTAAATGTAAATAAGGCAATATTTGAGTAATAGTTCTTTTAAAATTTGCTATAAAAACGGCATTTCGACAGCGAAGTGCTGCCTGCATCAGGTAAATAACAACACTATAAATAAATATTTGTACATTGAGTTCTGAAAACTTCTTTCAATAACTAAATGTGTTTATTTTTATTTGTTTTTGTTATAACATGTGACTAATGTACATATTGAAATCTTATAATTTGTTTTGAATAAACAAATTCTGGATCACTAAGGCATTTTTCATTTTTCCAATTATAATTTGAAGCACATGAAATTTTATATTTATTTACCATCATCATGAAGAATACATGGTAAGTAGTTTTTTTTTAATTTATCGACATGTCTCTAAACAAAGCGATGCGTAAGCGCACGGTCGGCTGACGTTAATACAGCGCGCTGAGCGCGCGGAAGATGCAGCGAAAATACTTCAACTTCAACTTAAAATATAAAGAAATTGGTGCATTTTACAAAAAAATATTTCAAGAAGAAAAACTTCTACGATCCTTTCTCTTAATACTGGCGCTATAAATCAGTGCCTATATCTTAAGGCCAAAAAGTTTGTACGAGCCTGAAAAATTTACAACAAAACGAAAAAATCACGTGTTCCTATTTTAAATTTTATTTTTAAAAAATATTTCTATTTATAATATGTAGTGTTTTTTTAATTCACAAGTCGGAGAATACATGAGAAAATGATTTACCGAAGAAACGTCATAAATATCTCAATTTATATAGAAAATATGACGAGTAAAAGTGAAAACAATTGTAAAAATTAAAATTACGTATTTTTTGGGAATGAGAATATGTAATTTTTAACTTTAGGGCAAAAAGTACTCCGTTCGACTTAAAATATGCGAGATACGGGAGCAAGGATCTCCGACTAAATACAATGTATTTTTTTTAAACGAGGAGAGATGGACATATTTAACTTTATATTGCCATTTAAATTTATTAATTACTAAAATTAAGTGTAGCACATTTGTACATATTTACAGCACATTTGGAGTACAATTATTGATTTGCCATAATTGTACTTAATTTGTTAAAATGTAGGTGCTAAGCATTAACTTAGCCTAGCCCTGCCATAGTAAGTTCTAAGAGTATGATGCACCCTTACTGCTTGCGGTGCTGCGCGGGGTCGGGTGAAGAGGCGTTGGGACACTTGGGTAATAAAATTAAGTCAACAGAACGAGCGTGAACTAGTTCGACACTTTTCGGTATTTTTCGTTAAAAAAAGGACCGGATTTCAACTCACTGGTAGTAGAAATAGTTTCTCTGTAATTATGTACTCGTAATTTATTTTTTCATTTGTTTATAATAATAATAATAATAATAATAATAATAATAATAATAATAATAATAATCTTTAATTACCCAACAGATCACCAATTACAGGGCAATATACAATAAATATACATATAAATATATATCAATATACAATAAATATAATAAGTAGAAAAAAAAATAAACAACAAACATAGAAAACATACAATAGAATTTACGTCAGGATATTATTGGACGCATTGGTACGCAGATTCGTGGGACATGAAGTGAAGACATCAGCGAAGACTTTTTCTGCATTCAGACACGTGACGTAGACAGGTGAACGTAGATACGCATCTGTCCGAGCGGTAGGGGGATGGAATGTCCGGCCTTGCCTGGATGATAACCTTGGTCTTGGTACATGGAACGGGACTCTGGCTAAAATAAATGGAGCATCAATTTTGTTGTGAATCAGCATCCACATGTACCTCGCACTGGAGAAGATTCGCCTGGAAGCTAGGGACGGAATGTCATGACGCTCTAAGAGTGACTGTGAATCTATATCTCTTCTGGGGTAAATATTATCTAATTTAAAGGACGCATATTTTAGAAACCTGCGCTGGACACGATCAATATGTAGAGCTTGGCTGGCATAATAAGGATACCAGATTAGGCTGGCGTATTCCAATTTACTCACTACAAATGCAAAATACAAAGATTTTAAAGCAAGTATGCCATGAAATGGTCTGTAAATACGGATTATAAATCCCAGTGTTCTACTGGCAGAGGAACAAATATTGATTAAATGCTCAGTAAAGTTGAAATTAGATGTAAATAGAACGCCTAAATCTCTTATGGAGGATGAACGTGCAAGTATAGAATTATTCACAGTTTAATCATGGACCACATAGTTATTTTTACTTGTGTAGGTAATAATAAAACACTTGTTAGTATTAATTACTAGCTTATTATCCTTACACCAAGCTACAAGTTTGTCCATATTGTCTTGAAGTACCAATGCATCAGAAGAGGATGAAATAGAATGAAAGAGCTTAATGTCATCAGCGCAAACCAGAACTTGACAAGTAAAAGATAATAATAATTCATTGATGAAGAGAATGAATAGCAACGGACCCAAGTTAGAACCTTGAGGAACTCCAGAGGTAGCAATGAATTCGGATGAAGAAAATCCATTATAAAAAACGAAGCAATATCTGTTCGAAATATACGACGATAAGAGCAGAAGTAACGCCGGAGCAGCTCCAAAAGACTCTATTATATCTAGTAATAGACCATGATCGATGGAATCAAATCCTCTGGAGAGATCACTGTACACAGCAGTCACTTGTCCGCGATGATCTATAACTTCAGAAACAAATTGCGAGTAGCAAGCTAGATTGGTTACAGTTGAGCGTCCTCTCATGTAGCCATGTTGATCGTTGGAAGTGAAGGATCTAGTATGTGTGAGTAAGGTATTATATTATAGATAATCATCTCAAAAAGTTTACTGAAGTTATTAAGAATAGATATAGGCCTATAGTTGCGGACGTCAGTTTTATCATCCTTCTTGTGGACTGGAATAATTCGAGTTTGTTTCCACAGCAACGGAAATGTAGACGTTTTAATGGCTAAATTAATAATAACGGATAAAGGAGCAGCAAGGATGAAACGACAGTCCTTAATAAAAAAATCAGGTATTTTATCTACTCCACAATTATTTTTATTTTGTAATTTAGATATTAATGAAATTAAATCATTTTCAGTAATATAGCCTATGGAAAATGAAGGGAGATTGTTATGCTACGTATCATTATTAGCGTCAAAATTTGAACTGTCAGTAAAAAAATCAGACATTTTTTTTATTAGAAATTTATATATTTTCTTTAATTATAATGGGGTCTCGTGGCCGCGTGCCTGAGTGTCAGGTCCGGAATCTGGGGAACCGGGTTCGATCCCGACCGACGCCAAATATTTCTAATTTTAAATGGCACAAAATTGACCTCTGTGGTGCACTCTCCACGCCAGCAATGAGTGCCCGTGAGGTGACGCCTGGTAAGCGCCCGCACGGTGCAAATATATCATCTTTACCGATATCTGCGTACAAAGCAGATTGGCACACCCAGCAATGGGTAATTGTATATAATATAATATATATATTGTATATAATATATATATATATATATAATATAATATATATATATATATATATATATATATATATAATTGTATATAATATAATATATATATATATATATATATATATATATATATATATATATATATATATATATATAATGATATATTTATTTATTAATTTATCTTTAATTATACATCTAAAATTTATAAATATCTATATCATTTTGTTTCATTGCATATCTAAAATAAATAATATTTACAGAATAATAAAATTACCAATGAATACAAGTACAACATAAGATAATATTTTAATCAACAGAAAATACCAAAACTAGAGTTATGAGGTATTCAAGGTGAAATATGTTAAAATGTTATATTCATATCAAGTTTGATATTGTATATTTTTTATAATCAAGAATGATATGTTGTATCTATGAAATAGAAAAAAAGTTGTTGATAAATAAATATTGTATTGAAAGGTCTCATACTTCTTCTTGTCTCTTAAAACCATTATAAAATAAAAGGTTATGGGCTGTGACAACTACAGAACTACTGTCATTGAAAGGGATTTCTGAAGATCTACAGCAAGAAGAAATAGACGCAGAACTTCTAGTAGACAACCAAGGCGCAATAGAGTTGACGAAAGGCTTCGAGAATAGCAAGAGGAGCAAACATATTGATATACGTTATCATTTCATTAAAGATTTGGTTACAAAACATATTATTAAAATTGATTATTTTTCCGGCAACAAAAACATTGCTGATATATTCACTAAAGCTCTTGATTATAGTAAAAATAATCAGTTTAGAAATATGTTAAATATTGCATAATTATAAACAATTTTTATATAATTTTGTAATGTATTTTTTATAATCAAGAATGATATGTTGTATCTATGAAATAGAAAAAAGTTGATGATAAATAAATATTGTATTGAAAGGTCTCATACTTCTTCTTGTCCCTTAAAACCATTATAAAATAAAATAAATAAACATGATTCTCATTTTACAAAAGTGTTGAGTATGAAATACGGGAAAGAAACGTTGGTATTTCAAACAAAGAAAGGATTAAAATTTATAATTAATTATTTTTTATTTTTCAACCTCGAGCCCACAATGCGGCAGTTGCAAGAATTTTTATAAGCTTTGCAATTTTTATAAAAAAATATTTTTTCTTACATAGCTTTGAAATTGAAAAATTCACGATATATATATATATATATATATATATATATATATATATATATATATATATATATATATCCATTAGATTTGATTAGATCTAGCAATTAATTATAGGGCGCGAGCAGTCACGTGAATCGCAACACCTTGACGTGCTTGGAATCAGCTGATTTGTTTAGGCGTGTCACTTTGACAAGAACAATGTCACTTTGACAAGATCAATGTTTTGACTTATATTGATTTTGAACTGCTAAAATGTTATTATTGTACAATTTTCAGGCAGAAAAACACATGAAATTAAAAATAATAAATAAAATTAAAATAAGTCAAAACACAATCAATCAGTTGATTCCAAGCACTTAAAGGTCGCTCGTGGTCGCTCGAGTCACGTTTGCTCGCGCTCAATTGAAAAAAATTGGTGTAATATTTTGAAAAAGTCACTTGATCTGAAACGGAGTTTGAAGTCAAAGTTCATACTGCTAAACATGTGACAAACTATCGCCTACGTTTATTTATGCAAATAACGTAGGTGATGGATAAACTGATTTCCTATTGGCTATACATGACGTGCTATAGGTATGTACTTTGACAAGACGGGAGTGGCGGTTTGTTTTTGACGACTATTTCTGGCGCAAATCTTTTTATTTAATTCAAAAATAAATTATTATTATTATTTTATTGTAATATTTCATTTAAGATATTTAAAAAAAATCTGAAACTGGCTAAGCTAATAAATGTTCCTTAAAAAATGTTTTAATTTTGGCTTCAATTGTTGCGAGAACAAATTATCTTTATGGACATATTCCATTTTCATTGGTTCTGGTGTGCATATGTGTACAGTCGAAACAAAAAAGGTGCAATTTTTTTTTTTTTTTTTTGAAATTTTGTATTGATTTTAGATCTGATAATACCAATTATTATTTTTATTTACTACACGTATGTGGCATTTTTTTATCATATTTCCAAAATTTTATTTTATTGTTTTTAATTGCATCATCTGGATTCATTCTGTAAGACATTTTTTTTAACAATACATATCCTTGTCGACAATTCCGTCCGGTGTTGCAGCTTCATATTCATGCATTGTCCCATGTTTTATTGATGAAATGTTGTTTAGATTTGAGTACAATATATTTTGCACATTTTTGGAGGGATCTGTATTTTGTCTCAATTCCAACCAATCTGCACTACCACTTAGTAATAATGTGTCTTTGTATTTCCTGAATTTCTTGTTTTGTTACTTGTAATTTCTTTAGTGTATTTTCCATTTCTTCTTGTCCTCTGGCATATTAGGTTTTAAACAATTTTCACCGCAATCCTGGTCATTAATTTTTTTTTGTTAGTAAATAATTTTCTTCTTGTATGTCTCACTTTCATGTTCTTTATTTGTTTTAATTTTGCAGATTCTCTGTTCTTCACCAAATCTACAGGACTTTTTTCATACATAGTTTTATGTAATTTTGATAGAGGTGTTTTCGAAGTGAATGACACGAAAGCAGCGTAGCACTAGGAAACACCGGTGGAATAATTTATTCTTTTTCCATCCACAAATTTTGAAATAAATAGAATTGAATTGTTCAACAATGTTATTATTTAAATTTTGTATTGGGCACCTCGAGTGGTAGACCAAATTTTTTATAATTCATTCTAATCTAAGTAAGATTTCTTTATGGTTGACAATAATTGATTGATAAATGTTACGAGTATCATCATCAGTATCCCGTCTTGTGTGAAAATAATCAGTACAGTTTCACCTAGGTCATAGGACATGAGTTGAGTTTTCAATATTTTCTTTTAGAAGCAGAATCTTTTCTGAATGACTGCTATCGCTACGAATTCTTGAAAAAATTGGGGAAAGTGGAATTTTTAAGGTCTGGGACTACCTAGGTCACCCATATTCAAGGGATGTTGTTGTGTGTAAATCCATCAGTATATACCTATCCTTGTCTACGAAAACGAACGTACCGAAATTCGTATCTTTTTTAATTTTGAAGATTTAAACAGTAAGGCTTAGATGGCAGCACTGCATGATAATTTTAATAGTATCAGTTAGCGAATTAGTGTCTCGGTAATCCGTTCATATTATATAATAAACACATTATGAAAACCAAAAATTACACATACTTTGAATTATTTAAATTTCAATCTAGGTCTAATTGGTAATATTTTTTTTTTGAAAAATTACTTCTATTATTCATAAATTTTGCCCTGAAAAATGATGTAGTACCAAATATACGTAGTTTGATTCTTGTTTTATAAACTACAATTTATTTGTTTATTAAAAGTTTAGTGATTACTAAGATATGACAGGATTTCTATATCCTTTTCCCCTTAGCTCACTCCTTGAGATAATCAGTATTTCATTTTTCTCTATATTAATGTGTAGTCGGTATTTTTAAGTCTTCATTCTTTCAAGTCCTTTTCTGATTTCTGCAGGCTCTCCAGCCTTGCTGTATAAAATCAAAGTTCCTGTTTTATCACCATTTATATAATTTAATCAAAAACCGATATTTTCTTATTTGTAATACCATACCGCTCTTTAACACTTTATATAATTAATTTATTTTATAGAAACAAGTAGTATTTTGTAATACAGGCCGCACTGTTTGAGCTTGTCCTGGTAGCTTTGAAGGCCAAGATATGTTGGCCAGGCGAATCCGACCTTACTGTGAGATTTTTTTGTTCCACCTTTTAGTCAAAAGCTGCAGACATATAAGTAAAATCTTAAAGAGCTTTTACGGACTAGGCAACATTAATAATGCAGAATTTTTATTTCATTGAACAATAGGTAAGGTAGATACTTTCCGTATTATTAACACTAGAACCTATTTTTTAATCGCTTATTCGATTTAGTATTTTTTTTAATTCAACGATTTATCTACATATTACGGCATGCCCTCATATTACAAAATATTTTAGAAAACTGCAAATGAAAATTATGCCGATTTAATTTAAATCTGATTGTAAGAGAGCTTTGAAGAAATCAATTGAATATTTTGTTTCATGTTAATTTTAATTTGATGATAAAATTGATTTTATTCCCGAAGAAAAGCTTGATATGCATTATGACGTTTAAATTTTGTTTTCTTCATAGCACTCTTATTACAACAATAAGATAAGTGAAAACATAATTTTTAATTGCATTATCAAATATTTTTTAATATTAATATTAGGTGATATATGATATATGTATATAATTGAACTCAGAAAAAAAATACTGAATCGAATAAGCAAATAAAAACATAGGTTCCCATTAAAAATAAGAAAGTTGTATTCTGTATTTTGAGAACCACTGGTAGATTTTTTTGTTCATTGTATAGTCTAGTAAAATATAAATTGTTTGCTAATTTAACCGACCTCGTAGCTCTTATAATTTTCGAGATAGCAATAGTGGACATAATAAAATGAACACCCTCCATACAAGCGTATACGATTACTTTGCCCGTATGTTTCTAACAGTGTAAATTATACGTAACTGGCTGTATTATTTAGGTTTAAGTTATATTTTTATACCAATATAAGGTTTATTCCAAAAAACAATGTCAATATACACGATTTCCATATCTACATACAAAACTATTTAACTAAAAATCATGAGTAAAGAAAGCGTAGAATGTATTGCCGAAGAAAATTATTTTTAAAACTGCGTCACGAAAGTGATATAAGTACACGAGAAACAACTTGGCTCTCAACGTGTTAAAAAGTACGAAATTAATATTATATTAAATAACTCAGTCCTTCTTTTTTAACAATTTAGGAAAATTTGGTGGCAGGAGATTGAAAAACTTTCAGTCCCTTTTCCCAATTTTCCATAAATTAATAATTAACAATTTACTTTTCTTTTTGAACTAACTTTTCCTTTCGCAAATTAACAACTTTATTGAATATTTTGTAAAATCTTAGACGTTTATAACTTTATTAAATCTTTAGGAAAATTCTAAATTTATAATTACAAAATTACGTTTCTTTCATTTTGTTTTCCAAATATATTAGATAGCATTAAATACATTTAAACACACATGTATTTTGGAATTAATTCGTGGCATAAATAATAAAACTGTTCATCTGGAAGCTATGACACTGAAAGGTAGAAATTATGTTATGAAATGCGTATATAACAACATTTGTTGGCCTGCGACGCATTTAAACTTCAAAGCATGTTATAGCTTTTGTGATAAATTCATAAACTAGTATTAGTGTGCAAACAAATTAAGCGTTTTGGGGTTGAAAACCTAACATTGACGTTAATGGAATTGACTCACGGCAAAATTGACGGCTTAGTTTGATGTTGCCATAGCCCATGCTTACATCTATACCCTTTCGTTTCATCGAATTAATGTCAAACAGAAAAATGATCAATTATTTACATGGCAAACGGTAACAGGCATTTTCATGTTGATGTGCTTTCAGACCAAACAAATTTTATTCGTGTATTTCGACAAATGGGAATAAATTGGCAATGGGAAAAACATTGCAATGAAATATGAATTTTTAAATTCTGAATATGTCTAGAAGATATTATTTTTTTTGTTAATTATATCAGAAACAGTCCATTTGACTAATTTTCACTGATTGTAGGTAGAAAAAATAATTTTTAAGTACTAATGAAAATTTATTTACGTAAACCTTAGTAGGTATATAACAACACTTCTCTATAATTTACAGAGTAGAGGTTGCACAGATACTTTATTTTAACTACCATTTTTAAATTTCATCAATCCAGTCAATGAATTTAAAAAATATATGAGTTGCACCACATAAATAAATCCTGAACTTACAGGTTAATAAAAAGTGAGCCTATTGAAATTTTGGCATTAATATTTACTTGACAGCAAATTTGGCATTACGTTTTGATACAGTATTATTAAATTAGCCAAGTGTTAATAGTCGAGCCATGAAGCCGAAAAATAGTTAAAACTTCTAAACCCATAAAAACAGATTCGATTTAGATGATTTTTTTTTGTTTGTTATATTCAATTATTCAAAATCAGAAACATTTCAGTTGAGGCTATCAATTTTTTATACAGGGTGTCTGGATTTCGATAGCCACCATTGGGATCTCGGAAACTATAAGAGGTACGACTTCGGTTATATGGGACATGTGGTGCGCCATTGGGAGGCCATCTTAGATGTGCCACTGTTTTGTGAAAAAAATTCATAAGTTGCTAGATAATGACGGAGTACTGAAGTGGTCGATATATTTTTTTTTTTTAAATTATTTCTTAACTTTCAATAATCGAGAAAAATGTTTCAAATAGAAAAATTAGATAATTTTATTATCTATACAGTGGCGTACGTAGATAATTTTTCTATCGGCAATTTTATTTTTTATTATAATTTACCTACATATTTAGACCAATCTTTACCATAATTAAGAAAGGAAAATTTTTTTGTTCGCAGATCTGAGTATTGGGGCGTTACGATATCGTAACGGTAGACCTTTGGTTGTAGAGAAAGATACAAATTACATAAACCATTTTATGTCATTATATTTTATATTAATAGCAATTAGTATATTAAAGAACGTGTTTAATAAGACATGTTTTTTTCGCACGCGTCAAAATTTAGAAAACGAGCGTTAGCGAGTTTCCTAATTGACAAATGCGAAAGAAAGTCATAAAATGACTTCTTTATACTATTTTTATATTTTGCACCTTCTACAATAATATTTACTTACTCAGTTTGTGATTATATTTGTAACCATTTGTACATTTTCATGTAAATAATCTTCCCTAAATAATAATAGTAATAAAAATATAATTTCGACATTATATTCTTAAAATGAATTGTCAATTAACTAAAAATAAATTAGGCAAAAATGGGTTAAAGAAACGCCATCTAGTACCAACCGTCTAAAACAAAAAATTGCGTATCGAAATGAAGGTCATTACGATACGCAATTGCTTATCGTAATGATTTCATTATGAACGCAAAATATAAAAACAATATTATAAAATTTATTGTGAAAAATCTAAGGTTTGAAGAGTAAAACATATTTAAAATACAATAACCTTTATATCAATCGGAACAAATAAAAAATAAGTATTTTTTCAAAGTAAAAATCAAATACGGGTTTCTTTTTAAAAAATGTAAGTTTGTGTTATATCTCAAAAAACTGCCGATAGACAATTTATTTTCGTACACCACTAGACAGACACTAAAATTATTTTCAAATTTACTTTTTGACACATTTTTTTCCGATTACTGAGAGTTTTAGAAACTTCAGTAGTCCACCAATATCTAGTAACCTATGAGAATATTATGCAAAACAAAAGCACATCAAAGATGGCTCCCCAAAGGCGCACGACATGTCCCATATAACCGTCGTATCTTTTACAGTTTCCGAGATAACAATGGTGACTTTTCAAATCCGGTCACGCTATATAAATAATTGAGTGCCCCAGCTGGAATGTTTCTGATTTTGAATAATTGAATATAATAAACATTTTTATTTATAAAATCATCAAAATTGGATCGGTTTTTGAGGGTTTAGAAGTAAAAACCTTTATTGACTCGACTATAAAACTTAAAGGTCCCGTCTCCTAAACAAAATGTTGCGGGATTAGAGGTGCCGCAATTTCTATTTTACGACTGACATATTAATCTTGAAAAAATTAAATTATGCAAACATATTCTTAAAGAATATATCTAAGCTTTACACTTGTTAATTTATTAAAAAATGTTTACAATCAATATTAAAAAATAACAAAAATACACAATTTTAGCAAAATTTAACATAATATATCTAATGAAATAAATAATTACGCATGTAATTCACAAATTTCTAAACAGCTTTTACGGAATTTTACGAAAGCTAAATTCAGTTATCATAGTCCTGGTGCGGTGGAGTACGGGTAGAGAGGCATAGAAGTAGGGATGGTGTTCTCAACCAAGACTATGCCATTGCGGGATACGGGGAATCTTTTGTAGTAAAATCTTGGCTATACTCCTATGTAGGTACTTTTGTGGTCCTACAACAATATTATTGTTGTAATTTGAAATATTGTAATAATGAATCCCAATATTCGAGATAGGCGTTGTGACAAAAAAAACTAGGTTACGATTATCTGTTTTTAGAAGACACAGTTTAATAAAGTATCGAAGAAAAAGGTGCAGCTTGTAAAAAATTTCTTAAAAATCGGTTTTTAGATACCTACTTATATTACAATTATTAAAAAATATAATATTGTTTCTACGGATCTTTCCTTTGTATTTTTTTACTAGGAGTAGGTATACCGCTATATGAATATTTTTATTTTCTGTGCTACAATAGTTATTTGTATATCAACGTTGCGAAATCACGGTAAACTAGCGTGATTCCGCACAAAACAATGTATACACCTTCTTCGCGACATCCTTTAGCGGCTAAAGGATTTCGCGGACAATGTGTACGCACTATGTTTTGTGCAACCGTAAAAAAATACAAATTTTATTGTATTTAAATATTTTGATTTATTGAAATAGATGCAACTGGGCATTGGAAGTGTGGGAGAAAACATTCTCACGTAGAATGAATTTAAAGTTATAAAAAGAAAAACAATCTAAATATGTATTAGATATAAAAATTTAATAAGAAAATACACCAGTACGTGTTTAATGCCAATCCAATTACAGAGTATGAATAGAGAAATCAAATTTGCCTTTAGCAACATGTTTGTCTTAATTGTTTTATTTTTACGAGGCTTTTGTTTCCGGAACTTGAGCTATATAAATAATTTTTTGTTTACATGGGTGGACAATCAAGAATTAACTGGCAAAACATTATCAAAACGGTTTATAGAAATTATTTTGAATGCTTTTGCATACTTTGAGGAAGAGAAACGTATAAATGTTCCCCGAGTTATTCTATCCTCGTCTGTAGAAGATGTATTATGTTTTGAGGTTATCATATCACTTGACAGTTCTATATTTCTTATGTACTCATTTCTGAATATTATTACATTTTAGATAGTTTTTACTGTTTTGGATGTGTCACATGTGACGGTAAATAATATGAAAAATGAATTTAAAGGTGGATCATGGATCTACTTCGCCCCTAAAAAATTAATGATATTTCAAAAATCAATTCGGCACTGATAGTTTCATTCAGTCTGCAATTCGACGTACCTACTACTACTTGCTTTTATGACCCTTTTCATAATTTATTTTATTTTATAAATAAATTAAAAATGATTTATGTGGTGTTCATTCAAAGAAAGATTCAAAGCTGTTTTCTTATATATTAATAGTAATCTATGAAATTGTTGTAATCAATTGTATTTCATCCTATTTTGTAAGTTAAGTAAAATTTTTGTTTGAGCGTCCATAATGGACCTTTTCAATTTTAAGAGATAGAAAATATGCGCAATGGAGTTCTGCGCATAGTAAGGACAATTGAGATCTATGACGTTTGTTTCTAAAAAATTTAGACGTAAAATGTGAGAATATCTCAGATAACTTTAAAAAAATCTTATCGAAATAAGTTAATAATAATAATAATAATAATAATAATAATAATAATAATAATAATAATAATAATAATAATAACAATAACAATAACAATAACAATAACAATAACAATAACAATAACAATAACAATAACAATAACAATAACAATAACAATAACAATAACAATAACAATAACAATAACAATAATAATAATAATAATAATAATAACAATAACAATAACAATAACAATAACAATAACAATAACAATAACAATAACAATAACAATAATAATAATAATAATAATAATAATAACAATAATAATAATAATAATAATATTAATAATAATAATAATAATAATAATAATAGATTTATTTGTTTAAGATAAAGAAGCTTTTACAAATGAATGGTACATATGTATCTGAGTAGTTTAACATTAAATATTAAATATAGTGCAAGTAACTTTACATTTGCTACAAATAAATATAATGTACACCAATAATAATATGGTGGTAATACATATTATTAAATAATATAACAATGTCAATGTGTTAGTTACTGCTCATACAATTCCAGTATATATCCCTGTTGGTTTTTGTTAGATGCTGAGGCCAAAAGCTCTTAGTTTTAGTGAATTTGTGTTATACTTGTGGATGTCATATATTTTCTCTGGTGTGAGGACAGACAGCAGTGTGCTAGTGTTATCGGTATCTGTATGCTTATTCAAGAAGGCTGTCCTGAAACAAGAATAAAAGGGACAATGGAAGAGGAAGTGGTGTAAGTCGTTGGGTTCATTTTTATTACAAAGGACACAGTTCTCTTCATTAGAAAATTTGTGACAGAAACCATCTTGAAGGATATGCATTGTATTAGGGTTGGCTACTCGTAGCTGTAGGGAAGTTTTTAGGATTTTATAAGGAATTTTGTAAGCCAAATAAAAGTGACTAGTGTTATATAATTTATAGGATGAGTTGTAGGTTGATTTTGTAATATATTTGGTGTCGAGCTCATAGAGGATTTCATTAAATGCAGTTATAATATTCTCCATTTCTTCTTTGAGAATTATCGGATTCTGTTTTTCCCAGATCCAATAGAAGTTAGCTTTCTCTAGTGGTAATTTTAAGTTGGTTACCCAGTTAAATTTATTTTTTGTTTCGGTTGGTATTGAGGGATTAGTATCGAATTTAATAAGAGTACTATAGCATATTTTGATGTATCTTGTATCTGGTGTTAACAAAATCTTATGCCACCAGAGTAGCATTTTTTTGAAGATAGATACTTCTAGTTTTGATTGGCCTGTTTCACGCCTTATTACGTAATTAGGTGTTGTTCTCTGGCAGGAAAATATAGTTTTGAAGAAATGTGTTTGGCCTTTCTCAATGCTTTCCCATTGGTTGGGTCCCCAAATTTCTGCACCATATAATAAAGAGGGCAATAGTACTGAATTATAAAGTTTTAAGGTCGTATCCCATGAATAAGTTTTTGTTCTGGCTAGCGTATTTTTTATTGCCCCCTTGAATCTCGTGACCCTGGCAAGTGTATCGGGGTAGCCGTTTTACTGGGCGACCTCTGTGGAAGTGGACTACTTTTGTTTTTGCAGGATTTACTTGCAGAAGGTGATTGTCACAGAAATCTGTGAGAGAGTTTAATTTGTGCTGCACATCGATCGGAGAGTTAGCTAGTAAGACTATGTCATCAGCGTATTGTAGGCTCAGAATGTTTTCCTTGTGGTTGATATATGCCCCTTTCTAGTTTTCAGAAAATGTTCTAAGTCTGAGATATACAGAGCGAAGAGTAAAGGGCTTGTACATTCGCCCTGCAAAACTGCTTTGGTGATTTCTATGTCTTGTGATAGTTCACTGTTTACACTTATTTTCATTTTTGCCTCGTTATATAGGTTTCGTAGCATTCTTACAATTTTTCCACTTACACCAATTTTAAAGATTTTTGGCCATAGGAGGCTATGAGGCACTGAGTCGAAGGCTTTTCTGAAGTCTATGAAAATCGCAAAAGTATGTTTTCTCTTCTTCATTAATGATGTTCCTATAATTGTATTTAGGATAAATATATTGTCGACGCAAGACCTTCTCTTACGGAAGCCAGCTTGTGCTTCAGGTAATGTGTTGGAACTCTCGGCCCATGATTGTAGCCTGCTGTTTATGATGAAAGTAAATAATTTGGTGATAGTATTCAGAACTGCTATGCCTCTGTAATTGTCCGTATTTAAACGTTCCCCTTTTTTGTGTATGAGAGTCAATTTTATTGGTTTTAATTTGTTAGGTAGATCTTCGTTCTGTAGGAAGTCATTAAACATATCTTTGATCTATATTTTCCAAGGCGTTGGTAGGTTTTTAAGTTGCTCATTTGTGGTTCCATCTATGCCTGCGCTTTTATTGACTTTTAGATGTTTTAAAGCGTAATTCAATTCTGACATTGATATATCGGAGTCTAGGTAGGGGTGCCTCACGTCCAGGTACTTTGTTTCATCTCTAATTTTATCATTAAACCATTCTCTGAAATAAATTTCCCATTCTTCGAGTTTTATTGGGTTTGATAATGATTTTGAGGTTCTTAAAGAATTTATTGTTTTCCAGAATTCGGTTTGATCTTTAATATTTTCTAATTTATTTTTAATGTTCTGTGTAATCATCTGTTTTTGTTTTGAGATGTATTGTTTATATACTGTCTTTGCTCTTGTGTACTCTGTTACGGATTCTCTGTTAAAATTTTGTGTTTTGCAACGTCTATAAAGTTTTCTAACATTTCTTTTGAGTTCCATGCAAGTTTTGTTGTACCATTTGTTTCTTACACTCTGGTTATTGGTGGTTGTTTTGATTGTTTTTAGGATACCTATGTTATTTGACGCCTTATTAATCTGTTCAATTAAATATTCATATGTATTTCCTATTGGAATATTTTGAGCATGAATTGTAGACAGTTCGTTTGTGAACTCAAGTGCTCTAGAGTTGTCCCAGAATAATTTTGTAATATATTTACTGTCGTTCTGCGTTGGTTGTTCCTTACCCCTTATGTTTTTAAGCTTGAGCGAACATATCATGTGATCTGATATTAATATTTCGTCGTTTATTTGAAAGTCTAGGACAAACTGTATAGCGCTGCTGTCTACCCAGGCGAAGTCGATCGTACTTTTGCCAGTACTTCCTACATATGTAAACTTTGCAGGGGTATCATTCTGTGATCTACCATTTAATACCAGATAATCATTTTCTTCCATTATTTTCGTTAGGTCTTTGCCTTTTCTGTTTAACACGATATCTTGTACGCTGCGAGTAGATGTTAAGTTAGTGTTCATTGTTGCAATATTATCTAATTCATTTAGGTCGGCAATTCTGGCATTAAAATCACCGATAATAATTTTAGGGTAAGTGGGATGAGAGGCACTGATACTGTCGATTGTTTCAGAGAAAAGTTCGAGTAGAGTTGTATAGTTGTAAGAGTATGAAAAATAAGTTATGCCAACAATAAAGTTACACGATTTGTTCGAGTATTTTGACCGTAAATGTTTCGTTACTTACAAATATTACGAGGCCTCCAATAGCCCGACCGGTATGAGCTTGTTTTAATGCTTGTTGTTCAATTTTTTTGTAGTGGTGGAGAAATGATGGAATATACGTCAATTCGAAGTTGGCCCATGTTTCGCATAGGCATATGATGTTGTGCTGTAATATTAAATTTTGTTCAGAGTTATTAAGTTTATAGATGTTTTTAAGTCCCTGGATATTCCAAAACATGATGTTTTCTGGTATATTTAGATTTATTGAATGTTTAAGTTTTTTGACATCTCTTGTGTTCGTAGCCTTGTTATAATATGCTTATCTAGAGGGCCAATTTTTTGACCTTTATCATTCGTTTTCTTCTTAAGCTCATTACTGTTATGTGTTTTATTCGACTTGTTTGGGGTATTATTTACTTCAGCTATTTGCTTTTGCAATGATATTGGTTCGATGTTTTCGTTTTCTATGTTATGTGGCTTAATTGATTTGTTTAGGGTATTAGCTATCTCAGGTGTTATTTTTTGTGATGGCCTTTGTTCATCGATTTCATATTCATCGTTTATGTCATCTGTTTCATTGTCGCTTTCAACTGAATTTAAGAGTCCAGCAGATTTCGATTGTCTTCTCATTCTCGGTTCAAAGTACGTGGTTTTTCCGTCTTCAATAAAATCAGAACTTTTGTATTGGGTTTCCATTTATATATAATATGTTTTGTACGAGGCGAACTGTATGTCCTACTGATTTCGCTTGTTTGAGGTACTTTTTTAAAAATTTTCTCTCTTCGACTACTTTAGGTGAAAAATCTTCTTCGATATATATTTTTGTACCTTTTAGTTTATTCGAGTTCAATAATACCTCTCTTTTTACTCGTTTTTGATTCAGTTCTACTAGAACAGGTCTAATAGAGTTTTCTTTTTGTTGGCCTAACCTTTTACATACTTCTATATTTAATAATGTTATATTTTTTAGTAACAATGTGTTGTTAAAAATTTGCAAAATTTTATCTTCGATTTTTTCGTTCTTCTCTTCTTTCACACCGAAAAGAATAATATTACGTTCACAAACTTTTTTTTCCAGGTTTTGTATTTGAATATCTTTTTTATTTAGGTCTTCTTGTATTCGTTTGAAGTTCTTCTCGTTTGATTTATTTGTTTTATTTAGTATGTCAAATGATACTTGTAATTTCTCTATGCTGTTTTTTATTGGTGCTAATAATTTTTCTATACTGTTTTGTATTGGTGCTAATAGTTTTTCTACGAGTATATCTTCAACAGACGACATTGAAAAAGATGAAATGTTCAAAAAGTTTTATATTTAATTCCAATAAAGTTGGGAACACCGTAACCGTTTAAACTCGCGCGCGCACGCTTTAAAATTTAGTTAAGACAACGGCACAACAGCTGAGTAGTTTGCAGGTGTTTATAACCTTGGAAGAGCGCAACGTTTTTTAAATGTCTTTTTACACTATCTGTGTTTAATAACTATATGAAACTGATTTCCACGTCTGTCCATTTAATTCATAAGTTGTAAGTTATTTATTTAAATATTAACAATAAACTTTGAAAAATTTGACAGTATTATATTCTGACTTTATGGCTAACTGATATTAATGTTCGAATTTTTGAGAGTTTTTGTGAGTAAAAATATGATTTCTTTTATTTTACGAACACTAAACCATTTTAATTTTCCGGAATTTTGATTTTTAACTACACTTTTATGAATTTAAATACAATATTTTTACGACTCTAAAAAAGCATGTCTATCATTACCAGACACAGTACTACCACTCTATCTATCTGTTTTCAGAAGACAAAGTTTAATAAAGTATTGAAGAAAAAGGTGCAGCTTGTAAAAATTTCTTAAAAATCGGTTTTTAGATACCTACTTATATTACAAATATTAAAAAATATAATATTGTTTCTACGGATCTTTCCTTTGTATTTTTTTACTAGGAGTGGGTATACCGCTATATGAATATTTTTATTTTCTGTGCTACAATAGTTATTTGTATATCAACGTTGCGAAATCACGGTAAACTAGCGTGATTCCGCACAAAACAATGTATACACCTTCTTCGCGACATCCTATAGCGGCTAAAGGATTTCGCGGACAATGTGTACACACTATGTTTTGTGCAACCGTAAAAAAATACAAATTTTATTGTATTTAAATATTTTGATTTATTGAAATAGATGCAACTGGGCATTGGAAGTGTGGGAGAAAACATTCTCACGTAGAATGAATTTAAAGTTATAAAAAGAAAAACAATCTAAATATGTATTAGATATAAAAATTTAATAAGAAAATACACCAGTACGTGTTTAATGCCAATCCAATTACAGAGTATGAATAGAGAAATCAAATTTGCCTTTAGCAACATGTTTGTCTTAATTGTTTAATTTTTTCGAGGCTTTTGTTTCCGGAACTTGAGCTATATAAATAATTTTTTGTTTACATGGGTGACAATCAAGAATTAAGTGGCAAAACATTATCAAAACGGTTTGTAGAAATTATTTTGAATGCTTTTGCATACTTTGAGGAAGAGAAACGTATAAATGTTCCCCGAGTTATTCTATCCTCGTCTGTAGAAGATGTATTATGTTTTGAGGTTATCATATCACTTGACAGTTCTATATTTCTTATGTACTTATTTCTGAATATTATTACATTTTAGATAGTTTTTACTGTTTTGGATGTGTCACATGTGACGGTAAATAATATGAAAAATGAATTTAAAGGTGGATCATGGATCTACTTCGCCCCTAAAAAATTAATGATCTTTCAAAAATCAATTCGGCACTGATAGTTTTATTCAGTCTGCAATTCGACGTACCTACTACTACTTGCTTTTATGACCCTTTTCATAATTTATTTTATGTTATAAATAAATTAAAAATGATTTATGCGGTGTTCATTCAAAGAAAGATTCAAAGCTGTTTTCTTATATATTAATAGTAATCTATGAATGTATTAATTGTTGTAATCAATTGTATGTCATCCTATTTTGTAAGTTAAGTAAAATTTTTGTTTGAGAGTCTATAATGGACCTTTTCAATTTAAAGAGATAGAAAATATGCGCAATGGAGTTCTGCGCATAGTAAGGACAACTGAGATCTATGACGTTTGTTTCTAAAAAATTTAGACGTAAAATGTGAGAATATCTCAGATAACTTTAAAAAAATCTTATCGAAATAAGTTAAAAAAGCTTTTATTGAAGTTAAAATGTTTAACGATGCAAATTTTCACTGACAATACACGTATTTTAATGACTTTAATATTTTTGACGTTTCGTTTGACACTAACTGGCAATTGTTCGCGCCATTTTCTTACTATTTGCAGCGATAGAAAGAGATAGCCGTTAAATTGAAAAGTTCTATTTTGACTATATGTCAGCTTTATCGAATAGATCAATCAGCTTCTCTACCTGGCTTATATAAATTAACTGACGTCATCAAATTGGAATGCCATTTTTAGAGAAATTCGACTATAGGCTATTCAAACAGCTGTTCTGTGTAGGGTACCTTTATAACCAGGGTATGGCCATGGGCCAAAATTGCCGCCATTGTCGGTAATTCATTTCCTTATTTATTTGTTATAAATGTGATATTATATTATAAAAGAATATTAAATTATCACACTGTGAATTTATAAAGGTAATAAAAATTCATTAATTTAAGAGATACACAATTATTATTAATATTTACATTTAGAGGTTATGTAGAATATATGACATGGGTTGTTATTATCACATCCAATTTAATATCTGTAGTTATTATTTACCTAATTATTGTATATTCTAAACTTACCTTTTAAAAATTTAAATGATTGTGCTTAATATTGGTAATTTATAGTTGTTTTCAGTATGTCAGTAATCGTGGTGGGAATCTTAACAAACTACACAAGTAAAAAAAATAAAATATATTACTTACACTATAAATACGTATTAAAATGATAATTAAATGTGTGTTTCATTAAATAAAACAAATATCCACGAAAATACATAATAATTTGCGCAAGAACAACACATATAACAGATGTCCCGGTAATGGCGGACGAAACGTGAGCCACGCCATGGCCATACCCTGGTTATAAAGGTACCCTAGTTCTGTGTAGGGTACCTTTATAACCAGGGTATGGCCATGGTGTGGCTCACGATTCGTCCGCCATTACCGGGACATCTGTTATATGTGTTGTTCTTGCGCAAAGTATTATGTATTTTCGTGGTTATTTGTTTTATTTTAATGAAAAACACATTTAATTATCATTTTAATATGTATTTAAAGTGTAAGTAATATATTTTATCTTATTTACTTGTGTAGTTTGTTAAGATACCCATCACGATTACTGTCACTGAAAACAACTAAAAATTACCAATATTAAGCACAATCATTTAAATTTTTAAAAGGTAAGTTTAGAATATACAATTATTATGTAAATAAGAACTACAGATATTAAATTAGATGTGATAATAACAACCCATGTCATATATTCTACATAACCTCTAAATGTAAATATTAATAATAATTGTGTATCTCTTAAATTAATGAATTTTTATTATCTTTGTAAATTCACAGTGTGATAATTTAATATTCTTTTATAATATAATATCACATTTATTATAAATAAATAAGGAAATGAATTACCGACAATGGCGGCAATCTTGGCCCATGGCCATACCCTGGTTATAAAGGTACCCTAGTTCTGTGTCGCTGGCCGCGTCATCTGACGGATTTCCCGTTAAGTAACGCTGGGAAGGATTTCTTACGTGTAGAATGGAGTTTTATATATAACCACTTTAAGTAGAAAATATGTATGATTTTAATTTAAAACTTAACATCTTTATTCGTTTTACCAATATGTTTTATCCTACAAATCGTTACATATTTATTTAAGTAATGTTTAAGCGGGAAAATAGCAAAAATCCAATTGTTCATTATAATATATTCTCTAGTATTTAATGATTTCGTTATGTACTGTAAATTTACACCTGTCTCTTTTCCAGATTTAAAACTGTAATCATACCTGTTGAAGGGATATAAATAATAGACCATTCCAGATCACGTGACTTTTCATGTCGGCCATGTTTGTTGAGGGGCATACAAACAGCAGTTTTATTGTAGAAAGTAGTGTTATTGCAATTCAAGTAAATTTTACGTATACATCAGGTAATACATACGAATAAGTAGACCATAATCCTGTTTTAAATAATGTATTTGTATAGTTTTAGTTCGAGAAAATGCCTTCATTTTGCTCTGTTGTGGTAGTAGAGCAGAAAGAGACAAATTGTCATTTTTTAGATTTGCAGCCATTATAAGAAATCGTAGTGGAATTATAGAAAAATTAAGTAGTAAATGCCGGGAAAAATAGATACATACTCTGAAGAGAGGACCTTTAAGCGAAACATTTCTTAAAAATGGAAGAATTTGTTCAAAGCATTTTATTTCAGGTACTATGTTTACAAAGTTAATGTTTATATTACTTTTATTAAAATACTTTCTAAGGAAAACCAGCTGAATTTAATAGTGAAAATGATTCTGATTGGATTCCTTGCCAAAATTTGGGATATAATTTCGGAATACATGTGAAAAAACCAGATGCAAGGGCCCGACTGCCTGACATGATAGGTATCGACAAAGAGTGGAATTAATACCACAACAAAGTAGGTACATCTCATGGAGTTTTTTGCGTGATATGACTACAGTACATGTTACTCATTACTATTAAGGAATAATTTGGTGTATGAAGAATGTACGCTTAGTAGTAGTAGTAAGAATTCTGATAAGAGAGTGGAATGAGTCAGCTAAGTTGCTATTACTATTATTTACGCACTTATTTACCCAACTATGTGTGAATGAATGCATGATTCTTATGTATGTAATGTGTGTTGTATGCAGATATCCATAAATGATTACACATACATAGCACTAGCATGAGTGTGTTTACCAGACATCACAGTTACATAAAAATAACAATGTTGAGTTAAACTGTCTTTATTATAAACTTAATCCAAAGCCTTTTTACCTTTCGGTGTCAGGCGATATTAAGGATAGGTAATAATTCCGAATACAAAATGGGAGATGTGCAGGAAATAAAGTCATTGCTAACGCAAGTGTTATCTACATTAATTATAAACATAAAACTTTAATAACAACATTGTTGACATCTATAACAATTCCCTTACGTACACTACATACAAAATTGGACTAAAATTATTTTCTTCCTATCTAAAACAAATAGCTACCTAACTATGACGTCTATAAACTTATATTAGTAGACTGAAAAATAAGGAATTTGTTTAGTTAATTTTACTACAATTTAGTTAGTATATGTAATGTATTTTTTTTTTTGTACATTCTATTTGTGTATATACAAATATTTGTTTTATGTCATTTATGTCTGTTTTCTAATTATTTCTGTCGCACTATCTTTTAATTGTGTTGCATGTAAATAACAAGTTTTAGCTCTATTTTGTCTAATAATATGCTGTTCTGTTCTTATTGCATACGGTTTGAATTAATATGGGAAAGAAAAAAAAATGTTAAATAATTTTTATTTAATAAAATATTAATTTGCAGACTTTTAAATAAATAATTAAAAATGTCTTGGTGTTTTGTTTTATTTTGTGACAGATTTCCACACCTTATTCTAAGTAGAACTGAGGAACTATCAATTAACTAACTAATTCACTGATTTTAGTCATTGCTGCTCAGGCGATTTAGCAAGTACGTCTGTACATGATTCGTCAGTTTTTAATTTTCTGAAGTTCAATGCAAATAGTACAGTAGCTACATAACTACATACTTCGCCTAAACCAGCAACACAAGAACAATGTACAAGATATAGCACCATCTTCTAAAATAATCACCCACACTTTCAAATTCTTCTCATTAAATCTATAAGAGTGTTTAACCTGCAATAATACCTCGTTGAAAACTTTTATAAAAATGTTATACAAATAGAATTTATTTACCTGTGCAACAACTATAAATTTTCCATTTTCGGTTTTTTTTTACCCAATGTTTTAAAGTAAACTTGCTTCGTAATATTTATAAGCTTCCAAACTTTTAAAAGCTTTTAACTGTTACCCAGTATAATAACTTGTGAGTTAATATTAAATAATTGACTAAGTCAATCATTTCAATATTTGGAAATTTAGAGAAATTGAAATTCAAATCCTTCAAAGAGTAAGGATCACAGTTATTTATAAGATATTTTTTTGTTATAACGTTCTTTAACATCACCACTCAGATTACAAATATCACTTTTTACATCCATAATTAAGATATATAAGCAAATATATGTCACAATTAAGATTAAAAACACAAAATATCAACAGCCCAACATTTTCAAACGAGTTTATTAAACGCGAATGACAGCTTTGTATGCCCCTCAACAAACATGGCGACGATTCTGTGACGTCATTCTGGAATGGTCTATAAACTTTAGGTTAAAAAAATTATTGTAATGTAAATAGTAATTAAAACAAAATTTCTGTAATTCATTTTGCTCAATATTATTAAATTACTTACCATTTGTGAATTAACGAATTAGCTATTATTTTTATAATTGTTGAGGGGATAAATTTCTTGTTAGGATTTGACTGAAAGTTGACATATTTATGTCATTTTAAGGTTAACTTTATGATTAAAGGTTTGAATGTTTTAGCTTGTAATTAAAAGGTACTTACCAGTTTAATTATTTAAGGTTGCATTGATAGACCAGCCTTAAATAACACAAAATATTATTCTTGTAGCATATTTTACTTTTTACATTCATTTACTGTACTCCATTCTCATTCACAACTTGTAAACAGGTGCTGCCATGTCTTGCTTAATTCACGGCACTTAAGTGAAACCTTTAAGGCCTTATTTAAAATAGACGGAATCGAAAATCGTAATATTTTATAATTTTCGCGATTCGCTGGAAGTCCATAACTAAGGCCCAAAAGAAAATCCATATGTATATATATATATATATATATATATATATATATATATATATATATATATATATATATATATATATATATATATTATTTGACAAAATCACAAAATATGTAAACTTATTTCATTGGTAACTATGACGTTTTCCGGCTGATATCTGTAGTAAGGAATTGTTACTCTTGTAGGCTCTAGTGCAACAGCTAGGTATTGGTGGATGACTTTCGCTACATTGTTATGCCGAATCGTATATCCTTCCGATGCTAACCACTTATTATATGGTCTATAGTCTCCTCCGTTCTGTGACATATTCTACATTTATCTGAAGTTAGTGTGTTGTCTTTCATTATAAATTTCCGAAAATTTCTTGTGGCAATCACTCTGTCTTGTATGGCAAATATGAAACCTTCACTTTCCGAAAAAATATTGGAGTGTTTTAGCCAGGCTTGTGTAGCAGGTAAATCTACATCACCATTATTTATTTTTACAATATATGTACCATGTCTAACCTTGTTTTTCCATTTTTCTATTTTCTGATTGGTGGTTATAATTTTGTCCTGTGGATGGAAGTTGTGTTCAGCAAGATTAAGTGGTGTATAATATTTATCAGTCTGAGCTAAATTATAGTATATGTCACTATTAGCACTTTTCTATGTAAAGTATTCTCGAAGATTGTGCACTTGTTTATAATGTGAATTAATGAGATCTGTGACTCCTCTACCACTTTTTGGATGATGATCTCTGTACTTTATAAAAAGTACTCTAATTTGTCCGTTTAAATTTTCAAGCTCTGTATGATTCCATTTCACAACTCCAAAGCTAAATACAACCACTGGTTTAGCATAGATGTTGACAGCATTTATTTTATTCTTTCCACACAATTTAGTATTTTCTTTATACGTTGAAGCATCTTACTGGTTACAAATTCTTTTACTTTTACATGTTGTTTAGAGGAATTTTGCTGGAAACCTAAGTATTTGTATGTGTCGTCTTTATCCATGCTTTCAATGATAACATTAGGATCTTGGGCTGAGATATAGTTTTCTGTTTGTTTCCATTTTCCTTTTTCAAAACCATTTAGTCTACATTTTTCTAATCCGAACTGCATTTTATATCTTTACTAACAGTTTCAGTAATTTTAATATAATATTTTTAAAAAATTTTTTTTAGAGTTAGATATTAGTTTGATGTCATGCATGTACATTAAATGAGAAATTTTTACATTTGAGTTATTTAACTTATAGCCGCATTTTGCATCATTAAGTAAGGTGGATAGAGGATTCAGAGCAAGGCAAAACCAAAGAGCACTTAGAGAATCTCCTTGGAAGATCCCTTTTTTAATGTCAATATTTCCTATGGTATTATTGGTTTTCGACAGTACAAGTCTTGTTTTCCATTTTCCCATAAACGTGTGCAATAGATTTATTATTTTTGGATGTACTTTATAAATATTTAGTACTTCTATTAACCAGGAATGAGGAACACTATCGAAGGCTTTTTGATAATCTATATAGGCTACGTATAAATTTTTCCGTTTCTTCTTTGCCTCTTCCATTATTATAGCATCTATTATTAGTTGTTCCTTACATCCTTGGCTACGTTTCCGGCATCCCTTTTGTTCTTCTGCCATTAAATTATGCTCTTCTAAATGGTCATATATTTTATTTGCTATTATTGTTGTGAATAATTTGTATATGGTAGATAAACAAGTTATGGGTCTATATTTACTACCATCTGAACTTGATGGTATCGTTTTTGGTAAAAGGTAAGTAATTCCTTGTGTAAAGAAGCCTGGTGCATTATCTGGGTGTTCTAATAGATTTGTGAATGCTTTTGCTAAATGAGTATGTACTGTGGTAAATTTCTTTAACCAAAAATTATGAATTTTATCTGGCCCTGGTGATTTCCAGTTGGCTAGTTTTTTTGCTGCATTTTGGATATTATTTTTGTGTACCTGATTCCAATCCATTACTTGAATGCTATCTATTTTTTTGTGTTTCTTGTTCTATCCATGTATTATTTAATTTATGTTGTAAAGACGTTCCCCATATATTTTCCCAAAAATATTTAGTATCTGTTTCTTCTGGAATTTCATTTAGTGTTTCATCTTGTAATTTATTTTCATCTAAATTTTTGTAGAATTTTTTTTTGATTACTTTGGAATAAATTGTTTTGCATTCTTCGTTTATAGCATTCTTTACACCTTCGTAGCTTACTGTTTTTTGCAGCTAAATGTTGTTTGAGTAAATCCAGAATATCAATAGTTGTGATATTATCTTCATTTTTATACTTATTGATAATTCTGTGTGTTTTCTTAACTACTGTTTTACTTTTATTTCCTTTAACAGTTTGGGTAAGAATTCCAATTTCAGCTCTTAATTCTTTTATGCGTTTTTTAAATCTTATTTCCCATAGTGGTTGGTACTTATTTGAATTATTTACACTATTCTGTTCAAATGCAAACTGATTATTTTGGTTTAGTGCAGTTACTGCTCCTATGTAGATTAGGTCTGTTATTTCTTCTAATGTAGTACTCTCATGAAGTTTTTTTGTAAGATCTTATTGCATGCTTTTATTATGTACACTTGATTTCTTGAAAATTTTAATTTTGGTAATACATACTGAATCTATTCCACCATACAAGATTTGATTTGCATTAAAAATATTCTCAATAGATTGTTCCAACTCAGTTTTCATCAGTTCCGCACTTTGCTCTTCTGTTATATTCTTATTATATTGTTCTAGTTCAGCTTGTATTGGTTCTATATCTTGTATTTCTGCTGTATTAATGTCTGCATGCGTTTGTTGTTCTGTGTGATTAGAATTAATCCCTAGTTCATTTATTACTTTTTCTTTAATTCTTTCTATTATGGTAGGCTCTAGTCTGTTTCTAATGTAGAGTTGACGCCGTTGATCCAATATGTTTTGAATGGTCTTTTGTTGAAGTTCGGGAAATTTTTCTATCATTTTATTGTAGAGTGTAACACTATATGGACGATTAACAGTCTCCATTTCAGTTATTAATAAGTAAGAGCGGTATAAAAAAGTGTTCATCTCAAGTGACCATTTAAACCGTCTCCTACTACAGACTTCCTGCGTGGTCTCCTCAATTGAAGAAGAAGCACTACAGGTGGTTATTTATTATTATTATTATTCCTTTATTAACAAACCCTAAAATATACAATAATTTAGATATTTATAGAAAGTTTTAACAAAAAATATTATTGAAAATTATATTTAAAGACTGGTAAGTAAAATACAATCTAATACTCGTACAATAATTTCGATGAATTTAAAAAAAAATAAAAATTACACTAAGGATTGTTGGCCCTGGGCCCTGGGCAAAGGCCTCCTTCATGGTTTTCCAGTTTTCTCTATAAATACCCTTTTTACCTCCCGCTATCCTTGGTAAGGGAGGTATAGGGATCGTGCTAAAAATCGCATATCGAGATTTTGGTAAATGACCACTTTTCAATGTCTCTAGAATGTGTGTGTGTGTGCGTGTGTGTGTGTGTGTGTGTGTGTGTGTGTGTGCGGGCGTGTGTGTGTGCGTGTGTGTATGCGTGTGTGTGTATGTGTGTGTGTGTGTGTGTGTGAGTATGAGTGCGTGAGTGTGTGTGCGTGCGTGCGTGCGTGCGTGTATGTGTGTGTCGATCGCATTCTCCAATTCTAATATTCTATCTTCTCCTCTAGTATTGAACATATACATATACAAAAATATTTTGCAAGTGCTGTGGCATACCAATAATTATTAATGAATTTCAGTTAGGTGACTTGAAAACTATTAAAACTTGATTATACGGAGTAAAATTATTACTGACAAAACAGTCATAAACGTCCTCGAACTTTTTTACGTGTTGATTATCTTGTTTACGAGTTTTGGTATATTTTATTGAAAAACACTATTTTTCAAGACTATTATTTTAGGTCGAATCCGAAGTTGGCAACCGGAGCAAGAGCACTTTTACATACTTAATATTAAATAACTATTGTTTAATCATTTCTATTTTACATTGTGATTTATAAATCGAGTGTAATACGAAAAGCGGGCCATAGACGTTTAACACAGGGAAAATAGTTTTTCCTTGTGCAAAAATGGCCTGTTAATTTTAGACAATGTTTTGAATAAATGATGTAGGGGAAACTAAATTAATTTTTTTTAAAGTTACTTCTTTATATTGTTAACCATGGTGTTGATATAAAATCACAAAGATGTAATGACATTTTAAATAATGACTACTCAAGAGCGTTTCTGACAGGTCTAGTGTCATCACATTTGTTTGTGATTTTAATTCAATACCATGACTCACTATTAGTAACTTGCGCAAAAGTGGCATTATCAATTTTAGATAACAATGCTTCAAACAATTGTTATAGAGAATTAAAAGCAACATTTAAAGAAGTAATCACATTTTATTTTGCATGTTTCAAAACCGAACATATTTAAATTTAAAATTTTATAAATGTTACTTCTCTATATAATATAGGCAATATAAGATTAGAGATGCAAATAATTATTAGAAAGCTAATTTCTTATGAAATACGTTCTTTAGGTCCCCCTAGAACTTCCCCAGAAAAATCCATCAAAAATCCTGCATGAGGAACGCCCTCCATCTTGGATTTTTTGCAAAAAAAACAGCAGTAACTCAGCAATGGACAATCAATAGGGTGGTTTTGTTGCCAAATGTTTCTATTTTGGAAGAATAACTCATTACTGCAATAAAAGAGAGTTGGTATAATTTTATTAAGAGACGAGGGCTGCCCAGAAAATAAAAGTAATCAATTTTAAAAACATAGAAAAATCAATAAATTTACAAAAAAATTGAGAATTATAAAGGCTCCAGTTCACATTATTTTCTCACGCCGGTCGATGCACTTGTGAATCAAAGGACGTAAATTTAGATACCTGCGTTGAAGAAGTTTCTCGCCAACTCTCTGACCCATTTGACGGCATTCTTGACATCGTAAAATAAATATATCATCATAGCATATTACCCATTGCTGGGTTTGCCAATCTGCTTTGTACGCAGATTTCGGTAATGATGATGAAATCTTTGTACCGTGCGGGCATTTAGCAGGCGTCACCTCACGCGCACTCATTTCTGGCGTGGGGAGTGCACTACAGGAGTTAATTTTGTGCCATTTAAAATTCGAAATATTTGGCGTCGGTCGGGTTCGAACCCGGTTCCCCAGATTCGTGACCAGACACTCAGTCACGCGGCCAGGAGACCCCATCTTGACTAGGGATTCACCAAGCCAAGCAACTTGGCTTGATATAAAAAAGCTTGGCTTGGCTTGAAACTTCAAGCTTTTTTAAATGTTAGGCTTGGCTTGACTTGGGCTTGATGGAAACAAAGCTTGGCTTGGCTTGAAAATTTCAAGCTTTAAATATTTTAGGCTTGGCTTGATTTTCAAGCTTTTTCAAGCTTTATAAATGCTCATGCGCACAGTAGGTATATGGGTCTTGAAAACCAATAGTAGCTGTTCGGTATCAAGATTTTAATATAAATATTCGATGTGAATTAAATTAAATATATCTATATACCAATAAATCCGATATATCGATGTATTGGAATATTGATGTATCAACATATCGATATGTTATGTCGATGTTTCATTGTATCATAACGATGTATAGATCACGTTTCGTTTTATATAAATTCATTGTGGTACAATTGACAAATATCGTCTTATGCGTAAAGATAAACAAAACGATAAAATAAAATTTATGAAACTTACATTGTTTTTGCCCCTCGGTAAGAGAGGTATTGAATTCATGCTAAAAATCGCGTATCCAGATTTTAGTGAATGAGGACGATTTAAGGGCCCTAGAATCCGATTATAACATTGTTACGATGATGTCCGTATGTGTGTGTGTGGATGTTGGATCCACGGTTTCTCAAATACTATAAGACTTAACACATTTTTAACTACGGATTCCTCAATCTAACAATAATGGGAAGAGTTGATTAAGTTTGAGTAACAATTTGACAACCGGAAGTAGTAGTTACAAGAAAAAAATCATCTAAATATTATTTATCGTAAATTTATATAAATACTTATATTAAAGAACATTAAATTCTTTATTCGATAAATATAAACTCATTATTATATCTTCTATAGATTTAGAGATAAAGAAATGCATATAAAATAATTTGATTTAAAAATTCTCAGATCAAACTACTTCATGGCAAGTAATTCAAATGTTTGTAATTGACACACAAATATCGTTGTCAAAAATATTTGTATGCCACTGTCAAAAATATTTGTACATCATTATAAAGATTATGAAAATAACAAAAGTTAACAACGCAAAAGAATATACGTAAAAAATCTGATGTGGCCAACACATAACCTCTCGCCAGATATTTTACCTGGTTGTACGCATAAAACGAAAAATATTTTTAAATACAAATACATATATTCATGTCTCACTACAAAATAATTCTTACATATATTTGCAAAATCTATGGGATATTTTAAAATAAATTATGTACAATACTTACATTTTCTTTATATTCAATATCCTGAAATTTTCTTTTTCTACTTTCCTTTTCTTTTTCTTTATATTCGTCATTTTTTCGCTAATTCCTCTTATATTCTTTTTTACGTATATTCTTTTGCGTTGTTGAATTTTTTTAGTTTCATAATCTTCATAATAATGCACAAATATTTTTGACAGTGACATTTATGTGTCAATTACAAACATTTGAATTTCTTGCCTTGTAGTAGTTTGATCTGAGATTTTTTACATCAAATTATTTTATATACCTTTCTTTATCTCTAAATCTATAGAAGATATAATAATGAATTTATATTTATCGAATAAAGAATTTAACGTTCTTTAATATAAGTATTTATATAAATTTTCGATAAATAATATTTAGACGATTTTTTTCTTGTAACTACTACTTCCGGTTGTCCAATTGTTACCAAAACTGACTAAACTCTTCCCATTATTGTTAGATTGAGGAATCCGTAGTTAAAAATGTCTTAAGTCTCATAGTATTTGAGATATAGTGAATCCAACATCCACACACACACACACATCCCCACACACACACACACACACACACACACACACACACACACACACACACACACACACACACACACACACACACACACACACACACACACACACACACACACACACACACACACACACATACGGACATCATCGTAAAAATGTTATAATCGGATTCTAGGGACCTTAAAACGTGCTTATTCATTAAAATCTGGATATGCGATTTTTAGCATGAATACAATACCTCTCTTAGCGAGAGGTAAAAAGAATATAAAAGGAATTTGTGAAAAAATGACAAGTACTTCAAAAAAGAAAAGGAAAGTAGAAAAAGAAAATTTCAGGATATTGAATATAAAGAAAATGTATGCATTGTACCTAATTTACATTAAAATATCTCATAGATTTTGCAAATATATGTGAGAATTATTTTGTAGTGAGACATGAATATATGTATTTGTAATTAAAAATATTTTATGAGTACAACCAGATAAAATATCTGGCGACAGGTTATGTGTTGGCCACATCAGATATTTTCTTTGTAATTATTAAAATATCAAAATATTGAAATGTATATTTTATTCATTTATTTTATTTTTGAGAGTAAACAATCAACATAAATTTGTTATCTTTTATTAAATATTTACCCTCTAGTTTTTATGTTTATTTTATTATTTTCGGTGACTGCATTCATTCACGTAGGTATTAGTTAAACTTTATTATATTTTAATAACTAAAATGAGTAGGATTTAAGTTCATAATGCTATTTTTACTCGAAATAACCTCCCAACAGACTGTTAAAGTTTGTCATACTATATAGTTTATATACATCCTGTATAAATAAAAAAAAAAACTCAAGACTCCAAACACGCAACAACAGTGTTCAAATAAATACATAATTATTTCGGAATGTATAATGGGATGAAAATGACCTAAGACTGACCTTTTATCCCTACTTCAAATCTGGAAATCATAAAACCCTACAGACGGAAATTTCCCCGAAATTTTGTTTGTTCGTGACATAAATACCTACTCGCCTCTTATGGAATTTCTACTGATTTTTGAGTACAGAATCAAGTTAAATATATAAATATAATTTCAGTAATTATGTACAAATTTAAATAGCACAAAAGTAAATAGGTATCCTCAACGATACGGATATGTCGTTATTACCGAAATTTGTGAATAACAGCAAATTAAAAACCCCCAGAACTAGGTATTAAGCCGAGATTATTTATTCATTTTTTTGGAAACAATGAAAACTTGTATCAAGGTAATATTTAAAAGAGAATGCTTTGTCTATCGGTACATTGTTATTGTCTATTATACCTGTCAGAGACAACATCGGTTTATTAGGGATACATTAAGGGTTGAGCTAATAATTGCATTGAAAATATGAATAGAAATATACATATCAACAAACAGAAATTGTCTCGTCTCTATGATTCGGAAATACTAGAATAACAAAACATTGTACAAATTGCAACTTTAAAATGCAATCATTATCATCTGTCACTCAATTTAACTTGCGGTGTAGAGTATATTATTATTTTTTATAATTTTTATTCTGCTGCAAAATTATCTATTTGTAGCATTCCAATAAATACGAGTAATAAATATTATGTATTGAAGCTTGATGCTTGGTATTTAAAATCAAGTTAGTTAAAATTTAAATGAATGTTTATTATACTCTATCAGTTTTAACTATAGAGTGTAGGTTTATGTGAAATGTAATCTAATAAATTTAATTTTTTTTTTTTTTGGTTTGAAAATCAAATTTGATTTCTTAAAGCTTTGAGTTTATAATTAAATAAATAAAATAAATAAGTATATAATCACGGTTTATTACCAATTGCTGGGTGTGCTAATCTGCTTTGTACACATACATCGGTAATGATGAAATATTTGCACCGTACGGGCGCTTACCAAGCGTTACCTCACGGTCACTCATTGCTGGCGTGGAGAGTATACCAGAGGAGTTAATTTTGTGCTATTCAAAATTCGATATATTTGGCGTCGGTCGGGATCGAACCCGGTTCCCCAGATTCGCGACCTGACAATCAGGCACGTGGCCACGAGACCTCATAGCTTATAATTAATTCCAGTTATTTAAAAATTTAAGTACTTAATTAATTAATTTTTATATAAAATACTTTTTTCACTACTAGCTACACAAAGGTATTTTATTGACCGAATAGAGTGCCGTGAAATTGAATTTCTCAACCCGTCCATGGTTACCGGTATATAATTTTTCATTATTAACCGATAACAAGTTAATAATGAATACATTTACATTTTCTGATAATTATATGACAATTTTAAATCGGAAATGTTTACAGCAAGTTTAAGTATAACCAAGAGACTTTATTTATTAATATTTTATGCATTTAAATGGTTGTTTAAACAGCTTAATTCAATATTAAAAATTCGGATTAATTTGAATATTTGTTTTTCGCGCCGAGAACATATTAAATATTTGACATTTCTTTCATGTCAATTTCGCTTATTCAATGTAAAAAAAACTATTTAAAAATAATACTTTTAAATAATATTTGTGATTTAACAATAAATAATACATATTCTTGAACCGTGCAACCAAAAACTGTACAATCACAATCAGATGATACAACCTGTCAATGAGCACATATGTGTAAGTACAGCATTCGGAGTGTGACGAGCCCAGAGTCGAATAAAGTTTGTTAAATCATGTGATGCTTTTTAATCTAAACCTGTCCCGAACACTACAGTAAGTAAACGAAAATTTAATTTTGTCAATTAATAATGACTTTTATTTTAGGTTATTGTTTGCTAACACTGCTAACAGACAGAATTCAATACAACATAGACAATAATTATTGTTAGAACCACAAATTAAGTGAATAAATAAATTATTATTATAAACAAGTACTTGCTAAGTTATTTGTAAAAATTATAATTAATTGTACAATTATGACAAGTCATATTTATTGCAGATCCTGCAGTATTTAGGGAACCAGTAGGAAAATTAGTTGAAGTTGAAGGTATATTAATTATGGTATTATTTATAGTACTTGTTTCCTCAACATTCATTCTTGTAGATGGGATTCCAATATTGTTTTCTGCTGTCACAACAGAGACATCAGGGAATGTATTAATTGAAGACGGTGATGTCACTTGACCTTGTACCATGCATGCTATATTTTTTTAACGGACAACGAATCTTCCACATATCCTTCAGCTACGGTCGTAGACTTCCACCCTCCGTGCTGCTTTAATTGAAGAATGTTACCACCCCTAGAAGCTAATATTGTGGCCGAGGTTCTTCGGAAACTATGGCCAGTGTACAATTCCGGATTCTGAAGTTTCAAATACATGGCAATTTTTTTGGCATTTGTCCTATGGTATTGTGACCAGTATTTTGTCTAGTAGCTTTTCCACAACGTATAGATATAAATAATTTTGGCATGTCTGAATTTTGTCTAATTTTAAGATATTTTTTAAAATTTCAATCCAAAATGTCTCCATTACTACGAATTTTCTGGATGATCCATTTTTAGTGTTCCGGATGTTGATAATAATTATATCATCTTTTACGGTTAAATCAGAAGTCAGCAAATTGCAAAGTTCTTCACTTCTGCATGCACCAGCAACACCAATTATAAGAACTGTCTACAATGATAATTTTATCGAAGTTTGTTAAACAATCGCATCTATTAAAATTTAAAATTTACCTTAATTACAATATATTCTTCACATGCCTCAGTAAGAAATTTTGTAATCTCTTCCTTACTGAAAACTGGTGATTTTTTTGGGTGATAATTTACATTTTTCCGTTTTAAAAATGCAATTAATTTAAAATACTTTGAAATATCAATGTTTTCTTTTAAAGAAAGAGTTAATTTCAACATTGAGTAATGAGCCAATGCAGAGGAGGATTTTTTATTGCTAACATAATCTTGGAAATATGCAAGAACTACATTTTCAGAAATTTTAATAACTTCTTTACTACTGCACCAATTTTCGATTTTTCTGGCAATAGTTTTTAAATTTTCTGCAATCTCCCGTAATTCGGCGGGTGTACAACTTAAATCTTCACTAATCATGATTATTTTTATAAAACTGTCACAATGAAATGATAAAATTTCAGTTTTTGTTTAAATAAACAATTTTACTAGGTCAATTATGCATCAATTGTGCCATCACGTTTAAAAGTAAAATGACGTTATGGTGGGACTAATTTCATAAATAATTAATAAAATTACGTGCTAGTTGTGGAAAAAATAGTATATATACCACGGTTATGAAGAGCATTATTGCCCTCGCGAATTATAATCCCTCGGTTCCCTCGGGATTATAATCTTTTCGCTCGGCCAATAATCATACTCTTCACAACCTTGGTGTATAATATACTATTAACTTGACAATAATAAGTATTTTAAAAAAAATAAATAGTTCTATATGTAATGATTGACATTTGTAATAAATTTTGTATTATCATTTTTCATCATACATTTTATATCAATAATGTAGGTAAAGGATAAAACAATAAAATTATATTGTCATTTATCATTATGTATTTAAAACTTTTTTAACATTTTATAAATTTATTTTGTATGCCTAATTGTCTGCGCGAAATACAATGTGCGATTAGTTGGTTCAAACTGAAATAATAAGTGGTCTTTGCATAATAAGAATGATGAAGGGTATAGTTTCCTATTTACAAATTTTTGAAGCTTACTAGACTGGCAGGTAATGAAGGCTGGTCCCTTTGGGAACTCCAATTCTTAGTTCACAAAAATGTGCCGAAACAATAAAAAAGTACGTTACCACCATAAAATTCCGGTTTTGTCGGCCTCGACATTTCTTAAGAAAAGCATGAAAAAGCTTGTTTTCAACTAAGCTACTTGACAATCGAAGGCTTGGTTTGGCTTAAAAATTCAAGCTTTTTTAAATGTTAGGCTTGGTTTGGCTTGGGCTTGGTGGAACAGAAGTATGGCTTGAGAAGTCAAGCTTTTTTTAACGGAAGGCTTGGCTTGATATTTCAAGTTTTTTAAACCAAACCAAGCCAAGCTTGATTTTCATCTCATTTCTCTGAAGTCGTTTAAAAGGTTTTCGACCGACGACGATGTCAAGATTAAAGATTCACGGGCTTGGCTTGAAGCTTGAAAGCTTGCCAAGCTGTCAAGCTTCAAGCCAAGCCCGTGAATCTTTAATCTTGACATCGTCGTCGGTCGAAAACCTTTTAAACGACTTCAGAGAAATGAGATGAAAATCTGAAGGCGCTAGATCGGGGCTGTAAGCTGGATGGGTGATGTCCCAACTGAATGAGTCCAAGAGTTGCTTTGTGAATTGGGCTGTGTGGGGACGGGAATTGACATACAACAAACTCAACTCACTTCGCTCGTTAGTATTCCTCTTCTTCTGTTCTGTATGGTTCTGCATAGTTTTTTTTTTTTTTTTTTTTTTTTTTTTTTGGTGTTACAATAACTGCCCAACCTCACAGCTGGCGGGATTCTGAATCAAGACGATCATTTCAAGACGGCCCTACAACGAAAGTTTTCAACCGACTAAGGGCCAGTATTTCCACCTTCGGATAAAGTGCTGGATAACTTATCTGCCGGATAAATGAACAATATCGCATCTAAAAATGACATTCAATATAATTTACTTCATTTATGCTTTTATTTCGATGCGATATTTTATCATTTATCTGACGGATAGTTATCCTCAACTTTATTCGGAGATGGAAATACCGGCCTTAAGATGAACGAACCCACATTGTACTTCCACGTGGTTGCTTTTAAGCGTCAGAGGCTCAGTACTCTAATTTTTGGACCTGCCTCGTATTACTGCATAAAACAGGTTTGAGAACGTACAAAAACAGCATTTTTCCACTAAAGAATAGTATAAATTGTTTGGAAACTTATAACTTGATGAAATTCATTTTAAAATAAAAAATCTGGTGCGGCCAACACAATACTTCCCGCCATTTACAGCCCGTGTCACAAAAAATAAGGTAATCCTTATTTTTGGATTAGCGAATTTTACTCTAATTTTGGTAGTTTATTTTTTAAAATATAGTCTAATCTAATCCAAGTAACTACTTTTTTTGATAATAAAATACCAGGATAGAATAGAATTACTAATCCAGAAAAAAGGATTAGCTTAAACTTTTCTGCGAATCGTTATTTTTTATTAACCTAAACACATACCTACACAGAAATTTCACTGTTGAATTACACCAAAACAGTCTTCTCTCATACATACCTACACGTTTACTTATGCTGGAAACTATTAATTTCATTTCCTATTGTTCTGTTTACTTTTTTCTTTTCTTTTCAGTACAGGAAGACCTAAAGGACGTATTTCTTAAGGAATCGGTTATCTAATAATTATTTCCGTCTCCAATCTTATATTGCTTATATTATATAGAAAAGTAACATTTATAAAATTTTAAATTTAAATATGTTCGGTTTTGAAACATGCAAAATAAAATGTGATTACTTCATTAAATGTAGCTTTTAATTCTCTATAACAATTGTTTGAAGCATTGTTATCTAAAATTGATATGCCACTTCTGCGCAAGTTAGAACTATTTTCCCATGTTAAACACCTATTGCCCGCTTTTCGTATGACACACGCTCTAAATAGATAAGAATCCATTATAAAAATGGTGTCTGGTCGCGTGCTTGAGTGTCTGGTCGCGAATCTGGGGAACCGGGTTCGATCCCGACCGGCGCCAAATATTTCGAATTTTAAGTAGCACAAAATTGACCATTGTGGTGCACTCTCCACGCCAGAAATGAGTGCCCGTGAGGTGACGCCTGGTAAACGCCCGCACGATACAAATATGTCATCATTACCGATATTTGCGTACAAAGCAGATTGGTATACCCAGCAATGGGTAATATGCCGTGATGATATATTTATTTATTTATTTTATAAAAATGGTTAATTTCCACTTTGGTTTATTTGCTTTACAAACTTCACGAACTCAAAAATGCGGAGGAAAATATAAAATATCACCGTGTTCATTTTATTTATATTTACGTTAACAACTCGCAACATTGCACTAATTTATAGTGTTAGTATTTTAAAATCTGCTTAACTAAGTTGCTGACGTCAAGCAAGTCGGGCTGTCCAAATTTATGTCACAACATATATTATCTCACCACAAAACAAATATTTGCAGCAGCATTCTGAAATCATTACGCGGAAATAAATTACAGAGTTCGCTTCTGGAACATTTAAATGCATGAAACAAGACCGCAGTTCCGAGTTTATGAACGAGCATACAAGTGCAATATGCGACCGATAGAGGCAGCACTGTCCTAAGCAAACTAAAAAAGAAATCCACGTTTTTTTTTATTTTCGGACTAACAGCCATAACCGACTTTGCAGTTCACTGATATATGTATATGTACGTGTAGAGAGCCGTTATTCATATTATATTTTTACAGTCGATTTTATATTGTTATCAAATGGAATTCATTTATTTTTATTTGTTGATTTTTTTCTGCGAAAGTAGTTTCTATGTTGACCGGGTGACTACTTGAAATCTATTATACCGGGAGTTTGTTTTTATCAGGAAACATGTTCTAGGTATGTCCATTACCATAGTTACATTTAAAACGCTTGATTGCAATATATTAAAGCTGTTTTTTTATACCTGCACTTATGGAATGTATTACAGTTGTCAAAGTCATCATACTATCATCCTTCACAAGGACAGTTCGAGAAAAAATACAAATTGAAACAAGGTAGCACTTGTCTTAGGCCCGATATTTTCAGCTCTGATTAAACTTTCTGTTATCTTAACTGTCAGTGTAACAAAATATTGTTACAAGGAAAAAATAACCGTTTTTACAACTTCGCATTATTTTATTTATTTTAATACAGTTGATATTAGGCGAGGGTTAAAATTACATGAAAGGCGCAATTTTCTTAATACTATTTAACAACATTATTTGTTTGATAACATACGGTCGAGAAATCATAGGAAATTGCTCCCAAATTATTATATATTTCAATTTGACTTTAAATGTTTTTTGTTTGACATGTAATATCAAATTTCAACTTTTAAAATTTCATATTACTATATTCAAAATTTTTATTTTTTTCGATATTACTAGATTCTAACTGTAATTCTTTTATTTTAATAGTCAGATAAAACGAATAATGTAGCATTCATGTTATAGCATAAGTTCTCAAAAAGTCAATGTGCCAATTTTTCGATGCAACATATTTTCTTTTAACTGACAGTTTTGAAGATTATAGGAAGTCGGAATAATAAATAGATGTTCAATTAACTGTTTAGTGAACAATATTTCAGGTTAAAATACAATATACAATCGTGCTTACATAGAACCAAGAAAAGATATAACTGGTGTAAATCGAAAAGCAGGCCATAGACCTTTAACATGGAACAACAGATTTTCCTTGCGCAAAAGTAGCCTATTCATTTTAGACAATGATACTTCAAATAAATGTTATAGAAAATTTAAATCTGTATCCAATTCAATAATTACATTTTATTTAGATGAACAACAAAAACGCTATGTATTTAGAAAAGAATGAACCTTGTGTCTTTCATATATGTGTTGTAGATGTAGAATAACTACATCTACAATGATGTAATTTGAAAACAAAAGAAAATCGTGTCATTAGTAACAATACAATACGAAAAATAGCTTGTACCTATTATATTTCTTAAAAATACGTGAATATAATTTAAAGTTTTTATTTTACATGTAATTAATTAAGTATCCTTGTACGGTTTTGATATACATATACAGGCTGTTCCGCGATTCGACCGGCAAACTTATACCATTAATTCCGGAGGTCATTACGATAAAAAAATGTTATATGACCAATACCTGAATTCCTTTTTGTTTCGGAGATATCAAAGGAATTTTTAAAAAATGATAAAATAAAATTTATTGGACAGCTAATTATCACAAAATTAGAGCAACTGTTCAAAATGAGAACCGACATTATCTAAACATACAGCAATCCATCGAGTCATAGGATGTTGCCAGTTAATTACTGCCAATTCATTCTTTAGAGAATTAGTAGCTTCAACTATACGGCCAGTCAACTCTTCGCGAGTATTTGGTTTACCATTACTATACGCACAAGGCAACCCCACAGAAAAAATGTAAAGGCGACAAGTCAGGTGACCGTGTTGGCCACCTCGTCCTATCCACCTTCGATATCTCCAAAACAAATAGGAATTCACCTATAGGTCATACAACATTTTTTGATCGTAATGACCCCCGGAATATATGGTATAAGGATGTCGGTCGAGTTACGGAACATTCTGTATAATAAAAATTAAACATGGATTGAACTATTAATCATACTCTTAGAAAATTTTAAGGATTAAGATAATTCTAAGCTCATATTAAATTACCCAATAAAATAAACGAAAGAAAGCAGCGAATCTACAAAGAATTTTCATCGCGGGGCAGAATCCTTGTTTCTGTCCTAAATTATGATTACTTTTTTAACATTGTCATCAGGGATTATCATCCTTTGTAGAATTAAGAGCATAATCCTTTTTGGTACAGATTTAATTAAAAATAAAAGATTAATTAAAAGCAAAGCAAGACCAATATCTCAAAAAACATGAATAAGTACTTAATCACATTTTACAGAACTTTGCCCTGAACTTTCTCGGATAAATAAATCTTAATTTCAACAAACCGCGCAAATATATTTTTTGTGAGACATTCATCTTAAGTTTTATTTTATACATAACGGAAACAAACATTAAATCTAAAAAATTATAATCGTTTTTGCTTGTATATAAAAGATATTTGCATAATACTAATAATACAACCAATACTACACTTTCTAAAACATGTTTGTATGTACATATACGAGTACAGTATTACAAAAAGAAAAAAATAACCGTAGGACAATAATTTCAATAATAATAATAACAACAATAATAATAACAATAATAATAATAATAGTAATAATAACAATAATAATAATAATTAAAATAATAATAACAATAATAATTAATATAATAATAAATAAATAAATGTACCTTCACGGCTTATTATCCATTACTGGGTGTGCCAATCTGCTTTGTACACAGATATTGGAAGTGATGAAATATTTGCACCGTGTGGGTGCTTACCAGGCGTAACCTCACGGGCACTCATTGCTGGCGTGGAGAATGCACCACTGGGGTCAATTTTGTGTCACTTAAAATTGGAAATATTTTGGCGTCGGTCGGGATTGAACTCGGTTCCCAAGATTCGCGACCTGACACTCAGCTTGTACTCTGAATATATACAACCTTATCTGCATTTAGAGGAAATAATAATAATATTAATTCTTTATTGTATATCAAAGTATTACTTTATTACAACTGATAGATGGGGGTGAGTCGGTTATTTCCACAATTTTTGTAATCTTGCACTTGTATTCGTTGAGTTATTGAGGATGAGATGATACCATACCATACCTTACCGCTGGTATGTGAAGCTAGAACGCTCCCGCACTCCCACCAATCCACATCGGTCGATATTTAGAGAAAACCCATTAAAAATAGAGAAAATCGAATTAAACTCACTCATATTTTTAAATCAATTGCTCAGTGGGCTTCCACTTGAATCTGATTGGTTTTGATAGCATATACTTATTGTATAAAGTTCCTTTTCTAATTTAACCTATATAGCTTTTGTATAAAGGAAACTAAAATTAATGTCAGTTTCACAGACCCAAACATGTAAAATTGCACCGCATCCAACAATTAGTTAACGTCAAATATCTCTAGCTAAATACATTACTTTTGTCACATCATTGGTATAACAATAGCATTCCCATAAGCTTTTCTGTCCCTCGTGCTTGCAAACTTTCTATCTCGAAACATTTCTAACAGCATTTGTCCACTGACAAACAAAACGCCCACGCAAACATTCGCCCTTAGTTACACCCACATATATATCCTCTTAATACATTAAACTTTGTAAACAGTTAGAGTACATAAGCATTATATACATATAATATTATAATTCCTAATTTAATATTAAATTTCTCTTCTATGAACTTCTGTCGAAGTATAATATGACTAAATACTGCTTGTTGTTTCCGGTAACTTATACTTTATTGCAATAAAGTGAACACTGAATAACTTCATTATCTTGCTGTGCCGGTAGCACGTTAACAGTGCATAGCTGTCATATTAGTGTGCAGTGAACACGAACGCATGAGAACAATCCTAAACTTTGCAACAAAGACCAAGACACTAGCGCATAATTTGAGAACACCAAAATTGGTACCTACATGTTTTGCTATTTTGTTTGACTTGCTTACAACATACATATTAATGAAACAATTTACTAGAAATTAGTTAACTGTATTCTCATCCTCGACTAGTTTCGACACCACATGTGTATTAGTTTTCTAAACAATTTCATTATCATCAAACTGTTTAAAACATCCCCTGAGGAAGACACATGTGGTGTCGAAACTAGTCGGGAATGAGAATAAATTTGATTGATTTACAGTAAATTGTTTTCTTTCATCATCCATCATCCCAGTCAAGAAATTACCTGATCCCATACATATTAATATTCAGATTTTATATATTATTCATTTTGCATACGACTGCAGAAATATATGTTCTTATAATAATATACCTAATTGTAGTTACAAGGTTACAGGGAAATAGAAATTTAAATTATACAAAAGTGAACACATTTTGTATTATAAATTAAATGTCTGGGACTGCGGCTAAGGTCGAAACAGAGTTACTTGATTCTGTACAATTAACATGCACCGAATTAAGTACTCCATTTCAGAAACAAAGTAAATACAAATTACAAACCATTTTAAACATTTTTACTATTTTTTACATGAATAAAAGAGTACTGTAACACGCAGATTAGTGAGGAATTAAACGGTTTTTGTAGAGTACATAGAAAAATTTGTTTTTAAATCCGTTTTGTGCACATTCCGTAATTAGTTATAGCAAGGATTTGCTGCTTGCAACGGTTACCGCAGAATAGTTCAGCTTAAGTTGGCAAAGTAAACCATTGCATCTCGCCTTACATCCGTGTTGGCGGAAAGATTAGCGGAAAGGTGCAGGTGTGTAATTTGTGCACAGCATTGAATCCGCGCCAGCTCACACGCTAATTCGTCTGTAATGCTCTACTAAAGCTTCATTTGTCCGAAATTAACTTAGCGCACTTTCAAATAATTGTTTCGTAACAAAGTTGCACGAATGCGCCTTGCATCCGATTACCTTATTAAATCGCGTTGTCTAAGTTCTAACTCGCGAGCGCGAGGATGCATTGCAGCCTGCTTTACTATTTCCTTCCAATCATTATAATTAAAACTGAAATGAAATTCTATCCAACTTAAATAATCTGCTTTGCACTTTAATCTATGTAGGATTTTATGTCGTTATTTATGAATTTACCAATTGAAATAAGAAATAGTATTGTTTCTAGCAAAACAAAAAAAAACTACAAATGAACAATATTTATCGAAATTCAAACTCGATTTTACGGGTTACAAAATAAATCTGTTTAGTGATTTAGGTGAACGATTCAATAATCTAAAAAAATTATTAAAAATAATTTTATTTAAAATTAATTGGGAAGTTTTGCGCAAGGAAAAACTGATTTCCCATTTTATACGCCTATGGTACTGTTTTTAACTAACATGTACATGTTTATGTATAAATTTAATGATAAGACATATATAAATAAAATAAATTCATATACGAGCACTTTATAAAATTTGATGTAGATTAAAATAATGCTTTTAAAAAATTTATAAGTATGTGAAAGATAATAATTTCCACTATGTTATTGTTATTGCAGGTCCGTCTACAAAAATCTATTAAAATTCCAAGCGTAAGTGATTTAGTTTGCCAATATAGAAAACAATATTGCGAGAAATTCCATATGGGAAACATATTATCGTGTTTCATAGTTACTAAAGATCAAAAATAAAATCTGCAATATTAGTTCAGGCACAAGTTCCACAAGCAAAAGAAACAAATAAAACAATATAAAACTTTCAAAACTAATTTAACCGGACCACACTGCAAACAAAAAACTAAAATTCCCTAGGCACAAGAGCATACTTTCATTTACATTTTTATGATAAGCATAATGTGCGGTAAGTTTCGGAATAGTCACGCACATGCAGTTAACAAAAAAATTAAATAAAAACCATAGAATTCGGAGTAGCACTTTTGACTGAATCCTGTAACGAACAGACTTAATTCGCATAATTTCCCCAGGGGGTTGTTTCCGGCGACACGAGCTCCCAAGAGACCGCAGCAACGCGCGAAACTCCTTCAAGCATTCTTGGAATTCTAACTGACGTTTAAGATGGCGCGTAGCAATTAAGTGCGAAATTCCATCCTTGATGATATGTATTATGAGTATTAAATGAAACGTTATTCATGCAACTTTCCTTATTACTCCTATTACTTTTCATTTTCTGCTGTAATTACGATGAAAAAATTTAGTTATATGAGGAAGACGTTATTAAATTTTATGGGGAGATACGTATACAAATAGCGTTTACTACTTATATATATATATATATATATATATATATATATATATATATATATATATATAAACGACGTATGTATTATACTTACAAGGTGTTGACGCTAAGGTAAAAACATTGGGGTTTAACATTGGGTTTTAGTTTTTTTGGAATATCCTGCTCTCCTGTTCATTTTACGACAAAAACTGTAGAGTGCAAAGAATTAAACGGTGTATGTGTACAAAACTGTTTTTAAATGTTTTATTATGTCTCTAGTTTCTTCAAAATTTAAAAAAATCTAAATTTCGGTTTACTAGTAGCAATAGCCATGATACTTGTTTCCTTTTTCTAGTTTTCATCAATTATTTATAATAGTCCAGTAAATGAAAGATTTTACCCTACAAAAGGTCGGGTAGTTCTGAATTTTTGATATGTTGTATAGGATGGTTAGTTAATGAAAAATCCAAATTTCCACAAATTCCCTTCCTCGCTTCCTCCACCATCTTGTTGAAACCACCATAAATCGGTACTTTTTTAAATTTTTGGTCTATAACTTCTATCTGGTAAATTTTAGCGAGAAAAAAGTTATTTACCGACTTGTAGAGGATGAAATTTAATAAAAATTTGATACGAAAAGTTTTTTTCCACGATTCATAGCAACGGAGCTATGAAGCTCCCAAAGAAGCAACAATTGCGCACTTAGCAAAATTTTGAGTTTCTTTCTATTTTACATCACAATAACTCCGTAACACTTTATTTTACCATAAAAGTCCTCATAATGAGTCTTGTAGAGAATTTAATTACCCACAAAAACCATTTTTACAAGTTTAGTGCAGCAACAGTCTTTGGCTCGTTATTTCTAATTATACAACTATTATTTCAAACAGAATATCCTATATTGATGTAAAATAAACGTAATTATGTGTCAGTGAAGTATTGTGGGACTACTAGAAAAAACTGTTATAAAACAGCACCTACTTCTTTTATTTGCCTGCAAGATATTTCTAGTGCTCTTAACTCGACTTGGGACATTTGCCGTATATTATATATATTCTGAGACTAAATTTCCTAAAACTTTGCCATATTATTTCTTTTGTCAAACCAATAGTGGTGGATCTGCTCCGCTCTCAACAAGGTAAAAGTAGCGATCTTAGAAAAATATTGAAGTTTTACCACTTTTCATAGCTTTAAATATATCATTATCATGAAATTTCATTATATAGGTTTAGTTGCTATACTCAGCTCTATCGTTACAAAATGGAGAAAATATAGAATACACAGATTACCGCGAAACATCCATTTTCATATTTTCTTTATGCATATTTTAACAACCGCAAATTGGTAAATTTTTCAGTTTTTCGTTTATAACTTCTTTTTGATGAATTTTAGCGCGAAAAACGTTTTTTGTCGACATGTAGAGGATAAAATTCCCTGTGAAATTTTTTGGTCCGATTAATAGCAATGGAGCTATGAAGCTCCCAAAAAAGGATGAAATTGCGTACTTAGCAAAATTTTTAATTTCTTTCCAATTTACATCTCAATAACTTCATTACACTTTATTTTAGCGTAAAAGTCATTATAATCAATCTAGAGAATTTAATTATCTACAATATCCATGTGTCAATTTTTTTTATTACCAATGCAACGGAGTATGCTTAAACTTACCAAAAAAAAAACCAAAAAGTGTTTTTTTTTTACTTTAGTGTAGCAACGTTTTCTCCGATTTTTGATACTATACTTGTACATATAATATACGGTAAATGTCCCATGTCGAGTTAAGAGCACTAGAAAAATCTCGCAGGCAAATAAAAGAAATAAGTACTGTTTTATAACAGTTTTTTCTAGTAGTCCCACAAGACTTCACTGACGTTCACCAACACATAATTACGTTTATTTTGCATCTATATAGGATATTCTGTTTGAAATAATAGTTGTATAATTAGAAATAATGAGCCAAAGACTGTTGCTGCACTAAACTTGTAAAAAACAAACTTTTTCGTTTTTTTTTTTGTAAATTTATCCCTACTCTGCTGCACTAGTCGTAATAAGAAATTAATATATGGATTTTGTAGGTAATTAAATTCTAAATTATAAGGACTTTTACGGTAAAATGAAGTGTTACGGAGTTATTGCGATGTAAAATGGAAAGAAACTCAAAATTTTGCTAATTACGCAATTGTTGCCTTTTTTGGGAGCTTCATAGCTCCGTTGCTATGAATTGTAGAAAAAAACCTTTTGTATCAAATTTTTATGAAATTTCATCCTCTACATGTTGGCAAATAACTTTTTTTCTCTAAAATTCACCAGATAGAAGTTATAGGCGAAAAATTGAAAAAAGTGCCGATTTATGATGGTTTTTACAAGATGGCGGAGGGAACGGAGGAAGGGGATTTGTGGAAATTTTGATTTTTAATTAACCAACCATCCTATACAACATATCAAAAATTCAGAACTACCCGACCTTTTGCAAGGTAACTCCCTTTTTCGACCTCTGTTTACTGGACTATAAACCCGAGTTTGACATATGAAAAATAAATTACATTTTCTTTTGTAACTATTTCCATCATAATATTCCTTTAAATATGTTCCTCATTCGAATAAACATTCATTATTCATTATCAAATTGACGTTTGACGTTCATAATAAATAAATTGTGCAGAAACTAGAAACATAATAAAAAATGTTAAAACAGTTGTGTACACAACTTTTAATTTTGAATAACTTCGCATTCTACAGTTTTTGCCGTAAAATGAACAGGAAAGCAAGAAATTTCAAAAACTAAAATCCCATGTTAAATGTTCGAACCTGAGCGTCAACACCCTGTATGTCGTTTACTATCCTATGACATGCTAATGCCTTAACTCGTATGTCGTTTTAATCACAAATTTCTCGAATAATAATAAAAATCGTAAATATTTACAATATATCATCATGGACAAAACAGGCACAAAACAGAAACAAATAACGAAGAAAACAACACTGCGACGTTCTACAAACATTTTTAAGACTTGTATTTTCGGCGATTGTTTCTGTTTTGTAGTTCTGTTTTTCGTGTCCCGATCAGAAGCGGTAAGTAACATTAAAGGTTTCGACGTGTTTAGTAACTCAGTCTGCTTTGTGAAAACAAAGTTGGTGTTTTGTCAGTTTCTGGAATAACATATCGTGGTAATGTCGATTTTTCTTATTGTTTGGTGTAGATAATAATACGTTTGTGTATAGACTTAGGTGTTTAATTATTGCAGATTATGTATGAATGTATGAAAAAAGAAAGCAGTGAACCACTATAGAAATCAATACTTTAACAGTACATAAATATTTATCCACTTACCTTTTATCCAAAGACCGCAGTACAAAGTAACCACAAGCAAACAAAATAAAATCTCTAAACATATTTCATAAAAATATTTCACAAATGCGTTGAGTTCACCACAATTGAAAAAGACTGAAAACAAAAACAGAAGGTCCCTGAAGTAGGAGTTACATTACAATGCCAAATCTTGCTTCACATAGTAATATTTTGCTCATTTTTTTTATTTTTTGCTGTACAGCATAAAATTTTTGCTATAGCTATTCTCAAGTTAAAAACAAATTAAAAATGTAACTCCATCTTCACGCTGGAGTTACAACTAACTTAAACCAAAAATGTTTTGGTACTGCCATATTTTGCTCATTTTTTGCTATTTTTTGCTATATAGCATGAATTTTTTGCTTAATCCATTCTTAAGTTATAAACAAATGAAAATGAAACTCCACCTTTCTCTTTGGAGTTACAACTAACTTAAATCAAAAATGTTTTGGTACTGTCATATTTTGCTATTTTTTGCTGTATAGCATGAATTTTTTACTTAATCCATTCTTGAGTTATAAACAAATTAAAAATGTAATTCCATCTTCACGCTGGACTGACAACTAACTTAAAAACCAAAAATATTTTAGTACTGCCATATTTTGCTCATTTTTTGCTGTTCAGCATGAATTTTTTGCTTAATCCATTCTCAAGTTATAAACAAACGAAAAATGTAATTTCATCTTCACTTTGGAGTTACAACTAACTTAAATCAAAAATGTTTTGGCACTGTCATAATTTGCTCATTTTTTGCTGTATAGCATGCATTTTGATAAATATATACCCGAAAAATTACTTGTTTTATCCTATTTCCTTACAATCATATGTATATGGGTCCCTCCCTCTTCCGTAGTTATTCACATTACTTTAGTTCATATTCATATATTCATCATCTGTCGTCGAAATATGAATTTAACAAGCCATTATAGCTGCAAGATTTCTATTTAAGTTAGATAGATACGAAGTTGGAGTTACAAATATTTTTTATGTATTATTTAAAATTAACTACAGCAAAAAAGTCAAAACAGCAAAAAAATTAGATAAAATAATGCTATAGAAATATTTTTTATTTAAATTAGTTGTAACTCCAGCGTAAAGATGGAGTAACATTTTAAATTTGTTATACCTTAAGAATGGATTAAGCAAAAAATTCATGCTATACAGCAAAAAATTAGCAAAATATGACAGTACCAGAACATTTTTGGTTTAAGTTAGTTGTAATTCCAAAGTAAAGATGAGATTACATTTTTCATTTGTTTATAACTTGAAAATAGCGATAGCAAAGATTTCATGCTATACAGCAAAAAAAAGCAAAACATTTTTGGTTTAAGTTAATTGCAACGCCAGCGTGAAGTCGGAGTTACATTTTAAATTTTTTTATAATATAAGAATGGATTAAGCAAAAAATGCATGCTATGCAGCAAAAATGGCAAAAAATGAGCAAAATATGGCAGTACTAAAACATATTTGATTTAAGGTAGTTGTAACTCCAACATGAACATGGAGTTACATATTTAATTTTTTTATAACTTGAAAATAGCTAAAGCAAAAATATTATGCCATACAATAAAAATAGCAATAAACGAGCAAATTATTACTGTGTGAAGAAAGATGTGGCATCGTGATGTTATAACTCCAACTTCACGGACCGAAAAACAGAACTGGAACAAAATACTGTCCACTGGTTGGGTTGGAATAGAGTATTGGTTTTGTTTTAGTTTAGGTTTAGCGTGTTTTTAAATTTAAAAATAAGACACAAACTCGACTAGACCCTTTGGTGGGAAACCTGCATAAACAATCCGTTTAATCCAGATAATTAGTACAAATATTAGTTTTTAGAATTATATAGCTTCACATAATTATATTACAGCAAACATTCCGAAGTAGCTCATGTTATAAGAATATTTGTGTTACGTTTTCAGTTTATATTAGTATTACAAATGTTCAAAATATGTTTCTTAGTTATGTATCTGCGTTTAGAATAAAAATGCTTGTATGCACATAAATCCATTCTTTTTAAGTCTACTTCTTGTTTAAGTTTATTGTTGGGTTAAATAATTAGCCAGGGGGCTAAAAAAAATTATGACGGGAGAAATTAAGGAGATTCATGTTGTAGTTAATTATTAAATACCAACATCTAGTAATATTTTTTTTTTTTTGTTTATAAATACTATATTATATTTGTTTGGTAACATTTGAACATCGTTCGCCAGACCCGATTCCTTTAGATTTTTATCTTTGGGACTTTGGGGTCACATAAAACAGATTGCTTATGCAACTGAAATGCACACGGTAGAAGAATTATGCCAAAGAATACAGCAGGCTGCGGTTATTATTAAGAATAACCAAGAAACCATATTAAGAACGCAGCAATCTCGTCCGCGACGTGCAGCTTTATGTATCGAACACGGAAATAATTTTGAACATTTCTTGTAAATAAAAGATAAAAATGTATTAAATAAGATTTATTTCGTAAAATTCGTTGAACTAAACTTTTTTTTCCACATAAATTATGAAATAAACAATAACTCGTTACTGTTACATTTAGAATATATATTTATATGGCTTTTTTGGCTCTAAATAAGTTCTAGAATTCATTTTTGGTATATTGATAATTTATTTACTTCTTTTCTTTGGCGTATGTGTTGTTTGAAGCTCCGTGTGTTTTTTTTTACTTTTTTAGTAGTTTATTGTGTGAATTTGCTATAGTTTTTAATAGTATCATATTAAGTGAAAAGTTTTCCAGTGTCAGTGTATCAATATATTTTAGCTGTCGTGAGTCTGTTCTAGTTTTTTATATATAGTTTCTATTTACTTTTACTAGTTTTGTGTCTTTAACTTGACTCAGTTTTGAACATGTACGTACATATAAATACACGTAAGCTGCTCAGCGCACTTAGCCTAGTCGAATCTGTTTTTTTTACCGCGCTGTTTTTATTGAACTTTATTTTTTACTTTTTTACAGTTTCGTTTTAGTGACTATTAAGGCTGTTTTATAGTTTTTGGATTTTAATTATCTAGGTTTTAGTTTATATTTAGGTCGTTATTGGCTAGGCTTTTCCTTTTTTGTCATATTTTTCTCATTGCAAGTAATATTCTCTGTTGTCTACTGTACTCCATTCACTGGTCTTATACTTGATTGTCGGTCTCCCTTAGCCGTGATAGACTACACTGGCGCTTTCTTTTTCCTTTTTTTTTGTACACTATGTGTTAATTTCATTGACATTGTTAGCTTTAGTTGCTTTTATACAAATACTTCTATAGTTCTTTATAGTTATTTATTTTTTATGACAATATTAAATGCCAAGATATCGAACTGTGCAAAATGCAGATATATAAAAAGAGTGATGGACTTGTAGGCTGTAAAGGCTCCTGCGCCGAATGGTAGGTTTCATACAAGCTGCATTGGTATTAATGAAGCGCAATTCAATTTTATCGATAAGAATAATAACATTTTATATTTACGTGATACTTGCAAAAGGTCCTCTGTTTTTGTTGATAAAACTAAGGCAATAAATATTGAAACATCGTTAAAAATTAAAGTACAAGTATGGCGAACTTAAATATTAGCGGAGACCAAGTAAATAAAACGTTTGAGGTTTTTCAAAATGAACTCTTATCAAGCTTAAATTCGTTATTCACAAAATTCAAAATTGATGTACAAGAAACATTGAGTACTAAACTAATTTAATTAAATTATAATAAGTACAGCGACAATATAAAATCTTTTGCTAATGTTATAAAATGTAATTCAGTTGAGCCGCCAGTAATTGTCAAATTATAAAGTAAAGCAAATGGCTTTGTTATATTCCAGAATAAGAATTGTGGGATTATCTGATAAACTTAAATCGGTACAAATTATTGAATATCTGAAATCACTTAACAAATCCTGCTTTAATGATAATAGTACTTGCGAGGTCTTATCCTTGAAACCTATACGTAACAATAAGAACTTATACCAATGTGTTGTAAAAGTGGATTTAATCACATACCATAACGCAATGAATGTGGGTAAACTAAGGGTTGCATTTGATTACTGTTCTGTTTATGATGGTATCGATATACGTCGTTGCTTCCAATGCTATTGTTTTCATCACACTTCTAGTAAATGTACTAAAAGGAAAGTCACTTGTCCCAAATGTACTGAACCTCATAAACTAAACAAATGCATATCTGTGATTCTTAAGTATACTCATTGTACTCATCTAAAGTCATCTCAAAATTTGAATATTATTACTGATCATGCAGTTTGGTACCCAGAATGTCCTGTATATAAAGAAACAATTTTTAAATTCAGGAAAAAAACATACTTGGTAAATTATAGCAATTAGAGAACTGTCACACAATCTTAGATTCTTCGGTTATTCGTTCTATCGATGAAATTAGTGATCTATTATCTTGTTCATTATCAAAACAAGAGTTTGAATACGAAATGCTATGGTATTTACACAAACTCTCTTAATTTTTCTGATATTGATATTTTACTTATTAAAAGATTTATCAATCATAAAATATTGTTTGTAATAAATGTTTATATTACTCCATCTTCTGATTCTAATGAGTATATGTTCCCTTCATTTTCTTTTTAATTGAAAATGTAATTATCTTTGGAGATTTTAATACTCCAAATTACTCTTGTTGCGCTTTTAAGGAATATTCCTGCCCCATCTACGATATTTTATGCAATTTAATGAATTTTTATAATCTAACAATATAATTTAATTTTAAATAATATTGGTAGAATCCTAGATTTAGTATTAAGCACAATTTTGTTCGGTAACAAAGGCTCAAGATTATTTGGTAAAAAAAAACCTACACCATCCCGCTTTATTTGTGCTAAAACCAAACAAAGACAAATTTTATGTTAATTACTTATAATGGATATAACTTTAAAAAGGCTAACTTTCCACTACTGTACAAAGATTTTAATAATAGGAATTAGGATGTTCTTAATTCTTAATTTTGACAATGTTAATGCACCAATCGAAAAGTTTTATTTCATTACTACCAACATCTTAGATATAAATGTTCCAAAAAAAAAAAAAACATCGAAGCAATGGCTCTTATCCACCATGGTATAATGGAATAATAATATACAAAATTAAGCAAAAGCACAAAAAATTTAAAACAATTTAAGAGAACTGGTAGCGTGAAAGTTAGACAGAATGCGAACACCTAAGAGCAGAAATTAAATCGAATGTTAAATGTGCCTACAAACTGTACCACGAATTACAAAACGATATGAAAACGACCGTAAGAATTTCTGGTCTTTTATTAATCAGAAATGTAAAGTACCATCTGTACCATCTGTATTAAAATATAATAGTTAAACTATATGCAATGGCCAACAAATTGTTGAAAGTTCTGCTCATTATTTTTCATCTTGCCCAGTGAAGAGCAACATTGATTCTGATAAGAGCAATTACTTCTTTAATTTTAATACAATATCCGAAGAAGATGTCATGTCTGCAATACAGAAACTGAATTCTAAAATGACTGTTGATCTTGATCAATTTCCTTCTTTCATCATTTAAGACTGCGCGTCCGCATTTATAAAGTCTCTTTACATTATTTTCAATTTAATTTTAAAAACATCCACATTCCCTATCAATGGAAAATATCTCGCATAACCCCTATTTTTTAAAAAGGCGCCAGAAGTGACAACTTATTACAGACCTGTAGCTATTATTTTTAATTTTAGTAAAATATTTGAAATTATATTACATTCTAAAATTTATAGTCACGTTAATAGCTTAATCTTGATAAATCAACATGGCTACATGAAGGGGAGATCAACTTTTACAAATTTATTATGCATAACACAATTCATCTGCGAAACATTGAACAACAAAGTAGATGTCGTGTACCGGGTGTCTTACGCCAACCGACACTTGGGGGTTAACATGGAAAATCAGTTAATTGTGAATAGTATCTCCCCAGTGCAAGATATTAAGTTGAAATTTTGTATGCTTATCCGGGGATACTAATTTTATGGATTATATTTCGAATCAGTCAATTTACATGTGTGATATTAGAAAAAAAATTGAAAAATTGTAGAATTTGCAGAATTGTTCTTCATATCCCAAAAAAATAGTTACTCATTTTTTCAATTAATAGTCCTCTAAAAGCATTTTAAACAACACTTTTCTGAATGCCCTCGATATCTATAAAAAATTGTGAACTTAATTTATAGAATCAAAATGTATTTAAATATAAATTGTAATCCTACAATCGATTTTGCCAAAATTATTTCGAATTTGAAATGGCGATCCCTATGGTGTACAGGCTGTCTCATTTTCAATGTTTATTTAAGGTATCTCGGGTCAACTTTTCCAAAAAAGTTTAATAGTCACCACAGGAATTTTCGATCATCTTTTGTTTCTGAGCTAAAGGCAAACACTCATTTTGAAAATATATCATATCTTTTTACCTTCCGTCACCTTTAGGTAAGGAAGGTATTGTCTTTGGTCAAAAAATTCGGTGGTGAGTTTTTGATGAATAAGCACGTTTTAGGGTCCCTACAATACGATTTTACTATTTTTACGATGATGTCTGTATGTGTGTGTGTGTGTATGTATGTATGTATGTATGTATGTATGTATGTGTGTCCGTGTGTGTGTGTGTGTGTGTAACAAAATTTTCGTCTACGATAACTTCCATACTACAATTCTAAAAATTATAATTCTTTCGTATTTCTCTTCGTTACATCCATGCGAAGAGCTGATTAGATTTTGGTTAGAATTGGACAACCGGAAGTACCCTCATTTGAAGATTTTAACAGTTTTTCTTGAAAAAACTATGTTAAATATCATTTTTTCACATTTAATGTTATTATAAATATTAAAGAATATTTTATTTTCTATACGGTTTGACTGCATTTTATACCTAATATTAAATGGATATAGAGTTAAAAAATTATAAAGAAATTAAATTTCATAAAATAGCCATAGCTGTGGAAACAGCTACTATATTAAGAAAATTTTGATTGAAAGATGTCAGTGTCAAGTGAAATTGACATAGTGTGTTTGTCTTATAATTTTACGGGAAATAGGTATAGGATCTTTTGCTTTCTGTATGGAATTTGTATAAAATACATACAACTGCTTTAAGGTAATGTACAAGAAATAATAATAATAAATCTTTTATTTCTGCAGATACATTACACTGTATATAGAAAACGTCACAAAATAATAATTTTCTGTATGAAATTTGCATAAAATACATGCAACTGTCGGAAGGTAATGTACAAGAAATAGAATATGTCATTTAGCAAGGAACTTTCCGTATGAAATTTGTACAAAATACATAGAACTGACGGAAGGTAATGTGCTGGCCACATCAGATTTTTTATTATGGTAGTTAGAGAAAAATAGTTTTTACAAAAAATTACAGTTTTTGAATAGAATAAAAAAGGCGTAATTAGATTTTTCAAAAAGTTAATAATTCTCGAGATATAATACAAACTTATATTTTTTTTTTAAATGGGAACCTATGTTTAAAATAGTCTCGTCTTTTTGTTTAATTCATAAGCTTTTCAATGATATATAACAAGTCTACAATATTTTGTTTTAAACATTAATAAAAGTCGAATTATTAATTTATTGGGGTGAAAATATTGGAAATTATTAAGGAAGAAATGAAAAAATTTATAACATAGTTGTTTATTTTGATTCTATACTTATTAATTATGTTTTCAAAATTATTCGTAACCAATTATTTTCAGGTTAGTTAAATTACTATTTATCGATGTTACAGTTGGCTTTGACATAATAAAAAAAGGTGTAATATGCTATTGAAGTAAATAAATTGAAAAAATCTTATGTGGACACCACACGACTTCCTTGTATGCAATACCAACATGAAATATAGACCCAATAGGGTAGTTCAGTAATTACGTCATTCGTGGTGCGCTTCATTTCATCTTTCAAATGAACCTTATTGCCACAGCAAATAAGAACTATAATTTTAAGCATTTCATTTCGTCGCCAATATCTAACTTAGTTAAGAAAAGTTAGCTATTTAAGCTGCTATTCAGTTACGCTTATATATTACCCTTTGAATTAAACAAAACATATCCTAATTTGCCATAACAATTATTCTATTCAAGTTTGAAAATAGGTTTGTAATGAACTACAGGTTCGTTAAATCTCGAACGTGTTCGTGAAACATCGCTTGCGTGTGAAGCGAGCCCGTTTGAAAGACAAGCGCACCATGCAATATAATAAAACGCTTAAGAGGCTGCTGCTCGAAATGTGACTTTTTCTGCATAGTCCTGTGACTTTATTATAAATAATAAATTATTGAAATTTGGCATGATGAATATTGAAGGTTGACGTTAGTTCGCGACAGAGGCTTTTTTATGAAATAATTAAAAATAAATGAGTAATATGGTAATAAAATAGGTCAATTTGACGATATTTACTAATTTCGTAACAATGTGGAGACCGTATTATTGTACCGATTTCGATTTACTTTTGCACACTATATAAAAAGTTCGCTACAGAGCCGTATTTGTATTATTATTAATTATTACAAAGTAAATTAAGTTTAAAATTCTTAATTTTAAAGTATATTTTTTTATGGTTTAGATTACGAAATTTTGAAATGTAACTTAATAAGTTATTAATTTATGCTGTTTAAGAGGGATTTAAATTTATAAAATATTAATTTATTAATGTATTATAATGTTATTACAATTTAAAAATAATGAAATTTTAATGTGTAGTTTCCTTACTAGATGTCTCTCGCAGACAATTCACGGACTGGTACGTCCCACTTTTACCGTCTATTTTGTGATTGGTTCAGCATCCCCTCTTACTTCTTTCCATGCTTCCTTCACAGAAAGTAGCACAAGTTTTAGATTCTGCATTTATTTCTATTTTAAATATTTTTCAAAATATACAGGGTGTTTACGGTCTTCTTATTTTTTAATGGGTGATATTACAGGTCATAGGAAAGAGAAAAACGTTAAAACTCATGTCCGGAAAAGTTACGTTATAGAGTTACAGCCTTTTAAAGGAGCACCTCAACGGACACATTTTTGTTAATAATTTTGGTACTAGTTGCACTAAAATTTTGAAACCTGGTGTGAGGATACTACTTATTTAAATGCATGTTCATACTTTCTTTTGTTTTTGTATCTCAACCAGAGACGTCTCGTATGGGACCCTTTGAAAATTTCACATTGTTATTTTTTTACCTTTTAACATTTTTCCACTTTTACTAATAAAATGTTACAAACATTGCAAAAATACACAAAAAATTACTCTTGCTAAAACTTGATAAAAGCAGTAGTTTTCAGGTATTTTAATTTTTAAAAATTAGCGTCCAATAATTCTTAATTTTGACAATGTTAATGCACCAATCGAAAAGTTTTATTTCATTACTACCAACATCTTAGATATAAATGTTCCAAAAAAAAAAAAAAAAACATCGAAGCAATGGCTCTTATCCACCACGGTATAATGGAATAATAATATACAAAATTAAGCAAAAGCACAAAAAATTTAAAACAATTTAAGAGAACTGGTAGCGTGAAAGTTAGACAGAATGCGAACACCTAAGAGCAGAAATTAAATCGAATGTTAAATGTGCCTACAAACTGTACCACGAATTACAAAACGATATGAAAACGACCGTAAGAAATTCTGGTCTTTTATTAATCAGAAATGTAAAGTACCATCTGTACCATCTGTATTAAAATATAATAGTTAAACTATATGCAATGGCCAACAAATTGTTGAAAGTTCTGCTCATTATTTTTCATCTTGCCCAGTGAAGAGCAACATTGATTCTGATAAGAGCAATTACTTCTTTAATTTTAATACAATATCCGAAGAAGATGTCATGTCTGCAATACAGAAACTGAATTCTAAAATGACTGTTGATCTTGATCAATTTCCTTCTTTCATCATTTAAGACTGCGCGTCCGCATTTATAAAGTCTCTTTACATTATTTTCAATTTATTATTTAAATGCATGTTTATACTTTCTTTTGTTTTTGTATCTCAACCAGAGACGTCTCGTATGGGACCCTTTGAAAATTTCACATTGTTATTTTTTTACCTTTTAACATTTTTCCACTTTTACTAATAAAATGTTACAAACATTACTCTTGCTAAACTTGATAAAAGCAGTAGTTTTCAGGTATTTTAATTTTTAAAAATCAGCGTCCAATAAAATGAAAAAATATGTAATAACTAGGTACTAATCAAATCAATCAATTTATCGACATAGCCAGATAGTAATTAAAAATGCAAGCACAAGTATTTGATCGTTTTGCCGGAATCATGTCCAATTTTAAAAATGAACAGTGCATTAATCTGAAATTCCTTGTAAATTTTTTTTAGAGAAAAACGTCTATGATTTCTCTCTTTTAGCCTCTAAAATATATAGCTGGAATGGTAGTTCTGGTTTTTTAAGCCGGAACAGTCGGTTTTGTATAATTGCCTGAAAACTTTTAAAAATATTGAATTATGATTTTACATTACATTAGTGTCCGTTTATAATAAACCACTAGCACTACCAACAAATAACAGTGGTTCGTTACAAGCGGGCTCACTGCAAGTGAACAGCACTGTATTTGTTTATTTAGGACATTTAGGAATCTCTTTGTAGGGATGGTGCGTGTTGAATCAATGTATATAGAGATTATAATCTCCCCTATTCCTTATTTTCTTGGTAGCAATTAATTTTATAATTTTCAAAACATACCGTAACCAATGAAAATGGTTTCATCCCCAAGAATAATTCTAAATAAAGTGTGGTGGGACGCAAAGTTTGACTTACGAGTAAAACGTATAAGTCAGTTTATGTTCGCATTTTCTCTGTTCAACTTCGAGTTTATGTATTGTTCATAGTTATATTTTGTTGTCATTGTGAAGTGTGCTGTGTTTTATTTTATATATATATATATATATATATATATATATATATATATATATATATATATATATATATATGTTATACTTACGAATAGAACGTATAAGTCAGTTTATGTTAGCATTTTCCCTGTTCAAGTTCATATATTGTTCATAGTTATATTTTGTTGTCATTGTGAAGTGTGCTGTGTTGCATTTTTTATATATTTTGTGAGACTCTGGGAGTGTTTGTTTATATTGGAAATATGGACAAACGCTATCAAAAACAATTAATGTTATCAACGACACGTAAAAGTATGAAACGTAGAATGACAAATACGAGGGTATCAAAATCTGCGAAGAACGAAGAACTGGTAAGTACCTCATTTCCATTTCAACATTTTAATTTTTTTGTTACAAAAATAATAATACATTTATAATTAGAATCCGATAGCTTCCACATTTCAAATAAATCCAACATCGACATGTAGAAGACGTCTCTTTGAAGTTGCTGCACCCGACCAGGGAACTTCCCCCGACGATAACAGTGGTCAACGTACAGTATGTACCTATTTTAATTTTATAGTCAGTAAAACCTTGAGAATTCAAATTATATTTTAGGATGTTTCCGAGAAAATGATTCACGAAAATACAGCTTCCGAAAGAAGATTCGTGGACATTTATTATTTTTTTAATGAACTGAAAAAATTTGAACATCGTCCATTGTTTTCGTGTTCAATAGCAAATCTGAATATAACTTCAGAACAACGTATTGGAGTCTTCAGTACATTTACTTTAACATGTGAAATATGTAAAATATCGAAACAAATAAGATCTGAAGGTCCGCAAGAAATGGATATAAATAGAGCTACCGTACTTGGAGTAACTTCAATTGGATGCGGATATTCGCAATTGGAAGAGTTTGCTTCCATTTGCAACATTCCTTGTATAACAAACAAATCATACAAAAAGTATGAAAATGATTTAGGGGAGCATATACATTGTGTTGCCTGGAAGACGATGGAAGAAGCAGGAAAGGAGGAGGCTAAAATAGCTTTGGACGAAGGAAATGTTGATGCTGATGGTTACCTACTAATAACTGTTGTAACAGATGGTGCCTGGTCAAAAAGATCATACAATGTGAATTACGATTCAGCTTCAGGTGTAGGGTGCATTGTGAGATACAGAACAGGAAAAATTTTATACATGGGTATAAAAAACAAATATTGCTGTATTTGTAGCAAAGCAGAAAGTAAAAACATTTTGCCTAAACCACACAAATGTTTTAAAAACTGGGATAGATCTTCAGGAAGTATGGAGGCCGAAATAATTTTAGAAGGCTTCAACCAGAGTATAGAAATGCATGATATTAAATATGCATATTTGGTAGGTGATGGTGACAGCAGTGTGACCAGAAAATTACAGGAAAATAGGCCTTATAAATTTAATCCTGTTGTACATAAAATTGAATGTACAAATCATTTGTTAAGAAATTACTGCTTCAAATTACAAGCATTGGCCTAAAAAAAAATCAGTTGCAAAAAATAAATTTTACCTATAGCACAAAGAAATTGCTTAAATAATAACATTAAACGAATGAGAAGTGCAATTGTTTGTGCTGTAAGTAAAAGAAAAAATATGGAGTGCAATTTTACAGAAAAAGTTCTATTATTGAAAAAGGACATTTTAAATAGTATTCACCATGTTTTTGGAGATCACAACAATTGTGAAGCAAAACTGGTGAAAAAAATAAAATTTCAGAATTTAAAGAAAGTGGCCTGTACGAGGAACTGCTTATTTGTTTAGACCGATTAGCCTCAAACTCGGAAAATTTGCTTCGAAATATGACAAATAACGCAGCAGAGCAATACAACAGCTTAATTGGAAAATTTATAGGAGGGAAAAGGATTAATTTTTCAATGAGAGGCAGTTACAATTTAAGATGTGAAGCAGCAGCTATTATATATAATTTAAAATTTGATTATTACCAGTCCATCTATAGATCTGTTGCATCAATAAGCCCAGGCAAACATACGAAAAAATACGCGATGAAAAAAAAAACAAGAAAAGATTGACTAATGCAAAATATAAAAAACCGAAACGTCGAACAACTACGAGTAATATTACACCATTACAAAATTTCGATTATGGAGAAGACGCTTGTGGTACTCCTGATATGGTTCCGGAAAATTTTGAAGAAATGAAGAAAAATTTGTTGAAAGAATTAACGGTCACAGAAGAACAAATAATAAATATTGAAAAAGAAACAATCGGTCGAAATTTAAATCAACAATGGGTCCATCACAGATCCAAAAGGCTAACGGCGTCCTGGTTTGGTAGAATTTGCAAACAAAAGAAAACCACCTCATGTGCAAACCTAGTTAAAGAAATTTTGTATACAATTTTTTTTGGAAATGCAGCTACTGATTATGGATCACAAAATGAATCCGTTGCAAAATTAGAATTTGCAAATAATATGAAAATTTTGATGAGATTCGGATCTTTTTATTGACAAAAAATAAAATTTCTTGGCTGCTTCTCCCGACGGAATAATTGATGATGATGGGTTAATTGAAATGAAATGTCCCTTTTCAGCAAAAAAATTAACTCCTGAGGAAGCAATTCAAAGGAAAAAAATTACATGGGCTTCAATTGTAGATTCTAATTTAAAATTAAAAAGGAATCATATAAATATATATATATATATATATATATATATATATATATATATATATATATATATATATATATATATATATATATATACTACCAGATACAGGATCAAATGCATATATCGCATAAAAAGTATTGTTATTTTGTCATCTGGACTAGTCTGGGAATGGTAGCAGAAAAGTTAAAAAAATATTTTTGATATTTACTTTAATATAATGTCTTATTTCAGATTTTTAGGGATGATGAATTTTGGCTGCAATATATGGAACCAAAACTTGTAGAATTTTATTTAAAAGGTTTGCTACCAGAACTTATAGATCCTCGCCACACGAGAAATCTTCCAATAAGGACGTTTACGAAGACTGATTAATAAAATTGTATGTAAGAGCATAAGTTTTGCATTAATACATTACCTATATGAAATATAATTATTTTCAATTAAATAAATAATATTTTACATGTATATATTTCAATGTTAAAATTCTAGCACTTTCACGGTCCATGAATCGTGCATGAATCACATAAATACTTGCACGTCCATGTATCATATGTAGCTTAATAATTGAACATATATTATGCACTAACTAGGCATGTGAGTGTGAGAACAATATAATAAATGATTCATGGACTTTGGTAATATCAAAATTTTTACTATTTCTCAACGGACATGTGTTGCGGAAAGAGTCATAAGGCTTGGATAGTGAAAGTGTCTCCCTTCAATATTCCGTAAATAGGGGTGTATACTTTGTAGAAGTGGGGGTACTTGCTGGTCGAACCCATTGCCGTCTTCGTCTCCCACGTCGCGGGCAAGCTTACCTCACCGTGAAAGTGACAGCAGGCTCTTAAGCATATGCACAATTTTGTATTGGGCACTGTAGTATCGTTTAAAGACCGCGCATGGAAGTGAAGAAAAAGAAGAATTATGGGTGTGGTACAGCGGAGGAGATGAGAAGATATCTGAGGCTCATGGCTAAATGATACGAATGTGAATATAAGTTGTAATATATATTTATATATATATATATATATATATATATATATATATATATATATATATATATATATATATACAGGATGGAAACGAACTTAATGTCATAAATTTAAGGGTATGACATGTGTAGATTACGAAACAGAACGTATTTTTTTAAAATTCGCATATTGAAGGGTAGTTCTCATTAAACTAACATTTTTGGTACCACTGGACCACTGCCAACTTTAATTCTTGAAATTAATTTAATTAATTTACGTAATGTTTCTGTATAATATCTAACGTAATTTATTTCGAAAGTTCAATGAACCATATCAAAGATTAATATTAATACTTAGCAGTATTTTTTTATAAAGAAAAAAAACACTAGAAACTCTTGATGTAACAATATTTATATGAAAAAACTTAATCTAAAAATCAATTCAAGAATAAACACAAAACTCATAAATATTGTTCAAAATTGTGACCTCCCACGGCTACACACAATGCACTACGTTGAATTAATGAGACACTACATGCCAGGTTCATATGATTTTCTTGTTTAATAATTTCAGCACAGGTTTGAATCCGCATCCTCAATTCTTCAACAGTTTCAGGGGGGTTTTGATTATCGTACACCAAGGACTTCAAATGACTCCACAGATAAAAATCTTAGGGATTGAGGTCAGGTGATCTTGGTGGCCATGATACAGGACCTCCACGGCCAATCCACCTGTTCCCATAGGTATTACGTAAATGCTGCCGCACATTTCTTGAAAAATGAGGTGGAGCACCATCATGCTGAAACCATGCATGTTGACGATGGAGTAAGGGAACATCTTCTAATAATATTGGTAGAACAGTTTGTAAAAATTCCAAATACTGGTCACCATTTAATCTGTTAGGCGGTATGTATGTATGGTAATTTCCGGGTTAGCATGCACCAAGTCTAAGACTTCATATTCAATGTTGTGGTGCAGTCTGCGACCGCCGCCATCTCGTCCATTATTTCTTCTTAAATTGCCTGTGTCGTGAAGACGTTGTATCACTGTGATGAACATCCTGCGATCAGGCTGGCGTCTTCCAGGATACCGTTCGGCATACAGACCTGCTGCTAAAACCGCGTTTTGCCCCACTTCACCATAAATCAACATATCCACTAATTCAGAATTAGAATACCTTTTTTTTAACAAGAGCACAGCAAAAATCACTTGTCAGTAATACTTCCGAGAATAATGAAATATTTTATGTACCGATTACACAATTATTTTCGGTGCAAATGGTATTTAATTTAATTATTAAGAGTAATTTAATTTAATTATTAATAATACAAAAAATATGAATTAAAACAGCAGTAAAAAAATTTCGTTAAGAAAAGTCGAATTTTCGTTTTTCGAATTTTAAAAAAATTCTTTCAGTTTCGTAATCTACACATGTCATACTACTCACCCGTAAATTTATGACATTAAGTTCGTTTCCACCCTGTATATATATATATATATATATATATATATATATATATATATATATATATATATATATATATCCTTTTAATGCATATAAGTCTCGGAATCAGAGACTTAATAAAATCGAGGAGGGTTGAAGAAATAACTCAACACGTGTAGTTGCAGCAAGTAATTACAGTAATTAAACCACAATAAATAACCAAATGACTTATAACATTATGTAAACATTAACATGACATTAACCCTAATACCGTACTTGAATCAACACAATTGTCGGTATTTCGTTCTGACTATTTACAGTTTTACAATGAGCACTTATCCTATCTGACGCTGCTGTTTTTAGTGGGTCTTTCTCAGCCACCTTTACGAGTCAATGTTGCCAACGTCTAGGTGACTAAGTTTACCAGGCGTCAGACTTACATCCCCCCCCCCCCTCTTCGCGCTGAAGGTTCAGGAGATGAGTGGTAGGGAATTAGTTTACTAGCATGAAAAAAAATTGATTCCTTTTTCTTAAATCTACTGTCTATTATATATAAATATATTAAATTAGATATTTTTTCTTTTATTTTGTATGGGCCTGTTCTGATCGGGTCTAATTTATTTCTATTTAACTTATTGCCATTTTGTATATACACTAAGTCACCTATGTTGTACTCTATATTATTTTTATTTTTATCATAATAGATTTTATTCTGTTCATGGACCTTTTTTCAATGTTGCTACGCTATTAATCTATTATTTCTCAAATTATTTTCGTTATTGCAATTGAGTTCGTTTGGTAAAATTGACTTATCTTTTCCGGTTAGTAAATAGTTAGGCGTGAAGCCTGTTGAACTATGGATCGTATTATTGTATTCATCAACACATTCTTTTGCTATGGTGGACCATGGGCGATCTTTATTCTCAAATATTTTACATCTTATCCTATTGACCAGCGTTTGGCTAGTTCTCTCATTTAGGCCATTAGAAAAAGCACAATCTACTGCGGTAAAAACTAAGTTTATCTTTCTGGATTTTAAAAATTGTTTAAACTCTCTTGAGTTAATTTCTGCGTATTGATCTGTTAATAAAGTATGTATAAAATTTTCATTTTTTATTTGGTTCACTTAATTTATAAAATCCTTTGCGATTTGTGTTTTTGACGTCGAAATAAAGGCATATCTCGTAAAATGGTCAATCAGCAAGTGTAGGTATCTTTTTGTACTCTTACTCCCTGCAAAGCCTCCTATTGTGTGTAATGCAATAATTTCGAATGGTTGAAAAGCTGAACCCAATTGTGATAATGGAGCTTTCAAGTTACCAATTCTAGTTTTATTTTTTATACAAGTTTCGCAGGAGCGACATATCGTTTTTATGTGTTTATGCATATTTTTGAAATAGAATTTATGAGTAATTGTTAGAGTTAACTGTTTTGTCCCTATATGTCCTTGTTTATTATGTATATTTTTTATTAATTCAGAACCAAATTCTTCAGTTAACCATATTTTCCTCCTATTATTTAATGTTCTATAAATTATATTATTTTCAATTTCATAGTTATCATCAAGCTTCAGTTGTTTTTGCTTACTAATTATTTCATCTAGTTTTAGAAAATTTACTATTTTTATTCTTGACGTTTCATATTCTTTAATGTTTTCTTCTAATACCGGGTTTCGTGATAAACAATCTGCCTCTAAATTGTTTTTACCCGGGTTATATATTATTTCGAAATCAAATTGGGACAGGTAGGTACTTTAAAATTGTTCTCAACTCTGGATCATTACATTTTTTTATGTTGAAGTTTTCAAATGGTTTATGATCTGTGTCCACGATAAATTTTTGCTCTATTAAATAATACTGACAGTATAAAATAGCTTCTTTTATTGCAAGACACTCAATATAAATTGCTCTCTTTGCCTTTTGTGATTCTATTAATTAGCGTGAAAAGAAAAATACTGGTTTTATTGTTGCATCTATTTGGCGTTGTTTTAGTACTGCCCCCACCCCCTGTAAGCAAGCGTTCGTACAAATATAAATTGGGACAGTTAGATCGAAAATTGCCAAAATCGGGTCTGAGCATAAATAATCTTTTATTTTTGTAAAATTCTCTTGGCAAATTGCCGACCAATGAAATTCTACATTTTTCCTCAAAAGTTTATGAAATGGTTCCAATATTATATTTGATCTAGGAATGTATTCCAAATAAAAATTTATTTTTCCCAAGAATTGTCTAATATGTTACTTCGTCCGTGGTGTTGGAAAATCTTTAATAGCAATTACGTTATCATTTAAGGGTTTCACACAGTTATTTCCTATTTCGTGGCCCAGATATGTTATTTTACTTTGTGCAAACACACACTTTGCTAGATTTAATTTGAATCCATGTTCTTGGAATGCTTTCAATATCAGTTCAATATGTTTTAAATGATCACAGTAGTTTTTTGAATAGATTAAAATATCATCAATGTAATTTACTGTAAAGGATTCTAACTTATTTTGCCTTATTATGCTGGACAATATTCGTTGAAAAATTTCTGGCGAGAATTTTAATCCAAATGGTAAACAACACCATTGCCAATGCCTGTGATGGGTTACGAACGCTGTTTTGTATTTGTCCTTGTTACGTATCGGAATCGACCAAAACGCCGAACTCATGTCTAGCTTTGTGAAATATTGACAATTTCTCGCTCGTAACGTCAAAACTTCGATTCTTCGAAAAGGTTGCCTTTCCGGGACCACTATTTTGTTCAGTTCTCTTTAATCTATACATAAGCGAGATTTTCTCGCTTCTTCCTTTTCCTACACTAATGTAGCCGGAGCGGCGTATGGGCTGCATGATTCCTCAATCAACCCCGCCTTTAATAATTGTTTGATCTGGCTTTAAATCTCTACTATATCTTGAATCGAACATTTATACGGTTTTTTGCTATATATTTATTTTCTGTTAGTTTTTTCGTCGCTTAATAATTTTTTACTATGCCAATATCAAATTTTTCTTTTGCAAAAACTTTTTTGTGTTTAGTTATTAGGTTTTTCAAACTATTATTCTCACAATTGATGTTATTTATTATGTTTTTATTTACTCTGGTATCATATTTCATTTGTTTTATATCTAGATTATAACCGAGCGCCCTAAATGACACAACAAGAATCCGCCACTGGCCTTGCGACGCAGCGGGACGAACCTTTACGACCGCACCCGAAGTGCTCCGAGCACACCCGCCTGTGAACCGACGCGCAGTCAGCCCAGCGAACTCGTGGTGTTGAGAACGTTTGTCCATATTTTACTTTATCGTTTTGTTTAAATCTGTTTGTTTGTGAACCTATTAATATAATAATAATAAACTTTGTTCATTAATATACTTTGTTGAATAAAAAACCCATTAAAATTGGCGCCCAACTCGTAGGCCAAAAAACAGTGATAAACAAACGTGTAACGTGTGAGTTAGGTTATCCGATATATGCAGGTGTTTGTGTCACTAAAGCAAATGTGTGTGTAATAATAATCTCATGTGTTTGTCGCATAAATCGATGGTGCTACTGTTTGCTAAATTAGAGTGAACGAGATAGTTACATTAAATAACCAAGCTGCCGAACACACGCCAATCGAAGCGGGAAAACATGGCAACACCGCCTATAGTCATGACAAACGAACAGTTGTTACAACTAATCGCGAGCTTGCAGACGCGAGAGACAACACCGGATTCAGTGGCGTCTCGTGACGAAACTAAAAGTGGTAGTTTTGCAAAATGTTCTTCGCGGTTCGACGCGTCACCGGATGCGGACGTAGAAGCATTTCTGGACGCAGTAGAAATTCATAAAGACTGTGAAAACATATCTGATGAAAACGCGTTACGTGGTCTGCCCATGCTATTAAGTGGTACTGCTGCTACGTGGTGGCAAGGACTGAAGTCAACTACTAAAACATGGAAGGATGCTGTGAAAGCATTACGGAATGCGTTTAGTATTAAAAAACCTCCGTTTCAAGAATATAAAGAACTCTTTTCTATGGAACAGGACGATGATACACGAACAGATATATTTGTATGTAATGTGCGCGCGTTATTAGCCCAAATCCCGGATAAGCTAAGAGAAAAAGTTCAACTAGATATGATATACGGACTTTTAAATCGCAAAATTAGAAAATGTGTATATCGAGACTATTTTAAAACTTTCAGTGAACTAATTGAGAGTGCTCGCGTTGCAGAACAATCTTTAAGAGACAGTGAAGTAGTGAAAACAAACGAAGAAGGTGCAAAGAAAAAAGAAATTCAGCTGAAACCAAGACCCAAATGCAGTTATTGCAAGAAATTCGGTCACCGAATCGAAGATTGCCGTAATAAGAATAAACAACAGTCATCGGTCAATACAGCTAACACAGTCAGTACTGGTACACAGGACTCTTTAAATAGCAGAGAGCCAACTGGAGCTACTGTGCTAAAGTGCTATGGATGTGGCGCACCTGGCGTTATCAGGTCACGATGTGAAAATTGTAATCCTAGACCAGGGTCATCAGAGAAAGAGTCGAAGAAAATCGAATTTCATAGCATCGACATCAAAGGTACGCAAACAAATTCACTATTCCAAAGACCAACTTTTCATATAGAGATATGTGACTTCAAAGGCACTGCGGCAGCCGACACTGGAGCAAATCGAAGTGTCGCAAGCAGAAGCTTATATAATTTCATAACACAAATGTACGTTTAATAACCTACAAATTAACATCGCATTAGCAGATGGAAGTACAATTCTTACAGATTCATTAGAAACAACAGTTGACATTAAGATAGCGGGGAAATCTGTTCCCACAAAGCAGTTAGTCTTGCCAAATGTACATGATAATCAAACCTTATTAGGTGCCAATTTCATCGCTAACGCTGGAATAATAATAATAGATATCGGTCAAGAAGAATGGTACTTTAGAGATAATGATTTGCAGAAATATTCATTACTCGAAGAAACATGTATAAATAGCAGCGAAATCCAAAGTATTTGTACAGAGAGTGTAGTTTTACGTGCCGATGAATGAACGACACTGAAGAAGGAAGAACGTGACAAATTCAATAAACTTCTTCAAGAAAATGACGAAACCTTCGCTTTAGGGGGAGAGACAACTACTTTTGCTGAACATGGGACTGACACAGGTGACCACGCACCCATACAAAATACCATTCCACAGAAAAGAACTCCTTAAAAAAGAACTAAACCGTATGCTAGATAAAGGTATCATAGAAGAGAGCGAAAGCACGTGGGGTGCACCGACCGTCTTAGTTCCCAAAAAGGACGGTAGTCTTAGAGTTTGCGTAGACTACCGCAAACTAAATGCGGTGACAACCGGGGATAGCTATCCCATGCTCAGGATTGACGACCTTTTACAGGAAGCCAAGCAGACACCATATATGTTTACTTTAGATTTACGTGCGGTATATCATCAGATAAATGTACGCAAAAAGGACAGAGACAAAACATGCTTCGTGACTCCATTCGGATCTTACTGTTTTCGAAGAATGCCGTTTGGATTGAAAAATGCGCCAGCAACCTTTCAAAGAATGATTGACAGGTTTAAAACCGGACTCGGAGATATCGTTTTATTTGCATATCTCGACGATATAATTGTTCTATCCGAAACGTTGGATAAACATATTTCCGACCTGGAAATAGTGATGAAACGACTTCGCATTTTTAATTTACTACTAAATCGTAGGAAGTGTCATTTTGCGTGTTACAATATAAAGTACTTTGGACATGTAATCACATCAAACGGTATAAAAACTGACCCGGAGAAGGTCAGTGCAATCATGAATATACCACGACCCGAAAATGTAAAGCAGGTACAATCTTTTGTCCAAACCTGCGCTTGGTACCGTAAATTTATAGAAAACTTCTCAAAGATTGCAAAACCCTTAACGGATCTTACTAGGAAGAAACAAGAATGGAAGTGGGATGAATCTCAAGAAAATGCGTTCAATACGCTCAAGCATGCTCTAACGACAGCACCTATCTTACAACAAGCGGACCCGAAACAGCCATACATTTTACGCACCGACGCCAGCAGCTATGCGTTGGGGGCTGCTCTCCTTTAGGGTGAAGGTAACATGGAAGGACCCATGGAATATGCGAGTAGATTACTTGTTCCTGCTGAAAGAAATTACTCAACTACGGAACGAGAAGCCTTGGCTGTAGTATGGGCTGTAGATGGATTCCGAGGATACGTGGAAAATGCTGATGTCGTTATTGGAACTGATTATCAACCATTGAAATGGCTGTTGACCTTGAAAACATCATCAGGCAGATTAGCTCGGTGGGCCTTACGACTACAATCGTACAATCTAAAAGTTGCGTACACTCCTGGTAAAACAAATGTGTTAGCAGATACACTCTCGCGCCCGAATTGTAAGCAACAATATATTGAAGAAACTAAACTTTGTACAGCAATTGCTGAAATTCCACATGATACAGCCGAAAACATTAGATCAGAACAACTTAAAGACCCCGAACTTGCAAAAACCATAAGATACTTAGAAGATATCCCAACTACGCAAGACGTGAACCATTGGAATGACCGTGGATTTATTATGATGAATGGTGTATAGTATAGATATTCACCGACAAGCGAAAGTGAAGAAGCTCAATTATTTGTGCCCGAACAAGGAAGAAAGAAAATCCTTGAAGAATACCATGATATTGCGACAGGTGGACATTACGGTATCGAAAAAACATTATCAAGAATATCAGAACGCTACTAGTGGACAGGAATGCGAAGATACGTGACTGACCACATTCGGAAGTGCGTAGCCTGTCAGAAGTATAAGGCAAGTAACCTAAAACCGGCTGTATTATTGCAGACCCCTGCATATGCTCAACGTTTTGAAATACTGGCGATTGACCTATTTGGACCACTACCTGTTACCGAAATGGGAAATAGATGGATACTCATAGTGGAAGATACGACTACGAAATGGGTTGAACTTTTTCCCTTACCTGAAGCTACTGCATTTGCTTGTTCACAAAAACTCATCGAAGAAATATTTCTCCGCTACGGATTGCCACGAAAGATCATCAGTGACAATGGAGTCCAATTTATAAGTGCGATAATGCAACAAGTATGTTTTGCACTTAAAATACATCAGTCTTTTATCCCGATCTACCACGCTGAAGCCAACCCCGTAGAAAAGAAGAATAGAGACTTAAAGCCACGACTAGCAATTTTAGTTGGAAACGATCATTTGAAATGGGATGAACACCTCAATGCAATAAGATTTTCCATGAACACTGCCTTTCTTACTTTCGGACGTGAACTTAGGACGGCCGATGACGCTTTCCACGATTTAAGGAATATAGTAGGACAAGAAAACTTCATGCCATAGATAACTCCCTATCTGAAGCTGCTTGGCACTCATTTTGAAATTGCTAAGGAATACTGCAAAGGGAGTCACGGTCAAGTTTATCCCAAAACGAGATGGACCATACAAGATCGCACAGGCAATTTCCGCAACTACGTACGAGATTACCTCTATCTCGGAACCCGACATGATAATTGGTAAGTATCATGTGAGTGAACTAACCCCATTTGTTGGTGAGCTTAATTGGTTTTCCTTGCCCGTGAACGAGGGCGCACTCACGAATCAGAGGGGGAGTCTCTATAACCGTGCGCCCTAAATGACAAAACAAGAATCCGCCACTGGCCTTGCGACGCAACGGGACGAACCTTTACGACCGCACCCGAAGTGCTCCGACCACACCCGCCTGTGAACTGACGCGCAGTCAGCCCAGCTTGTTTGTCCATATTTTACTTTATCGTTTTGTTTAAATCTGTTTGTTTGTGAACCTATTAATATAATAATAATATACTTTGTTGAATAAAAAACCCATTAAAAGATGATTTTTTGCCATATTTTCAAATTTTCATCTTGACAAAGTTTGAATTCTTTTATACAGTCTAAACCTAACAATACATCATCTCTGAATGACTCACTTTTTATTATGAAAAATGTAAATTGTTTTATGTTAAAAATCGTTACTGGTAAAGTAATCACACCTGCTTTTGAAATTCCTGAGATCGTCTCTATACTTCTATCCCTACTTACATTTTTATTCAAATTTTGTATTTTCCAAAAGTTATAATTTATTAGTGATATATTGGCCCCCGACTCATAAAGACCAATGGCTGTTTTATTATTTATCAAAAATTTTAATTTTATAAGTCGGGTCACTATTAGTTTTTTGCTTCTTGCGTACCAGCTATCGCGTCTTGGATTTCTATATTATTTGCTACTTTAATTTTGTCGTTTTTATTTACTTTTTGGTGTACTGATTTCGTGCGGCACAGATGTTCTGGATGAAATATATTAGTGAAACCAGAACTTTTGCAGAAAGAACACGGAGTATGTTTGTTTTGGGTTTTGTGTTTATCGTCGTTTCTTTCACTTGAGTTGTTATTATATTTGCTTTTCAAATGTTCTATTTGTCTAAGCGTTGACATTAAATCTTCTACGTTTATCAAATTCTTTTTATTTAACCGAGATCTAACAAAATTAGGTAAAGCTATCACTATCAAGTTTATATGAGAGCTAATAGTTAAGTTTGGATCCACATCTATTAACATGTTTCTCTTTTTTAAAGCAAAGTCCAACAAAGATCCATTTAAGTATTTAAATGTGTAAGCATACGCGATTTCGGACCACGATTTTTGTCCGAACGTATTTAGAAATGAATTATTCCAGAATTCCCAGACATGTGATAATGAATTTGTTTTCAAAAATATTGAAAACCACTCCAGAGCTGAGCCTTTTTCCATGAAATTTTTTTAGAACCTTGTTTTTACCTTCCGTCACCTTTAGGTAAGGAAGGTATTGTCTTTGGTCAAAAAATTCGGTGGTGAGTTTTTGATGAATAAGCACGTTTTAGGGTCCCTACAATACGATTTTACTATTTTTACGATGATGTCTGTATGTGTGTGTGTATGTATGTATGTATGTGTGTCCGTGTGTGTGTGTGTGTGTAACAAAATTTTCGTCTACGATAACTTCCATACTACAATTCTAAAAATTATAATTCTTTCGTATTTCTCTTCGTTACATCCATGCGAAGAGCTGATTAGATTTTGGTTAGAATTGGACAACCGGAAGTACCCTCATTTGAAGATTTTGACAGTTTTTCTTCAAAAAACTATGTTAAATATCATTTTTTCACATTTAATGTTATTATAAATATTAAAGAATATTTTATTTTCTATACGGTTTGACTGCATTTTATACCTAATATTAAATGGATATAGAGTTAAAAAATTATAAAGAAATTAAATTTCATAAAATAGCCATAGCTATGGAAACAGCTACTATATTAAGAAAATTTTGATTGAAAGATGTCAGTGTCAAGTGAAATTGACATAGTGTGTTTGTCTTATAATTTTACGGGAAATAGGTATAGGATCTTTTGCTTTCTGTATGGAATTTGTATAAAATACATACAACTGCTTTAAGGTAATGTACAAGAAATAATAATAATAAATCTTTTATTTCTGCAGATACATTACACTGTATATAGAAAACGTCACAAAATAATAATTTTCTGTATGAAATTTGCATAAAATACATGCAACTGTCGGAAGGTAATGTACAAGAAATAGAATATGTCATTTAGCAAGGAACTTTCCGTATGAAATTTGTACAAAATACATAGAACTGACGGAAGGTAATGTGCTGGCCACATCAGATTTTTTGAAATGGAATGGATTCGTATTTCATGTGACGGGATTTCAGGAATAGGATTTTAAAATAGGGGAATCAGTTTGAATCGCCTCCAGATAATACCCTTCAAAAACAACATTACCTTCGTCATCTAAATAAATTTCCTTCAAATCCTCTTCCGCTAAACTTATGATCACTTTTCGGAATTTGTTGCGTGTCTTCAAACTTTTGACGACTCCCTTTGTCACTGCTTTTTCAAAAAGTTGTGGGTGTAGAGCACTCCCTTGCAGATCTTGAGGTAATTAATTAATTTCTGATTGACCCACCAATTGGATTGTTTTGACTTTAACTGTCGTAGTTTTGGGATCTGTTGCCTCGGATGCGAAGTAGAATCTTGCTTTAATAACCTCCATGATTGTGTTGATTTATAAGCCTCGGAATCAGAGACTTAATAAAATCGAGGAGGGTTGAAGAAATGACTCAACACGCGTAGTTACAGCAAGTAATTACTGTAATTAAGCCACAATAAATAACCAAATGACATAACATTATATAAACATTAACATGACATTAACCCTAATACCGTACCTGAATCAACACAATTGTCAGTATTTCGTTCTGACTGTATTTACAGTTTTACAATGAGTACTTATCATATCTGGCGGATAACAAGCGAATGGTCGCTGCTGTTTTAGTGGGTCTATCTTAGCCACCTTTACGAGTCAATGTTGCCAACGTCTAGGTGACTAAGTTTACCAGGCGTCAGACTTACATGCAATAAAGAGTTTGAATCTAACCTCAAACACTACACTGGCGACGAGGTAAAAGTGGAAAGAAAAACAGTAAAAACATAACAATGACGGACAGTTTCAACAAACCTGCTCCATTTGATCCACAGAACTACACAGCATCTGTAGATCAGAGATGTACAAAATGGGTACAACATTTTGAAATATATTTAACAGCAGCAGACATAACAAATGATCTCAGGAAACATGCAACACTCCTAAATTTGGCAGGAGATAAGGTAGTAGATATATTTCAAGCGCTACCTGACATATGTACATCTTGCATTGATGCGCTTAATGTCCTAAACAATCATTTTATACCGAAGAAAAACATCATGTTTAAAATATACACTTTCAGACAAGCAACACAACAAAATGATGAAACATTGAACGAATACTATGCCTGTCTCAGAAATCTGCCAAAAACATGTGAATTCACAAACTTTGATCAAGAAATCAAGATTCAAATTCTAGTTGAAACAAACTCTGAAGTATTAAGAAAGAAAATACTAAAAACACCAGCAGCAACACTGAAAGACATACTAGAATTTAGAATAGCTGAACAAATAGTGGATGGCTAGATAAAAACTTTATCACAAAAGAAAGATGTGAACAGAATAACAAACTGTCGAACGAACAACAGTAAAATACATACAAAACCGGAGAACAAAGTAGTTAAAGAACAACCTGTTAAAAGATGTATTCCAGTGGTGGAAGAGGCTAATAAATAGACTTGTACTTGAAGTTGGTAACCGGGGTAACTATTAACAAAAACAGAATGATTGTTAATATAATAATTTCACAGACTTGTATTTAAAGTAATAAACTTAGTTCAATCATATTTATTGTGTTTTTCCTTGAAACGTAACAAATTGGCGACGAGGATAAGTGGCAAAATGGCGGAAAACGCTAATTCAGTTCAAACAATGCGAGTAATTGGCACTGTAGGATCTTTGTCGGAATTCATCATCAGAAGCATGGAAAGTATACAAGGAACAACTTGGTTTTTATTTTGAAGTTAATGAGATTACCGATCCGGCAAAGAAGAAAGTAATACTATATCCAGCATGTGGTAAGGCGACATACACAATATTGCGTTCGCTGGCAACACCAATCAAGCATTGGAAAAGTTATCCAATCATATCACACCGAAACCAAGCAAGTATATGCAACGTTTCATATTTTACAGACGTGATCAAAAACCGGGTGAGCCAATAACAGACTATTTAGCAGAATTACGTAAATTAAGCGAACATTGTGCTTTCTATAATTTGGATATTCAACTTTTAGATAGACTTATTTGTGGCATGAATGATACAAGGTTACAACAAAGATTATTGGCAGATGCAAATCTAACGTACACACCAGTCTATGACGAAGCTGTGGCAGCAGAATCAGCATACAGAAATGTCGCAGAATTAAGAAACAACACGACAAGTTCAGTAGTGAAAACAGATGCACCCAAAAAATGGCAAAATCAAGAGAAAAAGAATTTGTGTTTCTGGTGTGAAGATAATCACTCCCCAGAAACGTGCATATATAAAAAACAAAATGCCGATATTGTGAAAAAAAATTGGTCATCTGGATAAAGCGTGTTTTAAGAAAAAGAAGAATAAAAGCAAGAAAACAGAAAAGGAAGAAGATTATAAACGACAGAAAATCGAACACGTGTCACCATACTGAAGAATCAGAGGGTCAGTATGACAGTTACCTTTACATCGTAGAAGAAATGTTACAGGTAAATCCGTTCAAAAAGCAAGTGAATATCGACGGCCAGGACGTAATTATGTAAATCGACTCAGGAACAGGACACACGATAATTAGAAGAGACACGTTCGACAAATTATGGCCCAATCAGAAGAAATTGGAGCAAGCAAAAATTATTTTACAAACATGGTCCAAACAGAAACTGGAGATCCTAGGAGAATGCTATGTCAATGTCAAACTAGGAAAACACGAAGCAAGATTGCCGATTCTGGTGATGGAGGAGAAAGGACCAAACTTACTCGGACGAAATTGGTTTCAAGAATTGAAAATCTCGATAGATAACGTGCACATGGTCGAAACAAACGGGTTACTACCACAATAACGAAGATTTTCTGACGTCTTTTCAAAAAAAACTAGGAAAATATTCAGGGTAACCGATACACATCGACATTGTGGAGAATGCACAACCAATTTTCAAGAGGCAACGGCAGATTCCGTTTGCTCTACGAAACAAAGTCGAGGCGGAGATTGACAAAAACGTGGCAGACGGAGTATGGGAAACAGTTAAACAAGCAGCACCATTGTACCAGTTTTGAAGTCAACGGGCGCAATACGAATCTGTGGAGACTACAGAGGAACCATAAATACAGTTATCAAAACCGACGTTTACCCACTACCCAGTATTACAGAAGCATTGATGACAGTGACAGGAGGGAAAATGTTTATAAAATTAGATTTGGATCGAGCATACACCCAAGTATTGGTGGCTGAAGAATCATCAAAAATACATTGAATACTACCAAGGGACTCTTTCGCGTAAAATGATTACCATTTGGAATTGCATCGGTGTCCGCATTATTCCAGCGTTTAATGGAAAACTTATTAAAGGGGATACCAGGGGTAGTAGTATATCTCGACGATATACTAATAGCCGGAAAAATCGAGGAGGAACATTGGCAAAGAGTTACTGCAGTTCTACAACAATTGCAGGAGAAAGGACTACGTATTAAATTAGACAAATATGAATTTGCAAAATAGACTGTAACTTATTTAGGGTTTCGAGTTGATCAAGAGGGCATATACCCCACAGAGGATAAAAAATTCGTCTAGCGGCCACTCCGAAAGACAAGATGCAGATAGAATCCTTTTTGGGATTAATTAATTTCTACGAAAGATTCATTCCTAACAAATCAGAATTATTGAAACCCTTATATAATTTGTTGCAGTTGAAAACCGGTTGGAAATAAGGTACAGAACAAGAGAAAAGCTTCCAGGACGCGAAGGAAATAATTACGTCAGATAAAGTTTTGATACATTACATAACAAATTTACCACTGGTGCTAGCCTGCGTCGCTTCTTCTTATGGAGTAGGAGCAGTATTATCACACGTGATGTCGGACGAATCAGAAGCCCCAATAGCTTTTGGATCAAGAACACTCCGGATTGCCGAAAAGAATTACGCTCAGTTGGATAAGGAAAAATTATCAATCATATTCGGAAGGTATATTTGCGGACGTGGACTGCATCCCAGAGTTTATTTTTTCCATATTTGGGGACGACACGTAACAATCATCACAGATCACAAGCCATTACTTGGAATATTGCAGCAAGGGAAGTTGACAGCAGAAGCACTTTCTCCGAGAATGCTACGTTGGTCACTGATGCTCGGCGGGTACGACTATACTTTACAGTATCGAGAAGGGAAATATCACCAAAAGGCTAATGCTTGCAGTCGTTTACCATTGCCATGTAAAGAAAAAGATATTCAAGAACCAGAAGATATTTTGCTTCTGCAAGAATCTCCAGAAGATTCACCATTGACAGCACGGAACATAGAAGAAGAATAAACAAACAAGGATGCAACGTAACGTGGTTAAAGGAGAGTCGCAATCTTTAATTAGCTATAAAACGGCAGTAAAACTTAACCTAATACATATCGTAAACAAGGTTGAAGCAGGTACTGAATTAGTACTAAATTTTCCAAAAATTTTCAATGGAATTGAAATATTGAAAAACGAACAAATACGTCTTTATGTAGAGCGACAGGTTCAGCTTGCACAGCCACATCGATGAATACCTTTTCATATCAGTAACTTAGTAAAACAAGAAATTGAAAGACTGGGAAAAGCAGACATCATTGAAAAGGTAAACGGACCAACAACATGGGCCTCACCGATTGTAGTGGTAACAAAACTTCACAATGTGAACAAAATCAGAATCTGTGTTGACATGCGAATACCCAACACAGACATCAAATGTGAACGTCATGTTTCACCCACAATAAATGATTTGATTACGGAGCTGAATGGTTCATGCTGTTTTAGTAAACTTGATTTAAGAGATGGATACCATCAGTTGGAATTAGACGAGGAGTCACGAAACAACGACCTTCTCAACTCATGTAGGACTGTGGAGATATAAAAGATTGAGCTTTGGCATAAATTCAGCAGCAGAAATATTTCAAGAAACGATTCAACTAATATCTGGAGTAAAAGAAGCTACAAATATCAGTGATAATATTCTTGTGTTTGGTATAAACAAGAAGGAACATGACAAAGCGTTGAAGAACACATTGCAAACACTACAATATAATGGATTAACATTAAATCTTGAATAGTGTAAATAAAGTTTAGAAGAAGTTACCTTCTTTGGACATAAATTCTGAAAAATAGCATATAACTAGACAAAAGCAAAATTGAAAGTTTCGCAACAATAGAAGCGCCTACTAACGTTTCAGAGGTACAAAGTCTTCTAAGAGTAATAAATTATTCAGGAAGATTCATACAAAATCTAGCAACGCACACCAAACCCATTCGAGACCTAGTAACTAACTCCGAAGACACTAACTTTAAACGGGGTAAGTCTCAGCAAGAAGCTCTGGAAAAACTAAAAACAATGCTAATAAATGACAAACCAAATAACTATTTTGATAAGAACAAGAAAACTGAGCTAATAGTTGACGCAAGACCAATTGGAATCGGAGCTATTTTAGCACAACCCACCGAAACATCAAATGGAATTATCGCAAGTGCAAGCAAAACATTAAATTAAACTGAGATAAAATACTCTCACATTGAAAAAGAACTGCTGGCAATAACTTGGGCTGTAAAACAATATAGATAATATTTATATGGTTCACAGTTCATGATTAAAACGGATCATAAACCGATCTTAAGTATTCTAAACAACTACTAATAAAACATCACTAACATTGGAAATACTAAGATTACGATTACAAGGATATGCATATGAGGTAAAACATTATCCCGCAGCTACTAACCCCACTGACTTCTTTTCAAGACATCTAGATAAGTCTGATGAGGAGGAAGACAAAAACTAAAAAACGCCATCCAAAGCAACAGCAGAAAAGCACATTTCAAAAAGAAATATGTTTCTCAAGATAACATTTTAACGAGAGGTACCCAGATAACGATAACATTTATAGGTATTTTTCGGAAAAAGCTATCATGAGCTTCAAGTAAAGTGCCATTTCCGGTTATCTAATTTACACCAAGATTGTAAGAAGGTGTGTATTTTTTGGACTGATTTTGTTTTATTACAACATTGTCATTAATCTATAATTTATGAGGGGTTGAATGACGACGTTGATCTGCATAAATTTTATTTTTGTTCTTCTGATGTTCATCCTTCAAAACCACTTCTTTATCTAGCATAACATTTTCATTTCCGGGAATTTCGATTCGGTAATTATCCTTGAAAATTAGCTCCGCTGGTGATTTACCCGTTGTCAGATAAGGTGTTGCTCTATAGTTTAATAAGAACTCATTTAATTCTTGCTTCCAATTCTTTCCTTCAATTATTGATGCTGTTTCTTCAAATTTTTCATAAATTTTTCCGCATTGCCATTTGCTTCCGGCCAGTAGGGTGTTACTTTCCTATGCTCACATACTCTTAAAAATTTCGAGAGGTCGGGACTGTTAAATGGTGGTTCATTGTCAGTGTTTAAACGTTTTGGAATGCCCAAGTGTCCAAAAATGTTATCTAATTTCTTGGTTATTATTTTTAATGAAGTTGTAATGATAGCTACAGGAACTCTTGTATATTCATCTATGACAACTAAAATGTATTTACCATTTGGGAAGGGTCCTATGAAGTCTGCACAAAATTGTTCCCATGGCTGCAAATTTATTAACTTTGTTGACTCTATCGGTGTTCTTGATTTGGAGTCAGTGACACCTAAGCAAGGGATACAATTTTTAATCAATTTTTCTACTCGCTGATCTAGAGTCGGAAACCAAACTTTTGTTCTCAGAAGTTGCTTAGTTTTCAATATACCCTGATGTCCTCTGTGCGCTAGTTGAATTGCCCTCTTTTGTAGTCGCTTGGGTATTATTATCTGAATACCACTAGTTAAAATGTTATCTTGAGAAACATATTTCTTTTTGAAATGTGCGATACGCAACTAAATCGGGCTGTTGCCATACTCTTCTGCTAATGCCTTGGATGGCGTTTTTTAGTTTTTGTAGAACTTCATCTTCTTCTGTTTCTTTGGCTATTTCTTGTCTTGTTAAGGCAATAGAAACTGCCTAATTTATCACAACATATTCATATGTTTCATTTATTTCTTCCTCCTCATCAGACTTAACAGGATGTCTTGAAAAGAAGTCAGTGGAATTAGTAGCTCCGGGACAATGTTTTACCTCATATGCATATCGTTCTAATCGTAACCTTAGTCTTTCCAATCTTGGTGACGTTTTTTTAGTGATGTTGTTTAGAATACTTCAGATCGGTTTATGGTTCGTTTTAATCACAAACTGTGAACTATATAAATATAATATATTATGTTCTATAGCCCAAGTTATCGCCAGCAGTTCTTTTTCAATCTGAGTATTTTTCTGTTTCATTAAATGTTTTACTTGCACATGCGATAATTCCATTTGATGTTTGTGTGTGTGTATGTGTGTGTGTGTGTGTGTGTGTGTGCGTATGTATGTGAGTGTGTGTGTGTGTGTTCCTGTTTACGCTCTATCTCAAATACTATCATTCAGAAAATTTTAAAACCTTGTATTTATACCTTATTCTAAGAAGCCATTATATTTTGGTGTAAATCAGACAACCGGAAATGGCACTTTACTTGAAGCTCAAAATAGTTTTTCTTTGAAAAATATCTTTTAAGATTATTAATTTTTTTATTAGTTTGCATTAATACTTTATATATATATATATATATATATATATATATATATATATATATATATATATATATATATGTCGGAGATTGTAATATCAAAGCATGTCGTAATGATCATTTAATGAATCAAGTATTACATGAATCACTTATAATCTTTTAATTGTTTTGTCGTAATCGAAACGTCAAGCATTCTTGGCTACAATGCTTGGATGGAATCAGAGTGTAGCGGTGCTCAGGGGTGAGTGCATGTCTGCCTCACTGAGATCATCACGTTTATATTATCGCTGTGGTTCTGAAATAGTGTTGGTCGACATAGAGTTTGCCAGTGATACTACCCCGCGACATCAGAAGTGGGATTCGCCTGCGATCCACAATATTGTATGTGGGTTTGTGTTCTGTTGGTGAATTATAAAGTGAAGTGTAGGGCCAAGCAGATTAAGATGGAAAGGCCGTCTAGCAATTTTTGCAGGTTTTCATCCAGTAACAAGGATTCCGTCTGTGTCCCACCCGGAGAGTGGTGACGTAATTACAAGAGCTAGTTAAGTAGAACCGTGAGTAATGAGTACTGAATTTATGTTAAGCGGTCTTCCAATACTGGTAAGAGATTTTATTACAAAGCTCAAGATATCGTTTGAGCTATGTTGATGGCAATTGGGTTACTGTTGTAATAAAAGCAATTCGGTCAGTTGCTTGTTGAGAAACGAAAGACGAAGTCGAATTTGTTGTTTATGATATTGTGATGGCCGATGATCCGGATTACTGATCTCCATATATGTTATTTAAGAAATTATTTATTACAGTAGGTGTTCATCGCAGTTGTTATATTTTGATTGACGTTTTGTCATTGAACTTGTACGACGTAATAAGTATTTCATTTTTCGTAGCTTGATTATACTCCTTTACATCGCCTGCGACGTGACAATATTATTAAACTGAATGTAGGTCAAGTAGTCACAGATCGGGAGTATCAACCAGTTTGCGATTTAGTTAGTTATTTGTGAAATAACAAACGAACTAATACAAATTCCTTGAAGCGTTTCGGTATGTCAAGAAAGATTGTAAAATGTTTTCATTGTACAAGTTTCGCAAACTAACAGACACGTTAAGTAGGTACACTGCAACCTTGAGGCACCTGATATATCGTTACTTACTTTTTATCCAGATATGACCGATGCGGGTGCAGAACCATGGTGTACCGAAATAGAAATTATAACATGAAAATATCACTGGAGATCTTCAGGGAAGATAGTTAAAGGTGGAAATATGTTAGAAAACTATGCTAAAGATTAATATTTTATTAACTGCAGATAAAGTTTACAAATTGTAGATAGGTGATATTGTTATTATCATTATTAGGTTGAGGGCTTTAAGCGCTGGTGACTTTTGTCACCGCGACCAGTAAGATCTGCTGTAGCGTATTTGACTGAATGTCTGGAAGCCACTCCAAAGTTTTGATAAACTGAAATTTGGTATTTTATAGTCCCTTTTGTAAAGAGCTGATAACTCTTGAACGTTTATCGTCGACGGTGAAATGAATATCTTCGTTTGACTGAGGCCCAGAGTGTTTAAGAGCTTATAACTCTTTAACGTTTATCGTCGAGGATGAAATGAATATCTTCGTTTGACTGAGGCCCAGAGTGTTTCCCCAGGCTATGACGTTATGGCTTTTCAGGTGTCCACAAGAAGTGTCTGAGGCTCACTTATACTACGGTACTCACTATAGTGTAACGTGGTTCAGTTAGACCATCTGTTAAAGGGTATTTTAACAATTCCATTACAGCACTTGGACAGGTATTCAAGGCGCCTGTGGTCTGTGATACTGAGACGGGCTATCTTTGTGTTTCCGCAACGATACTTGTGCCGTGTTTTGGTAACTTATGGCCACCATACTAACGATGCATGAGTGATAATTGGTTTAATTACGGTGATGTATGGCCAGTGGGTCGTTTCTGCTTGCAGTTCCCAGTTTCTCTAAGAGGAGGGCGGCATATGCTCGAGGCTGCTGCGGGATTTATTTTGATGATTTTGTTAATAAGTTCTAAGTGGGCTTTTGAGTATTCAGGTTTCAGGTATCTGCGTTGACATTAAGGGTAATGTTATTGAAGTGAGTGATCGATGCATTCGATCAATTACCGTACGATGATGCTATTTGCGAAAAATATTGATGACAGTGGCGGGAGAGCTGTAATTATGGACGAAGTCTGTACCAGTCTGTCTCGAAATAATAAGCCAGAATGGGCGAGCGTCATGCCCAAAATCTACGAATGTGGCGATGTGTAGCACTGATAGTGAGAGAATGTATTGGATGTACCGTGTTAGCGTGAATAATATAGCGCTGTGCACACAGTTCAAATCTGAGTGAACTTTTATCAATTGTTCATGGTATAATTTGTATGAAGTTATTCAAGTTCCTGCACGTCCATGTTCCAAAACCCTGAGTCTTTACGGATGGAACTTTCATGAATATTGAAATTTAGATACAAATATGGTAGTGGTCTGAAATAGTCCCTGAGTCTATTCCCAGAACATACTATATGACTTTATTGAATTTCCGATGAGCATGGTCATAGCTATAAAACTTGGCGTTTTGGTTTTGATGGGGCTGTGGCCGATCAGGCTCCTCGTGGCCGTTTTCGGGGTGACCATGACAGTTTTGTCAAATTGTGAATTTGTTGAAGGTTTAAATTGTGGCAAGCTAGATCATCCGCAGAGGAGTTGCACAGGACAGCTGGTACCCGGAGTGGAGTCTGCCACGGTTGCGAAGCAGACTGTTTTACCTAAAAAACAATTGAGCAACAGAAATCTGTCTGCCATTGGAGCAGAGAAGTTTACATAACATTTGAATCCATGTTCTAATTTTTAGTAGAGCGGTTCATGCGTATAATAATGAACCTTCTAGAGATTGAGACCACAATTTAGTCGGGCTAGTCGAGTGGATCGTTGAAAATCCACAGGGGTGACTAAAACTTTGAAGACCCAACAAACTTTTAAAACAAAAGTGGCTAAGGAGCAATTGAGGCGTTGGTCTGGAGATTGGACATTTTCGTTAAATTCTTTAGAATTATTAACCGTGATGGAAGATGACATGCTACTGGATGCCTCTGTCATGGTGTTTCGGTATGCTACTGTGATACCTCTGCCGAAGGTAACATGCTAACTAGGTGCCTCTGTCGTGTGTGTTTCCCAGTAAATGAATTGGGAAGCGTGGCCTAAGACGACGAGCTAAGTTTTCGATTTGCCATAGGATTTCTGATTTAGGACCTGAATGTTAGCAAACCAGTAATAATTTGTTTTGTATGTTCTAAAGGCCCATGACTCTAATCGCACTTATAAATACGCACATGAGCAAATTAGAAAAATGTCAGATAATAATGATATTTCTTCCCTAGGAACTGACGAAGAGCCAGGTTCTACACAAAATAATTAAAACTAGAACTGTCTATAGTACAATGAGGGTGTTCCATTGCTAGGTAAGCAATGACGGTGTGGTTTTCCTGAGCTGAATAAGCGATGACGGAATAGTGTTCCATTGCTGGGTAAGCAATGACGGTATGGTTTTCCTGAGCTGGTTAAGCGATGACGGAAGGGTGTTCCATTGCTGGGTAAGCAATGACGGTATGGTTTTCTTGCGCTGGTTAAGCGAAGATGGAATAGCGATCGATTGCTGGTTAAGCAATGATGGTCTGTCTGAAGCTATAACAATGCTTGAATACTGATATTGGTAGTCATGTATTTACTGGTGAAATGTATTGTCACAGAATTGTTTTCTTTGACGTCTTGTAAAAAAGGCGCCCATTAAATAATTTAGTGTACTATAGCTAAATTTTTGAGCTTGATATAAATGTGCACAAAGTTGTAACTATTTGAGCACTTATTGGTCAGAGATAGCCGAGCGAAAATACTGTGGATAAATTCTTTCTTTTCAGATAGTTCACACGAGGACGTGTGAAACGTCAGAATGGCCGTGTCGGAGATTGTAATATCAAAGCATGTCGTAACGATCATTTAATGAATCAAGTATTACATGAATCACTTATAATCTTTTAATTGTTTTGTCGTAATTGAAACGTCATGCATTCTTGACTACAATGCTTGGATGGAATCAGTGTGTAGCGGTGCTCAGGGGTGAGAGCATGTCTGCCTCGCTGAGATCATCACGTTTATATTATCGCTGTGGTTCTGAAATAGTGTTGGTCGACATAGAGTTTGCCAGTGATACAATATATATATATATATATATATATATATATATATATATATATATATATATATATATATATATATATATATATATAAGTTACCACGGCCCAGACAGCTGAACTTGCAGTTACTTGACACCTCAGTTCCTTTATATAAAAATGTAATTTCATATTCATAGAGTTAGTCAGAAACCAGTATTCTTGTAGTAATAAACGACATTATTGTACTCACATAAATAAAATTTCTTTTTTAAAAAACCCTTCATCGAACTTACAAAATATAACTGGCGCAGTCGGAACGGATTATTTTCGGGCGAATTTCCGCGCATAGTGAAATCCGCTTTCGTATCAACGATTAACCGAAAATCAGATAGAAAAAAGAAACAAGAAAGAAAAGGTCCCAGTACGAGTCCAAGTTCAACACATCTACGAGAGAACATCATGACGTGCAGAACCAGGCCTGACGAATACAGAGCTGACCCCAGGATTCGACACTACCCATGGACAGAGTAATTCTTCTATTGTGAGTAACACATGTCAGATAATTATCAATACCACTCAGACTCAGATTCTGATCGCGATACCCCAAATACTACCAAAGAATCCTCTGACTCAGAACCCGAATTTCCATTCGAAATTACTTTTAGCCCCAATTTAAATAAAATCACTAAAACAAAAATGACACCACCTGTAGCACAAGCGCAGGAAGCTGTACCTGTACCCCCGCCAAAATTAGAAAAGTATTATTTAGACATGATACCTGAATTTTATGGTGACAGTAAATTATTACCAATATTCATTGAAATCTGCGAAAAATTAGTAAAAAAATTCTATAATTTGGTTGACACGACAGATTTTCAGAATGAATTCTTGATGTCAAGCATACTTACCAAAATAAAAGGCGATGCCGTCATTAACATTGCAAGCACCACAATTGGAAAGTGGGAAGATTTGAAACATGCACTATTAAATGCGTATTCCGATAAACGCGATTTGTATACCTTAAATATAGAAATTACAGAACTACGACAAGGAAACTAAACAGCATTTGATTTTTATAATCGTGTTCAACACGTTCTAAACTTACAAATTTCGTATATCAATAATCAAGTTGTCGAAGAAGCTAGAGCTATTTTAATTAGCTACTTTCAAAATTACTCTCTTAGAATATTACTTTGTGGACTCAAAGAGCCATTGGGAACTCTTATGAGAACCAAAGACCCAAAAGATATGAATAGCGCACTAAACATGTTAACAAATGATTTTTAATTAGAAACACATAGCCGTACACATGCAAATACACAATTCAAAAATAACACACATCACACTCAACAACCTAAACCAAAACAAGCTAACCATACCCAATATAGACAAGTACAACACCCTCAATTAATGTACAGACCTACTCCACCTAACATCCAAAATTTTAGACCCATTAATAATCAATTTTCAACTAATCAACAATATAATAAACCTTTCAACAATCACTATCCAAAAAATCAATTTGTCAAACCCAATAACCAACCCCAGCAAAATGTTTTTAAACCAAATCCAAATTTTAAACCTTCCAAACCGACGCCTATGAGTGTCAGCACCAAGCAGTCGATGACACCACGCGCGAATTGGCGACTAAAATTAACGTGAATCCCTCAAGCGGACGATATTTGCAACTATTGAAAATGGTATTCTGTTATTCAACTTTACAGTAAATATATATAGTGCATTGGATTCCTTGCCGGTTTCTTGTTTGTCTTTTTGTTTTAAAATACATATAAATTACTTTGCAATATGAGTAAAGAACGAAAAAATATTAACGTCAATTGCTGCGTTTATGGCTGTCATTCTCAGGGCACTAAAAAATTATCTGTCCCAAAAATTGGGAGAGGACGAGTGACGTCCAAAATAAATTTGGTAAAATAGAGTCTATCGACAAAAGAGAGGGCTGGATTAGGAAAATAAAACTGGGAAACATGTAACGAATCATAAGTGGATAACAAAAATGAAAAGTATTCTATTATTTCCTGACCGATTCATGAGTAAAATAACACACTTTTCACTTAATGTATAGCATTCAATAAATTTCTTACACTTGTAATTAAAACAATTTGAAAGATATTTGACATTAATTCCATTTTAATTTCCTTAACTAAGTAAAGTAAATACATATTTATTTAACATCCATGAATAATATATGGTAATACTTTACTATCTTGTGCAAAATATTAAGACATCTGTAATGTGTTTGCACTGGCCACTATGGCCAGCTATACAAGAGCATTTTGTAAATAATCAATTGTAAATTTAAAGTTCTTCTAATCTCATGAGGATGTGACGTTAAAATTAAAATAACAACCCACGATTCAACAATTCTCCCCCTTCTATAAAACTTGGAGAAGAATTTGTTGCCTCCAAATAAGTAAACATTTCCTTAGAAATAAGTCTAAGATAACTTTCTTCGAATGTCATTATAATTTAAGTAAATGCACAAAATTATTACTAACACTATCTATAAAAAGTTTAATGAATTTGTTAGTATACTTCAAAATGAATGTTGGTTATACAATGTTTCTGTATGCGATCTTATAGCACAATACCATTTTCAGAGCACGTGTATGCTACAACACTAGCGCCGCTATCGGTAGTTTTAGTCGCCAATTCTAATCCTTATCGTCCGCAGCAATTCTTCCATTCCCAAAACACACCCAACGTTATCGCTGAAGAACTGTTTAATACCGAAATAGACGAGTATACGGAATTCGAAATTAATGAACAAAACGTAGATTATCGCGAAAATGAACCCAATTCAGATTACTACGTAACCGAACCCGACCAAAACGAGCAAACTGTAACTGTAACAGCCTCGGAACAAACATTGAACTAATGAATGCAATTCATAATCACAGCGAACTACAATTCATTATTTGCCCGGAAATGAATATAAAAGCCCTAATAGACACTGGCAGCACACGTTCTTTTATAAATCCAACTATTGCAAATGAATTCTTTAAAAACAAAATTAAAAATGACCCATTCAAAAATTACCACTGCACATGGAACATCTGTTGAAAATTACAGTATTAAAATACCCTCTTCAAAATTATTCAACTCACTATTTCTACTACACTATTCTATTAGGAGTAGATAATTTAAACATATTAGGTGCAAATATCGATTTGACTAACGATAAAATAATTACCCCCAATCAGGAAATAAGAATTTAGTATCATAAAATACTCCCGAAATCTCATTACATAAAAATTCCCCCTAAATCGGAAAAATTCTCTAAATTATTCGTTCACAACATCGAAAATGGTGAAGCATTCATCCCCGAAACTAAAATAAGCAATATAATTATTCCAGAAGGTCTCGCTAAAATTCAAAATTATGAAATTATTTATCCAATTATAAACTTGGGTGAAAATGAAGAAATTTTAAATTCAGTAGAATGTGTACAAATCTATCCATTAAACAATTTCGAAATAAATAATCTAAATTTTGAACAAAATGAAATAAAAAAGGAATTAGATATGAGTAAAATTAGACTTGACCATACGAACGAGGAAGAGAAACATGAGATGACAAAACTGCTAACTGAGTATTCTGATATCTTTCACTATGACAATGAACCTTTATCTTTTACTAATGACGTAAAACATTTCATTCGCACGAAAGATGAGATCCCCGTTTATGCTAAAACTTATAGATACCCCGAAATACATCGCAAAGAGGTACAAAGCCAAATTAATAAAATGTTAGATCAAAACATAATTCGTCCATCTCATTCACCCTGGTCATCCCCTGTATGGATTGTCCCTAAAAAGACAGACGCATCCGGCAAAAAGAAATGGACTAGTAATCGACTACCGAAAATTGAATGACAAAACGATTGACGACAAATATCCCATACCCAACATTAACACGTTACTTGACAAACTTGGCAGATGTCAATACTTTTCGACTTTATACTTAGCCTCAGGATTTCATCAAATTGAAATGAATGAATCCGATATTCAAAAGACAGCCTTCAATACAGAAAACGGACATTACGAATTTTTGAGAATGCCATTTGGACTGTAGAACGCGCCCGCTACTTTCCAAAGAGTAATGGACAACGTTCTACGAAATTTAGTAAATGAAATTCATACGATGTAATTATTTTCAGTACATCCCTTCAGGAACATATACAAAATTTAAGAACAGTATTTAATTGTTTGAAACAAGCAAATTTAAAAATTCAACTAGACAAATCTGAATTCTTGAGAACAGAAGTAGCATACCTTGGACACATAGTAACACCCGACGGCGTAAAACCCAATCCTGACAAGATCCATGCCATCCAAAATTACCCACTACCCAAAAATACGACCGAAATAAAAGAATTTTTAGGACTTTTAGGATATTACAGAAAATTCATTAACAATTTAGCACAACTCACGAAACCCATGACTAAATGTTTAAAGAAAGGCGCTAATATTAAATATAACGACCCCCAATATATTCAATGTTTCAATACCTGCAAAAAACTCCTAATGAATGACCCCATCCTACAATACCCAGACTTTAACAAACCATTTAATCTCACCACAGACGCAAGCGATTATGCCTTAGGAGCAGTGTTATCGCAAGGCCCTATTGGATCCGATCTACCTATTGCTTACGCTAGCTGAACGCTTAATAGTACGGAACAAAACTACAGTACTACGGAAAAAGAATTATTAGCCGTAATATGGGCAACCAAATACTTTCGAAGATACCTTTACGGACGAAAATTCAAAATTATAACAGACCACAAACCATTACAATATTTACATTCATTAAAAGAACCCCATTCCAAATTAATGCGTTGGAGACTTAAACTCGAAGAATACGATTACGAAGTAATTCACAAAAAAGGTTCCCTGAATACAAATGCAGATGCGCTGTCACGCATCGAACTAAATGTAAACTCAGTAGATTCAGACTTCCAAAATCTTTACGACCTTATAGAAAATTTTAATGATAGCTATAACCCCGACGACACCCAATCTCTAATAGTTCAACCAGATGAAGATGAACAGAAAGATCCTGAAACCGACCAAACCATTCATTCAAATACCGAGAATCCCATAATTGGCATAACAATTACTGAATCCCCAGTAAATTTCGGCAAAAACCAATTTCTTATAACTCAGTTAAAACACTCTCCATCTAAGCCAAAAATTAAGAAATTTCATGTTGACAAAATGAGAATCTATCTTCAAATATCTGAAATAAATTTTCAAAACGAGATTGTTAAATTCATTAAAGAATACATCCAACCACGTATTAAATATTATTTATACTTTGAAAATCCCATTTACGAACAATTTAGTAATGTTCTACAAAAGTATTTTAAAAACTCTGAAATCATGTTTATCAAAAGTAATACAAAATTAATAGACGTAATCAAGAAGCGATACTATTGGCCAAACCATTGAATAATAATAAGTAGTAGATTATTTATTCAATGGCCAAACCAATTAAGAACTATCACAGACTTTGTAAATAAATGCGAAATCTGTTTGGCAGCGAAATACGAAAAAAATCCTATAAAACCCAAGCTTAATATTACCCCTACTCCTAATAAACCTTTAGATATTATTCACATAGACACACTCACCCTAGAAAATACTAAATTCCTCACCATCATTGACGCATTCTCCAAATATGCACAAGCATATAAAGTGAACTCTACCAATGCTATTGAAATATCTAATAAATTAACACAATTCTTCTCTCATCACGGCGTACCAAGATTAATTATTTCAGACAATGGACTTGAATTTAAAAATAATATTGTGAAAGAACTACTAGCCCTTCACAAAATTGACATACACTTTATTTGTTCCCAAAATCCAAATTCAAACGGATTAGTCGAACGTTTTCACTCCACATTAATAGAACACATCCGTTTATTTGACTTGCAAGACAATTTCAAAAAAGAACTAATAGAAGTCAAAGTTAACTATGCAATTTTGGCATACAACAACACAAACCATAGCACTACTAATCTAAAACCTGTAGAAATTATTAATAGACATCTTGAAACAAATTCACCTCTAGACATAGAACTCGAAAAACAAACAACACAAGATTATATCCAGAAACATAAAGAAAAGACCAAACTCGTGTACAAAAATATTAGCAACAAATTACAAATAGATAAAACTAAAACAATAACAAAATTAAATGAAACACGAGAAGAACTTCCTATAATACCTGAAACAGTTTATGTTCACAACAAACAGAAAGTAAACAAAACTAAAAACCCAAAATTTAAGAAAGAAAAAATTTAAAGAATTAATGAAAATTTAAAAACCGCAGAAATTGATACCGAGAATAACGATAAAAAACAATCTAAAATTCACCTAGCAAACATAAAAAGACCCCGCAAAATAATTAACGAATACCCCGCAATTCCAGGTCCCTCTACTTCGCGTACTCGTACGGAATAGATATCAAGGACATCACCCTTAACCCAGGACTATTGACTATTAACCTCGGACATGCAAAGCTGCAAGGAACTCAACATACTTTCGTAAATTTTTACGACTTACAACCCCTCAAGTTACAATACGAAAATCTTAATAAACAATACTTAAATCTCATACACACAATAAACACGGACAATACAGTCGCTGCAGATTACGAAAATAACAACAAAATCGTGGAATACATACAAAGTAATATTAATGAAAAATTTAATCATTTTTCCACACACTCTAGAACTAGATGAGGTATATTTAATGGATTAGGAACAGTAGTAAAATCTATAACCGGAAATTTAGACGCTGAAGATGATAAGAGATACACTGAAATTTTAAAACACTTGCAAGAAAATCAATCCAAATTAAATAATCAAATAAAGCATCAGTACTCTGTAAGTCACCAAATGATAGAATATTTCAACAAAACTGTCGACACTATCAGGAAAAACGAAAATATTTTAAAATTAAAAATTGAACAACTTATGCACATTGTTATCTCTGGAGACAAAAATAATAATAAATTATTAATTAAAGACATTTATAACCAATTAAACACTCTGTACACTATGACATTCAATACTTTACAAGATATGGAAAATTCTTTAACCTTTTGTAAACTTCATACCTTGCATCCAAGCATCATCAAGTCTCACGACCTATATAAAGAATTAAACAAAATTTCAAAATTTTATAATGACGAATTACCATTCGAAATAAATCAAGAAAATCTTTTAGAAATAGAAAAATTAATTTCTGTTAATTGCAAATTACAAAATAACAAAATTGTATACTTTATATAAATCCCTATAAATTATGAAACCCAGTTTGAACTTATCCACCTAATTCCAACCCCCACAAAACACAATTCCGACTTTGTTACAATCATTCCTAATAGCGAGTATATTCTGAAATCTGAAGATGGTCATTTAAGATCTTTGTACGATATGTGCACTCGCAATAAAGAAAATACTTATCAATGTCCCAATAAAATTAAGGAAATTACCGAAGATTCCTGTGAGAAGAATTTTATTCTACAAAACAACGTCGAAAATTGCCATTTCATTAAATTAAATATAAAGAAAAATCACATTGAATACATCCAAGAAATTAACCAATATTTAGCAATTTTTCCCAACCCTGAACACTTACAAGCCAAATGCAATCAAGGCGACAGCATAAGCGACATACAAGGCATACTTTTGATTAAAGAAGACAACTGTAAACTTCAAATCAAAAATAAAAATTTACTTTTCAAACAAGGCACATTTGGCAAACTCTTAGTAATCGAAAATTTCGAAATTAATTACAATATTACAAAAATTCCAAAAATGGCTATCGAACTAAACTCCATCAACGATTTAAAACCAATAAACAAGTTCGATGACACAGTATACTATAATAATGATCAAATTAAAGCAGAAGACTTCAACTACCCATTGTGTGCACTGTACATATTTTTCATCATCGGTGCCATCATCACCGCTGTAGTCTACTTCCGAAAGACGTTCCTCAAGAAAAAAGAAGAACCCAAGGACGAAGACATCGAACTTCAATCGCGAACTTCATCCCCTAGGTCGGCGCTGAAGCTCCCCGACGAAGCTCAATTCTAGCGAAGGAGGAGTTACCACGGCCCAGACAGCTGAACTTGCAGTTACTTGACACCTCAGTTCCTTTATATAAAAATGTAATTTCATATTCATAGAGTTAGTCAGAAACCAGTATTCTTGTAGTAAACGACATTATTGTACTCACATAAATAAAATTTCTTTTTTTTAAAAAACCCTTCTTCGAACTTACAAAATATAACATATATATTATAGATATAAATTTACAAAATTATCTATAATTTAAATCACAGAGCCTGCGCTTTAAACAAACAAAACTACTTGATTAGATAGTTCATATCTCCAATGTATGTAACTGACAGCTAAATGTCACTGTCAAAGTACTAATCATTTCAAATTAATAATTGTAACGTTCTAAAAAGAAAATAGTAAATAGAACCATAGTTACATATATGGAATGGATTTTAATACAGTTTCTAGTATAACTAAATATGTAAGTATGTATATTTAAATTAATGAAAAAGAAATAGCGGGAGGTGTTGTGTTGGCCCCATCAGATTTTATAGAAGAGCAGGTAGAGTTGCAAATAAATCGTTACTGTGTTCCTGCCATTATGTCGATAGAAAGAAGAAAATTTAAGGTTATTATTGCCAGAAAAAATCCTGCAAGTAATAAAAACAGAACTTGCCTGCTAACCGCATTTTCTACATTTATCCATTGTCGAAAAGTGTTAGATTGCACTGAAGTATATACGCATACACCTCAAAGACAATACAAACAAAAATCTGTATATACCAATTATAAACATAGAACTACACTGAAGGGATTAATAGGTGTTTCGCAAAATGCGACAATTACTTATGTTAGTGATGTATATGTTGGAGGTACATCTGATAAAAAAGTAGTACAACATAGTGGTGTAATAGATCCTCTAGAAAAAGGGGATCTTATCTTAGCTGACAAAGGTTTCCACCATTTTTGATGAGTTTACAGAGTGGACAGGGACAGTTCACCCCTATGGAAATTGAACAAACAACAAAAATAGCACATGCACGAATTCATGTAGAGCGTGCTATTGAAAGAATACAAAAATATAGAATTTTGAAACTTATACCACACAATATGTGCTCTTTTTCATCAAAAATTTATCAAGTTTGTTGCGCCTTAACTAATTTACAATATCCTCTTATTAAAAATATTAAAGAATTGTTTACAGACAGTGGAGAAGATTAATAACAAGGTAGTTGATTTAAAAATTATATAATTTTTAAATATATTTTATACATTTGTTACATATTTTATAAATATATCATCACGGCATATTACCCATTGCTGGGCGTGCCAATCGTTTTGTACACGGATATCAGTAATGATGAAATATTTGCACCGTGCGGGCACTTCCCACGCGTCAACTCACGGGCACCCGTTGTTGGCGTGGAGTGCACCACAGGGGCCAATTTTTTGCCATTTAAAATTCGAAAATATTTGGCGTCGGTCGGGATCGAACCCGGTTCCCCAGATTCGCAACCTGACACTCAGGCTCGCAGCCACCCTATATATATATATATATATATATATATATATATATATATATATATATATATATATATATATATTTGTGTGTGTGTGTGTGTGTGTGTGTGTGTGTGTGTGTGTGTGTTTTAAGGTGAGAAGTGTAGAATTACACACCGAAGTTTAAACTCAAAATTTTGGGAGATTTCGTGTAATTTAATTGTGCATAATTATTAAATCAAGTGCTAAATCCTATTAAGGGAAGAATAATAAAAGTTGTGAAGAATTGAACCTAACCTAACACTCAGGCACGCGGCCATTTTTCAACCAGTGGTTCTCAAAATACAGAATTCAACTTTTTAATTTTAAATGAGAACCTACTTTTTTAGTCGCCTATTCGATTCAGCATTTTTTTCTGAATACCACAATATAAAATGTTTATACCCTCATGCAACAAAAAAAAAAAACAAGAAAAATGCAAAAGAAAAATTATTATTTACAAAATGATCAAAAGTGTCATCTAAAATAGTTTTACAAATATCTTCAAATATTTATCATGTTTTGATTGGCGCCACTTAACCTCAAAATTTTTACCAGACACATGTTTGCAGTTGAGGCATGTTGTACTTTTTCTAAACTTTTATAATTTTTTTTAAATATTCTATTTACTAACAAAAAAATTTTATAAATAACTTAATTTTTTTTTCACAAATAATTTTATAACGTTTCTCCATACATAAGTATGTTTAAACAATGTATATATGTTTTTCAGCTTTGACCTGAAGATGCCGAAAATATACGGCGAAATCGATCGTCAATAGACATTTTATTAAATAATAAAAATACAGTGTGCCTTATTTCACAACCCTTCTACACTATATATATCATGCATACTGAGCTGGAGCCTTTCATCAACTTCGTATTATTTTCATATTTATTTCTACATATAATCAGAGTGCCATGACAAAAACAATTGAGTATTTTGTTTTCGTCTTTGTTTGGGCGATTTAGATGCTTTAAAAAATATTTTAAAAAATTTCAAAATAGTGGATTCCACCATTTTTTAAATATAATTTCATCATAAAGTATAAGTAAAACTGAGACTATGGGTGGAAATCCAGTGAAAAAATTCCTATTAATAAGCGAGTTATAGTCCCCCGAAGTTTGAAAATATAGATGTGACGTCACGAATATAAGTTTTTATATAAAACTGTTCTCTTCGTGGATCTAAAATGTTCTTGAAATGTATGCTATTCTTAAATTATATTTATAAAAAACAAATTCATATTATAACACTGTGCAAGTCTACATGCTTTATAATTGCAAGTGTATGAAAATTATTAAGTTTAATGCAAGAAATTTATATTCAAATAAAAACTGTTTGAGAATTGCAGTACTGAACTGGTAGCCACGTGTCCTCTATTTGAATTTGTCTACATCCATTGGTAGTAGACTCCACCCCCTAACTCGGTATTCGTTATATATTTATAGGTGATCTTTGAGTCGCCAATCAAAATAATATATATGGATTTCATATGAGTGACGAACTACTAAAATAAAAACCCCCTTATTTCCGAAGTATTTCAATTATATCATTTTATTTCTTTATTTATATTCATTATTAAGCATCCACTTTCACTATTTTTTCCTAATTTCTCTTAATTCGATTGAGCTGTAATCCCCTATTGTTGCCATGCTGATTTATACATAATTCCAGCCTTCTGAACATATTACTTCTTACTTTTCTTAAATTTCGGCCGTCTATGTGGGAAATAATATTTTCGATTGTATTTTTTAAATGTTGAATATCGTGCGTAAAATTCATTTTAACACAAAAGAAAACTGGAAAATTCATAAACTATTTTGACATGTGATACAAAACAAAATATTCAATTGTTTTTGTCATGACACTCTACATGTCGAAACAAATATGAAAATAATAATTTTTCTTTTGCATTTTTCTCGTTTTTTTCGTTATGTAAGGGTACAAACATTTTATATCGTTGTATTCAGAAAAAAAATCTGAATCGAATAGGCGAATAAAAAACGTAAGTTTTCATTTAAAATTAAAAAGTTGAATTCTGTATTTTAAGAACCACTGGTTGAAAAATTTTTTTGTAATGCTCATTTTAATAGGCTTATAATATAGAAATTGTTTACTAATTTAACAGACTTCGTATCTCTTACGGTTCTCGAGATAGCAATAGTGAAACACTTAAATTGAACAGCCTGTATTTTTTAATTGTGCATAATTAATAAATCAAGTGCTAAAGCTTATTAAGTGAAGTACAATAAAACTTGTGAAGAATTGATCCCGTAAACAAAATAAATATAGTGTTTTTATTGAGAGCCTAACCTCCGAGAAGTCGATTCGGGTGACAGTTCTCAACGCGGCAAGTGAAGTGGGCGGAACTAAATAACCAGGTAAATAATTTTTAGACAGGGGCGTATTTAGGTAATATGGCGAGTGTAGAAGATTATTCAACTGATAAAGGGAAGAGGATAGAGAGGATGATAATACGGATGTGTTCAAAAAAAGTAAGAAAGTCCCGCGCACCTCGGATAGGCCTGAAAGCGCCGAAAATAAGATAGATAAAAAAAATGATGAAGATGCTACAAAAATTAACAACAGAAGTGCAGGGGTTAACAGCTGAAAGCAGAGAGTATAGAGAGGAAGTAAGAGAGCTAAAAGAAATTATTAAAAAAGAAAATAAGAAAATGAAAGATACAATCAATGAAATTAGCGGTAAAATAGAGCGTATAGAGAATGAAAAAAGACGAAATAATGTAGTACTACAAAGCTATATACCAAATGAACAAAATCAAAAATTATTATACGTAGAGATCAAAGTATTTATTAAGAGTAATTTACAAATTGAAGTGGACATAAGGTATATTAATAAAATGCGACTGGAGACCTATTGATGATCTTTCCGAGAAAGACAGGAAAATCCAAAAATTAATCAGAGAAAGGCCGCAAACAGAAGGGAAAAGTGGTAAAGATATAAAAATTGGATATTTGAAGACTATAATAAATGAAGAATGGAGGTGGAATAAAGGAAAAAATGAACTGGAAATATACTGCGGACAAGGGAAAACAAACAACTCTAGGTCAAAAAACTGAGAAAAGTGGACCATATATATATATATATATATATATATATATATATATATATATATATATATATATATATATATTATTATATATATATATATATATATATATATATATATATATATATATATATATATATATATATATATATATATATATATACGGACAAAAGGATAACAAAAAGCAGGGAAAAAGGCAAACCAATTAAAAGTGAACTCAAGATAGGATCATGGAATGTAAGAGGGACATATGAAGAAGGGGCACTAAAGAATTTAAGATTAATAATGGAAAAATACAAGCTACAAGTGCTAGCATTGCAAGAAACTAAACAGAGTGGGATTGGTCGCACGGAGATAAGTGAGTACAATTTTTTTAACAGTGGAGAAGAAAAGAGATATTTTGGAGTGGGTTTTATAGTAAGTGAAGAAATGAAAAGGTTAGTAATAGATTTCAAGGCAATTTTGTTTGTTAAGACTAAGGGGAACGTATAGGAATTTAAGCAAGGTAAATGTGCATATGCCAACTGAAGAAAAAGATTTGGAATGTAAAATTAATATCTATGAAGAACTACGAAATATAATAGCTTGGATACCAAAATACGATATCAAAATAACATTAGGGGACTTTAATGCAAATATCGGAAGGGAAGAACATTTCAAGAGCGTGACTGGTGGGAAAAGTAAACATGTTAAAACGGGCAAATGTTTGCTGAGTTTGCAATAGAAAATAAATTCAGGTTAATGAGTACTTATTTCGATCACAAGGTAATCCACAAAGCAACATGGGTCCATCTAAATGGGGCAATTGAAAATCAAATAGATCATTTTGCAATCGAAAGAAAACATTCCAAAAGTGTTCAGGATTGCAGGGGCGCAGACGATGATTCAGACCATTTTCTAATTATAGCAAAAATAAGACAAACAGTCCCAGTAACAATCTAAGCAAGTTAGGAGAAGCTAAGGAAATATAATATTTCTGAACTAAAGAAAGAAGAAGCCAAAGACAATTTCGCTAGAGAGGTAGCAGAGAATTTAAAAAAAACAAAGGAGAGCGAAAGTACAGAAGAAGAATGGAATAGTGTACAATCTATAGTAATCAATGCTGCGCAAAAATACCTAGGAGCTAAAAAGAAAGCAACTAAAGAAGACTGGTTTGACGAAAAATGTAGACAGACACTAGAAGAGAGGACTTAAGCAAAACTAGAAATGCATAGATATTAGACAGAAAAGAGTAAAGAAGTATATAAAGCAAAGAGGAAAGCTGTTAAACAATTATGCAGAAAGAAGAAAAGAGATTGGATAGAACTAAAACTTAGCTCTCTGGAAGAGTACTACATAAAAAAGGAAGTTATGAAGAAAATAGAATACCAGGGCCTCGAATGCCTGTAGCGCTAACATATATATATATATATATATATATATATATATATATATATATATATATATATATATATATATATATATATAAATATATATATATTGCAAATAATAAAAAAAAATATTAACGTTTCGACACCATTAATCGTCCCTTTCCACTTTAACCATGAGAACGTCCTTTGTCATCCAGATCATCAAATAACACATCTTTCTTTTTGTTATGTGCAACGTCCCTTGTATTTGGTGATAATAATTGTGCGTTTTATTCAATATAAATGAATCCATTTAGCTATCATACTGCAAAATGTATCTGCTATCTTCTCTCCTGTTTTAAAATGGACTCGCGATATGTATATGGGCATTTGATTTCAACAGTGCTGTCCTGTCCAACTAAACCATCAGGACTAGCTCCAAGAATCCCTGATTCATGAAGCCAAAAATCTGTAGTTTCAACTTTCAAATTGGACATATTTTCAAATACAGTGATGCCACCTATATCATGAGTTCTTCCCCACTGAATTTGTTTACACCACTCAAATCATAGGCTCCTATAATGTTAAAAAAGGAATTATGAAAGAACTTGAATAATATATAATATATACCTGTCAAAATTTCAATTAATGATGGAGGGAAACGGTTTCTGCTACAACATTTTAATATCAAGCCAAAATTACTTGATGTTAATGTATGTTTATGGGCAATTAACCACTGAGGGTTGTTGGATTGACCTATTGTTCTTTGCTACCTTCTGTTGAATTTATTCATCCACACTTAGGCCGATCTTATGATGCTTAATTCATCATCCATCTCTATCATAAAATTTAAAAATAAAATAGTAAAAAGAGTACAGTAATTCAGCAAATACGATATTAGGAAATCATTTTTTAAATAACTTATTTTCAGATAGATATTTATAGTAAAAACTTGGCAATATATTGCAATTATTAAATCAGCATTTTGGAAACAGAAGAGTCATCTTTTAATATTTATTTACCGAACAAGTATATAAAGCTAGTGTTTAGTCATGAATGGGTCAGGGATTAAAACACGAGCGCAAGGAGGGTGTTAAGGCCCGTGATTAACTAAAGATGCTTTACATATATCGTATATATGTGTTTATGTGTATCGTGCAATATTTTATCTAAATATTGACAACTAAACATCAATTTTATGCACTACTTTAGATAAAAGTGCAAATATTGTTGGATTATTGTGAAATTTGTAGATCTAGTCACATAAAATAATAATAAAAAAATATAATAACATGGTGTCAAGTGTCATAAAAGAATATAAAAAATAAATAATTAAATATTAAAAAGGTGTATTATTCAAGAGTACTTGTAACAAATATGACTTTCAATATATAGAGATATAGTAATGTCTTTGTCCAATAAAAGTAACCCGGATGATATTGAAATCAATGTGTATAAATTAGTCTATACTGAAATTGAATTTCAAATTTTAAACCTCATAAATAGCTCATTAGAATTAGGAATTGTACCAGATAATTTGAAAGTACCCACTATCATACCGATAAGAAAAATAGCTAAAACTAATAAAAGCGAAAATTTTAGACCTATAAATACTTTACCTGCGTTAACAAAAATCTTAAAAACAATTGTTTATAAACAAGTTTGTAACTACCTTGAGGAACATAAAATACTTACAACGTATCAGTCTGGATTCAGAGAAAAGCACAGTTGTGAATCTGCATTGCAATTTCTTACAGGGGAATGGAAGGAATATGTTGATGAAGGTTTTGTGGTAGTTTGTGTTTTTTTTGGATTTACGAAGAGCATTTGAAACTATAAACAGACAGATATTAATAAAAAAATGTATGGCTTTACTGGGGTTGTACTACTTTGGTTTGTAAATTATTTAAGTAATAGAAAACAAAATGTTAAATGTAACAATAAAATATCTACAACAATTGAAAGCGTACACGGTGTTCCTCAGGGAAGTATATTAGGGCCCTTACTTTTCATTTTATACATGAATGATGTTCAACATATTTTCCAGTTTTGCCAGTTTCATTTGTTCGCTGATGATCTGGTAATATATTTAAAGGGTAACGATAAAAATGAAATGATGAATAAGCTAAATTCAGACCTTGATAAATTAGATGAGTGGTTAAGTATAAATAAACTTAAATTAAATATTGAAAAAACAAAAAGTATGGTACTGGGTACTGATGAAAAAATACACAATATTTTCAATGATGATTTGCAAATTAAAATTCGTGATAAACAAATAGAAACTGTAGAGAAACATAAATATTTGGGAATTATATTCACTAGTAACTTGGTGCAATATTAAAGATTTAGTTGAAATGCAGATAATATTATTGATACATAAAATAAAATTAGGGCTACAGCCGGAGTACTTTCAAAATAAATTAATTAAAATTGAACATATTCATAAATATAAAACTCGAAATAATGCTAAATATTATATATCACAAAGAAATACAATACAAGGGCAAAACACATTGTTCTTTAAAGGAATAAAAATTTATAATGACTTACCTGTAATGTTCAAAAACTTAGAATTAAAAATATTTAAGGTTAAATTAAAAGAGTATTATTTAAGTAAATAGGTTATATGTAATTAATATCATATTGTATATTGTATATCTACAAAATTCTTTCTTTTTATTGTAATTGTATAGCTTATGCTAAATAAAGTTATTATTATTGTTATTATTATTATTATTATTATTATTATTATTATTATTATTATTATTATTATTATTATAAGTTTTTATTTACAAATGATTCCTATTATTACCTCTACTTTGTATTTTCTGTTTCGTATACTTGCTCATCAGCAAAAATATTTCTGCATGGTACTTCATCTCTTCTATATGTCCAGAAGCTAGAGAATTTTCAGCCTTCTTGATTATTTTGTTTTCACATGTATCGTTTTTGCTTAGGACAGTGCTTCATATTTCGCGCTATGCTCTGACGTCACACTATTCTACCCTATTATAAAATTGCACGTATTTGACGTAATTTGACATTAACTTTAATTTTTTTATTTTTTGTACTTTTTTGTCTTAATGGGGTCTCGTGGCCGCGTGCCTGAGTGTCAGGTTGCGAATCTGGGGAACCGGGTTCGATCCCGACCGACGCCAAATATTTCCAATTTTAAATGGCACAAAATTGACCCCTGTGGTGACGCTTGGTAAGCGATCGCACAGTGCAAATATTTCATCATTACCGATATCTGTGTACTAAGCAGATTGGCACACCCAGCAATGAGTAATAAGCCGTGATGATATATTTATTTATTTATTTATTTTGTCCTTATCCATAGCAAGCCTTATTACAACATCCAAAAACTATATAATTTTTGTATTTACATATCTGGCTTATACAAAGGGCTAATTTAATAATATTGGTTGTGCTAGACGCAGAATTTAATTCTCTAAAACTATTATTTGAAGCATTTATTTCTATACCATTTTATTCAAGAATAACTGTTAATAATTTCAGGTAATATGTCACTTCCTGTTAGCCTATTTTAACCAAAATCTACTGTTATTCCCATTGACATAAAACTCTTATATACCAAATTTGAAAACTTTTGGAATATATTTTAAAATCTATTATAGGCTTCAAGTAAAGTACCACTTCTGGAAATTATGTAATGACCAAAAAGGGAGGTGCACAACTAGATGTCAATAGTCCTAAATACTAAATTTCAACTTTCTACGGCTTAACGTTTTTGAGTTATGCGAGATACGTACGTACAGACGTCACGACGAAATTAGTCAAAATGGATTCAGGGATGGTCAAAATAAATATTTCCATTGAAATCTGAAAACCGAAATTTTCCGCGATTACAATACTTCCTTTACTATGTACAAGGAAGTAAAAATGTGTAAAACTGAAACAAATACTATTAAAAATATGCAAATGATGACATGCAATGGATTTTTTTCATTTGTTTCTTTTGGAGTCTCGTGGCCGCGTGCCGAACCGGGTTCGATTCCGACCGACGCCAAATATTTCGAATTTTAAATGGCACAAAATTGAGCCCTGTGGTGCACTCTCCACGCTAGCAATGAGTGCCCGTAAGGTGACGCCTGGTAAACGCCCGCACGATACAAATATGTCATCATTATAACCGATATCTGCGTACAAAGCAGATTGGCACACCCAGCAATTGGTAATATGCCGTGATGATATATTTATTTATTTATTTTCTTAATCATTTTAAATTTTTTCATCCCAATAAATTAATAATTCATCTCTTATACAAGAAATGATTAAGAATAAGGGACTAATTTATTAATAATAACAAACCGAAAATTCGGCCAGTGTTTCTCAAACGGCAGAACAAAATTATATTTTTTTAAATGGTATCCTATATAATTTTTAGCCCATTAGATAGATAATTTTTTTCTGATTTCAACGATATAAATATAGTATAGGGTTGTATAACAATTATTTTGAGAAAAATGGTATTAAAAATAATGTTATAATATTACAATAGACTATGCAATACACAAGTATTGATACGTCTGTTGCCTAGTAGTAAACCCATTTTTTATTACATTATTTCTAGTTTTTAATACCATTTTTCTCGAAATAATTGTTACACAACCCTGTGCTATATTTAAATCGTTGAAATCAGAAAATAATATTCTATTTAAGGGGCTAAAAAATTATATGGGGTGCAATTAAAAAAATATTAGTTTGTTCTACCATTTGAGAACCACTGGTTAAATATTCGGTTTGTTACTAGTGTTATATTATGCCCTGATTCTTGATCATTTTTGGTATAAAACAGTTTTCTCTAAAGTTGTTAGTTCGCCCAAAAAAGCGCTGGTTGTTTTAAAGGAAACACCTGTATATTTATCTAATATATATAATATCGAAGTTTCACGGTTATTTTATAAATGACAAAAATATTAAAACATATAAGGTAGGAATAAATTATTGTTACTAACTGTAGCTCTTTGAACTCATTTATTAGATTGGACCTGATTAAATGTAGCAAAATACAAACAAAGAAAACAAAAATTTTCTATAGATAGTATCATTTTAATGTATTGCTGATATTTACTCTTATCATTTATCCATACTGATAAATAAAAAACTAATCACCACTGTAATATAACGTAAGTATTCAGTTTATACTTTGTGAACAGCAACAATGGAAGTTCCTCGCGACATTTTAGAAAATTTACGATGTAGTAAGTGTTACTACTACTTGTCTAGTAGTCCAGTGTATCTTCAAAACGACGGCTTTACGAGATGTAACCGGTGCTATGACAACATACAACCAGCAAACCGAATGATACCATATGAAATGATGGCTAAGCTGTTCAGATTTCCTTGCAAGAACGGTTGTAATGATTTCGTGAGTTTTGACGAAGAGGAGAATCATCAACTAGTTTGTGAATTAGCAGACAACCCATGCCCGATAGAAGAAATCGACTGCAGTTGGAAAGGGCAGAAGAATAATATCCTTGAGCATGTTCAAACAACTCATCTAGATCATCTTGTGAACAATCCTTGCAACATAAGTTACAACTTGGCTCATTCCAACATAAAAACTTATATCATACACTGTTTCGATCTACTTTTCATACTTTATACTAAAGTTTGCCTTGTATCCGGTAAAATTTATCATAGTGTGAAACTTGATAATCAGGAAAAAGTTAAAGATTATAAATACACATTAGATATAAAGAGAAAAGATTTTGCCATATCCAGACCTGGAAAAGTTACACGGATTACGGATGAAAATTTTTCTATTATTACAAGTATGAGTAGTTTGATAGATTTACTTAATGGTGTTTCCGGGACAATTTTTACCATAAAAATAGAAAAAATTGCGGAAGAAATGAACATTAAACAAGAAACAAACATGCAAATTCCGATACCATTAACAGAAAAGAAATATTGCAAATATAAACACTTAGGGTGTGGTTTCAAGGATGTTGAAATGAAATGTGAGAAACATGAACAACTCTTTTGTGCATTTAGAAATTGGTGCTGGTGTTGTTGGGAACCTATTGAACCAGCAGGTAAAGATTCGTGGTATGCACATTATAATTTTGTTCATAAAAAATATACTTATAAAACTGATTCATACTTCAAACTTTTTGCAAATAGAGCAGCAACTATCAATATGCAAACAAAAATTGGTTTTCTTAATGGAAGATATTACTTGAACGATAAATTTTTTAAATTGTATATTTGGAATTCTTCTGAGAGCGAACTTTTGCATAAATGCTCTTGTACAATCAACATAAAAATATTGGATCAAGTTATTCCATTTACACAAGAAGGGATTACAGCTCAGAAAAATAAAATGTGGGATTGGTACATTAAAATAGAAAAGAATAAAAATAATATATCTTTGTGGGATATTAACAATTTTGAAATATCCTTAGAAATTACAAAGCAAAACTAAAAAATAAGAAGAATAAAAGGATGCTGTATGAAATATTATAAACGATGACATCAAAAATGAATTACATACATGTGCATGGTATGACAAAAGTCTGCAAGATGTGCAGAGCTGACATTGCCCGGACATTGTCAGCAACGTCAACATTAAACAACACTAGTGTGATAAACGAGATTTTCTTATGTACATTTAGATAAGGAAGCATTCTGTAATTAGGGCGTTAGACAATTACATCAGCAGTCGTAAAAATTCAATTGTGTGTGTTTGCATTAAAAGTAATTAATAAAAGTACCCTTTCGACAATAATAAGGAGGATTGTATGATGTAATTAAAAAAACAAACTAATTACAGAAAAGAATGTAATCTGTTAAATAAAAATAAGATAAATAAAGGTACACTCGTAACATGTAACTTTGCCATTGTTCTTCCTTATGTACAATTATTTGCTACTGTCAATTTTCTTATTTATCATATTTTATTACTAAGAATCATGTACACTTCAGAATCCTTTTCACTACCGCATCTGTGTTATATTTGTTCAACCCTACTTTCTATCTATATTCAAAATTAGTTTTCATTTTAAAAATTCACTTTAAAAATAAATTTGGTCAACATGCCAAATTATATTTGAATAAAAACGTAACTGTGGGTACTTGCATAAAAACAGCAAGCTAGTAACTGCTACGCGGTTAGATTTTATTTACTGTTTTTTTCCTCATATTTATGGATTTAAACTTTAATCGTAAATTCATTTTTAAATATTTTATCGCAGATTACTTTGATATTGTTTTTTTTTTAATTAAAAGAAATCTTATTTACAAAAATCTGATGTGGCCAGCACAAAACCTCTCGCCAGATATTTTACCTTGTTGTACGCATAAAACGAAAAATATTTTTACATACAAATACATATATTCATGTCGCACTACAAAATAATTCTCACATATATTTGCAAAATCTATGGGATATTTTAATATAAATTATGTACAATACATACATTTTCTTTATATTCAATATCTTGAAATTTTCTTTTTTTACTTTGCTTTTCTTTTCTTTATATTCGTAATTTTTTCGCAAATTCCTCTTATATTCTTTTTTGCGTATATTCTTTACGTTGTTTGTGTT
>OY720451.1:39859290-40012210 GCA_963082715.1 Harpalus rubripes | reverse complement strand
ATAACTATATGAAAATATAATCCAAAACATTTCAATTATAGTATTAAAACTGCTATATCAAGTGAAACAAGATATTAGATTTTAGTTTAGATTAATAAACCAGAAGTAGCACTTACTTCAGTTCTGTACAAATTTTCGTGAAAAATATATTATGATATACTCAAAAACTTGTCAAATTTAGTATTTAAGATTTTTATATGAAAAAGAACAACATATTAAATTTTGGCTAAAATCGATAATCCGGAAATGATACTTTACTTGAAGTTCTCAATAGATTTTCGTGAAAATAAAATATATTATAATTCCAAAACTTTTAAAATTTGGTATATAAGATTTTTATATTAATGAAAACGACATGTTAGATTTTTTTCTAAAATTGATAAACCGGAAGTGATACTTTACTTGAGCTCTCAATAGATTTTCGTGATAATATATATTATGATATATTCCAAAACTTTTCAAAATTTCATATTTAAGTTTTTTATATGGATATGAACGAAATGTTGGTTTTTTATAAAATTCATAAACCGGAAGTGATACTTCAAGCTCTAAACAGATTTTCGTGAAAAATATTTATTTATTTATTGTATTGTTAACCACTCTACAGGATAAATCTCATTTATAGAGGGAGTTTACAATAAGTAATACAACATATAATAGATATATTCCAAAATTTGTCGAATTTCGTATTTAAGACTTTTTATAAAAGGGAAGCAACATATTAGATTTTGGCTAAAATTGATAAACCGCAAGTGATACTTATTTGAAGCTCTGAACAGATTTTCGTGAAAAATAAATTGATACAATCCAAAACTTTTCAAATTTGATATTTACGACTTTTATATTAAAGAGAACGACATACTAGATGTTTTGTAAAATTGATAAAGTTCTTTACAGGAAGCTAAACACAGATTTGGCCAGCACATAATCTCCCGTCATTTCCATGTTTAAAATAGCAATAATGAGCTTCCGATTGATCTAATTTCTCGTTCCAATAAATAGAAAAGTCTGTAATACCAAATTTTGGATTATATTTTATAATGTTTTCCTCGAAAATCTGTAAAGAGCTCTAAGTTAAGTAAGACTTCCGGTTTATCATATAGGTATAGTCAAAATCTAATGTTTCAAATTATACACGACTTTAAATACCAAATTTGAGAAGTTTTGAATAATGTTTTAATATATTTTTTAGGAATATCTGTTTTTAGCTTTCTGTATAGTAGTACTTCCGGTTTATCAATTTTAGCAAAACATCTAGTATGCCGTTCTCATTAATATAAAAGTCTTAAATACTAAATTTTGAAAAGTTTTGGATTGTGTCAATTTATTTTTCACGAAAATCTGTTCAGAGCTTGAAGTAAAGTATCACTTCCGGTTTATCAATTTTAGAAAAATCTAACATTTCGTTCTAATTAATATAAAAATCTTAAATACCAAATTTGAAAAGTTATGGAATATATCATAACATATTTTATCACGAAATCTGTTGAGAGCTTCAAGTAAAGTATCACTTCCGGATTATCAATTTTAGAAAAATGTAGCATATTCTAATTAATATAAAAATCTTAAATATGAATTATATTTTATAATGTTTTTCTTCGAAAATCTGTAAAAGCTCCAAATTAAGTACGACTTCCGGTTTATCATGTAAGTATAGTCAAAATCGAGTTTTAAATACCAAATTTGATAAGTTTTGGATCATTTTTTCATAGATTTTTCAAAAAATCTGTTTATAGCTTTCTATAAAGTACTACTTCCGGTTTATCATTTTAGAAAAAATGTAATACGTCGTTCTCATTAATATAAAAATCTTAAATACCAAATTGAAAAGTTTGGATTGTATCAATATATTTTTGACGAAAATATGTTCAGAATTTCAAATAAAGTATCACTTCCGGTTTATCAATTTTAGCCAAAATCTACTATGTTACTCCCCTTCATATAAAAGTCTTAAATTACCAAATTTGACAAGTTTTGGAATATATCTTCAAGTAAAGTATCACTTCCGGTTTATCAATTTCAGAAAAAATCTAACATGTCGTTCACTTCATATAAAAATCTAATATGTTGTTTCCTTTCATATAAAAGTCTTGAATACTGAATTTAAAAAGTTTTTGAATATATCTTAATATATTTTTCACGAAAATATGTTCAGAACTTCATGTAAACTATCACTTCGGGTTTATTAATTTTAGCCAAAATCTAATATGTTATTCCCCTTATAGTCTTAAATACTAAAACTGAAAAGTTTTGGATTATATTTTAATATATTTTCTCATTAAAAACTGTTATGGACTTCGAATAAAGTATCACTTCCGGTCGTCCAATTTTACCCAAAATCTAATCAACTCGTTATATGAATGTAGAAAGCTTATACGGAAAACAGAAAGTTTTGGAAGTTTGTTGTAAAAGTTATCGTGGACGAAAGAAATTTTCACACACACACACACACACACACACACACACACACACACACACACACACACACACACACGCGCGCACACACACCATCGTAAAAATAGTAAAAGCATGTTATGGGGACCCTGATTCGTTCTTATCTACTGAAAACTCACCATCGAATTTTTGGCACGATTACATTACCTCCCTTACCTACGGTATGACGGGAGGTAAAAATATATTTAAACATGATTCAAAACTTTTCAAATCTGGTATTTAAAACTCGTGTATAATTTGAAACATTAGATTTTTATTAAACCTATATGATAAACCGGAAGTCGTACTTAATTTGGAGCTCTTTACAGATTTTCGAGGAAAAACATAATATAATCCAAAATGTGGTATTACAGACTTTTCTATTAATTGGAACAACAAATTAGATTTTGTTTACGAACGATCAACTGGAAGTGATACTTTACTTAAAGCTCATTGCTATTTCAAACATGGAATTGACGGGAGATCATGTGTTCGCCACATCAGATTTTTTTCCAGTTTTCATAAATTATTTATAAACGTCAAATGTCAATTTGACATTTGGAAAATAAATTCTGTATTCTTTTGTAACTATTTCCATCATAAGCCGCTTTCTTTTTATCAAGAAGATCAACTGCGAGTAGCACACATCAACCCTAAATCGTTCTTTTTATAAGGGAATAAATGACCTTGTACTACCCATTTTTTTCGTTCCCGCCCCCGCGAAGCACCACCTTTGAAACAGGATCATATAGATTCTGAACTGATTCCGAATGTCAATGTCACGTCAATATGACTGACTGCTATGTATTTTGTCTTTTTTGTAAGTACCTAATTGATATTAAAATGACATGAATAGAAGAAATTAATTAGTTTGAAACGTTATATCATGTTTCATTACCATAAGAAATACATCCATATTTAAATACCTACTCAAAGGTAAAAGAATTTAAATGTCAAAATAAAATCACATATGCAACAGACTATAACCACAAGCAAATTCAGCATATTATTATATTATAAATACAACGCTATATATGTTTTTATCTTCTACTTCTTATTTTAAAAAAAAATACTGTTCTTTTTAGAAGTAGATCAGTTCAGTTCAGTACGAGGTTCATTTTCCCCCTAAAAAGAAAGCGCCTATAATATTCCTTTCTAACAAAGAAACGTTCCTCATTTGAATAACATTCATTATTTAATTTATTTCTTTTCCATAAGTCAAATTGACGTTTGAAGTTTATAAAGGCGATTTCGGGCGACATACCCGTTCACGTCTTCGGATTACTTACGGTTAGTTACGGTATGATATGGTTAATGGTGGCGCTAAAAATCGTTGGTTCACTTGTTGACACCGTGCTTGGTGGTTATGTATATTCTGCGACATTTAAAACTGTCAAAAATAGTGTCTGACAATTAAAATGCATTAACGGAGTAAGATATTTTTTTTCCATATTTGTCCAAAAAAAGAGTCAACGAAAATAATGTCTTCCTGTTTCACATAAGACCACGACTCCGACTGTTTTGACTTTTGACATTTCAAAAAAAGACATGATAAAAAGAGATAGAAGTAGTGAACAGAGAGCTGACCCGACTCGCAAACCCGTTCAGCTGTGAGCACTGATCCAAGCTTACCGGGTATGTGGTTCCTAGCGCCCGAATGTGTGAACGTACCTGAACGCAGCATACCGCAAGTGAACGGTTGTCGCCCGAAATCGCCTTAAATAATTTATGAAAACCAGAAAAAAAGAAAACAAGTGTCATGACTATAGTTACTATTAAACCAAAACTTTGATTCTTTTTTAAAAAAATTAAGATATTAGAAACATAATAACAAATGTAGAAACAGTTTTACAACTTTTAAAAAACCACATATTTGTTATACTTAATACATATTATTTATTAGTCGTAGATAAAAATTAATAATAAAGAAAAATTAATAAATGTTTAAAACCTATTAAATAGCAAACCGACGAAAATATTTTATAAAATGATCTCATAGCAAAATAATACATATTTCAAACAATCTCCTATTTTATATTATATTATCCTCAATACGTAAATTTTTATCATATTATTTTTAATGACTAAATTCCACAAATCTACCAATATTTTTTTTTTTTAAGTTCATCCAGATACTGGTAAACGCCCGCACGGTACAAATATGTCATCATCATTACCGAAATCTGCGTGCAAAGCAGATTGGCACACCTAGCAATAGGTAATATGCCGTGATGATATATTTATTTATTTTTTATTTATCCAGATACTTTAGAAATTTCATTAAATATACGTATAATTTACTACTGAAAAAAAAACAGAACGAAATAAAAGATTCTAGCCAAAAACAGAACTAGATGGATATCTTTTGTAGAAGCCCTTTACGCCTGCTAGCAGCTTAGAAAAAAATATTATTATAATTAACTTATTATAAATTCACTGAGAAAGAGTAGACATATTTCACTACATGAAGATGTATACTTTTGTCTAAAGCATTTTACTTCTTTCTTTGTTCTTCCTGCGCTTTCCAGGACATTTAGCAGCAAGAGATCTCCAAAATGTTCTGTCCTCAGCGATGTCTAAAACATCTGTATTGTAAATGAGAACGCAGTAGTTAAAAGGGAAGTGGCATTGGTTTGTTATAATTCAGAAATTTATCAAAGCGGTTAAAGTGTACGCGAACATATTTAGTTGTGATTACATGTTCAGTGAAAAATTTAATCAAGCGTCACGCGAAATTGTATACATTTCATTTCCAGTTTAGATATGAAGACAGCTGCGAAACATAATCAAAATAATAACTAAGCGCGCTCGAATTACTTGTGGTTTTCATCCGACTCGTTCAGTTGAGAATTCGCTGTATCAGCCCTCGTATGGGACGTAAAATTAATTCCAAATTTCTATTCAAGCTGGAAATCAATTTTGATACAAACTGAACGTGGGAATCTGAATAATTTTACAAAATTAATGTCCCTTTGTCAAAATTTCCTTTTCTCTCTCTCTCTATACATATACACTATGAATTTAGTTAATCTCAAAAGGGTTGGAATATTTATTGGCTGAATTTAGATTCGGCCAGACGTCTCGGTTTGACAGAGAAAGCCCAGATTTCGGAAGTATGGCCTGGCTCAGTGCCCTGACTGGTTTGTCATTTTGTTGCGGTCATCATAATCTTATTAAATTTAGGTATATAAAATTTGGAAACAAATTGTTGTAATCGCTTGGCGTGATGTATATTTTTTTTTGTTTTAGTTACGTCGTAGCCCTCAACATTTTACTTTAACCTTTCATCCAATAAGTAGCCCAAAATATAGATTTTGTTAGACATTGTAATGTGAATACAGCGTGTATACCCAAGTTACAATCAGAGCTAGGCAGTAATTAAGTAGTTCATTAATTAAACTACTAATTATTTTCTTCCTTCAAAATACTTGTAATTGGTTATTTGTGGAAAAAATCGCAGAAATTAAATAATTGTAGGTAATAATTTCCAATTTCCAAATTTTTTACTTTTAACTGTTTTGTCTTAAAAATACTAAACGAATAAAAACATAGCTAATATCTGAACTGTATTGTACCATTATTTAATTTATATATGTATAAATTGCGAGTATATTTTATATTTTTCAATTTCATATTAATTTTCTCGTACAATACGTTTTAAAAGGAATTAAAATTTGTGGCCGGTATTGAGTACAAATTAGTTTCTGCCAAAGTATTAGCATTTACGAGTATGTTTATGTTTCAGCTCGCCATATATGGATCGACGCCAGGTAAAACCGATCCTTTAATTTGTTTAAGTTAGATAATATACAGGGTGTTTATTTTATTTTGTTCATTACTGCTATCTCGAGAAATATAAAAAATACGAGGTCGGCTAAATTTGCACAATTTCTATTTTACAAGACTATTTTAATGAGAATAAAATTATTATTTTTCAACCAGTGGTTCAAAACTGTGGAGACCAACTTAGTTATTTTAAATGGAACTATATATTTTTATTTGCTTATTCGATAAATAATTTTATTCTGAATTTGATATTGATATATTTTGAAATCCTTACATAACGATATTTTTGAGCAAATTGCATATAGAAGTATCATATTCATCTGATAAAAATACGGGTATAATCCTATCTATGAACCATTCAGAAACATATTTCTGAATGAATTCGATATAAAATATTTATAAACTTTACAAATAAAAAAATTAATAACTTATTATACAATTGCAGCGTTGAGACTACGTAGCTGTTTTATAAATGATTAAATACTCTTTTCATGTTAATCTCTCTTTTTATTGTTAAATTGGTATTATTAACATAATATGTAATGCATAATATTGATGGTTCAAAACAATAATATTTCTTGTTTTGGAAAGGTATTTTGGATTTATTAATTTTGTTAATCAGTTACTTCACTGAGATTGTATATCTTTGTGTATATTGCGTATATTTATTTTTATGATGTGTATGTATTAGGGTTGGCAAAAATCATGCTTTTTTTGATTTTTTAATTTTTAAATACCTGTTGGTGTTATTGTCTTTTTTAATTGTTTTAAAAGCAATATAAATAATTTATTTCGTAAATGAAAACAAAATCTGTAATAAAACTCCAAAGAATGCATTTGAATTTTTGCTTGTACGTATAGTATATAACGCGTTCACGCGCGCCTGTGTTTAAAACATGTCTTGCATGGTACTCTGCAAAAAGCTTAAAATGGATATTTTATTTTACTTTTATCTCATGACAAAAACCTATTATATTGTAATGTACATCGCCAGCCGTCGAGGCCACTGTCGCAGCCGCTGTCTCAGCCGCGTAGCAGGGACCGGAATTTGATACAAAGTCTTCGTGGTCGGATTATTTAAAACAATTTGAAGCGGCTGCGAAAGTACATAACTGGACGTCCAAAGAGAAGGCTACGGCGTTGACAGTTTCATTGCGTGGGGAAGCCATCGACATCCTACAAACGCTGAAGGAAGATGAACAAGAGGACTACGACCAACTAGTCAAGCGGTTGGACATGCGGTATGGCAATGCGCACCTAGAGTAGGTGTACGAGACGCAACTGAGGAACCGCTATCAGAATTCAAAAGAAAGCCTTCAAGAATTTATAGTCGACGTAGCTTGTTTGGCTCGTCCCGCACATCCTGCAGCTCCTGACAGCGTTTTGGAGTGCCTGGCTGTTCAAGCATTCATCTACGAAGTTCGAGATAGAAAAACGCAGCAAGCACTGCGATTGGCCCGCCCAAAAACATTAATTAAAGCACTCTCATATGCACTAGAACATGAAGCTGCCAAACAAGCTTCACGTAACCAATCTCGAGTGCGAAATATTGATGCCGAGAGAAAAGAAGACACGGAAGACCTAAAAGAGAAAATGCGACGAATTGTAAATGAAGTGTTTGCCGAAAGAAAGAAACTCCTGTGTTGGTATTGCGGTAAACAGGGTCATCCGCAGAGACTTTGCAGAAAAATGCAAAGAGGTATGTCGCATCCCTTCATCATCAAGCCAGCAGCATCTACGTGAATGGCTCTGTTGATAGAAGACCACTAAAAATGTTACTGGATACGGTTGCGACAAAAACTATAATTAGACCCGACTTAGTAAAGAACACAGGCAAGACGCGTCTTCAACCAACCAAGTGACGATTACGTACAGCAACGGGAGAACAAGTTACCACATTCAGAGAAATAGATATGACCATCACTATCGGAAACACATCCTTTAAACATCGTGCGCTGGTAGCTGACGTTGAAGATTAATTAATACTCGGTATGGACGTAATGAAAAAGCATGGTTTTAAACTTGATGTGAAGAATGGTGTAATGATGGTCAATGAAGAAGAACTCGTATTGAATCCACGAGACGACAAGGCTGTGCGCGTACTAATGGCTGAAGACGTTACTCTTCCAGAACGAAGTGAATCTATCGTGCAAGCACAATTAGATGGTACCTTCTGTGAGGGGAATATTGTTATGCTTGAGCCCAAGAATGATGATGTGAAGACTGGAGTTGTAGGAAAATCACTGATCAAAGCCAGTCAAGTAATACCAGTTCGAATAATGAACGTAAATTGTTATCCAGTTGTTCTTCAGAGAGGAACAATTGTAGGAGAATGCTTGGCAGTATCCTCGATTATTCGAACTATTAAGGCCAAAGGAAACATCTCAGGAAGATCCGGACACATTAATTAATCAATTATCAACCTCCTTCCGACCAGAGAACCAAGGCGAAGAAATTAATTGGAAGATTTCAAGATGTGTTTCAAGTTGACAAGAAGACCAACGGGAGAACTAATGTGATAGACAACGGCGACGCAAGACCCATCCGCCAACCAGCAAGAAGACTATCATTGGCAAAGAGTGAGGAAGCGGAACAAATTATTGAGGACATGAAAAAGGAAGGTTTGATCGAACCGTCAAGCAGTCCATGGGCTTCACCAGTGGTGTTAGTGAGAAAAAAGGATAGCTCTACACGATTTTGCGTCGATTACCGTCAATTTAACAACGTGACTAAGAAATATAACTACCCGCTACCTCAAATAGACGATACACTAGACACTTTGGCTGGCTCGATGACTTTCTCTACTCTGGATCTAAAAAGCGAATAGTGGCAAGTAGATTTGGATTCAAAAGATAAGGAAAAGACAGCCTTCACCATCGGTACCGGACTCTGGCAATTTACTGTAATGCCATTTGGGCTCTGCAATGCCCCTGCAACGTTTGAACGACATATGGAAACAGTATTGGCTGGATTATCATGGGAAACCTGTTTAGTCTATCTCGAAGACATTCTTGTGATAGGTACAACATTCGAGGACCACATGAAGACTTTTGAAGAGGTTTTCCAGAGATTGCGGAAGGCTAACCTAAAGCTCAGTCCCAAAAAGTGTCACCTGTTTCAAAGGAAAGTTCATTACCTTGGACACGTGGTTTCTGATAAGGGTATTTCAGTTGACCCGGAAAATATATAGGCTGTGAGAGATTGGCCAGCACCTAGAGACAAACACGAACTTAGAAGTTTACTTGGTTTGTGTACCTATTATCGACGATATGTACCTGAATTTGCCAACATAGCCAAGCCACTGACAAGGCTTATTGAAGAAGGTCGAAGATTTATCTGGGAAATGGACTGCAAAGTTGCGTTCAAAGAACTGAAACATGCTTTGACAAGCGCCCTATCTTGAGTTATCCTTTACCTGAGGGAGACACAGATGCCAGCAACGTGGGAATTGGTGGCGTTCTTTCCCAGATACAAGACGGGTATGAGTAGGTTATTGCCTATTTTAGTAAGACCTTGTCAAAACCAGAGAGGAATTATTGTGTTACTAGAAAAGAACTCTTGGCAGTCGTGAAATCCGTGGAACATTTCTACAAATATTTGTACGGAAGGAAATTTTTGATTAAAACTAACCATGCTGCATTAAAATGGCTGCTACAATTCAAGAATCCTGAAGGTCAGGTCAGGTGGCTAGATGGATTGAAAGACTACAGGAATATGATTTCAAAATCGAGCATAGGACAGGTACTAGCCATCGTAATGCCAACGCATTGTCCAGAAGACCGTGCCAAGATGATTGCAAGCTTTGTAGTCGACTAGAAGAGAAATTTTCTATCGTCGCCAGAACAACAGTAGTCGACGATAATTGGCAGCTCGATGGGCTACGCTAAGATCAAAAAAAGACCCGACTTTGAAAATTATACGGGAATGGAAAGCAGAGGAAAGCAAACCAGTATAGGAAGATGTTGCACCGCACTCACCGAGTGTAAAATCGTACTGGCCGCAATGGGACTCCATGGTGATTGAGGATGACCTGTTAAAGCATGTGGTAGAAAATGCTGTTGGAATTGAGAATAGAACTCAGTTAGTTATTCCTAATAGTAGAGAACCAGACGTATTGAAAGAGATCCATGACGGATCTGGAGACCATTTCGGCGTCATTAAAACGCTAGAAAGATTGCGACAGCGGTTTTACTGGGTTAACTTCACGGAAGATGTTAAAGATTGGTAAAATAAATGTGTGGTTTGCGCTGGAAGTAACAGTCAGCATAAACGACGAAAAGCTCCAATGCGTCAATACAACGTTGGCAGTCCATTTGAGCGTAATTCAATTGATGTGGCTGTACCATTCCCAGAAAGTGACGAAGGAAATAAATACATCGTGGTTGTCATAAACTACTTCACCAAATGGGTTGAAGCGTATCCATTACCCAACCAGGAAGCCACCACGGTCGCTGAAACTTTAGTTAAAGAATGTATGTGCCAATTCGGAGTACCACGTGAATTCCACTCCGACCAGGGGGGCAATTCTTGAAAAATGAGATGTCGGTGAGATTTGACAGAAGTGAGAAAATACATCACGTGACATATGTCACGTAGTGAGATTTTTTCTTTAATTCTTGAAATAATTTTGTCGTCTCACTACTTCACATTTCATCTCACTACATGAAAATTATCTCCCCACCTTTTTGATGGTGAGAATCAATGTCACTCGCTAATGTTAAATAGAAATTTGCTTAATACACAAGTATATTATAATTATTAATTAATATTATAAATAAAGTAATAACAAATATCATGGTTGACGAAAGAGAAGTAGCTGCTGCTTTAATGCATTTGGAAAATACAGAAATTACTCTTTGAACCAAATTTTTGAAATATTTCGGCTGAATACAAATTTAGTGGATCGCTTCGGTGACAATTTATATCAACCAACCAAGTCAAGGATCAGCATTTGGGATTAAAAAAAATTAACTAAATACTTTACGTTTTTTAATTTGTGGGTATCCAGCTTAGTGTTGGAAATGACATACATTTAGCTATTATAATTAAAACCTTTAAATATTTTACATGTACTTATACAATACAAATACGTTTATACGAAGTAAGACACATTTTAATTGTAGTTGTTCGATAACGGCAATAATAATAATAATAAATAGTTAATATACAAAATTTAGCTATACTTTAGTCACCGTAAGCATAAGAGCGGAGAAAATTTGGACCGCGGGCTGCCTACCACATACCACACACAACGGACACGGTCTAGGGATTCAAAATTCAATATATCTAGAAAAAGTAGTTACGAATGGCAACATAATCAATACCAGCTAAAATAAAAATAAGAATATCACGGCAAATATGTAAAGGTAATCAAAGAAGAATGCAATGTAGTACTGTCAATATCAAAAATCACACTTTTATGTCAAATTTTTCACTTGCTAAATCATGGCCATTTAGATAGGTGAAATATATCTCACCTTGTTTCGGGAATTAAAAAAGTGACAAAATATGAAATGAGATGAGAGTGAGATGAAATTTTATGTCACCTTCTGAGAAAATTCTCATATTTCAAGAATCGGTATCCAGGGAAGAAATTTTGAGTCTGCCGTTTTTCAAAATGTCTGTAAGATATTAGGAATTAATAAAACTGGAACAACTGCATTACATCCGCAGTCTGATGGCATGGTTGAACGAATGAACAGAACGATGAACCGATATTTGTCGAAGATAGTCTCCAACCACCAAAGAGACTAGGACCGACATCTCCATCTGTTCCTGATGGCTTATCGTTCATCCGTGCATGAAACAACAAGGCAAACTAATTCCTGCGAACATCTTATTTGGGCGTGAGTTGCGCTTACCATGCGACTTGGTGTTTGGCAGTAAACCTGGCCGGAGAAGATTACGTTACGGACTTACGGAGAAAAATGGATGACATTCATGAACAAGTCCGTACGAACATTCAAGCTGCCAGCGACCGAATGAAGGACCGGTATGACATCAAGGCCGAAAAGGGTGGATCTCAACCTGGGGATTTAGTGTGGCTTTACAACCCACAAAGACGTCGCGGTTTATCACCAAAGCTGCAAAAGAATTTGGAGGTATGAGGTAGTCAAAAGGATAAACGACGTGGTATACAGAATTAAGAAACAACCTAGCGGGAAGCTGAGAGTAGTACACTTTAATCGGCTAGCACATATCGCCGGAAATAACTACGAAGAGCATAATGGAGCAACCGTTCGTTGGATCATAACACAAGCACCAACTTTTGAAGACTTAATGGAGAACTATTCCTTTGGCCGCAAGGCGCGGTTCGGCGTGACGAAAGAAGAACACCGTGATCTATTCACCGTGTTTTCAGATCATTCCCTCGGTCACTGCGTATCTGAACACCTAAAGATGTCCCACGGCATAGCTTCAGTCTTCAAGACGAAATTTGGGCGACTACAAGAACTGGCCAACCAACGTCCAACTGTTGGGAAAACGCTGCGCCTGAGGGATGGCAATGCAGACCATCAGCGGTACATCTATTACCTGGTTACAAAACCACGCTCGTACCAGAAGCCGTCGTATCGTAACCTGTGGAACTCACTGTGCGATTTGAGGGATCATCTGCTTGAGAATGACATTTTGAAGCTAGCCGTACCAAAGTTAGGCTGTGGTCTAGATGGTTTAGATTGGAGGATTGTTAAGAACATGATAGAAATCCTCTTCCGTTTTACTGGTGTTGAAATTCTCGTTTGCAGCTTTAACCCTAACGGACATAAAGAAGAAGTCGAGCGGACCATCGACTGTCATTTCTTCAAAACTTCGAAATGCACCAAGGGTAATGCATGCAGATTTCGTCATTACGAAATGTTCCGGGACAAAACAGTCTTAAGGAAGGGGCAGTGTAATGTACAGCGCCCGCCGTCGCCGCCGCGTCGAAGGGACGCGCGAGTGTCTATTTTTAGCGATGACGCCACAGACTTGTCCGGACCTGCTAAATTACGCGGTTGATGTAACCTATTGTGTTTGAGTTTTTATCTGGAATAGTGTTCTAGTAAGTTCTCGAATACAAATGCCGGAGTATATAAGCACTGTTAGCGACGGCATTGGACAGTCTGATATAAATAAGCGTCGCGTATTGACTAGTTGGTAATATAAATAGATAGTTGACAAGTTGTGAACATAAACAAATATAGTTGTATAAATAAATGAGTTATAAATTGTTTAAATAAATAATATTAGTGTTTAAGTGTTTTATAATATTCTTAGTCTTAATTAGTGTTTAATATTTGTGTAATCGTAGTGTTGGCAAAATTTATTCTTTTAATTATCTTTATAATAAACTTTCATTTTAATTAATAATAATTGTCTAATATTTACACTTCACCCAAATAAATTGAAAACGTTACAATATAAATGAATTTAGGCTCATTTTATGCAGTATTTAATTCTGGACATTTTGTATATTTACACTCTAGTTCTAAAATGAATAAGGCACAATTTACAAATATATGAATATTTTACCATTGTATTTCTTATGGTCCATAAAAAAGAAGTAGACATTCGGTATATATGTATATATTCTTATATTATATTACCATAGTAGAATTTTCTTTTTGTTAACTCTGCATTTAAGGTATCTAAAATAATTTGAAAAACAATTGATTTTTCTACAAAAAATTAATTATTTTATAAGTCGATTTAAATCAATGATTTTTAAAAAATTAATTGATTTATACCATGATACCCTGATATGTATTAATAATTCGAAGGCTTTACTTACATTAATATTTTTGAGTACTTCAGATTTACATGTTACAAAAATCTGATGTGGCCAGCACATTACCTTCCGTCAGTTATATGAGGTATTTACGAAAATTCTACCGTTGAACTGTTACCGGTAAACAGATTTTGATCAGGTTATAGCTGCCGGAATCGATATTTTAAGAACGCAAGTGGTAAACAGGGTAGATCCATAATCCATGAAAAAAATTGAAATTGATTAGATTATTCATGAATCCGGTAGATGGATCTGGTAGATATTGAACAATTTTCGAACACGTTAACTTTTTACCACACGTGTTTTCGAACACAGTCGGTAGATGCGGTATCTACCGATAGAATTTTCGTAAATGCGTATATATTTTCTATAAAATCCATACAAAAAGTTCCTTACAAAATATTCTAAATTTCTTGTATGTACATTACCTTTCGACAGTTGTATGTATTTTATACAAATTCCATACAGAAAGTTTCGAGCAAAAAGATCCTATATTTCGAGTAAAATTATAATACAAATATACTACGAATAAGTAAATTGCACTTAATTTAGTAGCTGTTTCTAGCATAGCTGGCTAATTCATGAAATTTAATTTCTTTATAATTTTATAACTCTATATCCATTTAATATGAAGTATAAAATGCAATCAAATCGTATAGAGAATACAATGTTCTTTAATATATATAATAACATTAAATGTGAAAAACTGATATTTAACATCGTTTTTTCAAGAAAAACTGTTAAAATCTTCAAATGAGGGTACTTCCGGTTGACCAATTATAACCAAAATTTAATCAACTTTTCATATGGCTGCAACGAAGAGGAATACGAAAGAATTATAGTATTAAAGTTATTGTACACGAAAATTTTGTTACACACACGCGCACGCACATACACACACAGACACACACACACACATACACACACACACACACACACACACACACACACACACACACACACACACACACACACACACACACACACACACACACACACACACACACACACACACACACACACACACACACACACACACACACACACACACACACACACACACACACACACACACACACACACACACACACACACACACACACACACACACACACACACACACACACACACACACACACACACACACACACACACACACACACACACACACACACACACACACACACACACACACACACACACACACACACACACACACACACACACACACACACACACACACACACACACACACACACACACACACACACACACACACACACACACACACACACACACACACACACACACACACACACACACACACACACACACACACACACACACACACACACACACACACACACACACACACACACACACACACACACACACACACACACACACACACACACACACACACACACACACACACACACACACACACACACACACACACACACACACACACACACACACACACACACACACACACACACACACACACACACACACACACACACACACACACACACACACACACACACACACACACACACACACACACACACACACACACACACACACACACACACACACACACACACACACACACACACACACACACACACACACACACACACACACACACACACACACACACACACACACACACACACACACACACACACACACACACACACACACACACACACACACACACACACACACACACACACACACACACACACACACACACACACACACACACACACACACACACACACACACACACACACACACACACACACACACACACACACACACACACACACACACACACACACACACACACACACACACACACACACACACACACACACACACACACACACACACACACACACACACACACACACACACACACACACACACACACACACACACACACACACACACACACACACACACACACACACACACACACACACACACACACACACACACACACACACACACACACACACACACACACACACACACACACACACACACACACACACACACACACACACACACACACACACACACACACACACACACACACACACACACACACACACACACACACACACACACACACACACACACACACACACACACACACACACACACACACACACACACACACACACACACACACACACACACACACACACACACACACACACACACACACACACACACACACACACACACACACACACACACACACACACACACACACACACACACACACACACACACACACACACACACACACACACACACACACACACACACACACACACACACACACACACACACACACACACACACACACACACACACACACACACACACACACACACACACACACACACACACACACACATCCATACATACACACACTTACAGACATCATCGTAAAAATAATAAAATCGTATTCATGGGACCTTAAAACGTACTTATTCATTAGAAACACACCACCGAATTTTTTGACCAAAGACCATACCTTCCTTACCTAAAGGTAACGGAAGGTAAAAATATTTGTATTATACTGAACATTTATTAAACGCGTATATTATCTAATTTACAATTTACAAATTATGTAATAGTCAATTTTGAAATACCTCCTGTATGTCGACAAGGTTGTTGCTATGTATTACCGGCCTATAGGCAATAAAAACGTACCTACCGGACTCGCTGTTAAGAAGGTAGATAATAATTATTTTCCTACGCTTGTCCGCCGATATAATTACTATGTAGTTTTGCGTTATATCATACCTATCGGTACATTTGAAAGTATATAATCAAAAAAACACCCGACGTAACACCTCATTACAGCTCATTTAGTTACTCATTCCGTTATTTGTACCTGTCGGATACGGACGTTCAACAAGTAGTTGTTTGTTGTGTTTTTTAAATAATGTGTAGTGATAATGATATTGTGAAAAAGAAGGCACTATTCACCTTCAGGCTGCCGCTATACTGCGTTGGAGGAGGAATTAAATAGATTGAAAAGAAAACTGTTTTTGAAGTCCTAGTAAGTACTAGATACTTTGTTATAGCAAGGATCTGGTAGCCATGTGACTTACCCTCATATATCCGATGAACGCGTGTTCATCCTTTTTTCTGCCCTGTAACTTTTGACTCTGGAAATCAGGGGACTTACCCCTTTAGATCTGATGGACATGTGTTCATTACGGTGTATAATTACTCTAATCTGAACCAGATAATCAAGTGACTTATCGCTGCGTACCTGATAAACATGTGTTTATCCAATTTTTAGTAATTAAGGTAAGTACTTTATAGTACCCTTCCATAGTCCTGGTTTAGTGTTGGCTTATTCATATGGGTAACAATGTTACATACGTTCAGTGTTACTTTTGTTATGTAAACATCGAACCTTCTTTGATTCTGGTAGTTTGTCACGTGACTTACGAACCTTATATTTTACTTATATAGTTTCAACACAAGGAGATGATACATGCTCGTCCGGTGTGCGGTAACGAGAATTTACTCAGGTACATGGTTCCGGAGACAAGTTTTTTTCTCTGTATCTAAAGTCTTAAGCAAAGATTTACTTCTTTCTTGGGGAAAATTCCTAGCGATTAACAAAGGCTAAAACGTAAACATACAAGATGAATTTGTTGTAAGAATTAACAAAAATTTAAAGGAAGAAATGGCTGACAAGTAACCGTTGGTAGCCATTTATTAAGCCTTGCACCCACCTAAACTAATTGGTGAAATTCAAGCGTGCATACCGGAAACAGTGGTCAAACAAGACATTTTCCTTAGATGAATAGATTACTGAGAGCCTTTTCAGCTTTAGTTATCTTAATGAGACTGAAGCTAGCAGCCGATTCGTAGCAGCCGATTCGTTAAGTAAAATAATTTGGACAACCCTGGTCCTATAATCCGTAACAACTTAACTGCTGTATTTACTATAAGATTATACACGTAATATCAAATGTAATAAAGTAATGTTTACGGAGGTTGTTCTGCATATATCTCTTAATATTGAGCAACGTCGAAACTTTCAAATTTCAGGGGATGAGGGTAACTTATAACACATTATATTATTTAATAAATGTAAGAGAATAGTTGAGAAAATTAACGACCCTTAAAACCTGTAATATTAACTGTAACAAAACCATATTCACAGGGTATATTTAGCATACATCCCTTATTATAGATTAACCTTAAAAGTTTCGAATTTCAGGGGATGAGGGCAACTTATAACGCATTATATTATTTAATAAATGCAAGAGAAGAGTTGAGAAAACTAACCACCCTTACAACCTGTAATATTAACTGTAACAAAACCATACTCACAGGGTATATTTAGCATACATCCCTTATTATAGAGAAACATTAAAAGTTTTGAAATTCAGGGGATGAGGGTAACTTATAACACATTATATTATTTAATAAATGCAAGAAAAGAATTGAGAAAATTAACCACCCTTACAACCTGTAATATTAACTGTAACAAAACCATACTCACAGGGTATATTTAGCGTACATCCCTTATTATGGATTAACCTTAAAAGTTTCGAATTTCAGGGGATGAGGGTAACTTATAACACATTATATTATTTAATAAATGCAAGAAAAGAATTAAGAAAATTAACCACCCTTACAACCTGTAATATTAACTGTAACAAAACCATATTCACAGGGTATATTTAGCATACAGCCCTTATTATAGAGAAACATTAAAAGTTTTGAAATTCAGGGGATGAGGGTAACTTATAACACATTATATTATTTAATAAATGCAAGAAAAGAATTGAGAAAATTAACCACCCTTACAACCTGTAATATTAACTGTAACAAAACCATACTCACAGGGTATATTTAGCGTACATCCTTTATTATGGATTAACCTTAAAAGTTTCGAATTTCAGGGGATGAGGGTAACTTATAACACATTATATTATTTAATAAATGCAAGAAAAGAATTGAGAAAATTAACCACCCTTACAACCTGTAATATTAACTGTAACAAAACCATATTCACAGGGTATATTTAACATACATCCCTTACTATAGAGAAACATTAAAAGTTTCGAATTTCAGGGGATGAGGGTAACTTATAACACATTATATTATTTAATAAATGCAAGAAAAGAATTGAGAAAATTAACCACCCTTACAACCTGTAATATTAACTGTAACAAAACCATACTCACAGGGTATATTTAGCGTACATCCCTTATTATGGATTAACCTTAAAAGTTTCGAATTTCAGGGGATGAGAGTAACTTATAACACATTATATTATTTAATAAATGCAAGAAAAGATTTGAGAAAATTAACCACCCTTACAACCTGTAATATTAACTGTAACAAAACCATACTCACAGGGTATATTTAGCGTACATCCCTTATTATGGATTAACCTTAAAAGTTTCGAATTTCAGGGGATGAGGGTAACTTATAACACATTATATTATTTAATAAATGCAAGAAAAGAATTAAGAAAATTAACCACCCTTACAACCTGTAATATTAACTGTAACAAAACCATATTCACAGGGTATATTTAGCATACAGCCCTTATTATAGAGAAACATTAAAAGTTTTGAAATTCAGGGGATGAGGGTAACTTATAACACATTATATTATTTAATAAATGCAAGAAAAGAATTGAGAAAATTAACCACCCTTACAACCTGTAATATTAACTGTAACAAAACCATACTCACAGGGTATATTTAGCGTACATCCCTTATTATGGATTAACCTTAAAAGTTTCGAATTTCAGGGGATGAGGGTAACTTATAACACATTATATTATTTAATAAATGCAAGAAAAGAATTGAGAAAATTAACCACCCTTACAACCTGTAATATTAACTGTAACAAAACCATATTCACAGGGTATATTTAACATACATCCCTTACTATAGAGAAACATTAAAAGTTTCGAATTTCAGGGGATGAGGGTAACTTGTAACACATTATATTATTTAATAAATGCAAGAAAAGAATTGAGAAAATTAACCACCCTTACAACCTGTAATATTAACTGTAACAAAACCATACTCACAGGGTATATTTAGCGTACATCCCTTATTATAGATTAACCTTAAAAGTTTCGAATTTCAGGGGATGAGAGTAACTTATAACACATTATATTATTTAATAAATGCAAGAAAAGAATTGAGAAAATTAACCACCCTTACAACCTGTAATATTAACTGTAACAAAACCATACTCACAGGGTATATTTAGCGTACATCCCTTATTATGGATTAACCTTAAAAGTTTCGAATTTCAGGGGATGAGAGTAACTTATAACACATTATATTATTTAATAAATGCAAGAAAGGAATTGAGAAAATTAACCACCCTTACAACCTGTAATATTAACTGTAACAAAACCATATTCACAGGGTATATTTAGCGTACATCCCTTCTTATGGATTAACCTTAAAAGTTTCGAATTTCAGGGGATGATGGTAACTTATAACACATTATATTATCTAATAAATGCAAGAAGAGAATTGAGAAAATTAACAACCCTTACAACCTGTAATATTAACTGTAACAAAACCATATTCACAGGGTATATTTAGCATACATCCTTTATTATGGATTAACCTTAAAAGTTTCGAATTACAGGGGGTGGTTAATTTTCTCAATTCTTCTCCTGCGTTTATCAAATAATATAATGTGTTATAAGTTACCCTCATCCCCTGAATTTTAAAACTTTTAATGATTCTCTATAATAAGGATGTATGCAAAATATACCCTGTGAATATGGTTTTGTTACAGTTAATATTACAGGTTGTAAAAGTGGTTAATTTCTCAACTCTACTCTTGCATTTAATAAATAATATAATGTGTTATAAGTTACCCTCATCCCCTGAAATTCGAAACTTTTAAGGTTAATCAATAATAAGGGATGTACGCTAAATATATCCTGTGAGTGTGATTTTGTTACAGTTAATATTACAGGTTGTAAGGGTGGTTAATTTTCGCAATTCTTTTCTTGCATTTATTAAATAATATAATGTGTTATAAGTTACCCTCATCCCCTGAATTTCAAAACTTTTAATGTTTCTCTATAATAAGGGATGTATGCTAAATATACCCTGTGAATATGGTTTTGTTACAGTTAATATTACAGGTTGTAAGGGTGGTTAATTTTCTCAATTCTTTTCTTGCATTTATTAAATAATATAATGTGTTATAAGTTACCCTCATCCCCTGAAATTTGAAAGTTTCGACGTTGCTCAATATTAAGAGATATATGCAGAACAACCCCCGTAAATATTACTTTATTACATTTGATATTACGTGTATAATCTTATAGTAAATACAGCAGTTAAGTTGTTACCGATTATAGGACCAGGGTTGTCCAAAGTATTTTACTTAACGAATCGGCTGCTAGCTTCAGTCTCATGTTATCTTAATGAGTAACATGCTAACAAACAATCTAAGTCTAACTGGTGTAGCAGATTCGTTGCCAAAATTGGCAGACGCTTCTCAGTTTATGAATAATGCTGCTATTGTACATAACTCAATCTCGCTTTACAGAAAATACTTTTATTCACAATCGGTTAGTAATATGACGATTTCTGACTTTTAAAAAGTTGGGAAGTTAGTCATTGTTAACCTCATATTCTAAGAGGTTGGAAAGTATAACTTGAAGATAGCTGGGGTTGGAAAGTTGACACTTTCCAACCTCAGCTATACTCACGCTATACTTTCCAACCTCGAGGCGGGAAATAACTGCCCCCCGCTTTGAGAGATCAATGCGTATCAATGGTGGGTATTTACATATAAACAAAGCATCTTTACGATTTATATGATAAAAATATTAAATAAACTTGTAAATAATACAAGTAATGAATGAAATCAATATTTAAGGTTAGAAATCAAACTGACAGTTCATGTGACAAATGAACAATCTCAGACCATTCGTTTATTTATGTTAGGTTATTATTATTTAAATATCAAATATTATTTTTTTATTTCAGATTGTGAATAAAGTAGTATACAAACCTCGGTGAAAAGTTTCATTGTCTCGGGCTATAGTTAACCTCGGCGCTTCGCGCCTTGGTTAACTATCTTCGCCCTCGACAATGAAACACTTTCCACCTCGGTTAGTAATATACTATTTCTCACCTGACCAAAATACAGAGTGCAGTAAAATGGTGAAAGACCACAGGTATGGACGATTATTTCTTCAACGAAAATCTTTATGAAGACGTAAAAACGAACACTCCTTCATTCAAAACCGTGTAAACTAACAGCGGCATCGGAACTTCACCAGGCCAAAAGAGAGGAGGGAGGCGATAAACACAGGGCAATAAAAGGACAAGAGATACATGAGAAACTATGCTGGTTCCCTATCTAATTACAGGTGTAATGGTGTAAGTGGCAGGCTCTTACTAAATTCTATACCAAAAACAGTTATTGGAAACAGTCAATTTAAAACATGAATAGGCTGTTTCTGACTTACTCTTTATAGGTATTATATTTAAGTGCTAGGTACTCCAAACGAGTTCATATGGAGTTTATTTTTAAGCAAAAAAAAACCCTAATGACAAATTTAGCTTCATTTAAAATCTAGTAGAACTAAATTGTTAATATTACATCCTTTTTACCTTCCGTCACCTTTAGGTAAGGAAGGTATTGTCTTTGGTCAAAAAATTCGGTGGTGACTTTTTGATGAATAAGCACGTTTTAGGGTCCCTAGAATACGATTTTACTATTTTTACGATGATGTCTGTATGTGTGTGTGTGTGTATGTATGTGTGTCTGTGTGTGTGTGTGTGTGTGTGTGTGTGTGTGTGTGTGTAACAAAATTTTCGTCTACGATAACTTCCATACTACAATTCTAAAAATTATAATTCTTTCGTATTTCTCTTCGTTACATCCATGTGAAGAGCTGATTAGATTTTGGTTAGAATTGGACAACCGGAAGTACCCTCATTTAAAGATTTTAACAGTTTTTCTTGAAAAAACTATGTTAAATATCATTTTTTTACATTTAATGTTATTATAAATATTAAAGAATATTTTATTCTCTATACGACTTGACTGCATTTTATACTTAATATTAAATGGATATAGAGTTAAAAAATTATAAAGAAATTAAATTTCATAAAGTAGCCATTGAAAGATGTCAGTGTCAAGTGAAATTGACATACGGTACGTTCTATCGGTGTCAGAAATATTCCTACTGGAATAAGAATATTCTTAAAGCAATAGAACGCTCAGTGGCAAATAACTGTCAAGTAAAAAATAAATACGATAGAACAGTGGGAGTGTTTATGTGTTATTGTTAGTTAACAACTAAAGCTAACTTTGTATGTTTATTTTGGATGTTCAAAATGTTTTTATTACAGAGATTATAATTATATAAAAATATATTAAATAATACAAATGTAAAGGAGGTATTTCTTTGAGCACAGTCTAATCTGAACATTGACAAATGTAACAATTTTGAATTTTTCTCCAATCTATATATCTTCCAACCAGCGCTTCCAGCTCTGAAGTTGGAATGATTCGTAGGAATATTCAGATTTTTTTGACGCAAAAGAACAATCATTGAGGTTCTACTAGAAGAAGTAGTAAGATTTCTGACACTGATGGAACGTACCTATAGTGTGTTTGTCTTACAATTTTACTGGATATATAGGATCTTTTGCTAGAAATTTTCTGTATGGAATTTGCATAAAATACATGCAACTTCCGGAAGGAGTACAAGAAATATAATCTTTAGCAAGGAACTCTCTGTATGAAATTTGTACAAAATACATAGAACTGACGGAAGGTAATGTGCTGGCCACATCAGATTTTTTAAAATTAGAAGATTCTAAAATAGTATCTAAACTGTTACTAATAATTGTTACCTAGCAAATATGAATTGTTTGCCATTAGGTAAAAACATATCATACATACTAATAATGAGAAAAAACAAAACTAGAATTCAGTATCAATGTGTATCTATAGTAAAACTCCTTGAATTACTGTAATTCTTTTTTAACAGAGAAATATGTAACTTCAATCCAACATAAGAACTAAAGTTTCTGGGATGTGGAAAAAGGAAAATTTCTCTTATTCTCTTAGCTCCACATAACTATTAGCAAACCTTAACAGAAAAATGACTATTTCGAACTACCGCAAAAATCATCATAATTGGTTATGCTATGCAGTCATTTTTCACTTACTATGTGTCACATAAAACAAAAGGTTTAAACTTGAAATGTTTTTTCTAGTGCCTCTACCTCTGGCTGGGGAGCTCCCAGTCATGAATTTAATTTAGTACGCGGGTAATGCAGCACGCAAGAACGAAATTATCAGCTATAATATCCCGAGGACATTGATAATTACGAAATAATTTTATCACAGTTACCGAAAGCGCGTTGCTTGGTAACCGCCCGACGCCGAAGGCGGAGGGATGTTACCTAAAAGCAACGTGCTTGAGGAAGTTGTGATAAAATTATAAGTATTTATCAATGATCGAGGGGTATTCGGTGAGAAAATTTTTTGCAATTTTGATTATTAAATTTTCGAATAGTTTGTATTTAGCAGAATTTTTATAATTATAAAATCACCCAATAGATGTCAGTAGTAGCTATGAATAAGTTCAACGTCAACTGTGTAACGATAATAAGATTGACATTGACACGAGAAGACAAGACACGTCCAGTTTTATTATACAAACGTTTAATAGTAATAATTTTATTAATTGAACCGTTATTTTCACTGAAATACCGTGAAAATGACATTTTCAAATTAAAACAATTAATCTTTAATTATCTGTCAAAAAGTGTTTGTTACTTAGCAACTTAGTGACAGAAGTGATAATTGTCCTAGGGTAATTATCAGTGTAAGTTTGCTTTGATTGGTTACTTTCGCACACGTGATCAAAAATACAGGGGTTCAATTGGATAATTTTTTAACCAAAAAATTTTCGCATGAATTGCCTGGATTCTTAGCTGCTTTCTATCACATAGCAACAACCATTGTTTTTAATCCATAAACTTAGTAATTATTGTATTTTTGCATTTTAAAACAAATAAACAGAGACATGTTATATATCGTTGGAAAGAAAAATCTGGTGTAACTTTTCAATATGGCGTCTATACTTTCGCATCATAACTCGAAAATATACAGTATAAAGGAAAGCTGAGCTTCACTAGTCGAAAAAATTTAAAAAGTTCCCTAAAGATGTGCAAACCAAAAATCCAGTACTATATAACACTTAAAAGTATTTGCAAAATAAAAAATCTGATGTGGCCAGCACGTAACCTCTTGCCAGATATTTTACCTGGTTGTACGCATAAAACGAAAAATATTTTTAAATACAAATACAAATATTCATGTCTCACTACAAAATAGTTCTCACATATATTTGCAAAATCTATGGGTTTTTTAAATATAAATTATGTACAATACATACATTTTCTTTATATTCAATATCCTGAGATTTTCTTTTTCTACTTTCCTTTTCATTTTCTTTATATTCGCCATTTTTCGCAAATTCCTTTTATATTCTTTTTTACGTATATTATTTTGCGTTGTTGACTTTTTTTTTTATTTTCATAATCTTCATAATAATGTACAAATATTTTTGGGCATACAAATATTTTTGACAGAGACATTTATGTGTCAATAACAAACATTTGAATTTCTTGCCTTGAAGTAGGTTGATCTGAGATTTTTTACATCAAATTATTTTATATGCATTTCTTTATCTCTAAATCTATAGAAGATATAATAATCACTTTATATTTATCGAATAAAGAATTTATCGTTCTTTAATATAAATATTTACATAAATTTTCGATAAATAATATTTAGTTGATTTTTTTCTTGTAACTACTACTTCCGGTTGTACAATTGTTACAAAATCAACTCTTCCCATTATTGTTAGATTGAGGAATCCGTAGTTAAAAATGTCTTAAGTTTTATAGTATTTGAAAAATCGTAGATCCAACATACACACACACACACACATACACGTACGCACACGCACAAACGCACGCACACACGCACACGCACATACGCACATACACGCACACACACACGCACACACACAAACACATACACACACACAAACACACACAAACAAACACACACACAAACACACAAACAAACACACACAAACACATACACACACACAAACACATACACACACGCACAAACGCACGCACACACGCACACACACGCACAAACGCATGCACACACACGCACACACACGCACAAACGCACGCACACACACGCACACACACAAACACATACACAAACACATACACAAACACACGCACGCACGCACGCACGCACACACACACACACGCACACACACATACATACACACGGACATTATCGTAAAAATGTTATAATCGGATTCTAGGGACCTTAAAACGTGCTTATTCACCAAAATCTGGATATGCGATTTTTAGCATGAATTCAATACCTCTCTTAGCGAGAGGTAAATACAGCAAAATTTACATTTTCGCCTATATTTAGTGACCTTTGCCTTTTTTGCAAATAGTAAAACACCATTAACATGGTGTTCTAAAGGGGCAACTTTTATCTAATTTAACAGGCTTCGTATCTCTTATTTTTCTTGGGTTTCCCATGTTGGAATAGTTATCATGGACATCTTGTATAGTTACAAAATTCGGGAAACTGCAAATTGACCTATATGCCAGAATAATTAACACAAAATGTAAAAATTACGCACTCCAGACTCCTTCTCAGTAGATACCTTTACAATTAATTACGCGTATTACTTTTACGCTTTTTTTTCAATAATTAGTTAGAAATATTAATACTTGAAAAAGAGGTCGGTATTTTAGTTATTATTATTCCAAAGATTGCTCACAGAAACTCAAAATTTTGTTGAATCAAAAATTCCTTGCTCTTATCACGTTTCAGAGACACACATTCGTTGTCCAAGGATCTTGCCCTAATAGAAGGGATATTATCCGGAGAGTGTTTATAAATAAAAACATTCCTCAAGCTGTTTTGCCTTTAATACTGTCATTATTGTCCGAAGGAACATTATGGGTGCTGTCACAAAAGAAAAAACCAAGAAATTTTGTTGCTCAAAAAATTTAGAACCATATTCATATTGTTTAGAATATAATATGAATTTTATAAATAACTCCGTCCATGTAGAGTTCCTACTACACAGGAATTTCTTATCGAGCAGCTCTCAATCTAATACTATCGGTAAAAAGCAAAGATGAATTTGTAATTAAAAGACAAATTAGAGAAATTTACATTATAAGATCAGCAAATCGAAAATATGAAGTTACATAGAATCGAGTTCGAATTCTAAAATATATCGAATACATATTTTCCCTGACAAGTTACAAGGTACACTATCAAACTAGTTACCTAAATGGCTCTTAGCAGTGCACGTAAGGTACAGACTCTATCATCAATAAATGTAAACCTTGCTACAAGAATACAAGATAAAATATAAAATAGTGAACGAATAAAGACATCAGATCATGATTTCGCTGAGGAAATCTGACTTACCGACACAATGTAAGTCAGTCACTTTGACCTAGTTGGCACACTGAATTCTTGATATCAAAAATTCAAATTCTGGACATATTATTTAAGAAGATGTGATATTCAAATTTCAATTCTAGATATCCAAAATTAAAAGATATCAAAAATTCGAATTCTGGACATGTTGCAGTGTTGTATAAAATACTTGCAAAAACGTATTTCAAATACAAAATACCAAATGGTAAAATAGAATTATTTTTTAGTATTTGAAATATACCAATATTTCAAATACTTTTACTTGAAAATTGATAAGATGTTACTCTATTGTAAAAATGGTTATCGTATTCAAATTACTCGCGTAAATTGCTAAATTAACATAGGCAATTCTTTATTTCAAAAACATTAAGAGAATTATTCTTTATTACGTTACTAACAGACCACACACGACGGAGGGTTTGTATTTCAAATACATAAATGTATTTCAAATACTTGTGTATTTTAAATATAAAATGTATTTCAAATAAAAAAAATATTTCAAATATTCATTAAAAACTATGCTATGACTCTTTCCTGTCCATAAACTATCATTTATAAGTCGCTTACTGAAAGTCAGTATCGTCCCAGCATGTGGATTTGTGGATAAAGGCTCTTATTATACCAGACTTTAAATCGGGTAATCAAAATTCTGTTGAAAGTTATCGTCCAATACCAAAACTATGTATAATTGATAAAAAATTTGAGTAAATTATTTATAAATATTTATTTGTCTTATGGTGCTATTCTGTAACTTTGCTCTGTAAGACTGTAACGCTATAAGCTATAGAGCTCTATAAGACGACAGCTTACAGAATAGTAAAATTACCTATTCAGTAACTATTCTTATAGAATGACTAACTTCATTCCTGTCTAGCTGTCAAATATGCTACAGTATATTTGAGAGCAATTTAGTAGGCATTCTAAAAATATGAAATAGAACCGATTGTTAATATAAAAATAATACTCGTAGTATATAAAAAGGTAGGTATGTTGGTTCAAAGATACATATTCCATAATATATTTATGTCGTTGAATAAGAATAAGCAAAAGATTCCGTCAAGATTTTGCATCAATTATTAATTTCTATAAATACATCAGATTTACACATGTAATATATAGGTTTAAGATAAAAAGAAATATATAATTATTGAATCAAAATACGTTGTGTTGATTTTTGCAGATAATCAATGTTTGTCATTCTTGTAATCAGTGCTTGTCATTGTTAATAATTTTTTTATCTCCGTGTTTTAATTATTGTAATCTATTCTCCTTGCTGGCGTGATCTATTAATATTAATTATGTAGTCATCATTTAATAACTGTTTTAAATATTCTATGAAACTGAATAGTTCTCTACCACTTCTATTTGTACTCGTACACGTAGGTATAGGGTTCTCTACAAATCATCTTGACTGGCGGGAACTGCTCTTATTGCCTTTAACTTTGAATCAATAATTTTCACAAATTCTTAGGTATAGGTATTTAAAATTATTCAACTTTGTATTAAAGAAAAGTAGTCACTGAAATTAAAATATTACAATGAGTTTGAAAAAAAAACATTTCTTAATTAGTAATGTAATTCATTATTTGGTACACTGAACTGAATGTATTTTGATAATTCTGGAAAAATCTTCTCTATTTTCAAACTAAAATATTTTTTAAACATAAATTTCTTACATATATAAACGAAGACGGATTTGTGAAAAATTCACGGACCCCAGCGGGATTCGAACCCACGGCCTCCCAATTTCTAGTCGGGCGCTCTGCCAACTGAGCTACAGGATCCCACTGAAGTTCGTGAATTTTTCACATGTCATAAGCTTGTTGGATACGAGAACGGTCTCCCACATGGAGTAACGTTGCCCGCACAACAGCGAGACATCACCCGTGGTAGTGAATAGGCACTACAGTATTATGTATGAGAGAAGACTGTTTTGGTGTAATGCAACAGTGAAATTTCTGTAACTTAAAGTTACCATCAAATATATTAAATATATAAACGAAGACGGATTTGTAAAAAATTCACGGACCCCAGCGGGATTCGAACCCACGGCCTCCCAATTTCTAGTCGGGCGCTCTGCCAACTGAGCTACAGGATCCCACTGAAGTTCGTGAATTTTTCACATGTCATAAGCTTGTTGGATACGAGAACGGTCTCCCACATGGAGTAACGTTGCCCGCACAACAGCGAGACATCACCCGTGGTAGTGAATAGGCACTACAGTATTATGTATGAGAGAAGACTGTTTTGGTGTAATGCAACAGTGAAATTTCTGTAACTTAAAGTTACCATCAAATATATTAAATATATAAACGAAGACGGATTTGTGAAAAATTCACGGACCCCAGCGGGATTCGAACCCACGGCCTCCCAATTTCTAGTCGGGCGCTCTGCCAACTGAGCTACAGGATCCCACTGAAGTTCGTGAATTTTTCACATGGCTTGTCTTCTCTCATACATAATACTGTAGTGCCTATTCACTACCACGGGTGATGTCTCGCTGTTGTGCGGGCAACGTTACTCCATGTGGGAGACCGTTCTCGTATCCAACAAGCTTATGACATGTGAAAAATTCACGAACTTCAGTGGGATCCTGTAGCTCAGTTGGCAGAGCGCCCGACTAGAAATTGGGAGGCCGTGGGTTCGAATCCCGCTGGGGTCCGTGAATTTTTCACAAATCCGTCTTCGTTTATATATTTAATATATTTGATGGTAACTTTAAGTTACAGAAATTTCACTGTTGCATTACACCAAAACAGTCTTCTCTCATAAATTTCTTACCTTCTATGCTTTTTATTTAATAATGGATATAATAAAAATTGTTAACTTTTGCTTTTCATTTCTATATTTGTTTAATTTTTTTTTTTTTTTTGTAGGAAATATATTATATTTGACCTTTCAATAAGCTCTGTAAATACTTTTCAGTCAAGATTTTGGCGCTGTAAGATTTATAGAAATTTCTGTAACTCTGTAGCGCTTACTGTACTGTAAATTGGTTACAGAATAGCAATTTTCTTACATACCGTAACCTTGGTTACTTACAGAGCCTATAGAGCTTATAGAATGGTACAGAATAACACCATAAGGGCATTATCAATATTCAACAACAAAGTTTTAATAGTGGGCGATCTGTCGAGTCTAATCTCATTGAATACACAGACAATATTTTTCAATCTATGGATTGTAATACCCAGGTTGATGCAGTGTACACTGATCTCATTAAAACGTTTGACAGGATAAACCAGTCCATGTTGATAAATAAATTAGAAAAGTATGGAGTACATGGCAATCTACTTAAATGGTTTAATTCATATCTGAATTGCAGGCAGCAATGTATTGGGATTTTCAAATAAGAAAACGCTAACTAGCGGCGAATATTAGAACTACACACAGTGGTACATTTACATGAAACTACAACTATATGACTACAAAAACTCTATTATACATACTTGAATTATAAATAAAAAATACTAATAAATGAGAAAATAATACGAAAACTAAAGAAACACAATTGACAACAATGCGACACTTATAAGTGTCAACAAAAAGTGTACCATTGTTCAATTCGAACAGCGCCATCTCTTGATACTTGAAAATCCCAATAGCTTTCAAAGGGTCCAGATCTGATTATTTTCCCTTGATCTCTAGTGTGTCTCAAGGATCTCATCTAGGACCACTCCTATGTATTATTTTTATTAATGATATTAGCATGACATTTTCAAAAACTCCAATTTTCTTATGTATATTGATGATCTTAAAGTAAAATAACTTGCATCTCAGATAGTATTACTCTTCAAGCTGATCTCGACAAGTTAAATAACTATTTAATAACAAATGGTCTATCTGTCAACTATAGTAAGTGCTCTTGCATTTCTTTTTCTCGAAATAGGACCCATTTCGGATTTCAATACAGAATTAGTGGAAATGTTATCAATCGCGTATCTCATGTAGAAAATCTTGGAATCATATTAAATATAAAAAAACTCATATACTATATTCACATTGACACTATTGCAAAGAAAGCATATATAAAATGTTTGGATTTTACTAAGGGTTGGAGCACATTTCAAGAATTACAACACTCTTGTTCAACTTCATTACTCACTTGTTCGTTCGCAAATAGAATTTGCTGTCGTATATTGGTCCCCTCATTATCAAATATATATATATATATATATAAATTATTTTTTTAAGGTTCGCGGAAGGGTTTTTAAAAAAAATAAGTTAAAAGATTATATTCGCTAATCTTTTATTATGTCACAAGTTACAATATATTATTTATTTAATTTTATTACATTTAAAGTTTATTTGTGTGAAATTTATGAATGGTTACATCAGACTGAGTAAAAATAAGTAAAGTTACAATTTATATAGTTAATGCTTTCCGGTGTCAGGTATAAACCTGGGAACTGCAACCTTAGGGGTACGTTCTAAAACGCAGTGAGAAGGTGGAGTAAAGGTAGAGTGAATGTAGTATCACGTGATTTCTCTTCTCTTGTTCATTTAGAACGATGCAGAGTGTGAAAAGTGTGTACTTCTTTTGTCATTCCAAAATTAATTTGAAAAATATAATTATTAGCTGTATTTTTCATATATTAAGTGGAAAATTATGTTGCTATTATTTTAAGAATTATTGGCGAAATATTTGACATGGGGAAATAATCAATATTGTCTACTTTCTTTAGAATAGTGAACTAATGACAAACACTTCAAAACATGTGGATTTCAATACACATTGCTACTGCGCATGACAGGTACAAATTACCGCACTGACTGAGTGAGGAAAGAAAAGGACACTCGGAGTGTACACCACATCGTTCACAAATACGATGTAATTTTACCCATCTAACTTCAATCTGTGTTTTAGAACGACTAGAGTGCACTCTTGCCCCATTACTCCGCGTTTTAGAACTTACCCCAGCAATATGAGCTGTGGTAACTCCTCTCTCCTTAGAATTGGGCTTCATCAGTAAGCTTCAGCGGCGACCTGGGGGTTGAAGTTGTCTGCTGAATGTCAATGTCCCTGGCTGTGGACTGGTTTCTTCTCGTGGATTTGAGTGGAAGTTTCCTTTTAAGATAGACTATGACAGAAATAATAGCAACAATAATAATTATAACATATAATGCCAAAACGGGGTATTTAGTGCCATCTTCTTCATATGGCGTCGTACAGGATGTCTTCTACCTTGTTTATTGGTCTGAGTTCGGAGATGCTGTTCAATTTTATTGTAGTTTTGGGAATTTGTGTGTTGTTGAAATTTATTTCGTAATTCTCAATTACGGTAGGTATGCCAAATGTACCATATTTGAAGTCGAGTTCTCTATTTTGAATTTGCAATTTAGATCCATCATCTTTGATGAGAAGTATACCTTGAAGGCTTCTTATATTATCGGCGTGACTGCAATTACTTTCCAATTTTTCGGGGTGCGGAAATATGGCCAAATATTGGTTGATTTCTTACAAATATTCGAGATGGTTACTCCTTATATTTAGTTTGACGAATTGATAGTTTTCGACGATGTTCTTCGTTAAAAAGTTAGTCTCATAGGAGTCTTTGGTTATTTCCTTGATTTTATTAGGACTGGAATATGTTTCTTTTATTGCGGGTACACGTACCACATAGAGATCTAATTTGACCAGTTTCAGACTTCAGAATATAACCGTGATTGGGTACAATAGTAATTTAATTAGAATTGTGTTTTGTGGGGGTTGAAACTAAATGAATTAGATCGAAATGGGTTTCATATTTTATTGGAATTTTAATAAAACATAAAATTTTGTTATCTTGCAATTTGCAAGAGTAAATTTTCGATTTCTGAAATATTTTCTAAATTTATTTCAAATGGCAACTCATCATTGTAATATTTCGAAATTTTGTTTAGTTCCTCATAAAAGTCATGTGATTATACTGGGGTGTATAGTGTGAAGTTTACAAAATGTGAGAGAATTTTCAATGTCTCGAAGAGTGTTAAATGCTAGTGTATACGAAGTGTTTAGTTGGTTATAAATATCTTTAATAAATAAATTGTCGCCATTTTTTGTGCCGCTAATAGTCACATGCATGAGCTGTTTAATTTTTAATTTTAGAGTAACTTTATTTTGTCTGATAGTGTTGACAGTCTTGTTAAAATATTTTATTATTTGGTGACTAACGGAGTAATGATGTTTAATTTGCTTATTTAATTTAAATTGGTTTTCTTGTAGGTGATTTTAAATTTTTGTGTATCTTTTATTATCTTCATCTAAATTTCCTGTAATGGCTTTTACAACAGTTCCTAAACCATTGACTATACCTCGTCTTATCCGAGTGCGGGTGGATAAATGGCTGAATTTTTCATTCATATTGTTCTTTAGATATTCTATAATTTTGTTGTTATTTTCGAAGTCTTTCATAGTTATTTTGTCTATGTTTAGTGTCTCTATAAGATTTGTGTATTGTTTATTTAAGTTTTCATATTGTGATTTAAGTGGATGTAGGTCGTAATAGTGTACAAACGTGTGTTGTGTTCTTTGTAATTTTGCAGGTCCGAGATTAATTACCAAAAGTCCTGGATTGAGGGGCATGTTCTTCACATCTATTCCGTATGAGCACGGGAAGTAGATGGACCTGGAATTACGGACGGAATTTTTATTACCTATTTTAGTTTGCTTTTTGTCATTATTTTCTGTATCAATTTCAACTATTTTCAAATTTTTATAAATTGATCTCATTTTTTCTTTCTTACATTTTGAATTTTTTGTGTTATTTACCTTTCGTTTATTCTGAACATAAATTGTTTTTCGTAGTTCCGGAGTTCTTCGCGATTCTCATTAATTTTACTAATTGTTTTGTTTTCCTGCAACTTGTTATTAATATTTTTGTATACTAGTTCGGTTCTTTCTTTATGTTTTTCAAAATAATCCTGCGTTATTTGTTTTTCTAGTTCTATATCAAGAGGTGAGTTTGTTTCCAAATGGCCATTAATGATTTCGATAGGTTTTAAATTTATTGTACTATGGTTTGTGTTATTATATGCTAAAAGTCCAAGTGAACCTTTTCATCTATGGAATTATTTTTAAAATTTTCTTGCATGTTAAATAATCGAATGTGCTCTATTAGGGTGGAATGGAATCTTTCGACTAAACCGTTAGAATTTGGGTTTTGCGAGCAGGTGAAATGAATTTCGATTTTGTGTAGAATTAATAGTTCCTTTACAATACCGTTCCTAAATTCGAGTCCGTTGTCTGAAGTGATAAATTTTGGTATTCCGTGGTGTAAAAAGAAATGTGTTAATTTATTTTCGATCTCGACAGCATTTGTTGAGCTTACTCTGTATGCGTGTGCATATTTCGAGAAAGCGTCAATAATAGTAAGAAATTTAGCATTTTCTAATGTTAAAGTGTCTATGTGTAAAGTAGTGTCTAGTGGTTTATTAGGAGTAGGAATGATATTTAATTTTGGTTTAATAGCATTTCTTTAATATTTTGCAGCCAAACATACTTCACATTTGTTTATGTAATCTGTAAGGGCCAGTTGCATAAAGCGTTGTTAGCTGATCACGTATTTAACTACACATTGAAAGCATGGATATGTATCAAAAATACATTGGAAAAGAAGCCTTGTTAAAGTTAACAACGTGATTAAAGTTAACAATGCTTTATGCAACTGGGCCTAATAGTTTTTAATTGGTTAGGCCAGTAGTAGCGTTTTTTTTTTATTATTTTAATTTCAAGGGTACATCGACATCATGGGTCATTAGTACCCGGTACAGTAGGTTTACATTATATTATAGTAATGATATTTTTATACATTATAATGATTTGATTAGTATTGCATGATTTTATATGTATTGGGAGTGATTGATGTCGTTCAGGAATTTAAGTATTTTTTCAGTGTTTGTTTTGTCGTTTCCTAGGGCTTCGTGTAGGGTATTTGGTATGCTGATTTGTCTTCGTTGATTGATGAATTGAGGGCACTGGATTATTATGTGTTCAACCGTTAATGGTGTTCTGCATGTATCACATATTGGGGGGTCTGTTTTCTGAAGTATGTGTTGATGCGTTAATTTGATGTGTCCTATTCGAAGTCTAGTAATTGTCACTTGGTCTTTTTTATTTTCTGGTGTTACACATTTTTGGGTGTTCGTTTTTATGAGTCTTAATTTGTTGTTTGGCGTGTTTTCCCATTTTTTATTCCAATCTGCTGTTATTACTTTTTTTATTGTTTGGATGTGGTCTTTTATTGGTGTTGGTATATTGGTGGTTTCGGCTTGGATGGCTTGTTTGGCTGCTCTATCTGCTGCTTCGTTACCCTGAATACCTTTGTGGGATGGTATCCACATCAAGCTAATTTTGATGTTGTTGTCATTTAAGTTGTGGATGGTGTCTTGTATTTCTTGAATTATTGGTTCTCTTATATATAATTTCTTAGTGGCTTCGATGGAGCTAAGGGAGTCAGTGCATAATACAAAACTTCGTCCACGATGGCTATCTTTGTTGATGGTTTGTAAAGCTTTCAGAATGCAGTACGCTTTAGCGGTGTTGATTGATATGTTGTCTGGAAGGTGGAATTTTGTCTCTTCGTCGTCGATTATTATTGACCCTCTCGTGGCTGTCTCGATCTTAGTGCCGTCAGAGAAGATTTGTTTGTGCGTGGGTATGTTATTACATATTTTTTGAAATTCTTCCCGATATATGTTGTCTGGTGTGTCGCTCTTCTTGTATTTAGCCAGGTTGAGGATATAGTTGGGTGGTGTTTTTATCCATGGGGGGATTTGATCTGTATAGGATTGTTCTAGGAGTGGTATGTCAAGGTTGAGGTTGTGTAAGATGGAATTTATTTTTTGTTGTGATGGTGTGTTGGGAGGAATTTTCTGGTTATTTTGGTAGATGTATTTGTAGGCCAGGTTTCTTGGGTTTCTGGCTAGTTTTGTTATATAGGATAGGGTTAGTTGGTATCTCCGACTTTCGAGTGGAATAATTCCAGACTCACATAACATACTGACAACTGGACTCGTTCTGTAAGCGCCTATTGCTGTTCTTATTGCCGCGTTCTGAATGGTGTCTAATATGTTTAGATTGGTTTTTTTGGCGGTTTGGTATACTATCGACCCGTAATCTATTTTTGCCCTTATCATTGTCGTATATATTTTAAGTAAAATATCTCGGTGTGATCCCCATTTGTTGTGGCTTAGACATTTTATGACATTGAGGTTTTTCCAGCATTCTTTTTTGATGTTCAGAATATGTTGTTTCCATGTTAAATGGGTGTCAAATATCATTCCTAAGAATTTTATGTTGTTTGCATAATTAATTGTTCTCCCATTTATTTTAATTATTGGTTTGGTTACTGGGACGAGTCGTCTTGTAAATAGTACCATGTTTGTTTTTTCTTGTGATAGTTGGAAACCAGTTGTTTTTGTCTATTCTTGTAGTTTATTTATTGCAATTTGTAGTTCCTTTTTAATTGTATTCGTGTTTTTATTTTTGTAATAAATGGCTAAGTCATCTGCAAATAGTGAGGTTTTTATATAGTTTGGTATGGCATCCGTTATTTTGTTAATTGCTATAAGGAATAATGTCACGCTAAGGATTTCTCCTTGCGGTAATCCATTTTGCTGTAGTCTCTGGGTGGATAGGTGTTCATTGAATCTTACTTTAAATTTTCTGTTGCTTAGGAAGTTTTTAGTGTAATTTAGTATATTGCCGTCTAGTTTATATTATTTGAGTGTTTTAAGGACATGGTATTTCCAGACTGTACCATAGGCTTTGGTAATGTCAAAGAATATGGCAGCACAGTACTGTTTTTCTTTGAATGCGTGATGTATTTCAGAGTTGATGGCTATTAGCTGATCTATGGTGGATCTTCCGTGTCTGAAGCCGCTTTGTATCTTGTTTAATATGTTGTTTTTTCTAAGTACCATAGCAGTCTCTGATTGATAATTTTTTGTAATATCTTACTTAAGCAGTTTGTGAGAGAGATGGGTCTGTAGTTTTGTGTATTGGTTTTGTCTTTATTTGGTTTGAGTATTGGAATCGTTATGGCTTCTTTCCATTGATTGGGGAAAGTGTTTTTCGTCCAGATGTTGTTGTATATTTGTGTCAGGTAATCTATTGTTTCATCTGGAAGGTGTTTTATAAGTTCATATATGATTCCGTCTGGTCCTGGGGACGTTGGTTGTTTTAATTCTTGTATCGTTAGTAAAACTTCATTTTTTGTGATCGGTTTGTTGATTTCGTTTCTGTCTTTGTTATTTGTTATAAATGGTACTTTTTCGGCTTTGTTTTTATACGTGATGAACTCTGGGGAATAGTTTTCATCGCTTGAGTTTTTATGAAACTGATTTGCTAGTACCTCGCTGATATCTGGTGTGTTAAACATAATTTCGTCGTTTTTACCTTCCGTCACCTTTAGGTAAGGAAGGTATTGTCTTTGGTCAAAAATTTCGATGGTGAGTTTTTAATGAATAAGCACGTTTTAAGGTCCCTAGAATACGATTTTACTATTTTTACGATGATGTCTGTATGTGTATGTGTGTGTGTGTGTGTATGTATGTATGTATGTATGTGTGTCCGTGTGTGTGTGTGTGTGTGTGTGTGTGTGTGTGTGTGTGTGTGTGTGTGTGTGTGTGTAACAAAATTTTCGTCTGCGATAACTCTAATACTACAACTCCAAAAATTATAATTCTTTCGTATTCCTCTTCGTTGCATCCATATGAAGAGCTGATTAGATTTTGGTTATAATTGGTCAACCGGAAGTACCCTAATTTGAAGATTTTAACAGTTTTTCTTGAAAAAACGATGTTAAATATCATTTTTTCAGATTTAATGTTATTATAAATATTAAAGAACATTGTATTCTCTATTCGATTTCACTGCATTTTATACTTTATATTAAATTGATATAGAGTTATAAAATTATAAAGAAATTAAACTTCATATATTAGCCAGCTATGCTAGAAACAGCTACTATTAAGAAAATTCAGATTGAAAGATGTCAGTGTCAAGTGCAATTGACATATTCGTAGTATATTTGTGTTAGGATCATTTTGCTCGAAATTATCTGTATGGAATTAGTATAAAAAACATACAACTGTCAAAAGATAATGTACATACAAGAAATTTAGAATCTTTTGCAAGGAACTTTCTGTATGGATTTTATAGAAAATACAAACGGATTTACGAAAATTCTACCGGTAGATACCGCATCTATCGACTGTGTTCAAAAGCATGAGTGGTAAAATGTTACCGTGTTCGAAAATTGTTCAATATCGACCAGATCCATCTATCGGATTCATGAAGAATCTAATCTCAAAAAAGGTAGTGATGCAAAGCAAAGCGCGCGTTAAAAGTGGAAATGTGTTCAAAGTAGGGCTCTGCTCAGTTTGTTAACTTCGTCAAATTTCTAACCTGTTTTAAATTTTCAGATTTTTTCGTAGGTTATGGATCTACCCTGTTTACTAGTTGCGTTCTTAAAATATCAATTCCGGTAGCTATAACCTGATAAAAACTGTTTACTGGTAACAGTTCGCCGGTAGAATTTTCGTAAATACGTCATATAACAGACGGAAGGTAATGTGCTGGCCACATCAGATTTTTACCTTCCGTCACCTTTAGGTAAGGAAGGTATTGTCTTTGGTCAAAAAATTCGGTAGTGAGTTTTTGATGAATAAGCACGTTTTAGGGTCCCTAGAATACGATTTTACTATTTTTACGATGATGTCTGTATGTGTGTGTGTGTGTATGTATGTGTGTCTGTGTGTGTGTGTGTGTGTGTGTGTAACAAAATTTTCGTCTACGATAACTTCCGTACTACAATTCTAAAAATTATAATTCTTTCGTATTTCTCTTCGTTACATCCATGTGAAGAGCTGATTAGATTTTGGTTAGAATTGGACAACCGGAAGTACCCTCATTTGAAGATTTTAACAGTTTTTCTTGAAAAAACTATGTTAAATATCATTTTTTCACATTTAATGTTATTATAAATATTAAAGAATATTTTATTCTCTATACGATTTGACTGCATTTTATACTTAATATTAAACGGATACAGAGTTAAAAAATTATAAAGAAATTAAATTTCATAAAGTAGCCATAGCTATGGAAACAGCTACTATACTAAGAAAATTTTGATTGAAAGATGTCAGTGTCAAGTGAAATTGACATAAGGTACGTTCTATCGGTGTCAGAAATATTCCTACAAGAATAAGAATATTCTTAAAGCAATAGAACGCTCAGTGGTAAATAACTGTCAAGTAAAAAATAAATACGATAGAAGAGTGGGAGTGTTTATGTGTTATTGTTAGTTAACAACTAAAGCTAACTTTGTATGTTTATTTTGGATCTTCAAAATGTTGTTATTACAGAGATTATAATTATATAAAAATATATTAAATAATAAAAATGTAAAGGAGGTATTTCTTTGAGCACAGTCTAATCTGAACATTGACAAATGTAACAGAAAGGTACGCGCGACAGTCGGCTAGTACAATTTTGAATTTATCTCCAATCTATATATCTTCCAACCAGTGCTTCCAGCTCTGAAGTTGGAATGATTCGTAGGAATATTCAGATTTTTTTGACGCAAAAGAACGATCATTGAGGTTCTACTAGAAGAAGTAGTAAGATTTCTGACACCGATGGAACGTACCTATAGTGTGTTTGTCTTATATTTTACTGGAAATATAGGATCTTTTGCTATAAATTTTCTGTATGGAATTTGCATAAAATACATGCAACTGCCGGAAAGTAAAGTACAAGAAATATAATCTTTAGCAAGGAAATTTCTGTATGAAATTTGTGCAAAATACATAGAACTGACGGAAGGTAATGTGCTGGCCACATCAGATTTTTTATTATTGTGTTCGTGTATGAGTAGGTATTCTTTCCTCTTATTTTTCTTATTTTATCCCATATGTCTTTTGCTGGTGTGTTTGGTGTAATTGTTGAAATGTAGTTTTGCCAAGATGTTTTTACCTTCCGTCACCTTTAGGTAAGGAAGGTATTGTCTTTGGTCAAAAAATTCGATGATGAGTTTTTACTCAATAAGCACGTTTTAGAGTCCCTAGAATACGAATTTACTATTTTTACGATGATGTCTGTATGTGTGTGTGTGTGTGTGTGTGTGTGTGTGTGGATGTGTGTGTGTGTGTGGATGTGTGGATGTGTGTGTGTAACAAAATTTTCGTCTGCGATAACTCTAATACTACAGTTACAAAAATTATAATTTTTTCGTATACTTCTTCGTTACATCCATAGGAAGAGCTGATTAGATTTTGGTTACAATTGGTCAACCGGAAGTACCATCATTTGAAGATTTTAACAGTTTTTCTTGATAAAACTATGTTAAATATAATTTTTTCACATTTGATGTTATTATAAATATTAAAGAATATTTTATTCTCTATACGATTTGACTGCATTTTATACTTAATATTAAATGGATATTGAATTAAAAAATTATAAAGAAATTAAATTTCATAAAGTAGCCATACCTGTGGAAACAACTACTATATTAAGAAAATTCTGATTGAAAGATGTCAGTGTCAAGTGAAATTGACATAGTGTGTCTGTTTTATAATTTTACTGGAAATATAGGATCTTTTGCTTTCTCTATGGAATTTGTATAAAATACGTACAACTGCTTTAAGGTAATGTACAAGAAATAATAATAATAAATCTTTTTTTCTGCAGATACATTACACTGTATATAGAAAACGTCACAAAATAATAATTTTCTGTATGAAATTTGCATAAAATACATGCAACTGCCGGAAGCTAATGTACAAGAAATAGAATATTTAATTTAGCAAGGAACTTTCCGTATGAAATTTGTACAAAATATATAGAACTGACGGAAGGTAATGTGCTGGCCACATCAGATTTTTTTGGATTGTAGGATAGTTAGCCTGCTATATGCTTTTGCTCTCTTTAATTTTATTAAGTTTTCTGTCGTTTTCCTTTTTTGTATTCGTTTAGGGCTCTTTTGTTCATTTTTATTGCTTCTTGGCACTTTTCGTTCCACCACGTTACTTTCCTTTTCTGTTTTGTAATTTTTATTCTTTTTAGGGCTACATTTGCTGCTTCTGTAATTGTATCAGTTATTGTTTTTACTTGTGTATTTATTGTATCTGTATGTGGTGGGTTTTTTATTTTTGCCAAGTGGGTGAACAGTTGCCAGTCTGCATTATTTGTTGACCATCTAGTGGCAGTTGTTTGTATTATTTGTTCTGTTCTTGTGGGATAAGTTATTTTTATGGGTAAGTGGTTTCCTACGAAGGAGAAAGGGAGGACTGTCCAGTCAAGATTTGGGGCTAAGGATGGGTCACAAATTCTTAGATCTATTGCTGAGAAGTTGCCTGTTCTTGAGCAGAAATGGGTGCTTGATCCATCGTTTAGCATTATAAGTTTGTTATTTGTATTTATTATATTTTCTATATCTATTCCGCGCCTGTTTGTGTCTCCGCAGCCCCATACTCTGTTGTGCGCGTTAAAGTCACCTGAAATAATGAATGGTGGTTGAAGTTGTTGAATTAAGCGTTCTATTTCTAGAGTGCTTATTTGTTTATTGGGTGGTAAGTAAAGAGAGCATAATGTTGTTTTTTCTGGTATGTGCTTCTAGAGTTGTGTTAAGTGGTATTTCTTGTGCGTGTGAAGAATTATGTACCAATATTGCGACTTCGCCACTGGCGTTATTATTGTTTTGTCTGTCTTTTCTAAAACATTTAAAATTTCTGAAATTTGTTTTATGGTGTGTGTGAAGTCGGGATTCTTGTATACATATGTATTGTGGATTGGTTTCTGTTATGATTTTTTGTAATTCAGCTAAGTGTGTGTGGATACCGTTTGGGTTCCACTGTATAATACACATATTTTGTTTACTTTTATTGGTGATCTTCTTTTTGTTGTTCTTCTTCGTCTAAAATTTGTTGTTGTAGGTGTTTGTGTAGCCTTGTAAATCGATTTTTTATTATTTTACGTTGTAGTTATGGGTATAGATCATTTATCATCTGTATTAATTGTTTTGTATCTGTTGTGTATTCTCGTGTAATAGCTAATGGGTCCATACTACCATGGGCATTTTCAATTAAATCTTCGAATCTTTCATAATTTAATACATATTTTTCTGGGTTGTTTGTTATTTCTGGTCTTAAATTTTGTATTAGTTCTTCTGTGCTAAGATTGTATGTTGGATTTGCGGATCTAGGTTTTCTATTTTTTCTTGTTTCTATACCAGTATTTTTTGAGTTTTCCTGTGTTTGTGTTGATACTAAGTTTTCTGTATTGTTTGTGTCATCGTTATCGTTTGTTCTTTTTAGTTTATTTGTGTTGGAGTTAGTTGCTGAGTATCTACTCTGTCGCCCTATTTCATTTTCACTTACTTCGTTAGGTTTTTTGTATAGTAATTCTAGGGAAATTGTAGTTGTTTCTGGTTGGGATAGTGTTTCGAATAAGTACGTTTGTGGTTTAGGTGATTGTGTAGGTTATGATTGGGAGAGGTTTGTTTGTGCCTGTGTTTGAAATTGTGGAAATATTTGGAACTGTGAATGTGTTTGTATTTTTTGGGTTATTTCTGGTTGAGATGAAATATTTGTGGTTGTATTTGCGGGGATTTGTGATTGTGCCTGGCACTGTACTGTTGTGTGTCCTTGTTTTTTACAAATGAAGCAGGTTGGCGTGTCTCCTGTTATGAATATTCTATATTCTGTGTTGTCGTGTATTATGAGGAGTGACTCTGGTATTTTTGTATTTTCTTTTTCAGCTATATATGTTTGTCGTCGGAAGCTTAGTATATAACTGTATTCATTTTCCTGGAATCGTGCTCTTAAGAATGATACTGGAGATACTAATTTGAGATTTTGTTGTTTGAGTGTATTTTCTATTATATGGTGGGGTATGGAAGGACATACATTTGAGATTATTATTCTTTTAGTAGGAGTGATTAGGCGTCTGATTTCAATTGTTTTATTTTCTACCTGTATTTCTTTGTGGGTTGATAGATTGTTTACTATTTCTTTAGAGTTTAGGTAAATACAGATTCTGTTATGTGATATGCGTGATGCAAAGATAATATTTTTTGGTTGAACGATACTTCCTATTGCTACTATATATGATTTTAATTGTATTTCATGTATTGCATTCATAATAATCGCTTGACCTTTGGATGGGATTAAGTTGTCATTTTTATTGTTTTTTAGTGTGTCGGCGAAACTGTTTGCTATTTGTTTAGTTTGGTTTTCTGGATTTATCATGTTTGGTGAGGATCGTGTAGATGGTACTGTGTTTGAGTGTATACTCATGTTTGTTTTTTCTTTGTTTTGCGCTGTATTATCAACATAGTAGATTTTGTCTACTAAATGATAGATGTCTCGCTTGTTGTTGGAAGTAGGGTTTTTTATGTGTCCTTGTGTCTAAGTATGTTACTGAGCTGGTGTATGATTTGGAATTTTGAATATGAAAATATGATTAATATGAAGGGTGAGTTGGATTGAATTTTTATTATTTCGGATGTAATGAGTTTATGGGAGGGATGGGATAATTATGAAAATTAATTGTTGGCTAAATACCTTAGTTTTGGATGTCAAATTTTCACTATTACAATTCGCATTTGCACTGTACTAATTGACCTCGAAGGTGTGTAACGTTTTTTAATTTGTGTATGGGTCTCATTTATTCCTCGATGATTTGTTTTCCTTCGTGGTAATTCGTGATGACTTGTTGAATTTCGTCTTCTTGTTCTATATCTATTAATTATGTATTACTTTTGATAAATTTAATTTCTGAATTTTTTAAATATTTTTGAAGTGCATTAGTGAATTGTTCATGAATGGGATTTTCAAAATAGAGATAATATGTAGCATTAAAATCAACAATGTCCAGTTCGAAGTTTGTTTCAGATATTTGAACGTAAAGATAGAGAGATATAAAGATTTGATTTTTGCCAAAGTTTACTGGGGATTCGGTAATTGTTATGCCAACAACGGGACTTTCAGGGTTTCAATGAATTGTTTAGTCGGTTTCAGGATCTTTTTGTTCCTCTTCGTCGGGGTTTACTATTAAAGATTGTGTGTCGTTATCAGGGTTAAAATTTTTATTAAAGTTTTCAATGTAATCAAGAAGATTTTGAGTGCCTGCATCTAGTGTGTTAGTTACATTTAATTCTATTCTCGAAAGAGCATCTGTGTTTGTGTTCAGCTTGCCCTTTTTGTATACTACTTCATAATCGTAATCTTTAAGCTTAGTTTGCATTAGTTTGGAATGTGGATCATTTAATGACTGAAGGTATAGCAAAGTTTATGGTCGGTAATAATTTTGAATTTTCTTCCAAAAATGTAATGTCTAAAATATTTAGTAGCCCATACAACGGCAAGTAATTCTTTTTCGGTTGTGCTGTAATTTTTTTCAGTATCGTTCAACGTCCTGCTAGCATATGCAATAGGAAGGTCGGAACCGATAGTGCCTTGCGATAACACAGCGTCAATGGCATAGTCACTCGCATCTGTAGTAACGTTAAATGTTTTTGTATAGTCTGGGTTTTGGAGTATTAGTTCATTTATCAGAAGATTTTTACAAGTATTGAAGCACTGAATGTACTCAGGATCTTTGTACTTTACTTTAGAGTCTTTCTTTAAACATTTGGTGATGGGTTTGGTTAGATGTGCAAAGTTTTTTATGAATCGTCTTTAGTATCCCAAGAGTCCTAAAAATGCCTTTATTTGTGTAGTCGTTTTGGGGATTGGATAATTTTGAATAGCGCTGAGTTTATTCGGCTTAGGTTTAGCACCTTCTGGGGTTACTACGTGTCCAAGATACTCTACTTCGGTTTGTAAAAATTCCGATTTGTCAAGTTGTATTTTTAGGTTAGCTTTCTTTAATCGATTACGTCATCCAAATATACAAGGCAAATTTTGTTAACTAAATATCTAAGAACGTTATCCATTACTGTCTGAAAGGTGGCGGGTGCATTTTTTAGTCCGAATGGCATCCGTAAAAATTCATAGTGTCCGTTGTCAATGTTAAAAGCTGTTTTCTGTATGTCTTTTCCATCCATTTCAATTTGGTGGAAACCAGATGATAAGTCCAGTGTGGAAAAATATTGGCAGCGTCCTAGTTTGTCGAGTAGGTCAATTATGTTAGGTAAGTACTTGTCGTCAATAGTTTTTTCCGTTTACCTGATGCATCTAGTTTTTTTGGGGACTACCCAAATGGGAGAGTACCATGGAGAGTTAGAGGGACGGATTATATTTTGTTTTAACATTTTTACCTTCCGTCACCTTTAGGTGAGGAAGGTATTGTCTTTGGTCAAAAAAATCGGTGGTGAGTTTTTAATGAATAAGCACGTTTTAAGGTCCCTAGAATACGATTTTACTATTTTTACGATGATGTCTGTATGTGTGTGTATGTGTGGATGTGTGTGTATGTGTGTTTGTAATAAAATTTTCGTCTACGATAACTCTAATACTACAATCCCAAAAATTATAATTCTTTGGTATTCCTCTTCGTTGCATTCATATGAAGAGCTGATTAGATTTTGGTTATATTTGGTCAACCGGAAGTACACTCATTTGAAGATTTTAACAGTTTTTCTTGAAAAAACGATGTTAAATATCATTTTTTCACATTTAATGTTATTACAAATATTAAAGAACATTGTATTCTCTATATGATTTGACTGCATTGTATACTTCATATTAACTGTATATAGAGTTATAAAATTTATAAAGAAATTAAATTTCATAAATTAGCCAGCTATGCTAGAAACAGCTATTATAGCTGTATTCTTTTTGGACAAAATCTCAGCTCATCTCACATCACTTCAGATAAACTCAGGAAATCGTTGTTCTTTTTGACACAACTGATCTGATTTGTTATAAGTAAACTCACTTCGCCTCTTTCCGATGCTACACTACCAGTTTACAAAACTCAAAATGATTTGAAACACCAGTTTGCAGTTCAAGGTTATATAATACAACAAATTTTATATTCACATATACTTACGGTTATATATTTTCAACATTATCAATTTTTCGTTTATAAACATTATCATAGATCAGAAAATAAGTCAATTTTGACAGCTGCTACAGTACATACTATCGGTAAAGAAGAAAGTGATAAAATAGAATTAAACTTGTTCTTTTTGCACACATCACAACTCACTTCATCTCAACTCAGTTGTGTAATGAGCAGAGTTACAATTGGGGCAAAAAGAATACAGCTTATATTAAGAAAATTCTGATTGAAAGATGTCAGTGTCAAGTGCAATTAACATATTCGTAGTATATTTGCATTATAATTTTACTCGAAATATAGGATCTTTTTGCTCGAAACTTTTTGTATGGAATGTGTATAAAATACATACAAGTGTCGAAAGGTAATGTACATACAAGAAATTTAGAATCTTTTGCAAGGAACTTTCTGTATGGATTTTATAGAAAATACATAAGCATTTACGAAAATTCTACCGATAGATACCGCATCTACCGACTGTGTTCGAAAACACGAGTGGTAAAAAGTTACCGTGTTCGAAATTTGTTCAACATTACCAGATCCATCTACCGGATTCAAGAAGAATTTAATCTCAAAAAAAGGCTGTGATGCAAAGCGCTAGCGCACGCTTTAAAATTGGAAATGTGTTCAAAGTAGGACTCTGCTCAGTTTGTTAACTACGTCAAATTTCTAACCTGTTTTAAATTTTCAAATTTTTTCATAGGTTGTGAATCTACCCTGTTTACCACTTGCGTTCTTAAAATATGGATACCGGTAGCTATAACCTGATAAAAAGTTGTTTACCGGTAACAGTTCACCGGTAGAATTTTCGTAAATACCTCATATAACTGACGGAAGGTAATGTGCTGGCCACATCAGATTTTTTGGATTTGGGTTTGAACTTCTTGTCTGTGAATTTAGAGGTATCAATATGTTTTGGCATAGACAGATATTTCATCCAATTAATTTGGTAATTTTGTATTGTAGTCAAACAGTCGGGAATAGTTATGTCGTTTATTTTTGTTTCTGGAATAAACACTTCGCCATTTTCGATGTTATGAATAAAGAGTTTAGATAATTTTTCGGAAGGACTTTTATATAGTGTGATTTAGGGAGAATTTGGTGATAATGAATTTTGATTTCTTGATTTGGTGTAGTTATTTTGTCATTAACCAAATCAATACTAGCATTTAATATTTAAATTGTCTACTCCTAAAAGAATGTCAATTTTTTTATGAAAGTCGAATAAATGATACTTTAGTAACATATTAGGAGAATTAAATAATTTGTTGCTGGTTTTTGGGATTATGAATGAACGCGTGCTACCAGTTCAAAGCTTTCAAGTTTAATTCAGGGAAAACTATGAATGGTAATTCACTATGATTATGGATTACATTCATAAGTTCGATGTTTGTTCCGAGGCTGGTGTTGGAAAAAACTCGTCCTGATCGGGTTCAGTAACGTAGTAATTGGGGTTTAAATCATTCTCGGAATAGTCTACATTATGATCGTCAGTTTCTGGCTCTACATTTACATAATCATCTATTTCGGTTGTAAATCATTCCTCTGTTATGTAGTTAGGTCTGTTTTGAGACGGGTAGAATTGTTGTAGACGATAGGATTGGATGTCGCGCGTGGTGTCATCGACTGCCTAGTGCTGATACTCATAGGTGTCGGTTTGGGGGCTTTATAGTTAGGGTTTGGTTTGAAGACGTTTTGTTGGAATTGATTATTGGGTTTAGCTATTTCATTGTTAGGGTATTGAGTACTGAATGGTTTCTTAAGTTATTGGTTTGTAGGGAATTGATTATGATTTGGTTTATAAATATGGTTAGTGGATGGAATAAGTCTATATGTTAGTTGTGCGTGTTGTGTTTGTTTATATTGCGTGTGTTTGTTCTGTTTTTGTCTATGTGATTGCTGTGAATTATTTTTGTGTTGAAAATGTGTATGTGTACGACTCTGTGTTTCAAGTTGAAAGTCGTTAGTTTACATATTTAATACAGTGTTCATGTCTTTTGGATCTTTGGTCCTCATGAGAGTACCAAGTGGATCTTTAAGTCCACGTAATAAAATTCTGAGTGCATAATTTTTGAAATATTCGATTAAGACGGGTCTAGCGAGTATAGTAACTTGATTGTTTATGTAGGAAATTTGTAAGTTTAGGATATCTTGTACACGGTTATAAAATTCAAAAGCTGTTTCGTTTTCTTGTATTAACTCGGTACTTTCGATAGTTAATGTGTACATATCTCTTTTGTCAGAGTAGGTGTTAAGTAGGGCTTTTTTTAAATCTTCCCACTTTTTAATTGTGGTGCTAGCGATGTTTACTGCTGCATCACCTTTAATTTTTGAAAGAATGCTTGACATTGAAAATTGGTTTTGGAAATCGTCAAGATCAACCAAATTATAAAATTTGTTGACAAGTTTTTTGCATATTTCCAAAAATCTGGATAATATCTTACTGTCGCGTGGCAAAAAAAACCGGACACCAAAAAAAAATCTTTTTCGACCTCTAATAAAGTAAATATGGGTTTATTTATATATTTTTTGTTGTGAAATGGTCTATTGATATCTATAGTAAGATTAGAAAATAAAAACAGTGTAGGGAACACAATATTTATTAAAATAAAATTTAAAAACCTAGAAATGAACAAAATGAACAAAAAAATTTTGTGCTTATTTAAAATGTTTGAAGCAATGTTATTACTTTATTAGCAATATTAATAATGTGTGTTGCCTCCCCGGACTCTAATAACTTATAACATACGGCGTGGTAAACTTTCTAAACAATTGACGATCTCTTTTTGGCGAATGTTATCCCATTCTTCCCAAAAAGCTATTCTTAGCTGGTCAATCGTTTCTGATATTAGTTGCCGGCGCCGAACACGTCTCCCTAACATATCCCAGATGTTTTCAATCGGATTTAAATCAGGGCTACGTGCTGGCCACCATAGTCGCCGAATGTCGACTTCGTTTAAATATTGGACGACTATCTGTGCAACGTGTGGACGCGCATTATCATGGATTAAAAGAAAGTTTTCGCCAACAAATGGAGCAAATGGTAACACATGATCCATTAAACATTCGGTTATATACCGATCAGCCGTCAAAGCACCATTTTCCACCAGGACCAGCTCTGTATGTGCAGTCAAAGAAATTCCAGCCCATACCATTATACTGCCACTACCAAATGGTGTTCTTGGGGATATGCAGCTTTCTAAAAATCGTTCGCCTGGCCTTCTCCACACGCGTTCTCCTCCATCTGGTGATCTTAGACAGAAACGGGATTCATCAGTGAACAAAACGGAGCTCCATTGTTCCATTGTCCAATCCCTATGTTCACGCGCAAAACGTAGACGCTCTCTACGATGTGCTGCGAGCAAAGCTGGGCAAGCAGCAGGCCTCCTGGAGCTCAAACCGTTTTCCCGCAACCTTCGGCGAACGGTTCGTGCAGAAATATCAGTTCCATAAGCATCAGCCATTACACTAGAAACAATAGTTGATGGTATACCTCGATCGCGTAGTACACATAACGTTAATAAACGATCTTCTCGGGGGTTTGTGATGCGTGATCTTCCTGATTCCAGTCTTCTGGTGTACTGCCCAGTTTGACGATAACGTTAGATTGCATCTTGGACAGTACTTTTTGGTACATTCAAAGCTTCGGCGATATAACGTATACTACGACCATCTCTGTTTAAAGCTACTGCTTGAGCAATAATTTCAGGTCGTATTTTAGAAAAAATATCACAATCAGCAATACGAGATCTGACAATACAATAAACAACATGCTAAGAGTCACTAAGCAACGGGAATTGATCCATTTGTTAGAAATATTGATTTTTGATTTTCAACATTTTTACCCGAATTTACTTTTTTTCCATATTTCTTTATAAATAAAGTGATTGTTCCATATTTTTCAATTTTTAATCTTACTTTAGATATCACTGCTTCATTCCATAACAAAAAAATCTGATGTGGCCAGCACATTACCTTCCGTCAGTTCTATGTATTTTGTACAAATTTCATATGGAAAGTTCCTTGCTAAATTTAATATTCTATTTCTTGTACATTACCTTCAGGTAGTTGCATGTATTTTATGCAAATTTCATACAGAAAATTATTACTTTTTGACGTTTTCTATATACAGTGTAATGTATCTGCAGAAATTAAAGATTTATTATTATTATTTCTTGTACATTACCTTAAAGCAATTGTATTTCCAGTAAAATTATAAGGCAAACACGCTGTCAATTTCACTTGACACTGACATCTTTCAATCAGAATTTTCTTAATATAGTAGCTGTTTCCATAGCTATGGCTACTTTATGAAATTTAATTTCTTTATAATTACCTCTCGCTAAGAGAGGTATTGTATTCATGCTAAAAATCGCATATCCAGATTTTAGTGAATAAGCATGTTTTAAGGTCCCTAGAATCCGATTATAACATTTTTACGATGATGTCCGTGTGTGTGTGTGTGTGTGTGTGTGTGTGTGTGTGTGTATGTGTGTGTGTGTAGATGTGTGTGTGTGTGTGTGTGTGTGTGTGTGTGTGTGTGTGGATGTTGGATTCACCATAACTCAAATACTATAAGACTTAAGACATTTTTAACTACGGATTCCTCAATCTAACAATAATGGGAAAAGTTGATTAAGTTTTGGTAACAATTGGACAACCGGAAGTAGTAATTACAAGAAAAAAATCATCTAAATATTATTTATTGAACATTTATGTAAATACTTATATTAAAGAATGTTAAATTCTTTATTCGATAAATATAAATTCATTATTATATCTTCTATAGATTTAGAGATAAATAAATGCATATAAAATAATTTGATGTAAAAATTCTCAAATCAAACTACTTCAAGGCTAGAAATTCAAATGTTTGTAATTGACACATAAATGTCACTGTCAAAAATATTTGTATGCCGCTGTCAAAAATATTTGTACATTATTATGAAGATTATGAAAATAAAAAAATCTGATGTGGCCAGCACATTACCTTCCGTCAGTTCTATGTATTTTGTATAAATTTCATACAGAAAGTTCCTTGCTAAATTAAATATTCTATTTCTTGTACATTACCTTCCGGCAGTTGAATGTATTTTATGCAAATTTCATACAGAAAATTATTATTTTGTGACGTTTTCTATATACAGTGTAATGTATCTGCAGAAATAAAAGATTTATTATTATTATTTCTTGTACATTACCTTAAAGCAGTTGTATGTATTTTATACAAATTCCATACAGAAAGCAAAAGATCCTATATTTCCCGTAAAATTATAAGACAAACACACTATCTCAATTTCACTTGACACTGACATCTTTCAATCAGAAATTTCTTAATATAGTAGCTGTTTTCATAGCTATGGCTACTTTATGAAATTTAATTTCTTTATAATTTTTTAACTCTATATCCATTTAATATTAAGTATAAAATGCAGTCAAATCGTATAGAGAATAAAATATTCTTCAATATTATTATTATCAAATGTGACAAAAATATATTTATCATAGTTTTTTTAAGAAAAACTGTTAAAATCTTCAAATGATGGTACTTCCGGTTGACCAATTGTAACCAAAATCTAATCAGCTCTTCATATGGATGTAACGAAGAAGTATACGAAAAAATTATAATTTTTGTAACTGTAGTATTAGAGTTATCGCAGACGAAAATTTTGTCACACACACACACACACACACACACACACACACACACACACACACACACACACACACACACACACACACACACACACACACACACACACACATCCACACACACACACACACACATACATACAGACATCATCGTAAAAATAGTAAATTCGGATTCTAGGGACCCAAAAACGTGTTTATTGATTAAAAACTCATCATCGAATTTTTTGACCAAAGACAATACCTTCCTTACCTAAAGGTGACGGAAGGTAAAAATCACAAATAAACCCATATTTATTACATTACAAGTCAATACAATATTATTTTTTTTGGTGTCCGGTTTTTTTTGGCCACGAGTGTATATATATATATATATATATATATATATATATATATATATATATATATATATATATATATATATATATATATATATATATATATAAATAAACAGTATTGAAAGCATCCAACGTAAATTTATGTCGGCCTTAAATTGAAATTTCCAAATAATGCTGTCCCTCTAGTTACTTTACAAAAACGTATGACATTTTTATGCAAAATTGTAAACAATTGTATAGACAGTCCCATTCTTTTAAGTAAAATATCTTTGCATGTAGAGTGCCCGTCAGCTAAGAAAAAGCCATTTGCGTCATCAATAGATGCGCGAAGCAATGACGTAGACTCACAGATTTTGTAGGCAGTGGCGTGCCATCTTATTTTTTACCAAATAGCGAAAGCGCACTTCAGTTATTATTTTTTCTATTTATTTTAGTTGATTACCACAAATTATTGATAAATGACTTGTAAATTTGCTAGAGACATTTTTAAATACCTATTCACTACGTCTGCTTTGATTTTCATTTAGGAAGCACATTAGGCCATCACACGACGTAATTCCATAATAATACAAATACTTTCATATTATACACTTATTATAAAAATAGTATATTACTAAACGAGTACGAAGGATTATGATACGAAGATGACGTTTGCTTCCCGAGCCATAGGCCAGTGATGCAAATTAACCGAGTGAATAATGACCATAGTCCCGAATATACTACTAAAATTTCTCTACTCCTGTAAATTTGGAAATAACTTGAATAAATATTTTAGAAATTTTACAATTTATTGAAACAATATTCATCAGACAGAACATTAAATTGATTTTTTATTACTATTTAAACATGTATTTACACAATTTGTACAATTCATAGACGGGATGTTAATATCCATTGTTAAATTCAGTTTAGCACTTTTCAAAATGATAGAACACGGGCAATGACGAAATAGAATAAGAAAACAATTAAAATTAGTTTTGTATATATATATATATATATATATATATATATATATATATATATATATATATATATATATATATATATATATATATATATATATATATATATATATATTTGCACATTTATTTAAAAATAAATAAAATAACTATCACACACATATAATATATGAATGAAAAGTATAAAAGTATTGTACAAAAAAAATTATTTACAGAACATGAACTATAATTAGCCTCTGGCCTTTGGAAATAGGCTTTTTTAGACTTTGCACGATTCATCGTACCAGCCCATTTCTGTAGTATGACTACTGTGTAAGTACGTCTCATCGCAATAAATAATTTTTCGTCCTTCATTACGATATTCAACAATCTTCTCTAAAAAATTAATCTTTTAAGACGGATATCGTAAGATTCCACGAGCGCCTTACGGTTGTCTGGTGTGCGTTGCCAACTACAAAATAAAAAGTAAAATTTTATAACATTCATTATTACAGGTACCTTGAAGTAATTTTATATTTTAAATATATGTACCGGGGTCCCATAAAAATGTTACGGTAGCAATAATTTCTTTATTAATTAAGCAACCATAAAGAAATTTGGCAATGATAATTTAGCCATTTTCTAACTAACAAGTTTGTATTGTAAACTTTCAAAATAAAGAAAAATGTATTCTGTTGAACAAAACGTAATATTTACAAAAATTTTACAACACAAAACGGTAACACATTTAAACTAGCCTTATCATTAATGGCTGATACCACAAGCTTTGTTTTAACTAAAAGGCTGCTTTAAAAAATGTCAAATTCAAATTTCATTATTTAATTTCACCCAAGTTTAAAAAACGATTTAAAAAAATATTTGTTTGATTACAATCTATGGTCGGCTTTAAAATCATATTTTGATGAATTTAATGCGTAAAATATTTAAGAATTTTTACTTATACTTTATAGTAGGTTTCCTTTTTTCGAGAATATAAAAATCATATATTATTTCTCGAATACTTTTTATCTGGCCGGCAGTTATAATTCCTAATTTAGAAGATGTTCTTTGTCTTTTCCTAGTTGGGGATCGATAATATGTGGTTGAACCTGGGCATTCTACCATTTGCGATTCTTTCAAAACATTTTGATATGTAGATCTGGAGACTCCAGTTGCAGCCACAGTTCTTTCCCTGCAAAAATATTATTTATGTTAGTTAATTCTATTCTACTTCATAATTTCATATTTAATCTTATCAAAGAAAATATGAATAGGATTAGATTAGAATGCATTGTAATAAATAAAACTGGCATATCAAAATTTGTGTATTTTGAGAATTTAGGCCGTTCAAAATTTTGATTTAAATATTTTAGCTATGTTTATTACGTTCAACAGAGGCGAACTTTAAACTGATAGTAAATATAAATTATTAATTTAAAATTTAAATTATAAGGAAACAATAATTGAGTACGAACCTATGATTTTTTAAAGGAATAGTAATTCCTTCTTCAGCCTCCTTTTTCATAAAATTGCTCACATTAGCAACTAACTCTCGTCCTTGGCTACGTATAATTAAACCCCGTGTTCCAACTTTTTTCGGCGGCATCGCGCTCTGTATGTATGAATCAAAAATCACAATTATTGCGCAACACAGTGCCACTGGAATCAGCGTTCAAACACTAAAAAACAAATTAAGGTCCATATTATATCGAGTAATCGTTGGAACAAACGGAATTTTATATTATTTTAGTGCGACCCGACATTTCAGTCTCTCAACTAAGTTGATAATTAAAAACTTAATCACCCCTATTCTGTAAGAAAGTTGCTAAATCTTAGCAACATTTTTTATTAGCCAGCAGAAACAAATGTAAACTTTGTTATTTTCAAATTTTCTTCAGTGTTCGCAATTATTATTGGCTATTTGCTACAGCAATGTTACTAAGAGTTAGCGACTATATTACAGAATTGAGGTAACAAATAAAAAATATCGCATTGAAAATTGTAGTTTAATAAATTATTTCACATCCGTTTATTTCAAGGAACTTTATAAGCAACTTTTGTTCAAAGATTGAAATATCAGCCCTGATTATACTAACAATAACTTACAAATAATGAAATTGATTCAACTGTCCAATTATCACGTACACAAAAAAATCCCAAAAAGCACAAACGACTTGACACAAATCTATTTCATAAACACTCGATAAGGCAGAGGTAAACTGAAATATAACTAAATTATCAAGTTGTACTACTTATACCAAATACTTATCCCTTCTCTGCTCAAATCTTTAATTTTTCCCGGTTTGAAAACTTATGGAACATCACTGCGTTGTATACAAGACAATTGGATTCCGTTAATCTTTTGGACCTAATGGACTGTAATAACATAAGTAATCTTAAGTCGGTGTAATGGTCATGTAAAATTTCAGTGTAATTACATCTTTAATCTCTTCTGGTACCTATTAACTTTACTCTTACAGGTACAACATCTGCGTAAATTGTTTGGTAGAAATTAATCTGCAAAGCATAGTACAGTTTCTACATTTATTCTTAATACATTTATATTTACCTTTTTTAAAACCTAGAAATACACTTGATATGTTGATTAATCATATGATACTTCAAATGATACATTTTCATTAGAACTAAACGTCAGAATAAGACACGAACGACACTGGCGTACCACGTGAACAAGCTAAGTCGTCGCTATGACGACCAAGGGCAATGGCAAAAATTGGTTTCTACTAAAAGATATAAAACCAACGCAGCTATGTGTTCTATAGTGAATCGATTACAGTGTACTTTTAATAATATGATTGCTACGTATAGTGTAGGTCACCTGATATTTTTAATTGTTCGATTTTACGTTTAAATCTTTCTTCTTTTTTTTTCGCATACCTTTTCTAATCGTTAGATTTTATTTTTTAAATTCTCCATATGTTGTTATATACTCTGTCTAGCTAGAAATTTGTGTATTTTGTGTATATTGATACTGTGCTGTACTATTATTCAGCCTTGGCTTGTACCTTCTTTCATAATAAATAAATAAAATATAATAAAAAAATATATCATCACGGCATATTACTCATTGCTGAATGTGCCAATCTGCTTTGTACACAGATTTCGGTAATGATGAGACATTTGTACCGTGCGGGCGTTTACCAGGCGTCACCTCACGGGCACTCATTGCTGGCGTAGAAGGTGCACCACAGGGATCAGTTTTGTGCTATATAAAATTCGAAATATTTGGCGTCGGTCGGGATCGGACCCGGTTCCCCAGATTGGCGACCAGACACTCAGGCACACGTCCTTACTTTTTATATGATAAAAGTAAATACCGAAAACTATAATCTTGCTTTACACCAAAGACGATTTTAGCTCTTTTGGTTAAGTAGGTTTTAAAGAAAATTAAATTAATGCGAAATAGGAAAAATTAAATGAAAAACACGTATTACAATGTCCAATTATTGTAATACTTGTACTTTGTGTAACTCGCTTAAGGTTCGATTACGCAAACTGTACTCCTATTACAATAGGGACCATTGTTAACAGTAACACTTGTCTTTCAACATATTGTTGAAATATTGGAAAATTTAAAATAGTTATTGGCTCTTTTTTGCGTTTTATAGGCAATGATATTTTCTTCCAATAAGGTTAAATTTAAAAAATATACTTATTCTTTTCTGTTATAAAATTCTTTTTTGTTATAAAAAAATTAATAGGTATATTCTTGAATTTCTAGTAGAATATTTACATTTTGCTTTACAAATATATTCAGAAGCATTCGTTGTGTATAGTTTTACTTTTATTTCTCATAACACATGGTGCAGAGCCGAGCATTCGAGCATTTCCAGAAATAAAACAGCTAGTAGTGGCAACCCTAACAGTGCAACAACGGCAAAAGTGTATGCTATGTGTTCGCTTGGTAATTCTCCCGTCCCCAAACGAACATTTCGATCCCTTACAGCTCCCAAATGTATACAATGCCCGTCGACCATGAATTGATAGTTGCCAATACTAAGAAGAATGCGAATTCCTTTTATTTTACTCCTCTGATATAGTACAACGCACTAAAGGCTATTTTAAGTACATTTTTTGACAATAATATAATTCTACAATTATCTGTTAAATTTAGCGTTGGAGTCTTATTCCAACCACTGTAGGTTTGGAATCGACATATTACTATAATGATTGTGAATACAATGAATTTACACATATGCAAACGTGGCTTTAATCGATCAAATAAATTGAACTTTTATTGGTACAATATAATTTTGGATCAAAAGGTTTCGCTTTACACGTTCAAATTATATGAACTTTATTTTCTTATAAGTGCGCTACATAATTACATTTTATTTTGGTTTGACATTTCATCTATACGTTTATCGTTTAGCTTGTCTCTAGTGTGAGTTTTAATATTGCGCGGTCATTTTTCTTTACTGAAAATATTATGAAATTTAGTCAAAACAAAATCACATATAACATTTATAAAAAAATATTTATGTCAACATTACAAAATACAGTGTATGTAACCTATAATTTATTTCACGTAAGAAAATAGTGATGGGAAGATAGGAATAGTTTGATCTAGTTTTATGATTGGATAATATCGGGGTAGAAACAACAAGATCAAATTGCTACTATCTTCCCATCACTATTTTCTTACGTGAAATGAAGTATAGGATGAAATAATAGAAAATAAAAATAAATAAAATTTGAAGTACTTGACCTTGATATTTAGAATATGCCCGAAGTATGGATTTTTTTTTTTTTGATCAAGTGGTTTTAACAACGAACGTTCAAATTTCTTTGAGTTTGAAATATGTTAGATAGGAAATCCCATTTTGTCACAAGTACGAATTAAAGAATGTGTCTTGAAAATCATTGTTTTTCATTCGAATTACAATACAAAACAAACAAAAAAACTAGAAAATATGTAAAAATTTATTGGTTTCGAATGTTGTCATGTCCTGTTCGGTGCAGTGGATGATTTTTAAACTCTAGTTTTATAAAAAATCTTCTGAAACTTTTATGAACATTTTAGACAATTTTGGAAAATGTTAGAACCTTTTCGAACTTTCCAGAATATTTAAATAAACCTACACTGGGGATTTTTTTTACTTTAGCTGGTCAATAAATACAGTGAATTTAAAAATAATGTAGTGAGGATGTAAATCACAAAGCGCTTATTTTACTGTTGATAAAATAAAGAATAATTATTGCTTAATAAGAATTTTTCTTATCAAAAAATTACTAAATTTTTTACTACTCATCTATATTCCTGGCGGTTAATCAATTTAAACTTTAAACCACACCATACACAAAATTATATCAATAATTAAAACAAAAAAATACACTAATATGTAGTTTTCCTAGGGGAGGCCATGGCCATTCTAGGGGGGGGGAGGCTTTCCCTCCCTGCCCCCTCCTGGTTACGCCTATGCGATCGTCTAAAGTCAGGTTAAGTAATACTTAATTGAAGTATTTCAAAAAATACTATATGGCATAATTAAGAATATTTTATGCATATGGAGTAACTATTGAAGCATTGCCAGGGCGGAGTAGAGTTATGTTGATGCCGCATAAAAGCTAGATTCTTGTATCTTATACCATTTCAGCCATTTAGTATTGTAGAGAGAGCATAGGGCATACTTTTGAACTCTCTGATTGGCTGAAATTGGAGACAAGAGACAAGTTTATGCAATGCAGTGGCGGTGCGTCAGATGAGGCAGGTGAGGCCAGGCCTCACCTCTAAAATTCAAAACATTTGTAAAATTTTATTTTTCATTTAAAATGTGTTGAAGTAATACAAATCTACAATATTTGAACTCATAAACAATCATTGTTACTATAATATGCCAAATAAACATGCAAATAGTGTTATTTTCACGCGAATTTACACATAGAGGCCAAATTATACTGTCCTCACGGACAATAATAGCGCAATACATAAGTGCGAGTGAGACGGAACGATTTTACCCTCTCTACGCTCTACATCTACACTACTGCAGATGAGCCAAGCGATGAGTTGGCCTCTCACGTTTCGAGGAGAGGGCACGTAAGCGCTTACAACAGAAAATGCTTGTTTCAAACAAGTGTATTTGTATTATTTTCAATTAGTTTTTGTAAAAAAGGTTTAATAATTACTATTTATTGTTACTGTTGTTATTTTTTTGTTTTCATGTATTTGAAACTATCATTTATTTCTATTTTAATTGTACCTACTGTTACTTGTCACAGTTATTTAAATTAAACATTTGTACACAATTAAACAATAATAAATAAGGTATTGTAGAAATATACAAATACCAACAACCAAGAGACAAAACAACAGTTCGAACTACTTACAACAATGGGAATAATCTAATTGAACTGTTAAGAAAAAAGTTAAATAAATAAATAAATAAATAAATAAATAAATAAATAAATAAATAAATAAATAAATAAATAAATAAATAAATAAATAAATAAATAAATAAATAAATAAATAAATAAATAAATAAATAAATAAATAAATAAATAAATAAATAAATAAATAAATAAATAAATAAATAAATAAATAAATAAATAAATAAATAAATAAATAAATAAATAAATAAATAAATAAATAAATAAATAAATAAATAAATAAATAAATAAATAAATAAATAAATAAATAAATAAATAAATAAATAAATAAATAAATAAATAAATAAATAAATAAATAAATAAATAAATAAATAAATAAATAAATAAATAAATAAATAAATAAATAAATAAATAAATAAATAAATAAATAAATAAATAAATAAATAAATAAATAAATAAATAAATAAATAAATAAATAAATAAATAAATAAATAAATAAATAAATAAATAAATAAATAAATAAATAAATAAATAAATAAATAAATAAATCATTACAATGATTACTTTTGCATCTAATATTTTCATTATTAGTTCTTTTGAATTATATAAATATAATAAATATAATCTTTCAAGCGCAAAATAGCAAGATAAGAGCATCGGAATAATAGGTGAGGTTGAGAATTCTCGGTTGAGTGGTGGGGAGAACCCACTAGCTGCTGCTTGTGCTTTACGCTACCCGCTACACGTTCACGCCGCACAGCTAGCCAGCTAGCTATTACTCAGTAATATAATATATTAATTTAATGCAATATTGTATTTTTAGATTTTCTGTTTCTGTAGTTATTGCCTATATGTTCACATCTCGCATCATAATTATAATTCAATTACTAAATGTCTTCTAATGAACTCGTAAATTTTATTGGAAATAATAAGATGCAAGTAAAAATTTATTGGTAGCTTTAAAATCGCAAAAGAAATATAAATTTAAAAATATTTTTTTAATAATTAAGACTGACAATGTTACTTTGTTACAGAATTTTTCTTAATCTTATGTTAATATTTTATTTAAATGAATTATTTATGTAACTGTTTTCTTACAATAAAATAAATTATTAGTTTTTGACATTTAACCGATTTTATTTTTTAAGAATTTGTTAAATTTGTTTTATTGTAAAGAACTCTATATTATCTTACTTTGCATTAAAACACATTTGACCTTGAAAATTTTTAAAAATTTTTTTCTCACTAATTTTATATCCATCAATATGTATTGTGATATTATAATTCTAGCCTCACCTCACTCTAAATTCACGCACCGCCACTGATGCAATGTAATTTCTGCTACTTAAAATTGGCGCTGTTGTCAACGCCATCTGCTGAATAGTTTAAATGGAACAGAGCATATGATTTAAGTATACATTGCTGCATATTCGGTGCAAGTGCATTTCATGTATGTATATTATATTATTTGTCTAAATTATTCATTGGGGGGCTGTAATTAAGCTAACACCTAGATTTCTAGTGTTGTTACGGATAGAGCAATTTAAAAAATGTGTACAGCATTTAAAGAGCATATTAGAATTTTAAAATAAAATTTTGTATTTCAATATTTGAAGGGGAAGGTAAAACCATTTTTTTGTGTCAGTTGAATAATTTTTTTAATGTTTAAATTTTTTTAATTCGATTGTGGGTATCCGAGACGATAATTGGGGAGGGGAGTTTGACTGGGTCCGGGGGATCAAAAAAAAATATAAGGGTTGGTATAGTTTAGTTTATAAACTCCTATACAGGGTGTTTTTCAACTTCGGGTAAAAACTTTAGGTGTATATAGTACTTACCAAAATGAGTAAAAAAGGCTTAATCAATCCGATCTTCAATAGTTTCCGAGATATAACGCAGTGAAAAATGAGTTTTTACCGTGTTTACCTCTGCTATCTCGAAAAATATAAGAGTTACGACTTCGATTAAATAAGACTTTTTGTTTACCTTTCAGAGGTTAAATGTGCTTTGGTTTTTTTTTTAATCAAATAATTTTACCAAGTTAAATATTGTGGAAACCTTGGTCAATATTTGATTTTCAAATAACTTCGTTAGAATTGAGAAAAATGTTTTATATCAAATTTTATTGTTTTTTATAGTGTATTTACTGACAGACAAAATTTTGTTCAATCACCATCTTTGTCAATTTTTCTTCGATTATAATAGTAAATGGTCTCTTTCTCGGAAACAGTTGAAGATCAGACCTATGTTGATTAAGCTTTTTTATTCATTTTGGTCTGTACTATACGCCCTTAAAGTTTTTACCCGAAGTTGTAAAATACACGGTATACGCTCGTATATATGTATAGGGTGTTAAAAAAGGATAATTTTTTTAAAAGCTTATAGTACTGAACAAAAAAAAATGAGTAAAAAAAGCTTAGCCAACAGTTTCTGAAATATAAGGCAGTGAAAAATTAATATTTACGGGGTTTACCTATTTCGAAAACTATAAAAGTTACGACTTCGATTAGATGAGACTTTTTGTTTACCTTTCAGAGGTCATATTAAATGTGATTTTGTTTATTTTTTTTTAAATGAAAAATTCTACAAAGTTAAATGTTGTTGCGACCTTAGCCAATATTAAATTTTCAAATAACTTCGTAACTATTACTTTTGAGAAAAATGTTTCGTATAAAATTTTATGGGTTTTTATAGTCTATTAACTGACAAAATTAAAATAAGATAGCATCAATTAATTAGATCAACATTTGTTTTCCTTTTTCTCTCCTCTTCTTCCGCCCTTGGCGTGTGTCTCAGATGTCACCATCGCTTTTCTTATTCTACAAAGCATAAGGAAAAAAATGAAACCACTCACAATACATATGCTGCAATTCTGAGCAGATCTGTAAATCTGCAAAAAACTGACAAAAACGCATATATTTTTGTTGATTAATATAAAATTATACATAAGAGTAACAGCTTTCGTTACGATTTTGTTCATTATTTACAAATTTGTTCGGAATTGTATGATTAATCATAAAATTACACACGGGCTAAGAATAATGGTAGTTAGAAAACCCAATATAAATTGGTCCCCAGATTTCGGTTTTGTTACGGACAGAGCATTTAAAAAAATTTCTACAGCATACTGCAGCATATGAGGAGTAAATAAAATTTTAATTTTTAAATTTGAAGGTGGTTCCGTTATATTGGCCTCTAAAATATATTTTTTTAATAATTATCTAACAAAACCATCATTTTTAATATTTACTGAGTTTACATACAGTTTTGAAACCGTTTTTAAAACGTTTTTAGTTTTGAAAACGCCATGTATACATTGTCAAAACGGTTTTGAATTATCTCAAACCAAAACTAAAATTCATGGGTTGGACTTGAAACCTAGTTTCAAAACTAATCATGTAAACACTTAAAATTCAGTTTCGATACTGCGCATGCGTACAGAGCATAACGTTTCTGTCGCTTTGTCTTACTAACCTTCAAATATACTGACAGTTGTGTAGTTTTAGTGCGTAGTGGTACGAAGTATAAAAAATAACTGGAATAATAGCAAAACGAAATATTTGGAGTGAAGAAGATCTGTCACTTACATCAGCTAAATGCGCATGCGCCAAAACTGATTTCAAATCAATTTTTAAACTTGTTTTGAAAACTGCATGTAAACAGTTTTGCATAATTTTGACTGAAAACTGAAACCATTTTCAAAACTGCATGTAAACGTAGTAATTATATTAAAGAACGAATATATAATTGTCACTTTATTTAGTAAAAAGGAAGTTTAGGTCACAACGCGCAGCGGAGTTACCCAATCCTTCGAACAAAATAATTGACAATTATGAAATGAGTTCTTTGTAGTATTTTTCTATTTCGCGCCTTTTATGCGCTGTTTAATAACATCGTAGTATCAACATTTAGGGAATAATGTGTTTTCAATGAGCAGATTGCGTGGGAAGTTTGGATATAGGCATGTTTCGTGGGCACTTTGGATGGGCATGTTTCGTGGACTGTTTCGATGGGCATATTTCGTGGGCAGTTTGGGTGAGCAAGTTGCATGGGCAGTTTGAGTGGGCAGAAGGAGAAATACTTTAGAAGACTTTTAGCGTTAGCACATTGGATTTAAAGTGTACGTAAACAGATTGAATGTACGTATAGTCTATGATAAAACTATCGGCGGCGCCCTTGGGAAAGCTCGGCGAAACCAAGATTTCGCTAGTCCTCTATATACAAAAAGAGTACATTCAGTCTTTCTCTATATTTGAATTTATCACGATATTTTGAATATAAATAAATGATAACAAAATATAAATTACCATATTTTTTTGTATTTTTATACCGATAATAATGTAATTCATATTTTTTGTGAAAAATGGTCGCCATCTTGTGACGTCAGTGTCACCACAGTTGTCCAGTTATCGTGTCTAAATGTTACTCTAGAGTGGACCATTCATATTCTGTTCATAAATACGCGATCGATTGACTTTTGGCAGTAGTGGCATCTCCGATCTGCATCGAAACTTCTGTCAATTTCGAACTGGTGAAATTATTGAATGTTTCTTTCATTAATAACTTTTTATAATAGAAGATAAGTAAAAAATGTAATATATCACTAAATAAGGTAGCTTTGATATTTTAATTTTCTTATAGCAAATGGAATCAGAATTTGTAAGAGCAGATAGTGGAAACTTGCCGAAAATTGATACAATGATGTTACCAGGCTACGGAAACACATATGTAAAATGTTAAGACCATGTAGTAGCCTATGGATAGTACTTTTTTTCCAAACGCTAGATGGTGCCAGGTGAAATATGGCCGACACGATAAAAATAAGAAATTACATATTTCGAATTGATCTATAGAAAGCCGCGGAATTTAAATTTGTATGACAAGTGTTTTAGTAATTTATGTCAAATTTATATCTGACTTAAAATCACCTTAAAGTAAAAAATCTGATGTGGCCAGCACATTACCTTCCGTCAGTTCTATGTATTTTGTACAAATTTCATACGGAAAGTTCCTTGCTAAATTAAATATTCTATTTCTTGTACATTACCTTCCGGCAGTTGCATGTATTTTATGCAAATTTCATACAGAAAATTATTATTTAGTGACGTTTTCTATATACAGTGTAATGTATCTGCGGAAATAAAAGATTTATTATTATTATTATTTCTTGTACATTACCTTAAAGCAGTTGTATGTATTTTATACAAATTCCATACAGAAAGTAAAAGATCCTATACCTATTTTCAGTAAAATTATAAAATTATAACACACTATGTCAATTTCACTTGACACTGACATCTTTCAAACAAAATTTTCTTAATATAGTAGCTGTTTCCACAGCTATGGCTACTTTATGAAATTTAATTTCTTTATAATTTTTTAACTCTACATCCATTTAATATTAGGTATAAAATGCAATCAAATCGTATAGAAAATAAAATATTCTTTAATATTTATAATAACATTAAATGTGAAAAAATGATATTTAACATAGTTTTTTCAAGAAAAACTGTTAAAATCTTCAAATGAGGGTACTTCCGGTTGTCCAATTCAAACCAAAATCTAATCAGCTCTTCGCATGGATGTAACGAAGAGAAATACGAAAGAATTATAATTTTTAGAATTGTAGTATGGAAGTTATCGTAGACGAAAATTTTGTTACACACACACACACACACACGGACACACATACATACATACATACACACACACACACACACACATACAGACATCATCGTAAAAATAGTAAAATCGTATTCTAGGGACCCTAAAACGTGCTTATTCATCAAAAACTCACCACCGAATTTTTTGACCAAAGACAATACCTTCCTTACCTAAAGGTGACGGAAGGTAAAAAAAACGAATAAATTAATATTAAACGATTTCTTATACGACTATTCTTAATTTCTGTTTAGTTACTTAAAGCTAATGGTACGTAAAAAATGTTTATTATATTTTAATAATAATAATAATTTTATTACCCAACAGAATCTCCAATTACTGGGTAAAGAATAATTTAGTTATAAAAAATAGAATTAACGAAATTAATATAAATTTACAGATAAACATAGGACAAAGTTTTAAACAAAAATATCTTCAAATAAAGTCACTGCATTATGACACATCACATGTATGGGCGAGCGCTGGAGAACATCACTACGAGCAGTAGGTAGATGAAAACTGCTGCTATATCTCAATGTAATCCTAGCTACATGCATGGGAATGCGTGGTAGCAAAGCAGGTGAATCGATGCAGTTATGAAGAAGAGACCACAGGAATCGCGGGCTGGAGACTTCTCGCTTGTGACTCAATAATGGTAACGAATGACGCTGAAGTAAGGAATTGAGATCTGTGTCACGATCGGAGTATATATGGTCAATTTTGTATAAAATATATTTCAGAAATCTTTTATGAGCGCGGTCAAGGTAAGAAATTTGAGTAGCATTAAAAGGATACCATATTATACTGAAATACTCCAATTTAATTTAATAGAGTTCTTACGACAAAAAGTGAATCCACAAATAACGTATGAATGTATAACGAGATTATTTTTCCGACTATATGACACTAAGTTACATTTATCTGCATTAAGTATGAGTTTATTATCATTACACCAGGATACAAGGATGTCAATAGTTTTTTGTAGAGTTAGTGCATCAGTAAGTGAGGATATTTTACAAAATAATTTGATATCATTAGCATAAGCCAAAGTGGAACAGGTGAAAGAATATAACAATTCATTTATAAACAAAATGAATAATAAAGGCCCTAAATTAGAGCCTTGAGGTACTCCGGACGTAGCAATAAACGTGAAGGAAGAAAATCCATTGGAATAGACATAACAAGATCTGTGAGACAGATAAGAAGCTAAAAAAAGATAAAATGAAGAAAAAAGAAGAACCAAATGAACTAATTTTTGAGAGTAGTAAGCCGTGATCAATAGAGTCAAAAGTTCTACAAAAATCACTTTATATAACATCGACTTGGCCTTGTTTATCAATAACCTCACTGACATATTGGGAAAAACAAGACAAATTAGTTACTGTTGAACGCCCACGCATGAAACCATGTTGGTCAAATGAGATTAGGATTTTGTATTTATAAGTAAGGAATTGTAAATTACTTTCTCAAATATTTTTGCGAAATTATTTGAAATCGAAATAGGTCGATAATTTGATATATCAGATTTGTCGCCCTTTTTGTCGACTGGTGTAATGCGTGTAATTTTCCATTGTTCCGGGAATGTGTTGGTTTTTATTGCTAAATTTATGATTCTAGATAAAGGATCAGCAAGAATATATCTACAATCTCTTATAAGAAATACGGGAAACTTATCATCGCCACAAGATGCTTTATGTGGTAGTTTTGCCATAATTAATATAAGTTCATCTTCAGAGATATTTTCAATGTAAAAACAATTATTACTATTATGAATTACATTAGAGTTATAGTTAAAATAAGAACTGTTGTTGAAGTAATTAGAAAAGCTCTGGGCAAACGCATTAACTATATCCTGAGGGTTATTATAAATAATATTATCAAAAAGAGTACCAGGAATACGAGAGTGACCTTTCTTTAAATGTACAAATTTCCAAAATTCAGATGGTTGGACTTAATCGAATCTTCGGCATTTCGAACATAATTGTTGTAGACAGTCCTAATATCATTTTTGATTGCAAGTCTTAATCTTTTAAATTCATTAAGATTGTTGCTTAGTTTGAAGCCATCTTTTCGTGTAAAACTCTTTTGTTTTTATATTATATTTAATATCAGCTGTAAACCACGAGGGATACGAAGATGATCTATATTTATATTTTGGAAGAAATTTACTTATAGATTCATACAACAACGTATAAAATACATTGAGACAGTTATCCACATTATCAATATTAATTAAAGTAGACCAATTAATGTTATATATGAATTCATATAGATCTATAAAGTTAACTTGACGAAAGTTAAACCTGAAATTATGATCTGAAGGGAAATTTATATGTTTACAAGAAGGAAGTTCAGATTTAATAGATAAAGCCGGGTGATAATCATCTTCAGGTACTAAAGGAGAGTGCGATTTATTTATATTTAAAGTTAAAAAATTAGAGAACGCTAGATCTAATATATTATTTGAAGTATTAGGGATAGAGATAAATTGCTGCAAATTTAGATCACAGAAATTACTAATACGGGAAGATTTAGTGCAAGTAAACGGTAAATTGCAAAAATTAGGAATATTAAAATCTCAAAGAAATATAATGTAACGTGGAACGCCCGCCGTCGCCGCCGCTGTAAGCGAGTGTCTATTCATAGCGGTGACGTAATCGCGCTAGTAGCCGGCCGATGTAAACAGGCTGGTCGCGACGTGTTTAATTACTTCCGGTCGCCTGAACCTTTTGTGTTCATTGTTATTATGTGTTCGAATATTCTAGAGCTGTTCTAGAAAATAATAGCAGCTGTATATAAGGGATGTAGCTAAGCTCAAGAGACACAGTTAGTGACATACAGAGTCATAGAGACACATGGAGTGTTAGAGTGTAAAGTGTTAGTGAAAAGCACAGCAATATCGTAGTGAGCGTATGCAGTTGATGTGGAGTAGGTACTCGGGAAGTTACTGATATAGCTGTGGATGTGAATACTCGGTAGTGTTGACGAGTATTGTGAAGCTAGGTATACAAGCACAGTAACAGCGAGTTGAAGTGTATACTCGGCATTGGTGTTGAAGAATTGTGGCATACGGAAAGTTGATACTGAGGCTGTGGAAGTTAGACAGAGAGTTACATAAATAGACAGTGTTGTGAAAAAGGTGACTTCTGTCCGAGCAGTTGAATATACAGACGCTGTTGAGTCAGGTGAGTATATAGACGCTGTGGAGGTCGGTAGGCGGACAGTTGAACGTGACATAAGTATATAGTGATATAAATATAGTGATATAAATACCGTGTAAACAGTCTACAAGAATCTGCAACTGACAGGCAGTCAGATTGGAACGCGTACTAAAATGAATAGTTAGTAATATTGTGGAAATAAATAGTAGTGTTAATTGGTTAAATAAATAGTGTAAGTGTTATCTAGTTAATTATAGTTTTAGTCTTAATTAGTTTTTAATTATTGTTTAATATTAGTAATAGTAACTTTCATTATAGTTTAATAAACACTTAATTTTAATTAATAATAATTCTCTAATATTTACACTTCACCCAAATAAATAAAAACGTTACAATAATATTCTCATTGATGAAAATAATTTCTAGTATGTCTGTTAACGTATCAAAGTCTTCTGTATCATCGGGCGGTGTATACACAGCACATAAAATAAATGAATAGTTGCAAGCAGCGGTGTCAATCAGAGGAACTGAATTTTTTATATTTGAAGTGTCTTTTATTTTGTAACTAATAGAATCTTTTAGTGCGATTAAAACACCACTATCCTTAGTTCGACTGGTAAGAGTAAATAATCTATCATCACGAATAATATTATAATTACTTGGAAATATTTCAGAATTAAGAACAGAGTCACATAACCAAGATTCAGTCACAACAATTACATCATAAGACGAAGAACAGCAGTTTAAGTAAAACAAATGACATTTAGAATTTAAGCCCCTAGTGTTTTGATAGAAAATATGGAGTGAAACTGGATATCTGTTGGAAGAATTCAGTTTAAAGAAGAAACAATTTTAGGAAGAGATAGATATATGTTTCTATTTGTCAAGAGTTTTAAATGTTCTAGATTTTTTTGTGATTTGGATAACATCATCAAAAGAGCATAGATGTACTTTTATAGGACGTGAAAGTGTTTTTGTGTTATCATAACAGCCAATGCGAGAGAATTTGATAATAGTACAATTAACATCAATATCTGCAAAAATAGTTTTAATTAGGAGAGCATCATTTTCATGTGACTGATCCGTATTTATAGAATTAGAAGAGATATGTGTCAAAGCCTATGCCTATGCTCAATAATCAATAACAATAATATACAAGAATTTAAATATATCTTTTATATATTTTACGGCTGTCACTACTAACGTTCATGCCTGAGAGGGATTCAAACCCGGAACCTTTGCTTTGCGATTACGTTGCTCCTACGCTATTTTGCTCGGCTGTCAACATCATTCTTCACTCTTTATTATTCTGATCTATACACATTTAAAAAATGTATGCACTTATGCCATGTACTCCAGATATGCTGCTCTCCGGTGAATTGGGCTACGTCGGTGAAAGTATTATGATTATTACCAATCATTGCAATCATTATGTAACAAAAATTTTATAAAACCAGAAAATAAACTTTTTTCCGTTAATTGTGGTAATATTTACACAAGGTCGTTGCCTAATGTAATGCAATGTTTTAAAAAGAAAAACTCGAATTTGTCACTGTTTCCGGTAAATTTTTATATATGTCCACGTTCAATACACAAAAAAATACACTTTATTCACTCACTTTTAGCATTTAAAACACAGCAATTTCCCTTATTTTTGGATTTTATCACTGGTGTATTAAAAACTGACTCTACACGTGTAACCATAGGCGTCTGATTTAAAAAGTTTTTAAAAAATGTTGGATAAAACGATGCATTACACTCGTGTAGAATTAATATTAAATACCAAAGAAAATTAGCCACTCGCTCTACTGGCATTTTACCTAAACTTTTAAATTTTTTTACAGATGTTTGCAGTTTTGTTTAAATTTTTGTTCCATGGCATCAATGATTTTTGCAAAAATGTTATTATTGTTTTCGACTATTTTTACAGTTCCGGAAATAGAAAAATTATAAACAATAGCATATTCGGATGCTGTATTTTTTTTCTGTAATAAAAACTTAAATACAATTTTACTATAAAATAATTAGGGGAGCAAATAACTGCACATTAAGATTTTACCATTGAAACCCCTATGCCGCGTCGTCCAAGTCACCACACTGTATATATATATATATATATATATATATATATATATATATATATATATATATATATATATATATATATATATATACTTAATTCGGGAACATATAATTCATCTTGCGGTGTACAATTATGATTGTATCTTGTTTATTTCATTCCGCTGTTAGTTCTTTAGGTTTTCTTCTCCATATTTCACTCCATGTGTTCCTATATTGCATTAACGCACCAACTTCGTGTATATTTCATAGTAAGAAAATAAGTTTAAAAGGAATCCTTAATACTAAAAGAGTAGATTCGCTATATATATATATATATATATATATATTAATTACGACGATCGCCAAAGCTTTCAACACCTGAATGGTGCGACCGATTTTCGTAAAACTTGTACCAAATTGTAGGAAATGATTGTCTCGAGTGCCCTCATAATGGGTCAAATTTTTGTAGAATGCATAGTAAAAAATTTACTTGTTTTGCTGGGCTTATTGAACGCACAACGCACACAATTTAGAACTATCACGTAATTTGTCAGTTTTAGGGGCTCCACTTCTTATAGAAAGTATGTCAAACATAAATTATTGCCAGATTTACAATTTATGGGCTTAGTTCTACCATCGGTTAAGCGTTGTACACTTCCTTGAATAACAACCTGTATATACACACAAAAAATCTAATGTTTTCAAAAAATAAAACCTAACTCGGAGTAGACTATGAACAGGGAATAATATGTCTTAATTTGAAAGTATTTAATTAAATGTCAAATTGACACGAGATATTGTCAAACATGTTATCAAAGCTTTTCTTCTTGAATCTTATTTCAGAAATGGAAATAAGTTAGGAAACGACGTATGGCAAAATACTTTTGCTGCCTGTTGCAATGAATTTCAGAAAAATTACATTTCATGATCAATTTTGCTAACCTGACTTTTGAATTGATGTTTCATAGTCTACTCCAAGTTAAGTTTTTTTAACACACTGTATTTCATTTTATAAAATGACGTTGCAGCGCACGCTGGGTATCCGCTCGTAAGTGATTTATAAAAAGTGGTAATATGTAATGAAACTGTTGCCAAAGTGTAATTAATATCCAATACATTTTAATTAAAAAAGTTCTGTTCACAAGTGCCGGAGGTTTTTCGCAACCGTGAAAAGGGTGACTTTATTGAAAATGTTCGTACAAATAAAAGCGGTATGGTGTGGAGAAACAAACGAAAACTAAATCGTTACCGATACCGTTAGTATTAGTGATTAAAAAGCCACAAGTTTAACTGTGAAACATTTAGCAATATCCAGAACTTTTACTCACTGCAATGTACATTTTCGAAGTATATAATTTTAAATGAAATGTCATCGGATCGGTATTATTTCGCGATTTTTTAGGTTATGCAAAATAAAGGCAGTATTTTTTTCTATCTCACATTTTCCTTGCATTTGGTTTCAAAATATTCAACGTGATATAATAGATATCCACAATCGCATTCTTTGACAAAAAGTCGAAAAACAGATAAAATAAATCTTATGCGGTCATGGCTTTTCAGCTTCTGGAAATAAATTTTATTTCGTTGCTACGCTGTATTACAAAAATCAGGAATGTAGTGCAACTGTAAAGCTGATACTGGGACTAGGAACAATGTTACACAGAACGTAAATCTTACACGGCTCTGATTCCGCCTGTCTTTTCATCTTATTATATATACAGGGTGAGTCCGGGAAGACGCCCCCCCTTTAACTTTGTTATTATAAGTAATAGAAAAAATGGCTCATATAAAAGTTTTATTATTTTACATATACTATTTGATGGCAGATGTAGATATTTTTTTATAAAGTCAGGTTTACAAGATACGACTATCAACTTTTATTTTTCAAATGGCAACCTATAATTATTTTAATAAAATTGAAACTGCTATTTTTTTCTCTTTTCAACAATGTATCATTTTTAATTAATGTACTTGAAAAATTTCGAGAAAAATGAGATAATTTAGAAATATTAGAAATAATTTTTAAACAAATATTATAAGGTGGCTATGTGAAAATTAACAAAACGTAACAATTTAAAACAAATTAATGTCAAAAAAGTATACATTTGTTTGTTACTTAATTTAACTTATTTTGTAAATAGGTGACTTAACTAATTACATTACAAATAAATATCGATTTTGTCTAGTTTACATGGGTAATTCAATTAACTGACAGACAAATTACTATTTTTTTGACTACAGTAGTAATGAAATCTGAGCATTGGAATTGTAATACATAATGTAATTAGGTTATTGATGAAAGGTATAATTAAAATTTTTGACAGTGACACGTTACATTGACATGTGACTCATAAATATCACATATTTTATGATTTTAAGTAGGCATATGATTGTTTTCATGTTTGGAATATCAGTTGTTATTGTAATAAATAAAATGAAAAATTGTAATAAAATATTTTGAATTTATATACAATTTATTTTAACGTGCAACATATGGTCAATCACTTCCATGGTAACTACACACTACTGTCAAAAAATGACAGCAATGTAATATTTGTCCATTTTAAAATGCAACATACAAAAATTTGTAGTTTGTATTTTCAATACGAATTTCCAATAAATTAGCTTGCATACTATTAACAAAAAATCAAAACTTTAATGTAGCACATCTTAACAAACTTTGGCTTACAAAAATTAATAATTTTAATGTAATAAATGTTCAAGAATACCTCCATTCACACTAAGGCAATATCCTAGTCGCTCGTAGAAAGAATTGACACCATTTGTGGTGTGTTTTAGAGGTAACTCCTGTGCTGCAATACTATTTATAATGGTGCATTTTAAAATGGACAAATATTACATTGCTGTCATTTTTTGACAGTAGTGTGTAACCATGGAAGTGATAAACCATATGTTGCATTTTAAAATAAATTCTCTGTATATATATATATATATATATATATATATATATATATATATATATATATAAGAAGAAGAAGAAGAAAAATAGTAGCGGACAGCCATGAAACAATCGAAAATTTTATGAAAAACGTCAAAGAAAAAATTCAAATGAACGAAGTAACAGAAGAAAGAAAATCAAAGAAAACGAGAATGAAATACATTTATCTCAGAAAAACTACATAAACCAAATACTAAAAAATTTCGACAAGAATGAATCAAGACTTGTGAAAACCCCGGGAACAGTAGGAAATAATTTAGAAAACTTTGACGAGAATGATAAAAAATTTGATCAAAAAATGTATCAAGAAGCAATTGGACAGATATTATATCTGGCAAAAGGAACGAGGCCGGATATTGCTTATTCTGTCAGCAAACTATCACAATTTTGTCAAGACCCGAGATATATACATTGGTGTGCAGTAAAAAGATTATTGAGATATTTGCAAGATACTAAAAATAAAATATTAAAAATAAATTCTACAAATTGCGATATTAACATTTACACGGATTCTGGATGATGTACGACAAACGACAGCAAGGCATTTCATGGTTTTATTACAAAAATGGGTATTAATTTTAATTAAATGGAAAAGTGCAAAACAAAAATTAGTCAGCGAAGGTGCTTGCGAGACAAGATGACTACAAAATTTCATTGAGAAATTAAAAGAAGATAATTTAACAACTAAACAAATCACAACACAGACAGCAAGGCAGTCATAGATTGGATACATAATCCCAGCCAGAAATCAAGAACGAAGCACATAAAAAGAAAGTATCCAACCATGTTGAACATAGTATTTTAATTTAGTAAGTGTATAGTCTTCAGCAGTTGCTCTCCAGATAACCCATCTAATGTTTCGAACATAAACCTCTGAAATATTTCTGGGGCAGAGGATAATCCATATGGCAACCTCAAGTATCAATAACGACCGAAAGGTGTTGCTATGGTACATAACAGTGAACTCTCATGATCCATTGGAATTTGCAGGAATGCTGAGGACGCATCCAATAGAGTGAAATATTGAACACCTGATAGTTCTGAAAATAAACTGTCCTGTGTGGGAATTTGGAACAATTCTCGCTTGATGCAGGTATTTAACGCACAAGAATCCACGCAGATGCGTAAGTCACCATTAGATTTTGGTGCGATCACGATTGGATGTACCCAGTCTGTCTGTTCAGTTACCGGAACGATTAAATTTTTCGTGACCATTTCGTCAAGTTTCTTCTTTACTTTATTTTTCAAAGCTAATGGTATTTTTGTAGAAATACTAACACGGGGCTCCGCATTTTCACATAGCGTTATTTTATAAGTTTTTTCAATTTTTCCTGTACCGGTATACACCTGCTTGTAGTTTTTTATAATATTATCAACCGAAGTGTGGTTTGTTTTACTTTTCACCTCCGATACATTTTTGTTCAAAATTCCTAGTTCAGTAGCGGCACCGAGTCCTAGAATGGAAGTTGAGCTTTCAGAGTTTAAAATGTAGAACGACAAGTCTTTTTCCGCACTTTTGTATTTGCATTTTAAAGTTATTTGTCCAATAACGTCTAAAGTGTGACGGGAATACGAGTATAGCCGCGAAGAAGCTTTAGATAGCTCTTTTTTATTTATTTTAAGTCTTTTAAAATCTTTTGAGTTCAAGATGTTGACTTGACTTCCACTATCCACTTTTAAACTAAGAGTTAAACCGGAAATATCGATATTTCCAAACCACTCAATTGCATTAACAGTAGTATTATTTTTATCAACTGTTTGTATTTCCGAACGCGTTATTGTCCACAGGACGGGTTTATCTAATTCACTTTCTGGTTCAGAGTCACTATTTTTATCAATTTCTACAATTTCACCCACGTTGTTACTCCCGCAACGTTTACGGTAATGTCCTTTGCGGTTACAGCGACTACAATATCTGTTGAAAGCAGGACACTTTCCTTGTTGATGAATTAGCCCGCAGTTTCTACAACTGTTGTCAGAAATTTGTCCAGTTCCCCTGCTCGTACCAGCGCTGACATTCCCGAATTTTTGTTCATAACGACCCTTTATTCCGTAGTTATGTTTAAATTTACCACTTTTCGAGTTTATTGCACTCACCAACGCAAAGTCACTTTGGTTTTCACGCGATATTTCTTTTTGTTTTGTCGAAGAACCTTCCAATGCACGACAAATCAAAATTGCTTCTTCCATAGTTAACTCTGATTCTTGTAAAAGTTTCTCTTGCATCCTCGAATCTTTAATTCCTAACACAATTCTGTCCATGATCATAACATCCCGTTCTTTAAACTCACATGTACTCGCGAGTTGTTTCAAAGCCGTCACGAACTGATCAAATGTTTCGCCTTCAAGCTGGTCTCGCTTAAAGAATTTAAAATGTTCGTAAACAAGGTTTTTTATAGGATTGCAGTAATTATTAAATTTTTCCAGCACTACACTGAGCTTCTTTGCTTCATCTTCTGTGGCGAAATCAAATGTATTATATATTTGTACTCCTTCGTCACCCAGAGAGTTTAACAGAATAGCAATTTTTACTTCGTCTGTTTTTGTTGGTTTTCCACTGGCGAGTAAATAAATATCAAATTTCTGCTTCCAAAGCTTCCAGTTTTGCGCTACATTCCCTTTAAAGCTCATTTCACTTAGACTTCTTGCGGATTCCATTGTATTTCTTGTAACAGAAAAACAATATTTATCAACAGCGTACTTTTTTATTACTTTTTCACTGATAACTGCCCTTCCCGGCAATTCAATATAACCTCACTACACGTTTTTCAATCAGCTGCCACCATGTTATGTTTTTCTTCTTACGTTATCTATTTGGGGTAGGTAAAGTCTCGGAGTTATACCACTTATTATAGTAAGTAACACAGTCAGTATAAAGTAATAAACCATTTATTCAAAAGAACATAAACTTGTCAAGTACACTTCTCCGTCATGCCTCACTAAGTACAGTCCATGCCCAAACTAAATACATTGGGTCGAATTCAGCACTCTTCTTTAACTAAACAAGCTTAACTAAAAATAACAAAATAAAGAGAGACATATGCATCGATGCATTAATAAGAAAAAGATGTAAGTTGTTTCCATGGTTACTAGAGACGATCACTACACTAATGAAGAGTGCTGAATTCAGCCCATTGTGATTAGTGATCCCAAACTAAAACAGATGGCGTTAGTAACCACAATCTTTCATACATGACAATAATGATCAAATTATAATTCATTTATTAACAAAAAATAAATTTTCTGTTAATCCCTTCTTAACAAATATAAAATCATGTTTAAATCAATTATTACAATATTTGATTCAAAACAATATTTATGAAATCTAAATACCAAAAATTTGTTCCGGTTATGACAAAAAAAAATGCTTAACAGTAGAAAGTTTAATAAAAGAGGTTTTTGAAAATTCACTCATTAAAATTAATATTTACGAAATAGTTAAAACTTAAGAAGTGATGAACAACGAAAATTATAACGAATGGGATAACAAACGCGATAACCAGTCACTCCGAGTAGAATGCTCAGAGACGGATTCAGTTACAGTTCATTCAGATGACAAAAGCCCGGTCAACGGTCTTACTTACCTAGATGGCCCTGTAAATTATGGAAATAACCAAACTATTGTAAAAGAATCAGATTGAAATTCCGTTAAAATAGAAAAATTATTTGATACGAAACAGCGAATATATTTCTACTTAAATAAGGTTGATTCCATGCAAACTATTCTTAAATTTATAAAAGGTTATTGCCAACCACATATTAACTATCATTGCCTAATGCCTAAAAATTTTAAATTAAATTTTAATGCGGTCCTACAAACGTATTTCACAGCTCGATACTATAAATTTATACAGTGTAAAAATTTACTTGTTGATGTCCAAGACACAGATGAGCAAATTATGCTTATACGAAATTACCATGAAGGTAAATCTATTTCATAAAGGAATTTCAGAAACTTATTCTAAGTTAAAATCACAGTGGGTCGAATTCAGCACTCTTCTTTAACTAACGAAGCTTATCTAAAAATAATAAAGTGAAGAGAGCCAAAGATGCAAGTTGTTTCCATAGATACTAGAGACGATCACTACACTAGCAAAGAGTACTGAATTCGGCCCATTATCACTTTCCTAGTATGATGAAGGAAATTCAAAATTTTATAAATAAATACGAAACATGTCTAATGAACAAATACAAAAGAAGGCCAATAAATGTACCTAATATTTTAACTCCCATAGCAGATAAACCATTACAAATAATTCATTTAGATATTTTGTCCTTAGAAAAACAGAAATTTTTGACTATTATTGACAGCTTTTCAAAATTTGCCCAAGCTTACAAGGTTAAAGACCAAAATTCAATCACTCTAATGTCGAAATTAATAAAATTCTTCTCTCATTTTGGCTTAGCTGAAAAAATAATCCATAAAGATACAGAATTTAATAATAAACTATTAGGAGAATTTCTTCTCAATAGGAATATTAAACTGCATATCACGAGTACCAATAATCCAAAAGCAAACGGAAATATAGAAAGATTTCATAGAAGTGTCGCAGTAATTATTTTGCGTAAGATTATTTTTATTAATATTTATTATGTTTTGTCTCGAATTAGCTATTTAGGTACGTAACCGATGCTGTTGGATAAGAGCTACATATCATGATACAGATATTCATGTATTTTATTCCAGTTTATTTCTAGATGCCAGTGTGAGAACATCGATATTGTGGTGATTCAGGTAAGAGAGTTAATGTAGCGTGTGTATGATTGTGGGTGTGTGCGAGCAGTACGGTGTACTGTAGTGGCCGCTCGTGTGGACCCGAGGGTCGCCAACGGTAGCAGCAGGGAATGCTATAGTGACCCGCTTCTGTGGTCGCCAACGGTAGCAGCAGTTAGGGCCGTAGTGATCTGTTCCAGTTGGTTAAGAGGATTGTTTCCGGATCACCACCAAAGCGGCAGAGGTTCCGTAGTAACTAGCGGTACTGCCCGTGGTTGCCAGCATGTGTGTACGGTGTGTGAAAGCGTGTACATTTTGTGAATGATTGCGTCCTCACTGAGTATTTCTCATGTGTTAATTCTTTTGCAGAAATAATTACGGCGTGGAGGAGGATTCCGCGTGACCGGGTTCGGCCAGGCGACGGTCATCTATATTTGTTTTTTTTTTGTGTTAATACCAGTATTTGGGTGATAAATGTGTTTTAATATTCTTATTTTCAGCGCCAACATTTAATCGTCATTTATAACATATCAGAAGTGGGATTAGAACATTTTTAATTTTCAGTTTTTGGGATCACACCAGCACAGCTTTTGGAACAGTTCGGATATTGATTACGTTTATGTTTAGCTGGATTACGAAACTGGAACAACATTACAACATGGCGTTACCTAACAACAGTCCTCAATTTCAGTATGTACGTTCACTTTACGCGCTATGCATAAATGGGACGAAATAACTACCATCATGTATGTGACATCTCGCTTGAGAGGGTATGCAGAAATATGGTATAAAGCGCTGCAAGGATTAAATCATTCTTGGGAGATATGGAAGGCTATGTTGTTGAAGGCATTACCAACACATGAAAATTATTTTCAGTTGCTTCAAGAAATGATTGCTCGCAACAAGAAACCGGATGAACCCATGTTGTAGTACTATTATGAGAAGCTGTCACTAATCAACACTTGCTCTTTTCAGAGAATACAAGAAGCCGCAGCCTCTTTTATCATTTTTGAAGACGATCGACGATAAATTAGCGACACGAAACCTTTCTACTCCCCTTAAACGCGATTTACATCGTAGTTTTCAGAAGAACAAGAGGCCTTAATATACTACCCAGCAACATAACGATGGAATGGCGAACATTCGTTGTTTTTTTTGTGGATATTTGGGACATACATGCTCACATTATTACAACAAACGGCAACGAATATCGAATTGTGCAGGACGAAATGGAGGCGAATTCAGTGGAAGTTGGAACCAGCGACCACAACAACGTCAACATCAGCATCTTCAACGTCAACAAGAGCCACAACCAAAACTGCCAGAGAGTAACATCTTAACAACTTCTGCGGAGGTAAGCGGTAATTGTAAATTCTTTCTAGATGTTAAAGTTAATGGAACGGGAGTCTAAGCGTACGTCGATACGGGGTGCACTTGCATAACCATAAAGGAATCCGTAGCACAACAACTAGAATTACCATACAACAAAAACAAGACAGTTACTCTGCGTGGTTTCGGGAATGAATCGTTGAGGACTTTAGGCAAAACTGGAGTTCACAAGTTGATAATTGACGAAGTAGAACTGGATGTAGTATTCAACATAGTACCAGACATAGTTCAATCCATACCCATCATTGTTGGACAGCCTTTCACAGAATCACTGGAACTAGTTGTGTACAAGGATTCAAATCGACTAAGATTTTTCAGGAAAAACGACTCACCATGTCGTGGAATCGAAGCGACACCTCGTAAAAAGGTTAACATCTGGGCCAAACACGCAACTGTCATACCACCAGGATATGTAGGACACGTGATCTGCCATGTGGATGACAAAGGAGAACTTTTTGTGTATTTAAGTGTACGAACACCTGAAGGAAACGAGCACGTATTCCCACGAACAATTGTAGTAGCTGACAAGGATATGGAATGTGTTCTACCAGTCTTGAACTGATCATATTCGGAATTAACAATTCAGAAGGATAAAATTATAACAAGAGGATGGAAGTGTCAAGCTTACAGAAGCGCAGAAAATGAAGAAATTTACTTTACGGAGGATGAACTACACGTAGGAATGGATATAAGTGAAGATCAACGCGAACAACTGATATGTCTGCTGAAAGAATATAGAAAAACACATTCAGGGAATAGTACAAGAGCTTCTTGATGGCGACATTATACGCGAATCCACTTCACCCTTTTCAGCACCGATTCTTCTAGTGAAGAAAAAGAACGGAGAAGCGCGAACGTGTATAGACTACAGGCATTTACACAAAGTAACAGTAAAAGACCGATACCCCTTTCCAAGAATTCATGACCAACTGGATGAATTGCAAGGAGCGAAGTACTTCACAACTTTAGATATGACGTCAGGATATTACCAGATACCTATTGCGGAGAGCTTGAAGTACAAAACTGCATTTGTAACACCGGACGAACGTTATGAGTTTAATCGTCTCCCTTTTGGTTTATCTAATGAACCATCAGTTTTTCAGAGGCTGGTCAACAAAGTTCTAGGATCATGTCATAACACCATCGCCATGGCTTACTTAGATGGCATCATCTGCCCATCATCATTTACAGAGGGAATTCAGCGACTGACGACACTATTTGACATTTTTTAAGACAAATAACTTTACACTGAATATGAAGAAATGTTTCTTTTTCAGAGCAGCATCAATTATTAAGGATTTCAGATTGATCGAGATGGAATTCGACCTGGAAAGGAGAAAATAAAAGCCGTTACCGGATTTCAGGCACCGAGGAATGTGCATCAAGTAAGACAGTTTTTAGGACTTACAAATTATTTTCGACACTTCATTAAAGATTACGCTAAGATTGTGCGGCCGATTACTAATCTAACAAGAAAGGATACCCTGTGGAATTGGGAAGCAAAAGAACAGAAAGCATTTGAAGACCTAAAGGAAAAGCTTACGGAACCACCACTTTTGCGACTATACAATTCGAATGCCGAAACAGAGGTGCACACGGACGCCAGCAAGTTAGGATTAGGAGGAATCATGCTGCAGAAATTGGACAAAGGTAAATTCCAGCCAGTTGCTTATTTCAGTCGCCAAACTTCACCAACGGAAATGAAATAGCATTCATATGAGCTGGAGACTTTAGCAGCAATCGAAACGTTAAAGAAATTTAGAGTATATCTGCCGGGAATACATTGTAAATTAGTAACAGACTGCAATGCACTACGAACTGCTAGTACTAAACAGGATTTGGTAGATGGTGGCTGGAACTGCAGGAATATTCATTCGATATAGAATATCGCCCAGAATTACGGATGGCTCACGTGGATGCACTAAGTCGAAACTCCGTGTCAGGAGAAGGACTTTCTGCAGAACTTGAAATTTTTCATATCGAACAAGCTGATTGGATACTCGCCGAACAAATGACAGACGAAAAATTTTAAATGATCAAGGATATTTTAAGTAAACAGCCGGAAACTGACTACGAAAGGAATATTTATAAAAATTACTATTTACGAGACGAACGAGTTTACCGAATTACCTCGTCTGGAATCTAGTGGGTTGTACGTAGAGGACAACGGTTGCAGATAGTACGTTCCTGTCTCGATGAGTTTGGACATTTTGGAATTTACTGGTTTCCTGGAATGAGAAAAGTTGCGAAGTACACTAACTCGTGTATCAGATGTTTTTACCATAAACAATAGAGAGGAAAGCAGTCAGGACTATTGAATCCAATTGTGAAACTACCGATTCCATTTCACATCATCAATATAAAGGACCATTCCAAGTAAAGAAAGTTCTGCCGAATGATAGATTTTCAGTAGAAGATTTGCCTGGTATAAATCGAAGTAGAAGACGAGAATATAGTAACGTAGTAGCGATTGACAGGATGAAACCATATTTAAGTACGCGCTTCGGATGTTGATGCTGATGCTGCAGGAATTTGGAATTGATTCTTCGAGGACGAGGAACTTGTCAGGATGGCCGAACTGTCACAGTAATTATTTTGCGTATGATTATTTTTATTAAATTTATTGTTTTGTTTTAGGTACGTAACCGATGCTGTTGGATAAGAGCTACAATTCATGATACTGGTATTCACGTATTTTATTTCAGTTTATTTCTAGATGTCAATGTGAGAACATCGATATTGTGGTGATTCAGGTAAGAGAGTTAATGTAGCGTGTGTATGATTGTGGGTGTGTGCGAGCAGTACGGTGTACTGTAGAGGCCGCTCGTGTAGACCCGAGGGTCGCCAACGGTAGCAGCAGGGAATGCTGTAGTGACCCGCTTCTGTGGTCGCCAACGGTAGCAGCAGTTAGGGCTGTAGTGATCTGTTCCGGTTGGTTAAGAGGATTGTCTCCGGATCACCACCGAAGCGGCAGAGGTTTGGTAGTAACTAGCGGTACTGCCCATGGTTGCCAACATATGTGTACGGTGTGTGAACGCGTGTACATTTTGTGAATGATTGCGTCCTCACTATTTCTCAAGTGTTAATTCTTTTGCAGAAATAACCACGGCGTGGAGGAGGATTCCGCGTGACCGGGTTCGGCCAGGCGACGGTCATCTAGATTTGTTTTTTTTTTTGTATTAATACTGTATATACAGGTTTGGGTGATAAATGTGTTTTCATATTCTTATTTTCAGCGCTAACATTTAATCGTCATTTATAACATTAGTTTAATCGAAACTATCCGCATCTTAAATAAAGAACAAATCTTTGCTTTTCAAAGATAAAGTAGTTTATAGTTTAATGGCATACAGCAATAGAATACATTCTACTACAAAAAATTACCCTTTCACATGTTATTTACACACATGAATAACAATCAAATCGTTCAGCCTGAAAAAATAGTGACGGAAGTATATAATATCAAACACGCACGCGTAATATACAAATTATTTAAACAAATTAAACAAAAAATTATCACAAAAAAGGAAAAAAATAGTGAACCTGCTATTGCAAACATGGATATTCCCCAAACTATCTTTTAAACAATATAAGAAAAATAGCGAAAAAATAGACAAACCCAAATACAAGAAACATACCTTAAAATGTGATCCCGGAACGCGGACAAATAATAACACCAAAAACTTAAAAACTAAAATAGATCAACTAAAGAGACCTCGTATAATTTTAGATATCTTAATATCGAAGGGTCAAGAGATCACTTCCTCAGCGCAACCGAAAATGCCGGAATTAACATAATTAACTTAGGTAATGCTTATAGTATTAATACTCGTAATTATAATTATATTTACGTTAATATACCTTTTGCTAATATTCGTAATAATTATCATAATTTAATTTCTTACAAAAATGACTTGTATAATCAAATGAACAATCTGACAGCGAAATATATTGAGAATGATAATCCTCTATTAGAAAACGCAATTAATAATACTGAAATGAAAATTCATGCTATTCAAAAACCTAGCAGAGTTAAACGAGGTGTACTTAACGGACTCGGTACTGTAATAAAAAGTATAACTGGTAATTTGGGTCAAGAAGATAAAGAAAACTATGACAAAATACTTAATACCATAAGGAGTAATCAAGGAAACATAGTAAATAGAACTATGACGAAATAGACGTAATGGCAATGCATCAAATATTTCAAAATCTATTAACCTTTACCAATCATATCTATTTATCCCTTTTACAAATTGAGAAAACTCTTTCTTTCTACAGTCTAAACACGTTGTACTTAGGATTAATTTCTCGAAAAGAAATAAATCATTATATAAATGAAAATACTGACGAACCAATGAGAGCATTGCTTAAACAAAATTATATGAATAATTAAACTTTGAAAACCGTTTGTTATCTAAACTCAAAATTAGAAATTTTGATTTAATTCCTATTCTCGAACAACAAACCAATATTCATCAAGTAACTAGAATTCCTACAATAAAAAACAAAAATTTATTAACGTAAAATATTCCTACTGGATTTTATTCTATCGTTAATAAAGAAATCACTGTAAGCAAGTCATTCTTGAAAGGCATAATTATATTATAAAGATAGATTTTACTAATATTATATATATATATATATATATATATATATATATATATATATATATATATATATATATATATATATATATATATATTGTATCCCCTTCCGAAAGCGAGTATAAGATAGAATGTGAGAATGCAATAATCAATAAAAATCTAAAAGACACATACATTCTTGACAAATAGTTGTAAAATTAACAATGTGAATGATAAATATTAAATTAGTTTTGGTAAAACGATAAATTTAAAGATAGATAGTAATAAGCCTGAAAATATCCCCATAAAACCAATTGTAAAATTAACAGGCCTAGAGCAAATCTCTTTCAAACCAATAAATGAAAATAATGAAAACTCACACTCTGTCATGAAGAGTATATTGATAATTGTTGTATTTATTATAATATTAATTATTAGTATGAAGAAAATTTATAATAAATGTTTTAAAATGAAAACTGGCAACGCTCAATCAATTTCAAATTCAAACATTATTGAAACATAAATTTTCCAATAATATTTGTCTCAAGGGAAAAGGAATTATGTAATGGGTATCATAGAATCATACTACATTTTGGCATCCAATTTCGCTGAACTCAAGAAAACCGTGAAAACAGCTTTACCAGCTCGCCTTAGAACGAAGTAGGAAAATTACTTAGTTTTTATAATTAGTGTGTATCTAGCTACTGTACAAACCAGTTGTATCTAAAATTACATCTTAAATATTTTTTTAAAAAGATATTTGTTGACCTCTAATACTTAACTTGTATATCCCCATAAAAACGAAGTAAACGACCCTAATGAAATTGACAGAATGGGCGGAGTTAAAATCCTAATTCATACAATGGACCTATTAAATTAAAAGAGAGAGATTAATAAAATTGAGATGTGTATAGTGCCTAGGTGATTTTTAGCGCAGGTGGGTGATATGGCGGAGAACATTTAAATTTAAAATATGGCAACAAATACATGTAGGTACAACAAAATAAGAAATCCGAGTAGACTGTCCAGACGTCCTCCTTTACCCTGACAAATCTTCTTTTCAGAGTATAAAAGTCTGTCTGATATATATCTATTTGACAAGTGTCCACTAAACGCCTAAACAATACCCAATCTGATACTCCGATATTGAGAGTTGTATAGATAGATCATAAATTGCGCGAATTCTATAAGCCATTTACGTTAAGTGAAAGAATTTTGAACTAACATGCGGGCAGAGCCAAATCATTTTATTTGTTCGCTCAAAAATTATCCAATTCCGACCAATAGAACGACCTGTCAAAAAAATATTTAAAAAATAGGGGAGGATCCGATTGTGATATTGTATTTTATTTAATTACCTAACCTGTAAGATATTTGTAGATAATTGTAAATAATTAACTAATTAGTAGGTATTATTACATAAAACTTGATGCCTATATAAGAATTGTATTTGGAGAGTGGGGAGTCAGTGTGTACCATTGGTTATACGGAGTGGCAATGGTGGTAAATAAAACTATATTGAGACATAGTAGTGTGTTCTTTGTGTGTGCCTGAGTCGATATATTACCATAGGCCTATGTAGTTTGAGAAACTGTTGAAGGAAGCTTCGAATTAAGAAAGTCAACCGAACCAAGATTTAAGTGAGTATTGTTTTAACAAATTAGAAAAGTTGAAGTCTCTGAAAGTACAGATTAGTTAAGAAAAACTAATTGATGCAATTATTTATGGCATTACTGACGAGAACATTTCACGTACTGCAAGGTCGTCGAGATTTAAAAGTACAGGTGAGTCATATTCCTTTTTAAGTACTTTGAAAAATGTAAAGCCAGTGGGCCAGTTGCATAAATCGTTGTTAGCTGATCATACACTTAACTACAAATTGTAACCATGGAAACGTATCAAAAATACCTTGGAAAATTAGCCTTGTGAAATTTAAAAAAGTGATTAAAGGTAACATTGTTTTATGCAACTGGGCCAGTGAATGTTAAGCAATTTAACAAACCGTCGGGTTGAGCGTATTTTTTACACAAGAAAAATCCAGTTAAATATTTCAATTATAGAGGGAGTTATTTCTTTACGTATCGTCCGAAACCCAAACTATAATGTTTCAAGTACAAAAAATTCGGACACAAAATATGGTCAGAAATTAGCAATTCGAAGTACAGACCAGAAATCCCCAAACTTCAGCCGGTGTTTTAAAAATTTCAATGAACGATATCCAACATGAAGCAGGAAGAACAATGAATTCGCATAATAATGCTCAACCGCGAGTACCACCGAAACAAAATCTTGCACAACCTAGACCCACAAATTTTACAAGATCAATTAATATACCCCAATTTACGAATCCCAAGACCTCTAACAAGTCAACAACAATTCTCGAGAGGACCAATTCAAATAAGACAAAATCAACCACAACCCACGCCAATGTCAATATCAACCAGACAAACTTGGCAAAGACCCCAATTTCAGAAACCTCAAAGTTTTCAAAGACCTCAAAATACCCAACAATAGAGATTCCAAAACCAATCTCGTCCTAATTTTGTACCACAATGTGAACAAGTAGATCAAAACTTACAGTTCGAATCTGAAAAGTTTGTTGATACTTACGATAAATACATTAATGACGACCAGTCCGATGAACAAAATAATTTTTTAGACCTTGCAAGCCTCGAAAATGTATCGAAATGAATCATTTTTCAAATTTAACTTCTTTGCCATATATGAAAATTGATAATTATAAATGTTTAATAGACACAGGTAGTACTAAGTCATTTATTAATCCAAAAATTGTAGAATCTAATAAGGATATGAAATTTGCGAAGAAAAATTTACTCTCTACACAACACATGGAATTTCAAACGTAACACAATATGTAAATTATTATTTCAATAATGTTCACGTATAGTGTTTCTGACGAGACGAGAAATTCTCGAATCTCATCTCGTCTCGTCTCGAAATTTCTCGTCTCGGCGAGACGAGAAAGCTTTTTGAACACACGAGACGAGACGATACTTACATGTCGAGATTCTCGATTCTCGACAATTATCCGAGATATCTCGACAATTTTTGTATTTTTAAAAGTACAGTTTTTTATATTTTCATTGGAACATTTTGTAAATTTGTATTAAAAAATTATCATATTTTTTAAATTATAAATCTAATACAGGATCGGGCTAAAATTTCTTAAATACAACTATCTATATTTAGCTACAAAACGATCAGATAAAACAGAGGACATTTTAAAATTTTGGAATAAGCATCAAGATATATATCCTAATTTAACCAAAATGGCGTGAGATTTTTTAAGTGCACCAGCTTCTTCCGTACCATCGGAAAGATTATTTTCACAAGCTGGTCTAGTGTTACGAAAACATAGAAATCGGTTTTATGAAGATTCTGCAAAGAGCATTTTGTGTTTAAAATCATGGTTAACAGCAAACTTTTTAACTGGATAAATAATGTAACAATATACAGCTCCAGACGTTAAATTTTAAACTTGATTAAATAAATGAAAACAGTTCGAATGTTTGACAGTAATGTCTATTATTTTAAATGATATCTGACTTCGCTTTTCATTATTTTATTTAAGCAAAGTATAAAATTTGCCTTTTGATGGTGCAAATTGCCTAGCTGGTAGTACACTACACCGAGCAGATGTATAGCATTGTTTTATCTCTCAACTCTCAATCGCTTACTAATTATTTTAAAGAAAAATACTTCAAATAAAAGATGCATATAATTAAATTTTTCTACGACTGTTATTTGAAGTATTTTTCTCTAAACTAATTCATAAACGTTTGACAGAGATAAAACAATGCTAATCAACTGCTCATTAATCATCCTTACTTAATTAATGTTTATACTAATAATTAACATTATTTTTATATTATACATTTTATTATTCTAAATAAGTTTTGTTAACTTGTTGTTTATTTATAACTGTTCATGAATAAGAACATTATTTTATTATTATAGTAGTGCTGTATCAAATTACTCTGTCTCTAGCTTTGTAATTTGTTGTATAGGTATAAAATTGATACTAAAGAAAATAGTTGTCTCAATTTTTTTAATAACCCTGAATATTATTTATATATTTTTACGGTAAATATATAATAATAAGATACATATTGGATCCATTAAAAAAATCGAGAAATCTCGTCGAGATTCTCGGCCGAGACGAGACTCCATTGTTCGAGACGAGAAAAAATCGAGACGAGAGTTAATTTTTTGTCTTCTAGACGAGACGAGACGAAACAATGTAGTTTCTCGGGTCGATTGTCTCGTCAGAAACACTATTCACGTAAAATTTTACTTACTTAATTTTCACAACCAATTTGATATGTTACTAGGTCTAGACGATTTAAAATTATTAAATACAAAGTATGCAATAGGCAAAAGAGAAATTAATTTATTAAATAATTATACATGCAAGTTATAATATTTTAATCAACCAAGAGTTAGATTTCAACCAAGTGAAACAAAATATGTTAAGCACTGAATTAAATAATGTAGATTTATTAATAGACAACAATAAAAATTTAAATCCAAATATTCTCGTACCAGATTGTATTATAAAAGTGAGACATCATAGGTTCGAGATTCCTATGAAAAATATTAGTCAAGAAGCGATCGAAATAAATAATATTGATTAATTAAATTATACTAAAAATTTTAAAATTGCAAAGAAAAAAAATGATTTTGGCAAAGTACGAACAGATCATTTACACCTTATGAAAAAGGGCCATTAACGAAATTAATGATAAAATATAGTAATTTTTTTTTTAACAAGTATGAAGAATTAACGTTTACAAATAAAATTAAACACGATATTAAAACTACAGACGAAATACCAGTTCATGCAAACACATATAGGTACGCACATTGCTATAAAAAAGAGGTAGAATCTCAAATAGAAAATTTGCTAAAGAACGAAATCATAAAAGAAAGTTATTCTCCTTGATCCAGTCCTGTATGGATCATACCGAAGAAAAAAAATGCGTCAGGGGAACAGAAATTTTGAATGGTAATAGACTATCGAAAATTAAATAACAAAACTATACCAGACAAGTTCCCTATCCCCAACATTACGTATATTCTAGATAGATTGGGAAGATGTAAATACTTCACCACGTTAGATTTAGCTTTGAGTTATCACCAGATCGAAGTAAACGAAAAAGACACGCCGAAAACAGCGTTCAATGTTGAAAATGGGCACTATGAATTCACAAGAATGTCCTTTGGCTTAAAGAACGCCCCGAGTACATTCCAACGCCATATGAATCACATTTTGAAAGATTTAATTGGAAAAGAATGCTTAGTTTACCAAGACGACATCATTATTTTAGGCAGTTCATTAGAGGAACATATTCAAAATTTAGAAAAAGTTTTCAAAGTTTTACAAGAAGCAAACTTAAATGTACAACTAGATAAAAGTGAGTTTTTAAAAACAGAAGTAGACTATTTAGGTCATGTAGTTACCCATGAAGGAGTGAAACCGAATCCAAATAAAATCGATGCGATAAAGAAATTTCCGATACCGAAAACGCGAACAGAAATTAAACAATTTTTAGGCTTATTAGGCTATTATAGGCGATTTATAGATAATTTCGCAAAAATTACGAAACCATTATTAACTGAAGCATTAAAGAAAAGTGAAAAATATTAAAGAACCAGAATAAAGAAACAGTTTTGAACAATGCAAACTACTAATAAATGATCCGATATTGCAATACCCCAAATATGATAAGCAATTTATCGTGACAACAGACGTAATTAATTTTGCGACAGGAGCTGTCCTTTCACAAAAATTCGATAATAAAGAACTACCAATAGCATACGCCAGTCGCACCTTGAATGAACATGAACTTAATTATAGCACTGCAGAAAAAAGAAATATTAGCAATAGTTCGGGCAACGAAATATTTTAAACATTATCTTTTAGGAGTAAAATTCAAAATTGATACCGATCATAAACCCCTTACGTGGCTACTCAATTTAAAAGAACCAAATTCCAAATTATTAAGATAAAAATTAAAATCACAAGAATTTGATTATGGAATCGAATATAAAAGGGGAAAATTAAATACTAATGCTGATGTATTAGCGCGAATCAAAATTGACAATTCCGAAATTAAAATAATACAAGATGATTTATTAAATTATCCAAAACACACAACACACTGTATAAGCGCAGATTTGGCAATGAGAAAAGGAATAGCGTTACATATAGATAAAAAATATAATACAAGACAATGTCTCAGAAAATATAGAAATCATAGGAAACCCAAAATTAATGACATACTGATGCACAGAGTCAGTAATAAGAAAATAGTCTTCAATATTGTTACTACAGAAAATTATTTTGACAAACCAAGTCACGAAAATCTAGAAACAAGTTTAGAAAATTTGAAACTTTATTTGATTAAAAATGAAATAGACGAAATAGTCATGCCTAAATTAGGATGTGGATGCGATAAATTATCCTGGGAGGAAGTAAAAGACATATTCAGTGTCGGATTTAGAAGGGGGGCACTCGGGCACGTGCCCCCCCCCTGTTATTTTTAAAAACTTAATTATTACATATTATCATTCACGTATTACACATCATAGATAAATAAAAGAATAAACATACTAATAAAGATACAGAATTTCTATTGTTTATTATTTTGAAAATGCCCTCCCCCCTCATTTTTTTTATAAGTAATAGAACAAATGGTTCATATAAAAGTTTTATTATTTTAATTATACTATTTGATGACAAATGTAGATATTTTTTTATAAAATCACGTTTAAAAGATACGACCATCAACTTTTATTTTTTAAATAACAAACAATAATTATTTCACGATAATATAAAACGCCATTTTTTGTCTTAAGTAATTCTTATTAGGTACTTAAATTGGTGTTTTAACTTGTTTTGTATAACATTGTTGAATTTAATTATTTTCACATGGCCATTTAGAATATTTGAATAAACATTATTTCTCAAACTCATTTACTTGTTTGGGTTTCTGCACTCTGATTTTTTTTATTATTTTAAATGAAAGTTCTTTTAATTTTGAAGCAATTCGTAGTATTAAAAAGTCTTAATAGTTTTTGGTTTCACTGAATTTGATTTTTAAAGTCACCGTGACGTCACGGCGACACCTATTGCTATATTTCGCTGCCTACTATAGAACTTGTGCGAGAGAAAGATAGCACTAATGTGACATCACAGTGACACTGACAACAAACCTCAAATATCTCGAAAAGTAATTATTAAAAAATTGCTTTCTTGAGAAATATTCGTTTTCCGGAAATGGACTGTGTCATATTTTGAGTCAGAGCTCAACGTTTCGCCCGCAGTCGTGTATAATAAACAATTTTACAAACAGGTCTCAGGTGCAGCAATGGGCTCTCCTCTTTCCCCTGTGGTTGCCAGTATATTTATGGAACACTTTGAAACAAAGGCGCTAGAATCATCTACATTCAAACCTAAGGTATGGTTTCACTATGTAGATGACACGTTTGTCATTTGGCCACATGGTCCGGAAAAACTCACTTTGTTCCACGAACACTTAAACAGCATACACCCGGATATTCAATTCACCCTGGAGGTAGAAATGACAGAACTCTCCCCTTCCTTGATGTTCTGTTTAATCGTAAACCCAACGGACAGTTAGGGCACGCTGTTTATAGAAAACCCACCCGCACTGATAGATATCTCAATTTTAATTCCTACCAGCATCCCTCGCAGAAACTCTCAGTAGACAACGCTCTCGTACACCGTGCCATCAAAATCTCTGAACCTGATATCCTACAGCAGGAGCTTGACCACATCAGACATAGTTTAATCCAGAACAACTATGACGTAAAATTAATCAATAATGTAATTCATAGACAATAATTAAACCCTTTACCCAAAAAACCCGTGGATACCTCGTTCGAAACATTTACATCTATCCCTTACATTAAAGGATTCTCGGATAAAATAGGTAGAATTCTTAATAAAAACAATATTAAGGTCTTTTTTAAACCTCCACAAAAAATCTCAGAAATACTCCCCCAAACTAAAGATAAACGCGAACCCTTGTCGTCACCCGGTGTTTATAGTATTCCTTGTTCTTGCGGCACAGTATACAAAGGAGTTTTACACTAGATTGTCAGAACACGAACGCTGTCTACGTAATGGTATGGTATTAACATCTGCGGTCTCAGAACACCAACACAACACAGGACATAACACCTTATTTGAAAATTCCCGCATTTTAGCTCCTGTCCCTGAGTTTTATATCAATCGGGATGATGGCTATTTCTTGAGCTACATGTGGAAACCGGTGATTCTCGGAACACGACACGCCCAATCTACCATTACGAACTCGATTCTCATTGATCCTCATTAGCTTTGCTCATCTACCGTATCTTTAGATTAGTATATAACTGTCTTCTCGGCCTTCTTTCGTCACTTGGTTTATTTGGCCTCTAGCGTGGTTTACACGTCGGGTAACCTTGTAAACTGAGTCTCTTGTTGCTTAAATTCGGCATCTAGCGTGGTTGACACGTCGGGTAACCTTGTTTAAGACAGTACTATCCCCCTTGCTCCTGCAGATGCCCCATACGACTGCGGGCGAAACGTTGAGCTCTGACTCAAAATATGACACAGTCCATTCCCGGAAAACGAATATTTCTCATGACTCAGACTGTGGAAGCCTACGCAATTAATTGTTTTCTTCATCTTAATCGCTGTTTATTGAGTAATACTTTAAGTATAAAGTGTACATTTTATTATTTTTTGTTACGGTGCAGGACCCCAAATAGATCATTAAGAAGACAAAAAAGGGGGTTTATATTTTAGCAAAATAATTATAGGTTGCTATTTTAAAATAAAAGTTCTGATTTTATAAAAAAAAAAATTACATTCGCCATCAAATAGCATATTTAAAATAATAAAACTTTTATATGAACAATTTATTACAATACAAAATTTAACGAGGTGGGGGGGGGCTCACCCTATATATTTAAAATTTGTTTTTCCAAATTTAGTAACCCCCCCCCCCCCCCCCAAATAGATTAGAAAATGTAACAGATAAGGAACAACAATTAGAATTAATTCAAAATTACAATGAAGGAAAAACCAACCATAGAGGAATTAATGAAACTGAGACGTATTAAAGAAAGATAACAAATGTGAAGTCTGTTTGAAAACGAAATACGAACGAAATCCTATTAGCCAAACATTCAGAGAGACTCCAACAGCAACAAAGCCGTTTGAAATAATCCACATTGATGTATTATCATTAGAAAAGAATAAATTCTTAACAGTAGTTGACAGTTTTTCGAAATTCGCGCAAGTTTTTGAATTAAAATATATGATTTCTATTGAAGTAGCAAATCAACAATAAACTTGTAAAAGAATTTTTAAAATTACACAAAATACAAATACATTTTATTAGCGTTGACAGCCCAAATTCTAATGGAATTGTTGAGAGGTTCCACTCAACCTTGATTGAGCATTTAAGAATACTTAATGTTCAAAAAGAATATTCAGATCTAAAATGGAAAGAAAAAGTAAAATATGCATTTGTAAGCAGTCAATAAACCAAATCGCCTTATATCAACACCGTGGGTGTCTCAAACAAAGACACATTCATAGGGAATGCTGAGCAGGATTTTTCGGGGATCTTGCTGGCGGGGAAAGGCGGGTGTCCCATGATGTCAACGGAGATTTGGGACACTCGGGCTGGCGACACGGAAGCGAGAACAATCTTAGTTGATTAATAATTAATTGTATTCATCGGACTCATATAATTTTGGAATAAATCTGTTACTTTAAATTGCATCCGCTTTTATTTTTATTAATAACTAATTCTAACATCAGGAGTGGGATAAAGAACTTGTGCGTGTGAAAAAAAACTGTGTAGTGTTGAAAATGCCACGTCATAACTCGCGGGGAAGATCGAGGCGTAGACGATCTGGAGAGAGAAGTGAACGGAGACGAAGGAGTAGTCACCGTTATCCAAGTGCAGGTCGAGAGGTGGAGCGGCTCCGAAGCCGGAGTTCGGACCGGGAAATACGCGGGTACACCCCATTGCAGCGGCCGAGGAATAGCCGAAGGTACTCACCTGAGCAGCGGCCGAGGAGTAGCCGACGGTCCACCCCCGAACGGCGGTCGGTGGGTAACTGTGGACGCAGGACCAGGAGTTTAGAGCGTTCAGGGGTCTCTAGGACCAGGAGGAGCGTGTTGAGCGAATCAATGACACAGTTAAGCGATGCCATAGTAAAAGGTATGGATCGGCTTACCCAGGGTATGGGTGCGAGGGACAACCATAAAGTGGTAAGTGTTACCTCTATTATGAGTAATATTATTCAAGAATTCAATCCAAGCACTCAAAATGTTGACGAGTGGCTAAGAGCAATTGATGAATATGCCGAGATTTATCGGTGGAATGACAAAACTATTTGTCATTTAGCTTTGAACAAGTTACGCGGACCTGCGGAAACTTGGTATAGGGGATTGCAGTCACGTATATTTAATTGGACAGAGTGGAAAGGCATGTTGCAACAAAATTTTAAACAGAAAAGAAATTTGCACGGTTTGTTGGAACAAATGATGGCGTGCGTATCTAAAATTGGGGAAATCAATGTGGATGGTGTTAAATGAAAAATTTAACTTTATATTATTGAGAATTGTGTAATGAATGTCAATTTGTTAATCGGAAAAAAAATTACTGAACTATATGATGTAGAATATAATAAAGTTGGTAATAAATTATCATTTGTTGATCGACAACAATCTTTTAATGTAAATTTAATAGAAAATGCAACACAATGTTGGCATCGAAGATTTAAATACAGTAAAATCATTAGTTGATCTTTTAAATGAATATTCTGACTGCACGGCGAAAAATTTATCAGAAATAGGGTTTACACCAAAAACGGAAATAAAAATAACTTTAAACTCTGTAAAGCACCTTTGCAAAAAGCGAGGTAAATGCTCGTATAGGTCGATGGGTACTAGCTTTAAATAAATATAATTTTAAGATTGTCCACAGACCTGGTGTGCAGATGCGTCATGTTGATGCTTTAAGCAGGAATCCACCAGTTGTTGGTAGGGGAGTATTTGTCACGGTTATATCTGAAGAAAATTGGTTACTGGCTGCACAGCAAAATGACAAATTTATTAGGAAAATTCGGAAAATAAAGATATATTTAACAATTACGCATTAAAGGGAGGTAAAGTCTATAAAATTACAAATTATGGTCTTAGATGGGTGGTACCTAAAAATAGTAGATTTCAACTGTTGCGGATGGCACATGATAATATTGGTCATTTTGGGTATGAAAAGACAACTAATTTCTTGGCTAGCAAATATTGGTTTAAGCACATGCGGCGTTTCGTAAAGAAATACATAAAGAGCTGCTTAAATTGCTTATTTTTCAAACCGCCCAGTAAGAAGCCACAAGGTTACTTACATCCAATTACAAAGATTCCAACTCCATTTCATACAATTCACATAGATCATCTTGGGCCTTTTGTAAAAACTAAATCAGGAAATACGCAAATCTTTGTAATAATTGACGCTTTCACGAAATTTATTTTAATATACGCACTTAAAAGTACCAAAACCAAGTTTGTTATAAAATCTCTAAAAGATATGATTAAAGTAATTGGCACCACACATCACTTAAATGCGGTTGCTATTCCACGCGCAAACGGGCAGGTGGCAGGTGGAGCGTTATAACAGAACCATTTTGGACTCATTGTCAACCATGGGCATAGGCGTGCGCACGGTGGGTGCCATGGGAGCCACGGCACCCCCTAATATATTAATACGAGGGCTGTTCTCTTTCCACTGAGCCTATCTAGCAAGCTATGATATTTTTAAACAAATTTTGTTTGACATTTCAATCTAGTTGTTGACAAGGTTAATTATAGTGACGGTTGTTATATAAATATAACTGAATGTTGTTTAAATACATTGGCTGGTATTCTGAGCTCGCGACTAAGCCCGACTAAGGAAGCGACTAGCTAGTCATCCGTCTAAAGTATATATTGTAACATTATGATAGCCGGGCGACTAGCTAGTCGCTTTTTTAGTCGGGTGCTCAGAATACCAGTCATAATTTTTAAGTAATCCTTTCCCCCAAGAAATCATTGAATTGAGCAAAGAGCATTATTGGGCTGTGATTTTTATAATTTCAAGCGTGGATGAAGCCATCAAGAATATTTTTCGAGCTCCTAAGCAAAAAACGGCAATTACCGAAAAGAATATTGGTCTTGTTCAGAACATGATTAAAGAGGACCGGTATGTTACTGTCAGGAATGTTCAAGCAACTTTAAAGATTGGTGTGAAAGCAATTGGAACCATTTTAAACCAACATTTGATGGTACTTAAGCTTTGTTCTCGTTGGATTCCCAATTTGACTCCAGTCAAAAAGACAACCGTTTGAGATTGTGAAGATCTACACTAGATCGCTTTGACAATGAATCGTTTAATTTGGTGTACAACAAAATTAGAGATGACGAAACATAGGTAAAATAATAGGGGAGGATTATCTTGTATCAAGACAACGCTAGGCCGTACACAACTGCTCGAACGATTGATTATTTGAATGCCCAAAACATTGAAATAATGGGTCATTCGCCGTATAGTCCAGACCTGGCACCTAATGATTCCTTTTATTTCCACGTGTAAAGGATAAGTAACGAGATTTAGGTTTTACATCAGCCGAAGGAACTGTTGACGCATTTAAAAATGAAATAAAGAAACAAACGCGGAAAAATTTGAGAAAATGCGGAAAGAGAACAGCCCTTCAGTTTTTGTATTATTATTTTGTTCATGTTGCTATAATATATATTTTCTTTATTATTTTTTCTCGATATTTTCAAGTAATAATGGTAAAATAAATTACTCCATTTACATTTATTACTTTATTTATAATAATAATAATAATAATAATAATAATAATAATAATAATAATAATTATATATATATATATATATATATATATATATATATATATATATATATTCATTTTGGCACCCACAAAAGTAAAGTTCTGCGCACGCCTATGACCATGGGGGCAGATATGGATGATGATAGATGGGATGAGAATATACATAATATTCAGTTAGGGTTGAACGGTACTATTAATAAAGCTATCGGGGTTACACCCAGTGAAGCTTTATTGGGATACCGGGTTGTTTCAAAAGGAATTATGGGATCTAATAATCATTCTGTTGTAGATATGATGAAAGTTAGAAAGGACATGCAAGAGTATATTGCGAAATGTCAAGTAGAGCAAAAGAAACAGTTCGATAAAAAGAGATGTGAAGCCCAGTGGTATTGTGAAAGTGATCTGGTCTTAATTAAGATCACGAGTGGGTCAGCCACTGGCGCTAGTCGCAAGCTGATGCCGGAATGGCGTGGTCCATTTCGGGTAACAAAGGTCTTGGGTAATAACAGATATGAGGTGTCCGAAATTCCCGGAAGTACTCGCTGTCAAGTTCGATATAATGGGGTGGCAGGAATAGACAATATGAGGCCATGGATCCATTATGGGCAGAATCGAACGGATCCTGGGTAACAGGATGTAGATGAGAGGAGGTTGTTTCTGGAGTGAATCCATTACTGTAAATGGAACACAATCAGGGTAACTTGTGGTCATTGCAGGCAGCCACTAAGGGATAGCACTCCAGGCAGGTTGTTGTAGATTCGGCGGCTGTAGATCGCGGTAACACAAGTGGGTATCGTAGCTTGTGGTCATTGGATACAGTTTAGTGGAAACGAGTCTACACTCCTGGTCAGGCTGTAGTGGGTTACGCAACTGGAATGGCGGTAACACAAGGAGGTATATTGTGGTCATTGGATACAGTTTGCTGGAAGGATCCACTACATTCCTGAGGTCATTGGATAGTATCTGTACTTAATGACTATTAGCTTTAAGGAGTTGCGTTAATTATGCTACTATGATAATATTATTCGATTACTCCGTTTGTATTAATATGTTTATAACTTGGCCAAGTTAACCCTATTATTTCAGTTAGGTCATTGCATGCTGTTGAAAACACTGAATCCAGAATACTATAAATATATAATATGTATTTGTAAATTTGTACATGCACATCTGGTTGTGTTGATACATGGTTCTAATTCGAGGATTCGAGTTTCAGTCCATTTAATGATTGAGTGAGGTCACTCACATCGTCAGGAAAGGCCGAATGTAAGCAGTCAATAAACCAAATCGCCTTATATCAACACCGTGGGCGTCTCAAACAAAGACGCATTCATAGGGAATGCTGAGCAGGATTTTTCGGGGATCTTGCTGGCGGGGAAAGGCGGGTGTTCCATGATGTCAACGGAGATTTGGGACACTGGGGCTGGTGACACGGAAGCGAAAACAATCTTAGTTGATTAATAATTAATTGTATTCATCGGACTCATATAAATTTTTATTTTTATTAATAACTAATTCTAACACATTATTAGGATATAATAATTCGATCCATTCATTTACAAAGTTTCAACCACTAATGTTAATATTTGGTTAGGTATACAGACAAAAATGGAACAGAACTAGACGACGAATTACCTTTAATACAAAATTCTAATGAAACTCATAAAGAGAGAATGAATTTATTATTTGAAAAAGCTCAAGAAAATATTATTAAACAAAAAGAAAATTTATTATCCAAAGAAAAGGAAGTAGATGAGAAATTACCAGAATCAACTAAAGAAATTTTAGTAAAACAAAATATTAAGATATTCTGGAAAAATAACGAAACCTAAATTTGTTAGGCATAAAGTAAAAGAAATAAAAGACAAAATAGGAATTGTAATCACGGATAAGGATAAGAAATTTAAATTGTCGAAATTAAAGAGACCCAGAAAATTTATTAAAAAATCTGTGGTTTCAGATGTATCCTGTTCAGAGCAGGAATCGCGGCGCAAAACATAAAAGAGATAACACATAAACCTGGAGCAATTTTAAGCAATCTAGGTAAAGCAAAATATTACAACTTCAAAGATCTATACGAGGAATGTGAAGGCCTAAATGAACAAGTAAACTTATTAAATTCAAAAATCAATACAGACAAATTAATCGCGAAGGAATACACTAATCACATGAGATTATTAAATCATTATCAAAATGAAATAAGAGTAAATTTCAAAATCTTAATACTAATGAAAATTAGGTGCGTGAAGTTAGAGGTACCACTTTCAAATAACGATATGATTTATATGCTATAATTTAGTGCTAATTTATTGCTAATTATTGCCGTATAACACAAATTTATTGCTATTGTTGTTATGAAGATAATAACTAATTTATAAGTGTACCTCCAAGTTCACGCTGGAGGTACCACATTAATAAACCACAAAAACAAGTACGCAGTAATTTAGTGCTAATTTATTGCTAATTATTGCCGTATAACACAAATTTATTGCTATTGTTGTTATGAAGATAATAAGTTATTTATAAGTGTACCTCCAAGTTCACGCTGGAGGTACCACATTAATAAACCACAAAAACAAGTACGCAGTAATTTAGTGCTAATTTATTGCTAATTATTGCCGTATAACACAAATTTATTGCTATTGTTGTTATGAAGATAATAACTAATTTATAAGTGTACCTCCAAGTTCACGCTGGAGGTACCACATTAATAAACCACAAAAACAAGTACGCAGTAATTTAGTGCTAATTTATTGCTAATTATTGCCGTATAACACAAATTTATTGCTATTGTTGTTATGAAGATAATAAGTAATTTATAAGTGTACCTCCAAGTTCACGCTGGAGGTACCACATTAATAAACCACAAAAACTAGTACGCAGTAATTTAGTGCTAATTTATTGCTAATTATTGCCGTATAACACAAATTTATTGCTATTGTTGTTAAGAAGATAATAACTAATTTATAAGTGTGCCTCCAAGTTCACGATGGAAGTACCACATTGATAAACCACAAAAACTAGTACGTAGTAATTTAGTGCTCATTTATTGCTAATTATTGCCGTATAACACAAATTTATCTATTCCTGTTATGAAGATAACAACTAAATTATAAGTGTACCTCCAAATTCACGCTGGATGTACCACATTAATAAACCACAACTTTAGTGCTAATTTATTGCTAATTATCGCCGTATAATACAAATATATTGCTATTGTAATTATGGAGATATTTAATAATTTATAAGTGTACTTTCATGTCGAGGTATTACATTATTAAATCATAAAAACTAGTACTATTACTAACTATTGCCGTACGGCATAAATTTATTGCTGTTTTGTAAAGAAAAGAATTACCAGTTTATAAATAGTAAAATTAAACTTGCTTCACAATTTCAATAAAATGACATCGTTCTACTTCCAATGGCTCATTTAAAAATACCTTGTAAATTAATCGGTAATAGTAATATATTTTTAAGCAAAAAGTAAAAAACCCGCAGAATCCGTTGACGGCCTTGTAAGCGCAATTGTCATGGCGGCCAGTAGGACCTGTCAAGTTTGTTTGCATTTTGAATAAGCGCTTTCTGACCCAAAATTATAATAACATTTCAAATCAACACAATTTTTAAGTTTGTTTGGTCATATCCTTCAACTAGAAACATAGTTGAGGGACATCAATTCATTAATTCGTGATTAATTACTAACTCGACTTATGACAATTCTGACTTGGAAATGCAGTCTGCAAGGACAAAAATTTGTAAAATCAATGAAACTATAAATTTTATTTATAAAAACTGTCAATAATTATCTTAAAACTACATACCAGCAAAAATGTAATATAATTATTTACGAGATGCACGGAACAGTGATATTTACAAGATTGAAGCTTTCCGATATATTTAAAGCTCTTTTCCATAATTTCAATCAATCATGTTTTTCTTCTTTCCAAAAATTATGGAATATGTCTTGAATTTTTGTGGTACTCGTACACCCTTTAATACAGCACTTATCTATGTACATTATGTTTATTTTCTTTAATTCGCTTATTTTTCGAACGTTTTCAAAATAAATTATAAAATTAAAGCGTGAGAACTTCTTTTTCTTTTTAACTAAACGATGGTTCTTGACGTTTATATATTTGACATGTCCTACTGGCCGCCATTAATTTAGTTCCCCAAAATACCGATGATGTTGCATACCATCCTGCGGGTCCCAATAGTCTACATGCGCGTAGACAATATACAAACGTAAAAACATCATTGTCTACGCGTAGACAATGACGTAATTTACATAGCATAGATTACAGGCACAACCCTGAATAAAAGCCAGACGTACAATGAAAAGTACAAACAATATTTAATGTAAATTATATTTTCAATAATTATAATAAATATTTTCTTTAATTATGGTAAATTTTATTTAATTTATGTCGGCAGCACATCAAACTGTCATTTTTTATTCACAAATAAGTTAAACAGAAATTTGTTAAAGCTATAAAACAAACAGTAATTTCTATTTATGAATGCACCTTCAGCGTGCGTCGTTCAAGTTTATCTCTTTAAGCTTTCGAGTGCATAGTGGGGTCTATTTGACCCCATGCATCATTCTTTTGTTGATAAAATTGTAGTAGTAGGTTCTATCATAATTTCCATTTAGCTTATCCCATTCCACATCGCAGTCGACATAATAGCCACATCAGGCAAAATTAATTGTTTTTATACTAAATATATTAATTGCCAAAGTTTGTTGGGGTCGCCTGGACCCCACTGTGCACTCTATGTTTTACAAAAATTTTCCGGTGGAATTTTTTTTAGCTGACTATATTACTTATAACTGTGAAGAATTGTACTTCCCCTAATTTTTGCCGAGTTTTAACAACACAAAGTTAGGGGATTTACGCACTTTTGTCTAATCGGTAAACCTACGGAACGTACATATGTGCTTAGTTCCAGTATTGTGTTGAACGTAGTATCGGTGTTGTCAACTACAGAAGAACAAAATGAATAAAGGTTTATCTGAACAAGAACTCCTTGCTCTCTTAGAAGACGACAATTTTCCACCAGGGCTTCCAGAGGACTCTCTGAGTGACGCGGAAAGTGATACTGAGCATATTACTGAGAGTGACCACAATTCTGAATCGGAACTTGAAGGTAGCGATGTTGAAGAAGAACAAATGCGAAGTGTAGTTACCGAACCATGTTTTGTTGGAAAAGATAAAATCACTAAGTGGAGTCGTCAAGTACCAAAAGTGACTCGTACGAAAAGAAAGAATATAGTAGTACATTTACCGGGTGCTAAAGCTTCTGCTAAAAATGTGAAGTTACCTCAAGATACTTTTTCACTATTCATTGACAATTGTATGGTGGATATGATTGTTCAGTGCACGAACATCAAGATCGAAAGCAAAATTGAGAATCGCAACAATCTGTCTTCTTACGAGAAAAAGACGGATAAAGAAGAAGTATACGCATTATTGGGTTTGTTATTTATAATGGGAGTTTTTCGATCTTCACATCTGTCGCTCGATGATCTGTGGAATCCCAGTTACGGACCCCCGGTTTTTCATGCAACAATGAGTAAAAGACGTTTCGTGTTCCTGCTTGGGACTCTGAGATTTGACGACATAAACACAAGGCAACAACGAAAAGCTGAAAATAAATTGGCGGCAGTGTCAAGCATCTGGAATAAATTTGTGGAAAATTGCAAAAATTCGTATACCATCAGTGAATATGCTACAATAGACGAAATACTATGCCCGTTTCGTGGAAGATGTAGCTTTATTCAGTACATCCCTAATAAGCCTGCAAAGTATGGCATTAAAATATTTGCCATAAATTGTGCTAAAACGTTTTATTTTTTCTCTGGAAAGATATATAGTGGAAAAGAAGGCAACGAATGAGCAAAAAATTTAGCTCATGATGTAGTAATGCATCTTACACAACCAATTTACAATACGGGTAGAAACGTAACTACTGACAACTGGTACACTTCCATACCGTTGGCAAAAAGCTTATTAGAAAAGAGGATAACTTTAGTTGGAACCTTGAAGAAGAATAAGGCTGAAATTCCTTTGGAATTTCTGCCAAATAAACAACGAGTTGTGCATTCAATGCTTGAAGGTTTTGGCGAAACAGGAAAGATAATATCTTACGTTCCCAATAACAATAAATCGGTAGTACTTTTTAGTTCTTTCCATGATGGGAAAAGTGTCATCGATAGTGAACAAAAGAGCAAACCAGAAGAAATTTTATTTTACAACATGACCAAAGGTGGTGTTGACACATTAGACAAATTATGTGCTACGTATAGCACTCAGCGAGCGACTCGACGTTGGCCCATGGTTATTTTCTATGAAATGATGAATATTTGTACCGTCAACGGTGTAGTAGTCTTCAATAATGTTAATCCAGAGTATTTTCAAGATAAAGCGCATTCGAGACGCCTTTTTATTAGAGAAATGGGAGAAGGTCTTCTAAAAGCACACATAACACGTCGTTCTGGAATACCACAATTACCATCCGTTGTACGTGAAAGTATGAAACGTTGTGGCATTGAATCTTCTGCAGCCAAGAGACCACATCTTGATGAAGCCGGACCGTCAGTATCGCGTGGCAGATGTAACACATGTGCTAGAAAAAAGGACCGCAAGACAACCTTACAGTGCGACAAGTGCAAAATGTATATATGCAAAGAACACTCTGTAGCATTATGTATCAACTGCAGCAAATGTATCTAATGTTAAATATAGTAATTAAAATAGTTCATTTTTATGTTACATTGTAGAACTTCAATAAATATTAACCGTCGGAATAATATTTTTAATGTTAATTCTTGGGGTCGCTACGACCCCACCGTGCACTCCATGCTACAAAAAAACACTGTGCAATCGGAAGGTTAATAAATAGCACTGGCGGATCTATGGGGGTAGTAAAGAGGGTAATTATCCCCCCTAAGAAAATTGAAAATACATTGTTTTTATTATGAAGTATTATTATTTTAAATGGGAATGCATACAAATTCCTAAATGTGCACATATCACTCTGTACATTTCCTGGCTTATATCGTCCCTTGAGGTTATATTGCTCCATACATTTCTCGTCTTGTACTTTTGTCACTGTGTACAAATCTATACCATGAAGTTGCTGCGTATCAAGGAATTCAAACTTGACGCGTTCACTACATCCCGAATTACACTTCAAAAACAAAATGTATTTTAATTCAAACATGTGTAACATTTGCATTATGTTTTAGGAAAAGTTTACGTTTTTTGCACGATGGGCTTTTCTTAATGTTTACCGATAGGGTTTCCAAGACACTAGGCTATATATTACCGAACGGTAAGTAAATAAAAACAACAACCGAAGCTTACTTTCAAAATGACAACTAAAATTTTTTAATGTGTCAAAATAATTTTCAATTCAATTTTTTTTTAATTTTGTGCGTCGATCGTGCAAAAAATGTTATAAGCATTACGAATGTTAAAGAATTACCGATCTCAAACAAAAATAGAGTCGTCCTTACCGTTCTTAATACTTAACTATTATCAAAAGGAATAAAATAAATTTTATTTTCGAAATGAGATAACGCGCTAAGTTCGAATTCAATGATGTGCAACAACTTCATGGTATAGATTTGTACACAGTCACGAAGTACAAGGCGGGAAATGTACAGGGCTATATGACTTCAAGTGACATAAATTGAGATCAGTTTGAAATACATCATAATTTCAAATTGATCTCAACTTTTCGCTCGTAAGTGTACCTATAACTGTGAAATGATTAATTTATAAAATTAAATAATTTTATATTATTTAAACTTAACATTGCATTATTATACATTATTTTTTGCTTCTTAGTATATTACGGTGGTCATATTAAATAAAACATTTGTGATTTTTTTTTGAAAATTTCATAATTCCCCCCCCCCCTAAACTCTTAGACTAGATCCGCCCCTGATAAATAGAATACATTGACAAGCTTTGTGCCGAATTAAACTGATGCATGACGCTAATACGCGCGCACTTCTAGTGTAAAATTTTACAAAACAATGAAAGAAAATAACTATTCAATCACTTAAAATATGTATTTTATATAATTTCTTTATTTCAAAATAATAAAACCTAGTTGTAGAATGAAAAGTGCAAACATTATTGAATTTAATTAAATTATAAGTATAATATAATATAATAACTCTACGAAACGTTATGTTGTGTTATATACAGTTTTACCAACTGTTACCAAATGGTTTTTGTTTTGTAATATTGTGTTATGGTGCTTCTGCTTAGAAGTGTAGTCGAATAATTATTATTAAATTTTATTAAATTGTTTACTATCAAACAAAATAATGTAAATCTTATGCAAATAAGTACGCATTTATTGTATTTTCCATTATTGCCAACCTAACAACCGTGGAGGCGTAGGCCACTGTTGTCACAGGTACGGACTGTAGATTCGAGATTAAAATTTAATGGCGGTAAATTTGAATGTATATAGTTACATAAAAAATATGTAAATAGTTACGAGTATTTATGGTACAGTGTGTCATGATGCACATTAGTCATTCGAAAAACTAAAATAGCACAGGAGGCCTGTCAAAGATAATTTTTAACAAAAATAAATTGATTAGAGGTTGACATTTAAGTAATGCTGGAATTGATCTTCTTTACTTATCCACCGAAAGAATATTCAGACGACAACAAATATTGGTTAAGATACCGGCATCATGTAGTAATACCATGCCTACCAACAACTATAATTATTTAAGAAATTCAAAAAAAAAAACAATTAGTTCAGGGTCGATAACTATACTCTTTTGGGTAATTCTGCCATTAAATTTTTTATGTCTTACTAGTACCTACATTATAGTTTATTACTGTTATGGATAAGGGACAAGATATCTGGTAATATAATGCCCTAGGGAGACAATTCAAAAATTTTATTGTATGCATCACTGGCATTATTTGTTGTTTACAGCCATAGGCGTAGGTATGGTGGGACATAGTGGAGCGCTTGTACCCCCCCCCATTGTCACAGGGAATAATCGGTCAGACTTTCGCATTGCATGATGTCTATTTTAAGAAAATTATATCTTAGCATAGACTAATATCACTGTACAATGATATTAGTCTATGATCTTAGTAGACTTATTTTTAAATATTTATATTGTACGTCGTATGATTTATAAAAGATAATTTCTAATAAATAAATGTTTCAATATTTGACTCAGTTGCTACGTCCCTCCCTTGTCAAAATTCGGGCTACGCCCTTGATTACAGCCCTCTGGCGATTAACAAGTCCACGGACCAGAGCCAGAGGCCCTCGGACTTGTAAACTTATTGCGCTCTAACGGTCTAAATATCTTCATAATGCCAGATAAATTTTTCTTATAAGTTATTACTTAAACTTATTATAATGCAATAATTAGCAATAAATAATTTGCTAATGATGGAGATAATTGTGTCGCAGCGTTTTCTCAGGATGCGCAAATAATGAGGCGGTGTAAAGTTAATCAAAAAATAGTTATATTATATTACACTAATTATTTACAGATACAGAACAATACATAACATATAACAAAAAGATTTACACACGAACCAGTGAATAATTATTGCAACAATACCAATAGAGTAAAATATCTTGTCCTGTTGATGTGTGACATCCCCAACAGAGGTAGGGAACCAATCTTATTAGACTGAACCGAGCAGCCGATTCGAATGAAAAATATTTTGGACAACCCTACCACGGACGAAACATGCACAATGCAGAGATGAAGACAGTAATATAAGAACATAACATACTGAATATTATTTAACAAATATTAACATGTAAATATAAAAAAAAAAATAGAACAAAGTATACATTCAATGTTTATATAAATAAATAATAGAAAACAACAATTTAAAATATTAAACAACATAAAGATCAATTATAGTGAAACACAAAAGTAAAATGCTCTTTATCACTATAATAAACGTGGGAGAACCATATTAACCAAAGTTATTATTGCAAAGTCCCGGAATACAAAAATGTAAAAATTATTAAAATATTCGGGGTATAACGGTTAATAATATAATATTAAACTCAGAAGCAACGAGAATTATTCTTGTTTCAAAGTTTTTATTTAAAAAAAATTACTAGAAGCTATGACAAAACCATATTACTACCAGTCAGTACTACATACCCTCTGAATACAAAAATGTATTTTTTTATATATTCCCGGGATGAGGGTTAATAATATAAGTTTAAACTGTGGAGCAGCAAAAATTTGTCTTGTTACAAAGTTTTTATTTCAAAAAAAATACTAGAAGCTGTGACAGAACCATTACTACCAGTTATTACTATACAACCCCTGAATACAAAAATATAAAAATTATTGAAATATTCAGGGGATGAGGGTTAATAATATAAGTTTAAAATCAGAAGCAGCAAAAATTTGTTTTGTTTCAAAGTTTTTTTTTTATAAAAATTACTAGAAGCTGTGACAGAACCATATTACTACCAGTTATTACTACACACCCCCTGAATACAAAAATGTAAATATTATTGAAATATTCTGAAATTGAGGGGATGACTTTAAACTTATATTATTAACCCTCATCCCCTGAATATTTCAATAGTTTTTACATTTTTGTATTCACGGGATGTGTAGTAATAACTGGTAGTAATATGGTTCTGTCATAGTTTCTAGTAATTTTTTTTAAATAAAAACTATGAAACCAGACAAATTCTCACTGCTCCAGAGTTTAAACTTATATTAATAACTCAGGTGCGTGAAGTTAGAGGTACCACTTTCAAATAACGATATGATTTATATGCTATAATTTAGTGCTAATTTATTGCTAATTATTGCCGTATAACACAAATTTATTGCTATTGTTGTTATGAAGATAATAACTAATTTATAAGTGTACCTCCAAGTTCACGCTGGAGGTACCACATTAATAAACCACAAAAACTATTACGCAGTAATTTAGTGCTAATTTATTGCTAATTATTGCCGTATAACACAAATTTATTGCTATTGTTGTTATGAAGATAATAACTAATTTATAAGTGTACCTCCAAGTTCACGCTGGAGGTACCACATTAATAAACCACAAAAAATAGTACGCAGTAATTTAGTGCTAATTTATTGCTAATTATTGCCGTATAACACAAATTTATTGCTATTGTTGTTATGAAGATAATAATTAATTTATAAGTGTACCTCCAAGTTCACGCTGGAGGTACCACATTAATAAACCACAAAAACTAGTACGCAGTAATTTAGTGCTAATTTATTGCTAATTATTGCCGTATAACACAAATTTATTACTATTGTTGTTATGAAGATAATAATTAATTTATAAGTGTACCTCCAAGTTCACGCTGGAGGTACCACATTAATAAACCACAAAAACTAGTACGCAGTAATTTAGTGCTAATTTATTGCTAATTATTGCCGTATAATACAAATTTATTGCTATTGTTGTTGTGGAGGTAATTAATTATGTTCAGGACAGAGCCATTAAACATTTATTAGTTAAATAGATTTTAAAATATTCCCCCTACACAATTGTACAGCAAATAGAATATTGTACCAAGAGACTGAATTTTGTTGCCATTCAAATAAACCCAGTAGCAGAGAATATCTAGGTCCAGGAATGTTCATCATCAAGGCTATGTCCTTAAATATCCCGAATTCAGAGTACTAGACGTTTAACGCACGTACAGCCCTGTCTCGCACGCAGGCCACCAGTCTCTGGAAAAATTCCACCAGCGTCATCAAATACCACCCAGCAATAGTGATTTGAGAATTTGAACCAACTCTTCATGAAAGATTGGTATCAGAGTGAACCTAGCAGCCGATTCGCAGCAGCCGACTAGAATGAAACATATTTTGGACAACCCTACCACGGACGAAACATGCACAATGCAGAGATGAAGACAGTAATATAAGAACATAACATACTGTTGTTATAAAGATAATAACTAATTTATAAGTGTACCTCCAAGTTCACGCTGGAGGTACTACATTAATAAACCACAAAAACTAGTACGCAGTACTTTAGTGCTAATTTATTGTTAATTATTGCCGTATAACACAAATTTATTACTATTCCTTTTATGGAGATAACAACTAGATTATAAGTGTACCTCCAAATTCACGCTGGATGTACCACATTAATTAATAAACCACAAAAACTTGTACGCAGTAACTTAGTGCTAATTTATTGCTAATTATAGCCGTATAATAAAAATATATTGCTATTGTAATTATGGAGATAATTAATAATTTATAAGTGTACCTTCATGTGGAGGTATTATATTATTAAATCATAAAAACTAGTACTATTACTAACTATTGCCGTACGGCATAAATTTATTGCTGTTTTGTAAAGAAAAGAATTACTAGTTTATAAATAGTAAAATTAAACTTGCTTCACAATTTCAATAAAATGACATCGTGCTACTTCCAATGGCTTATTTAAAAATACCTTGTAAATTAATCGGTAATAGTAATATATTTTTAAGCAAAAAATAAAATAATTATTATTGGGACCCGCAGAATCCGTTGACGGCCTTGTAAGCGCAATTGTCATGGCGGCCAGTAGGACCTGTCAAGTTTGTTTGCATTTTGAATAAGCGCTTTCTGACCCAAAATTATATTAACATTTCAAATCAACACAATTTTTAAGTTTGTTTAGTCATATCCTGCAACAAGAAACGTAGTTGAGGGACATCAATTCATTAATTCGTGAGTAATTACTAACTCGACTTATAACAATTCTGACTTGGAAATGTAGTCTGCAAGGACAAAAATTTGTAAAATCAATGAAACTATAAATTTTATTTATAAAAACTGTCAATAATTCTCTTAAAACTACATACCAGCAAAATTGTAATATAATTATTTATGAAATGCACGGAACAGTGATATTTATCAGATTGAAGCTTTCCGATATATTTAAAGCTCTTTTCCATAATTTCAATCAATCATGTTTTTCTTCTTTCCAAAAATTATGTAATATGTCTTGAATTTTTGTGGTACTCGTACACCCTTTAATACAGCACTTATCTATGTACATTATGTTTATTTTCTTTAATTCGCTTATTTTTCGAACATTTTCAAAAGAAATTATTAAATTAAAGCGTGAGAACTTCTTTTTCATTTTAACTAAACAATGGTTTTTGACGTTTATATATTTGACATGTCCTACTGGCCGCCATTAATTTAGTTCCCTAAAATACCGCTGATGTCGCATACTATCCTGCGAGTCCCACTAGTCTACATGCGCGTAGACAATATACAAACGTAATAAAACATCATTGTCTACGCGTAGACAATGACGTATTTTACATAGCATAGACGGATAGATTACATGCTCAACCCTAAATAAAAGCCAGACGTACAATGAAAAGTACAATGTAAATTATATTTTCAATAATTATAATAAATATTTTCTTTAATTATGGTGAATTTTATTTAATTTATGTCGGCAGCACATCAAACTGTCATTTCTTATTCACAAATTAGTTAAATAGAAATTTGTTAAAGCTATAAAACAAACAGTAATTTCTATTTGTGAATGCACCTTCAGCGTGCGTCTTCCAAGTTTATCTCTTTAATAAAAAGCACTGGCGGATCTATGGGGGTGGTAAAGAGAGTAATTGCCCCCCCCCCCCTAAGAAAATTGAAAATATTATATTATTTTTATTATGAACTATTATTATTTTAAATGGGAATGCATACAAATTCCTAAATGTGCACATATCACTCTGTACATTTCTTGGCATATATCGCCCCTTGAAGTTATATTGCTCTATACATTTCTTGCCTTGTACTTTTGTCACTGTGTACAAATCTATACCATGAAGTTGCTGCGTATCAAAGAATTCAAACTTGACGCGTTCACTACATCCCGAATTACACTTCAAAAACAAAATGTATTTTAATTTAAACATGTGTAACATTTGCGTTATGTTTTAGGATAAGTTTACGTTTTTTTTTAATGTTTACCGATAGGGTTTCCAAGACAGTAGGCTATATATTACCGAATGGTAAGTAAATAAAAACAACAATCGAAGCTTACTTTCAAAATGACAACTAAATTTTTTTAATGTGTCAAAATAATTTTCAATTCTATTTTTTTTTAATTTTGTGCGTCGATCGTGCAAAAAATGTTATAAGCATTACGAACATTGAAGAATTACTGATCTCAGACAAAAATAAAGTCGTCGCTATGCTCCTCCTCCAAACAATTATCTTTAATCGGTGAACTGTCCTTACCGTTCTTAATACTTAACTATTATTAAAAGGAATTAAATAAATTTTATTTTCGAAGTGTACTTCGAGATGAGATATCGCGCTAAGTTCGAATTCAATGATGTGCAACAACTTCATGGTATAGATTTGTACACAGTCACGAATGTACAAGGCGGGAAATGTACAGGACTATATGACTTCAAGTGACATAAATTGAGATCAGTTTGAAATACATCATAATTTCAAATTGATCTCAACTTTCCGCTCGTCAGTGTACCTATAACAGTGAAATGATTAATTTATAAAATTAAATAATTGTATATTATATAAACTTAACATTTCATTATTATACATTATTTTTTGCTATTATATATTACGGTGGTCATATTAAATAAAACATTTGATTTTTTTTGTAAATTTGATAATCCCCCCCCCCCCCTAAACTCTTAGACTAGATCCGCCCCTGATAAACAGAATACATTGACAAGCTTTGTGCCGAATTATACTGATGCATGACGCTAATACGCGCGCACTTCTAGTGCAAAATTTTACAAAACAATGAAAGAAAATAACTGTTCAATCACTTAAAATATGTATTTTATATAATTTCTTTATTTCAAAATAATAAAACCTAGTTGTAGAATGAAAAGTGCAAACATTATTGAATTTAATTAAATTATAAGTATAATATAATACAATAACTCTACGAAACGTTATGTTGTGTTATATACAGTTTTACCAACTGTTACCAAATGGTTTTTGTTTTGTAATATTGTGTTATGGTGCTTCTGCTTAGAAGTGTAGTCGAATAATTATTATTAAATTTCAATAAATTGTTTACAATCAAACAAAATAATGTAAATCTTATGCAAATAAGAACGCATTTATTGTATTTTCCATGATTGCCAACCTAACAACCGTGGAGGCGTAGGCCAAAATGTAGTGGCGGTAAATTTGAATGTATATAGTTACATAAAAAATATGTAAATAGTTACGAGTATTTATGGTACAGGGTGTCATGATGCACATTAGTCATTCGAAAAACTAAAATAGCACAGGAGGCCTGTCAAAGATATTTTTTAACAAAAATAAATTTATTAGAGGTTGACCTTTAAGTAATGCTGGATTTGATTTTCTTCACTTATCCACCGAAAGAATATTCAGACGACAACAAATATTGGTTAAGATACCGGCATCATGTAGTAATACCATGCCTACCAACAACTATAATTATTTTATAAATTCCAAAAAAAAAAAAAAAAAACAATTAGTTCAGAGTCGATAAGTATACTCTTTTGGGTACTTCTACCATTAAATTTGTTATGTCTTACTAGTACCTACATTATAGTTTATTACTGTTATGGATAAGGGACAAGCTATCTGGTAATATAATGCCTTAAGGAGACAATTCAAAAATTTTATTGTATGCATTATTTGTTGTTTACAGCCATAGGCGTAGGTACGGTGGGACAGAGTGGAGCGCTTGTACCCCCCCCCCCCCATTGTCACAGGGAATAATCGGTCAGACTTTTGCATTGCATGATCTCTATTTTAAGAAAATTATATCTTAGTAGACTTATTTTTAAATATTTATAATGTATGATTTATAAAAGGTAATTTCTAATAAATAAATGTTTCAATATTTGACTCAGTTGCTACGTCCCTCCCTTGTCAAAACTCGGGCTACGCCTTTGATTACATCCGTCTGGCGATTAACAAGTTCACGGACCAGAGCCAGAGGCCCTCGGACTTGTAAACTTATTGCCCTCTAACGGTATAAACATCTTCATATTACTTATACTTATTATAAGGCAATAATTAGCAATAAATAATTTGATAATGATGGAGATAATTGTGTCGCAGCGTTTTCTCAGGATGCGCAAATAATTAGGCGGTGTAAAGTTAATAAAAAAAAAGTTATATTACACTAATTATTTACAGATACACAACAATGCATAACATATAACAAAAAGATTTACACACGAACCAGTGAATAATTATTGCAACAATACCAAAAGAGTAAAGTGCAGACTCTCGTATTGACTGCCAAGCATACTCCTTAAATATCTTGTCCTGTTGATGTGTGACATCCCCATCAGAGGTAGGGAACCAATCTTATCAGACTGAACCAAGCAGCCGATTCGGATGAAAAATATTTTGGACAACCCTACCACGGATGAAACATGCACAATGCAGAGATGAAGACAGTAATATAAGAACATATCATACTGAATATTATTTAACAAATATTAACATGTAAATATAAAAAAAATATAGAACAAAGTATACATTCAATGTTTACATAAATAAATAATAGAAAATAACAATTTAAAATATTAAACAACATACAGATCAAATATAGTGAGACACAAAAGTAAAATGCTCTTTATCACTATAATAAAGGCCGTGGGAGAACCATATTAAGCAAAGTTATTATTTCAAAGTCCCGGAATACAAAAATGTAAAAATTATTAAAATATTCGGGGTATAACGGTTAATAAGATAATATTAAACTCATAAGCAACGAGAATTATTCTAGTTTCAAAGTTTTTATTTAAAAAAAAAATTACTGGAAGCTATGACGAAACCATATTACTACCAGTCATTACTACACACCCCCTGAATACAAAAATATATTTTTTAAAAAATATTCAGCGGATGAGGGTTAATAATATAAGTGTAAACTGTGGAGCAGCAAAAATTAGTATTGTTTCGAAGTTTTTATTAAAAAAAAAAAAATACTAGAAGCTGTGACAAAACCATATTACTACCAGTTATTACTAAACAACCCCTGAATAGAAAATATAAAAATTATTGAAATATTCAGCGGATGAGGGTTAATAATATAAGTTTAAACTGTGGAGCAGCAAAAATTAATATTGTTTCAAAGTTTTTATTAAAAAAAAATACTAGAAGCTGTGACAAAACCATATTACTACCAGTTATTACTACACAACCCCTGAATACAAAAATGTAAAAATTATTGAAATATTCAGGGGATGAGGGTTAATAATATAAATTTAAAATCAGAAGCAGCGAAAATTTGTCTTGTTTCAAACTTTTTATTTTTTATAATAATTACTAGAAGCTGTGACAGAACCATATTACTACCAGTTATTACTACACACCCCCTGAATACAATAATGTAAATATTATTCAAATATTCTGGGGTAGAGGGGATGACTTTAAACTTATATTATTAACCTCATCCCCTGAATATTTCAATAGTTTTTACATTTTTGTATGAAAACATTGAATATATACTTTGTCCTACATTTTTTAAAAATATTTACATGTTAATATTTGTTAAATAATATTCAGTATGTTATGTTCTTATATTACTGTCTTCATCTCTGCATTGTGCATGTTTCGTCCGTGGTAGGGTTGTCCAAAATATGTTTCATTCGAATCAGCTGCTGCGAATCGGCTGCTAGGTTCATTCTGATACCAATCTTTCATGAAGAGTTGGTTCAAATTCTCAAATCACTATTGCTGGGTGGTATTTGATGACGCTGGTGGAATTTTTCCAGAGACTGGTGGCCTGCGTGCGAGGCAGGGCTGTACGTGCGTTAAACGTCTAGTACTCTGAATTCGGGATATTTAAGGACATAGCCTTGATGATGAACATTCCTGGACCTAGATATTCTCTGCTACTGGGTTTATTTGAATGGCAACAAAATTCAGTCTCTTGGTACAATATTCTATTTGCTGTACAATTGTGTAGGGGGAATATTTTAAAATCTATTTAACTAATAAATGTTTAATGGCTCTGTCCTGAACATAATTAATTACCTCCACAACAACAATAGCAATAAATTTGTATTATACGGCAATAATTAGCAATAAATTAGCACTAAATTATTGCGTACTAGTTTTTGTGGTTTATTAATGTGGTACCTCCAGCGTGAACTTGGAGGTACACTTATAAATTAATTATTATCTTCATAACAACAATAGCAATAAATTTGTGTTATACGGCAATAATTAGCAATAAATTAGCACTAAATTACTGCGTACTATTTTTTGTGGTTTATTAATGTGGTACCTCCAGCGTGAACTTGGAGGTACACTTATAAATTAGTTATTATCTTCATAACAACAATAGCAATAAATTTGTGTTATACGGCAATAATTAGCAATAAATTAGCACTAAATTATAGCATATCAATCATATCGTTATTTGAAAGTGGTACCTCTAACTTCACGCACCTATGAAAATTTAAGACGAAAACGAGAATTAGTAAACGGTGTAAGATCCGTAATAAAAAGTATAACAGGGAGTTTAGATACTCAAGATGCCGAATACTAGAATAAATTAATTAATTCATTAAAAAAAGATAATCAGAAAACTATTCAGAAGAGTCTTATACAAAATTGTAATTATAATAATGAAATTATTAAACAATTTTATGATACTATCATTTCCCTCAAACATAATCAACTACTCTTGACATCCCGTATATTACAAATCCAAAATTATACCCAAAAAGACTCGACCCTGATTGATAGTCTATTCCTAAAAGACATAATGAATGAATTGTTGTTTGTATTAAATAATATCGAAATTTCCCTTAGTTTCTGTAACATGAATTATTTACATAAAACTATTATAACATATCCTCAATTAATGAATAATTTTAAAGGAAAGAAGAATAAATTTTTAACAACATTAAAATATTTTGAATTAAAAAAATTATTAAGAACCTAATGCGATTTGGACGATTTTGATGTCCATGTTCTTATTGTTGTGCTACTTTACCTCGATAATGAAGTTGATATCATGAAATTTACCCCAATACCCACATTTACCAAAAGTGAAATAGTGACAGTGCTATAGGAAGAGACACAAGTGTTAGTTCTTAATAAAGAGCTATATGAATTAAACAACCAATGTGTGTTAATTAACAAAATACATTATTGTAACAAATTAGGCCATAAGGTACATGAAAATTCATATTTATTCAATGTAATCACTAACCAGGAAAATTATCATTGTACCTTTATAAATATACCTAAAAAGTAATACTAATTTTGTTATAATATTTAATAAAGATAAAATTCATATTAATTGTAATAATGAATATGAAGAATATTTACGAAATAAGGATATTTATTTGTTAGAAAATAAAAATTGTTAAATAAATAAGAAGAATATTATTTCATATATTAGTACAGGGAAACCGATTGTAATAAGCAATTATAAATTTAATTTTACAAATAAAAATAAACTAAATTTTACTGTTAACTTGGAACATGTAAAGGAAATGCCCCTGTTGAAAGAAAGACCTCAAGAAATACAAGAAATAGATGTGAAACATATTAACATTCATGGCATAATTAAATATTGTCTTATAGCTGTTATAATCATTATAATATTTATCATGTTTTATAAATTTACAACAAAAATTGTACATGAAATTACCAAAAAATACGATTTTCCCGTTACACTTGAATCTAGGGGTGGAGGAGTTATATAGCATAAACAAAGGGATGGTCTGTGTAATTCAGTTATAGTAAAATGCATATTACAAGAACACTTTGTCGTAAAACGATTTATCAATTGCATCTATAAACCAACAATGGGGACCTTTAGTTTGCGGTTACATACCCCTAATACATCATACAAACAGGCAAGGACATGGTCGGTCCCTTTACATTAAGAATTATTTGAAAGAAAATATTTCACCATATTTTTATATAAGATTTAAATGTTATTACAAAAATAAGTACAACAAACGATAAATTTTAAAATGTATGCTGTACGTGGTCACTGTATTATTAGTACCTTTAAAATATGTCACATTTATCTTATATACATATATGCATTTAATAATTTTTTAATTATAATTTACAAAATATACAATACAAGAAGATGCAAGTATGACTAAACATCACTATCTGAATCTGAATCAGTAGTACTGTCTAAATTAATTATAAGTTCATTGAAATTTGTTGTATGAAGAAAATTGTTCTCAATTTTTTTTACATGTTCTACACAATTTTTCCATATTTCATCCGGCATTTCTGTTACTTCTTTCCTAATTAAATCTACTACATTGTGACTTAACTTTGGATTTTAATTATTTCAAGTAAAATTTTTTTTGTGTTGTTCTTCATGGATCTAATTTATACTTGTTCTCTAATAACGATAATTTTATTAATCTTTCAAAAACTATTATAGATTTAAAATTATTATTGTCAGAAATTTTAAAATTCAGGTTTTTCTTTAATCTGTCTAATTTACTTAATCTTCTAATCTTGTTTCATATTTTTAAATTATGCACAAAGAAGTAAGCCTATTTCAAATGTATAATTACTTAATCCCACGAAAATAAAATAAGTTTTTGGTAATTTATAATACAGTGACCATGTACTGAATAAATTTTAAAATTGATCGTTTGTTGTACTTGTTTTTGTAATAACATTTAAATCTTATATAAAAATATCGTGAAATATTTTCTTTCAAATAATTCTTAATGTAAAGGGACCGACCCTGTCCTTGCCTGTTTGTATGATGTATTAGGGGTATGTAACCGCAAACTAAAGGTCCCCATTGTTGGTTTATAGATGCAATTGCTAAATCGTTTTACGACAAAGTGTTCTTGTAATATGCATTTTACTATACCTATGCGTTATTGTAATTTATAGATAAGTAAGCATTAGAACATTATATAAGCTGTTTATAACAATAAAGTAGTAGTATTAGTCTGTCTCCTATTCAAACGTTGTTATGCTGTAATACTCTGTTTCTGGAAATAAATAATTTTTAAAAATAGAGTTGTCGGATTTTAAAGTATGATTTAGACATAAAACAAATACAGTGTGCTTTAAACACATCGTTCAGTAAGGTTATAAACACAACTCCATCACAAGCACTTTTTGGCTATACACCGAAAACGTTTTTTGAAGGTTATATTCTGAACGCAATAGAAAATGATGTTGATAGACTGGAATCAAAAAGAAATTAAGGAGTAATGTTGAAGAACATATTACGGATAACCAAAAGAGAATGAAAGAGCGTTATGATAAGGCAAAGCGAGAACCTAAAATGTATACGAAAGATGAACTAGTATTAGTTAAAATTACTATTGAAAGTAATACAGATGGTAGTAAAAAGTTGATGCCGAAGTTTAAGGGTCCTTTCAAAGTTACGCGGGTATTACCCAATTACCGGTATGAAGCAGATCAGAGGGATCTAAAAAAACGATCAAAGATGGTTGTAGCCATTGACAAGATGAATGATTGGATGAAAGTATGAGTTGGCAATGGTATAGTTGCCAAAAGGTAGATTATAGTACACGCATAGATATTGTAGCTACCTCATGTTGCGTGTCTTGCTGTGAGCCAAAACCAAAAAATTAACCAACCAATTTGCAAAGAGATAAACAAAGTACAGGTACAAAAAAGGGATGTATTCAGTTTATTCACATTTTGAATATTTATTATTTACGAGTAATACTGTCATATAAATCTTAAAATATTCTAAATAACAAACATTGCAACAAATTGTACAGTGATTAAATTTATTCATTGAAGCTAAGTTTCAAATCATCCTAATTGATACGTGTCCAATCCCAAATGTACGTACATTTGTATTCCTAAGTAATTACTATTTAAAATTATTGTCGTTTTTCTTTGGACATTAATATTTAGTAAATAATAAAAAATAAAATTCATATCATTATAATTAGCTGAAATACCTATGGCGATTAGCGTGAAATACGGGCCAGTACGCTAGATGGGAAGACCCCCTGCAGATCTATACTTACCCTCGACTAGTAGCTTCCACGCCCCTAGCTACAATATCTATGCGGCTTACTATAGTAGCCCCATTGACAGTTGTTAAGGGGGAGATTGATTGATTGGATAACGGTAGTTGCCAAATGTACGTTATGAAATTGAATAGAAGGGTTGATTGCAACCAATCGGATAAAAATTCGGATATTAAATCTAATGAGGAAAAGGTAATTTAGTTCCAGGAGCAGATTGAAGAAATTGGGCTGTGTTATTGCCGTATGTTAGATATTTAGGTTTATTTAGGATGGCCGTATGTAAGATATTTGTAGATCATTGTAAATAATTAACTACACTCTATATTCCCAGTTGATCCCCACGTCATCAATTTCGGATGCAAGAATTACAAAACTTTTTATCTAGGATCTTTGCCGTACATATATCGCATATATGAGACTTTTATTCGATATCTCATTATTGTCGGTTTTTCAGAGGGGTATAAGCTATCTCCGTCTAACCAACGACAAAAAATGAAATAGAAACTGTATTGTAACCGCAGTAACAAGTGTCATTTTGAAATTTTTGAATTATTTGAATAATCATGTCATTCTGTTATTCATGCGATTGAGGAGATTTTGGCGTCGATAATAATTTGTGCTTCATTGTGTGTTGGCCATTTTGTTAATTTTATTGTATATTATTATACATATTGTGCATTTTGCTATTGCAAAGACGGTGTTTCTAAGATTTACGACAATTATTGCAACATATTGCTTTTGGACAATAAAAAAGAGGTATATTTTATCAATTATACTTATATCGTATTTATTCAATTGGTTTATTATTTTTTTCTATTTCGGTGTTCTTATGTTTCTATAAAAGCACTGTTTATCACTGAAAACACGACGTTTAGAAAATCTATAAACGTACTGTTTTTGGCGCCTTTCATGTTCTAGAGTTGGTAGTCATGTTTTCATAACTGACAGATAACCTCAAAATGGTAAATTATTTGTGTTGAAATATTATTTCTAATTGTGGAATTTTATCCTTTCTCTAGGTGATAGGACTAGAAAGAAAATAAATATATAGCTCTAGCTGTGTTAGTTAAGAAAGAATAAGAATCTGTGAAGTTAAAATTTCAACTAAAAAATTATGGAACAAGAAACAATGCGCTCAGGTTTACTTTGTTAAAATAATTAAAACGGTAAGTTTTATTTATTACAATTTAAATTTATGGTAATGCAATTTTGAATTGAATGTATTGTTATTCCAGGCAGGTTACGAAATGTATGATGCACGTTACTTGAAAATGTTGACACTGTCTACTCAATTTGTGGCGGCTACTAGCAAACAAATATGAAAAGTTGACGTTTTAATTCATGATTTCCAGTTCCACGTTGTGGCGAACTATCGAATATATGCCATATTATGTTTTGTATTAAAAATTGTAAGAACAGCTGTTGTCGTTATCTGTGCAACTGAGCAGTGAGTGTTGACAAAATGGTGGAAAGTAAAAGTCTAAATCAATAAATTGTTCATTAAAGTATTTCATTATTTAAAGAGTTTTATTTATATGTTGTTTTCTCAATAAAAAGGCATGATAGTCCACGTAACGTCCTTCAATCCTATATTCAAGTTTTATTTATGATAACCAACACGAACTACCGATATGTCAAATCAAAATGGTTCATTAATAAACCTTCGAGTTCATTGTATGTATTAGTTTTCCTCTTTCATAATTGTATAATGCTTGATACAATGTTTTAATGTAAACAATCAGACAAAATCACAAGATACACAAACTATCAAAATATGAAATTTCAATTTTTAGCGGGAAGCGCTACCAACATAACTGATAAAAAACACCAACTCATATTTTTGACAAGTCCTTTTTTAAAAAATCTAATTGTAAAATTACCTCAATAGAAAAAATTATATAAAAAACATGTATCATAAGGCCTGTTGACGCACTCGTCCTTTGTAAAACTCGCCTGGCGGCTCGTTTTCCAAACTTGGACTCGTACGTTAACAGATTGCCTTATGATACTTGTGTTTTAATGTACTATTAAATAACTATTTTTATTTCGAATTTTGATGAATAACGAAATTGACAATATAGGTCGTACTGTCAGTTAGTACCAGTTTTGATTTTGATATTGCATCATAATTATTCAATTGCGAAATAAGTGACACTTCAAATTTTGGTGAATAATGAAATTCTCACAGTAGGTATATTAGCGAACAACAAAATTATTGCAAATAAAATATAGAAAATGTCAAATATGACAAAGTCCTGTGATTCTCTATCTTATATCAAACTAGAAAATTAAATCCCTATAACAAAACCATTGTAACAATATAACGTCATCAATTCCCTCCCGCCCCTGGCGATTTGAACCATATGTTTACTATTAATGACGTGTGGATCAAGTCGTGGAAGTACGAATTGTATTTGAGGAGTGGGCAGTGGTGGTTAATAAAACTATACTGAGACATAGTGGTGTGTTCTTTGTGTGTGCCTGAGTCTATATATTACCATAGGGTTGGGTAATTGTCTAACAAACCAGTATTTTTTCCCTAAATGTGTTTGGATCTGCACCTATCCAAATATTTATATTTTTATGTCAATATCATAGTATTTGTGCTATTAAAATTGCATAAAATTAGACCACGGCCCTTTAGTAAAAAAAATCCCCGGATATTTTGGCCTCGCTTCGCTCGGCGTTTTTTTTTTTATCGTTTCAAATATGGTCACCCTAAATCCGAGTAAATGTAGGTATAATATATGCGATGAATACTTTAAAAAGAAAGGATAGAAAACAGAAAAGAGGATATAAGGGCACTATTTTAAACAAATCTGCGCGTCTTACGCATCTGTAAATAATCAACAAAATCGCAACGAAGTTACCACTAATGTATAATTTTATATTAATCAACAAAAATAGATCCGTTTTTGTCAGTTTTTTACAGATCTGTAAGGGTGCGTTTATGATGGATTTAATTTATAAATTTAGATTCATAAATTTCAATTTAGAAATACAAAATGTTCATAAATGCATTTGCTGGTTCATGATGCATTTAGATTTGTAATTTAGATTTACTAATTTTTATATTAGAAATTTAATTTTTTAAATCACACCAATCGGAATACAATTTTCTTTCAAATTCATAGCAACAAAAATAACTAAATAATGATGTGACTGTTGTTAACAGTATCAAAATTACGTCAAAATAGATAATTTATATAATAAATATAATTCATAATGTATATTCAATATAAATTAGGTATGGAATTGACACAGTATTGTAAGACAAGGAAAACCAAATCATTCAAGATTAACATTTATTTGATTGGATTAATTTGTAAATCTAAATTCATCATGAACCCGTGCACTAAATCTAAATTATAAGACTAAATTCATAAATTAAATCAAGCATAAACAAGACCTAAGACTTACAGATTTGTTCAGGATTAGCCTATCAGTTTTATAAAGCAGGATATGTGCGATAACAAGCACGATGAGCGATGATATAGGTACCTGTTACTACATACTGAACAATATTTACAAAATCGTTTTCTTGTATATTTGCACTTCAAACTTGCAAATTTATTATACCCAAACACAATCGAAAAGTGACAGTTAATAGCATAGTTATCAAATGATTTGCTTAAGACCCGATCCGATATTACAATCTCTGATAAAACATACATTTTACATAATTTTATTATTAGATACATTTCTGTTTGTAATACAGAAAATATTATTGTAACGTTTTTATTTATTTGGGTGAAGTGTAAATATTAGACAATTATTATTAATTAAAATAAAAGTTTATTATAACGATAAATAGATATTAAATATAATTAAAAGATGACAAATATATCGAACACTACGATTAAGCAAATATTAACCACTAATTAAGACTAAGAATATTATAAAACACTTAAACACTAAGATTATTTATTTAAACAATATATAGATCACTTATTTATTTATACAACTGTATTTATTTATATTCACCACTTGTCTACTATCTGTTCATATCACCAACTGTTTAGCACGCAACGCTTATTTATATCAGACTGTCCAATGCCTTCGCTAACGGTGCTTATATACCCTGGCATTTTTATTCCAGAGAATTCTAGAGTATTATTCTAGATAAAACAAAATAGGTTACATCAACCGCGTAATTAAGCAGGTTCAGACAGGTCCGTTGAGTCATCGCTAAAAATAGACGCTCGCACGACCCCGCGACAGTGGCGGCGACAGCGACGGGGACAGCGGCGGTGACAGTGGCGGCGACGGCGGGCACTGCACATTACACTGCCCCCTCCTTAAGACTGTTTCGTCCCGGAACAGTTTTTGATGACGAAATCTGCATGCATTACCCTTGGTGCATTTCGAAGTTTTGAAGAAATGACAGTCGATGGTCCACTCGACTTCTTCTTTTATGTCCGTTAGGGTTAAAGCTGCAAACGAGAATTTCAACACCGGTAAAACGGAAGAGGATTTCTATCATGTTCCTAACAATCCTCCAATCTAAACCATCTAGACTACAGCCTAACTTCGGTACGGCTAGCTTCAAAATGTCATTCTCAAGCAGATGATCCCTCAAATCGCACAACGAGTTCCACAGGTCATGATACGATGGCTTCTGGTACGAGCGTGGTTTTCTAACCAGGTAATAGATGTACCGCTGATGGTCTGCATTGTTATCCCTCAGGCGCAGCGTTTTCCCAACAGTTGGGCGTTGGTTGGCCAGTTCTTGTAGTCGCCCAAATTTCGCCTTAAAGGCTGAGGCTATGCCGCGGGACATCTTTAAGTCTTCTAATACGCAGTGACCGAGGGAATAATCTGAAGACACGGTGAATAGATCTCGGTGTTCTTCCTTCGTCACGCCGAACCGCGCTTTGCGGCCAAAGAAATAGTTCTCCATTAAGTCTTCAAAAGTTGGTTCTTGTGTTATGATCCGACGAACCGTTGCTACATTATGGTCTTCGTGGTTGTCTCCGGCGAAAGGGGCTAGCCGATTAAAGTGTACTACTCTCGGCTTCCCGCTAGGTTGTTTTTTAATTCTGTATACCACGTCGTTTATCCTTTTGACTACCTCATAGGGGCCTTCCCAATTTTTTTGCAGCTTTGGTGATAAACCACGACGTCTTTGTGGGTTGTAAAGCCACACTAAATCTCCAGGTTGGTATCCACCCTTTTCGGCCTTGATGTCATACCGGTTCTTCATTCGGTCACTGGCAGCTTGAATGTTCGTACGGACTTGTTCATGAATGTCATCCATTCTTCTCCGTAAGTCCGTAACGTAATCTTCCCCGGCAAGATCTTCCCCAGGTTTCCAAGTCGCATGGTAAGCGCAACTCACGCCCGAATAAGATGTTCGCAGGAGTTTGCCCTGTTGTTTCATGCACGGATGAACGATAAGCCAACAGGAACAGATGGAGGTGTCGGTCCCAGTCTCTTTGGTGGTTGGAGACTACCTTCGACAAATATCGGTTGATTGTTCTGTTCATTTGTTCAACTATGCCATCAGACTGCGGATGTAATGCAGTTGTTCTAGTTTTATTAATTCCTAATATCTTACAGATATTTTGGAAAACGGCAGACTCAAAATTTCTTCCCTGGTCGGAGTGGAGTTCACGTGGTACTCCGAATCGGCATATACATTCCTTAACTAAAGTTTCAGCGACCGTGGTGGCTTCCTGGTTGGGTAATGGATATGCTTCAACCCACTTGGTGAAGTAGTCCATAACAACCACGATGTATTTATTTCCTTCGTCACTTTCTGGGAATAATCCAGCCATATCAATCGCAATACGCTCAAATGGGCTGCCAACGTTGTATTGACGCATTGGAGCTTTTCGTCGTTTATGCGGACCGTTACTTCCAGCGCAAACCACCCATTTCTTGCACCAATCTTTAACATCTTCCGTGAAGTTAACCCAGTAAAACCGCTGGCGCAATCTTTCTAGCGTTTTGATGACTCCAAAATGGCCGCCAGATCCGTCATGGATCTCTTTTAACACGTCTGGTACCCTACTCTTAGGAATAACTAACTGAGTTCTCTTCTCAGTTCCATCAACATTTTCTACCACACGCTTTAACATCCCATCCTCAATCACCATGGAGTCCCATTGCGCCCAGTACGATTTTACACTTGGTGAGTGTAGTGCAACATCTTCCCATACTGGTTTGCTCTTTTCTGCTTTCCATTCGAGTATAATTTTCAAAGTTGGGTCTTTGTCTTGATCTTCGCGTAGTCCATCGGGCTGCCAATTATCGTCGACTACTGTTGTTCTGGGGACGATGGAAAATTTCTCTTCTAGTCGACTACAATGCTTGCACTCATCTTGGCACGGCCTTCTGGACAATGCGTTGGCATTACGATGGCTGGTACCTGTTCTATGCTCGATTTTGAAATCGTATTCCTGTAGTCTTTCAATCCATCTAGCCACCTGACCTTCAGGATTCTTGAATTGTAGCAGCCATTTTAATGCAGCATGGTCAGTTCTAATCAAAAATTTCCTTCCGTACAAATATTTTGTTACATGTCGATTTCTCTTACGCCTACTTCTTAGTCAACCTTGATGACGTCCCCGCGTTGCGGTCGTCTTCGTCATCTTGACCCACTCAGCTAGTTAATTCTCAAGGCCAGGTGAACGACCTCCACCGACGCTTGTGCAAAGATTTAACGTGTTTTTTTGGTAAAGGATTGCAAAATCTTCATTTTTCAAGTCTTCTTCGTTAGCAGCCTGTGGAGTTGCACGTACAATTTTGGTGTCGTTGAAGTTACCGTTTTATCGTTTATCGAAATATTATCCTCGTGTGAGGGAATTTTTGTACGGCAACTAATTTTCTGGAACAGAGTGGTTCCTCCGTGTAATCGGGATTTAATACACACAGTCCTGCAACAGAATTTACTTTTAAAGCCGCCCACTAGCTAAGGTGAGTTTGCACATGTGATTCACTTACCGTTCTCGTATATTTTCATCGCCTCGATTTCTAACAATAATCGTTCTTTTTAGGCTTTTTATTTTTGGTTTAATTTTCGAGTTACGTTCTTTTACGTTACCGTCTTGTCACGTTACGTGTACAATTATCGACTTTATTCTCGCTACGTCTATCGTGACGTCACCCCATCGATTGAGACGTTATATATATCGATCACGAACTGTACATCACGTATCGAACCTCAGGGTTGATTGTTCAGCTTTCGTTGATGAAATACCTGTGCCGTTTGACGCCTACGACTGATTATCTGGAAGTTACCACCACTATTCGCATCACAGTTTCCTGTACTTGTGGGAAAAACCACCTGGTGCAACCTGGTTTGGCTATCTGCGCTCACCTCGTCTGCGATTGGAGCTTTGGTGTCACCTGTCGTCTCCACACCCACAGCCAGCCGTGTCAACCCAGCGACCAGATAAGAGTCTTTTCACTTTATTATTCCATGTTATTTATTGGGACAACGGCTTCCCTGTTGTTCAACTCATTTATTTCCAACGCACTGTCATATTTCATAACCTGCATTCATGTTTATTATGTAATGTCAAAATCGATTATCTATATTAGTTGTACTTACGCTTTATATAATTGTTCAACGTACACCATTGTTTACCAAGCCGATTCGCGGTCGACTTGTATATTTAATTCATTTGTAAACTGGAGTACGAATCTGCGAACGACTTCGTTTAGGTTAGAATACCGTTCAAGTTGTTTACTTACTGCGATTGACGTGAATATCCCCGGCCAGCGACGTATACATCAACGCCCGCGCCATTTTGAAATACTAGTTACTTTTTGTCAATGCTCGCAGGCACGCACGATCAGTGTTGTTACTAAATTATTTGAATGTTCCCGCGAACCGGACTTAAGGGTTTTTTATGTTTGTAGAAGTACGGCTATTAAATATTCGTTTTATTTTACGTACAGAGTTTATGTTCGAAGTATATTCCCCTATTATCATTACCGTCAACACCACTATACTTCCTTATTGCCGCATTTTCCCAGCTCCGTGCCGTGCGTCGAAACACGTCCGGTTGAGAGGGGCTGAATTTTATTTCGACTGGCGCCCTACCCTGAAACCACTTGTCCAAGATAATGAACTTCCTTTTGGAACAGGTGACACTTCTTGGGGCTGAGCTTCAGGTTAGCCTTCCGCAATCTCTGGAAAACCTCTTCCAAATTCTTCATGTGGTCCTCGAATGTCTTACCTACCACAATAATGTCGTCGAGATAGACTAAACAAGTTTTCCATGATAGCCCAGTCAATACTGTCTCCATAAGTCGTTCAAACGTTACAGGGGCATTGCAGAGCCCAAATGGCATTACAGTAAATTGCCAGAGTCCGGTACCAATGGTGAATGCTGTCTTTTCCTTATATTTTGAATCCAAATCCACTTGCCAGTATCCGCTCTTTAGATCCAGAGTAGAGAAAATCTTTGAGCCAGCCAAAGTGTCTAGTGTATCGTCTATTCGAGGTAGCGGGTAGCTATCTTTCTTAGTCACGTTGTTAAGTTGACGGTAATCGACGCAAAATCGTGTAGAGCCATCCTTCTTCTTCACTAACACCACTGGTGAAGCCCATGGACTGCTTGAAGGTTCAATCACACCTTCCTTTTTCATGTCCTCGATAATTCTTTCCGCTTCCTCACGCTTCGCCAATGGTAGTCTTCTTGCTGGTTGGCGGATGGGTCTTGCGTCGCCGGTGTCTATCTTATGCTGAACCACATTTGTTCTCCCGTTGGTCTTCTTGTCAACTTGAAACACATCTTGATATCTTCCAATTAATTTCTTCGCCTTGGTTCTCTGGTCGGCGGTCAGTTCTTGGAAGGAGGTTGATAATTGGTTAATTAATGTGTCCGAAACTTCTTGAGATATGTTCCCTTTGGCCTTACCAGTTCGAATAATCGAGGATACTGCCAAACATTCTCCTACAATTGTTCCTCTCTTAAGAACAACTGGATAACAATTTACGTTCATTATTTGAACTGGTATTACTTGCTTGGCTTTAATTAGTGATTTTCCTACTACGACTCCAGTACCAATCTTCACATCATCATTCTTGGGCTCGAGCATAACAATATTCCCCTCACAGAAACTACCATCTAATTGTGCTTGCACGATAGATTATCTTCGTTCTGGAAGGATAACATCATCGGCCATTAGTACGCGCACGGCCTTGTCTTCTCGTGGGTTTAAAACAAGTTCTTCTTCATTGACCATCATTACTCCATTCTTCAGGTCATGTTTGAAACCGTGCTTTTTCATTACGTCCGTACCGAGTATTAATTCATCTTCAACGTCAGGTACCAGCGCACGATGTTTAAAGGATGTATTTCCAATAGTGGTGGTCATATCTATTTCTCCTAATGTGGTAGCTTGTTCTCCTGTTGCTGTACGTAATCGCCACTTGGTTGGTTGAAGACGCATCTTGCCTGTATTCTTTACTAAATCGGGTCTGATTATAGTCTTTGTCGCACCCGTATCTAGCAACATTTTCAGTGGCCTTCCATGAACAGAGCCATTCACGTAGATGCTACTGGCTTGATGATGAAGGGATGCGACATAACTGATGGATTGTGGGGCTGTCAGATTACGAGTTGACGATTGCCCCTTCGCATCAACCCGACTTAGTTTTCCAACTCCTTTTCTTCTTTTACCGATTCCGTATGCTTTTGCATTTTTCGAAGAACTAAGTTTCTTTCTTTCAGCAACCACTTCATTTACAATTCGTCGCATTTTCTCTTCTAGGTCTTCCATGTCTTCTTTACTCTCGGCATCAATATTTCGCACTCGAGATTTGTTATGTGAAGCTTGTTTAGCAGCTTCATGTTCTAGTGCATATGAGAGTGCGTAAATTAATGTTTTTGGGCGGGTTAATCGCAGTGCTTGCTGCGTTTCGCTATCTCGAACTCCGTAGATGAATGCTTGAACATCCAGGCACTCCAAACCCCTGTCAGGAGCTGCAGGATGTGCGAGACGAACCAAACGAGCTACGTCGACTTCAAATTCTTGAAGGCTTTCTTTTGAACTCTGATAGCGGTTCCTAAGTTGCGTCTGGTACACCTGCTCCAGGTGCGCATTGCCGTACCGCATGTCCAACCGCTTGACTAGTTGGTCGTAGTCCTCTTGTTCTTCTTCCTTCAGCGTTTGTAGGATGCCGATGGCTTCCCCACGCAACGAAACAGTCAACGCTGTAGCCTTCTCTTTGGACGTCCAGTTATGTGCTTTCGCAGCCGCTTCAAATTGGTTTAAATAGTTCGGCCACGAAGATTTTCCATCAAATTCCGACGTTTTGATGTGCATTGTTGTACTAGTATCAGGTTTTACTACTTTATTTTCTTCTTGTAAACATGCCTTTACTACATCGGAATTTGGCATTGGTGACAATGTAATTCTAGTGACCTTTTCTCGTAATTCTTCGATCTGCTTGTCATATTCATCTTTTATATACTTCAGCTCTTCTTCAGTTTTATTAGAATTCTCCTCTAATTTTTGTTCTAAAGTTTGCTCCAGAATTCTAGAATTTTCTTCCATTTTTGTTCCAATGTTCTAGAATTTTCTTCCGCTTTTCTAGAACTTTCAATTAATTTTTCTTCTAAACTTCTAGAATGTTCCATTAATTTTTCTTTTAGTGATCTGGAACTTTCTTCTGATTTTCTAGAACTTTCCTCAAATTTTTGTTCGAGTTTTTGTTCTAATATTCTGGAATTTTCTTTCAATTTTTGTTCTAACAGTTGACTAATGTCACACTGAATTTCTAATAAGTAATCGTCAGGATTTTCATCTGCATCAACTAATGCTTTTCGCAGTCGAGATTGTAGAACGATTTTCAGCCCTGTTGTATCCAAATCTCGCTCATCCAGTTCTTTCCTGAGATCACTTACTTTTAACTCACTTAATTTTACTTGTTTAGTTGCCATTTTATTTATTTTTATTTAACACTTCACAGTTATTAACCCCACACCTGACACCAATTGTAACGTTTTTATTTATTGGGGTGAAGTGCAAATATTAGACAATTATTATTAATTAAAATAAAAGTTTATTATAACGATAAATAGATATTAAATATAATTAAAAGATGACAAATATAACGAACACTAATTAAGACTAAGAATATTATAAGACACTTAAACACTAAGATTATTTATTTAAACAATATATAGATCACTTATTTATTTATACAACTGTATTTATTTATATTCACCACTTGTCTACTATCTGTTCATATCACCAACTGTTTAACACGCAACGCTTATTTATATCAGACTGTCCAATGCCTTTGCTAACGGTGCTTATATACCCTGGCATTTTTATTCCAGAGAATTCTAGAGTATTATTCTAGATAAAACAAAATAGGTTACATCAACCGCGTAATTAAGCAGGTTCAGATAGGTCCGTTGAGTCATCGCTAAAAATAGACGCTCGCACGACCCCGCGACAGTGGCGGCGACAGCGACGGGGACAGCGGCGGTGACAGTGGCGGCGACGGCGGGCACTGCACATTACATTATTTAATATTTTTGTCGTTATCTTCATCATTTTTAACAGGTATAAATTAATTTCATTCTCGTCATTTGGCAACATGGTGTTACCCACTCATTGATTAAGAAATATTATGCTAGATGGCGTATATAAAATGACGTCACAGTCATTTAAACTTAATAGATCCATTCGAAGATGACCTTGATTGGACTTCTTTCAAAAATTAAACTGTACAGTTAATCATACACCCTATTCCCCGAGTTGATCTACATGTCATCAATTTCTGCTACAAGAATTACTATACTTTTATTCACTATCTCATTAACGCACGTGTTACAGAAAGGTATACACTGTCTCCGACCAACCACCTGCGAAAAATAAAATAGAAACGCGTTAACGAATGTCATTTTCAAATATGATTTGAACTTCGAGCATATACTGACTAGCGAAGTAATTCCCTATGCCAACGCATAGCATTTTTCTGATCGGAAGATATGCAGAAGGGGGGATTTGTGGGGCTGGAAGTTATGGTATATTGCGGACAGCATTTTATTTTGTTATGTCACTACTTGTCATTTTCCTGTAAACTAACCCTTTTTACCTTCCGTCACCTATGCTAGAAACAGCTACCTATACTATGTTCCGTAAGTCAATCAAAAAACCTGTATCTTGATTCCGGGTACACCATGGTTCCTGAATATTTTCATCTATTTCGGGATAGATTGACATTAATTGATATGACATTTAAAATTGACACAACCTCACAAAAATACAAATTAACTAAATGAATGATAGCGTTGAATGATGCCAATAAAAATAACACATTCACCAATATCTCAGATATAAATAACATACTTACATCTATAATAATTATTAGTAATACCACTAAAAATGCGGTTTAGAAATTTGACACTGACGGATACCGTTTGATTTTGTTATTAACCAGGATTATTTCGTGGTTGCCGTGGTCCGACTTTTTACCAACCTTTTTCAGGAACCGCGTTCCAAATGGAAACCGGTAAATAATTTCAGGACTTACGGAACACAAAACCGTAAATCTGGTCGAACCGGTTGCGTTACGGAACATACTATATATTAAGAAAATTCTGATTGAAAGATGTCAGTATCAATTGACATATTCGTAGTATATTTGTGTTATATTATAATTTTACTCGAAATATAGGATCTTTTTGCTCGAAACTTTCTGTAGGGAATTTATATAAAATACATACAGCTGTCGAAAGGTAATGTACATACATGAAATTTAGAATCTTTTGCAACGAACTTTCTGTATGGATTTTATAGAAAATTCATAGGCATTTACGAAAATGGCCACAACAGACACTTTTAGCGGACGCAACGGAATTGGCGGACACGAATAAACTTGTATGGACAATATGCGCAATAATGTTGAATTGTATTCTGTAAGTTTCTTTTCATCAGTGTAGTATAATCTGTCATTTGGGTTGTATCTAAATCATGTCAGAACGTTTGAAAAAAATTGTAAATATGGCTACGGAGATTCCTTCTCCAAGTCCAAGACCTGATGGTATTATTTTTTTTAATAATTATTAGTCCTCTTATTAATTATTTTGGACAGATCCATTCCATGCTTCGGATGATTCGAGAGATGCTACGTATTTGCTGCGGAGAGATAAAATATCTGATGATTCCGATGAATACGAGGGACCAGGGTACAAAGAGTATACACTAATTTCTTCAGAGTTATCAAGCAGCGAGTCTTCAGATTCAGACAGTCTATATGTATCCTTAAAATATTTTTTTTTTTAATATAACTTATTTTGTATAATATTGTAAATTGTAACATTATTAATAAAGAATTTATATTTATTTTTCAGAAACTGCTTTTTATAATACTAATTTACTCGCATGTGTATACCTGATTTTTTACCGTGTCCGTTTGGCCCCTTAAAATAAAATATGAATTTGTCTTCTGTACGCCAGGGCGTACACAAATAGTGGGCACATCTCTAAAACTGTTACTATAAGACATATCGAAAAACCAAGATAGTCAAAGTATCCTAGGGCGCCAAAGCAGACACATATTTGTCGGCAGACTCACTTGCTACGACCGTGGGAAATCTTTTTTCTGATAGGCATGTTCCTCATGGACATGTCTATAACCCAAAAAGTCCAGATAAATTTTCAAGAACACATAACACAACAACTTCATCAAGTACTACAGTAAGTTCAACAACTACAACATCTACTACAACAACAACGACAACACCAACAATAACAACTACAACAAAATGGTTGAGACCTGTACCTGCGACCTTTATATATTATATATTTTATTTTATTATATTGTATTTTTATTTTCTATTTTTACTATACCTTTCAATTATATCGCTTCACTAGGGGGGAAGTAATGTGGCGGTCCAATTAGCCCGCCACGTTACCACCCCAACCAAGATTATTATTTATATTTAATTCAGTTATTTTATATATTTTTACACAAATATACATGTCATTCTCCCTTCCGTATATATTTATTTATTTATATATTTATTTATTTATAAATTCATATAAAAGTAACGAAGAACATCGTTACATATTCAATGATTCTACCAATACATTTTGTCTGCTTGGCGTAAAGTAAAAAAAAACGCTGGTCCGCCTTGGCGCACAACGAAATATCACGATGTCCGCCATGGCAGCAAATGTGAAAAATATTTTTATTTGTGTATCGTCATTACCATAATCTACAAATAGAAGTAAATGAATTTGCTAATTGGCACACCCAGAAATGGGTAAGTTGTGGTGATATCTATATTTTATTTATTTGAAACATATTACAAATACAGGATGTTTCCTATAAAACAACCAGCGCTTTTTTGGGCGAACTAACAACTTTAGAGAAAAATATTTTATACCAAACAAACCGAATATTTAACCAGTGGTTCTCAAACGATAAAACAAAATTGTATTTTTTTAAATGGCACCCTATATAATTTTTTAGCTCTTTAAATAGGATATTATATAGCGTAGGGTTGTATAACAATTATTTCGAGAAAAATGGTATTAAAAACTAGAAATAATGTAATAAAAAATCTGATGTGGCCAACGCATAACCTCTCGCCAGATATTTTACCTGGTTGTACGCATAAAACGAAAAATATTTTTAATTACAAATACATATATTCATGTTTCACTACAAAATAATTCTCACATATATTTGCAAAATCTATGGGATATTTGGCTGGATTGCAGTTTATCCAGAATAGAATAAATTGCAATTTTTTTGTTGTAATGTCTTATTTTAGCTAAAATATAATAAGGAAACATAAAATTGGAGCGCGGAAACAGGTATTTATATATTTTTTGGAAAAATAATTTTTAAAAATCCTAACAAAAACAATACCTAACGCACATTAATGTTTTAAGCAGTGGCGGCGCTAAGGGGGGGCCAGGGCAGGCACGTGCCCACCCTAAAAATACTTGTGCCCACCCATTACCAACATACAAATAATAATTTTGGCATATAAAATATTTGATTTTTAATTCTGAACATTATTTGTATTTATACATTTGTTCTAAAATTAATAGGGCAGAAATTACAGCTCTATGATGATTTTCTCCACAGTATTTCTTGTAATTCATAAAAAAGTAAAAACTCGTTATATGTAATTATTTGAATATGGATACCTGTGTCTTTGTTTTGTTTCATGTGTGTATATTAAAAAATACTACATATATAGGTATCTTTATTATTAAAATAAATGGGTGCCCACCAGCTGCGAATACAAGGTTGCGGGGTAATGGGGGTAACTACCCCCCTCCCCCATAAGCCATGAATTGATTTAAAAAAATCAAACAACCGCTAATATTATAATTTAAGATAAAGAATAAAATTAAATACTTATTGTATTTTACTCAGTTCATATTTATGGCTTGTTTTTGAAATATTAATGTTGATAACAAAATATGGATGTCAGTTAAAATATAATTATTATAATAATAGAAGTACAGGTGATATTCAGTTTTCACAGTTTATCAGCTTCACATCCCTTGATAAAAATGAAACTTCCAATTATAAGGCAATTTGACCTTGAATGAAAAAAATTGCCTGCGCCGTCTTTTTTTTCGGTTACATCTGCATGACCTTTAAAGAACCCCCCCCTGATGTCCACTCGTTTTTTTATTGTGCCTTGTGCCCACCCTACATTTATATCCTGGCGCCGCCACTGGTTTTAAGAATTTTTTTAATAATCCTGACAAAAACAATATCTAACGCACACGTATTTTTAAAAAATTTAAAAAAAATCCTGACAAAAACAATACCTGCACACCATGCACACACATTCGACATCGCTCGGCCTCGGCCCACTATCTTCATGTTAGTTTAAAATAGTTCGGCAGATGAACGCAAAATTATAAATAAAAAATATTATAAAACGTAGGATAAGAAGGAAAGTGAGACATAATTTTGCAAATATACATTAATTGAAACAGTATAATTCGTATAAAAGCGTAAGTACCTACTTAAACATGGAAATATATGCAGTTCATCTGACCTAATTTTTTCAGAAAAAATGCCAAAATCTATATAAATATTGCTTTCCGCACCCAATTTTTAGCGGTATTCAGTGTTTTTAATGGTTTACCAAGTATATATAACCATTAATACAAAATTCTTGAATTCTGGTTAAACTGCAATTTAGCCGGATATTTTAATATAAATTATATACAATACATACATTTCCTTTATATTCAATATCCTGAAATTTTCTTTTTCTACTCTCCTTTTCTTTTTCTTTATATTTTTTCGCAAATTCCTTTTATATTCTTTTTTACGTATATTTTTTTGCATTGTTGACTTTTTTATTTTCATAATCTTCATAATGATGTAGAAATATTTTTGATAGTGGCATACAAATATTTTTGACAGTGACATTTGTGTCAATTACAAACACTTGAATTTCTTGCCTTGAAGTAGTTTGATCTGAGAATTTTTACACCAAATTATTTTATATGCATTTCTTTATCTCTAAATCTATAGAAGATATAATGAATTTTTATTTATCGAATAAAGAATTTAACGTTCTTTAATATAAGTATTTACATAAATTTTCGATAAATAATATTTAGATGTTTTTTTTCTTGTAACTACTACTTCCGGTTGTCTAATTGTTACCAAAACTTAATCAACTCTTCCCATTATTGTTAGATTGAGGAGTCCGTAGTTAAAAATGTCTTAAGACTTATAGTATTTGAGAAATCGTGGATCCAACACACACACACGCGCACACGCACACACACACACACACACATACACACACGCACGCACACACACACACACACACACACACACACACACACACACACGTACACACACACGCGCACACACACACACACACACACACACACACACACACACACACGCACGCACGCACGCACGCACAGACATTATCGTAAAAATGTTATAATCGGATTATAGGGACCTTAAAACGTGCTTATTCACTAAAATCTGGATATGCGATTTTTAGCATGAATTCAATACCTCTCTTAGCGAGAGGTAAAAATAGGTTTACTACCTGTGTAACTAGGCAACAACGTATTGCATAGCCTATTGTAATATAACATTATTTATAATACATTCGCGGACACTAACAATTATTTTAGGTGTGCCATGGGTCACCTAAAATTTTCGAAAAAAAGTGTCTTTAATTGCAGACATGTCCCATAAATTCTACCTTTTTGCCATCGAGGGATACGACTCTAATCGCAGACATCAGTTTTAACTTTCAAAATAAAATTTTATTAATATAATATAAGTATTATAATTCTTACAAGTAGGTAAAGCAAATAAAAAAAACATTCTTTTGTATAACTTGAATAAAAAATTGTTTATTTATGAAAATTATCGAAACATTTTCCTTGGCATAACGGTGGTTTCCCTTCACAACCGCGGCAACGACATGAGTTTTGGCCTATTCTTCCATTCTTCGAGCATTCCCTGCACCTTAGAAAATAACTTTTACGGGAATAATTTTCTGGGGGTGACATTTTTTCTAATGCGTGTTGTAGATGACCTAGTAGAGGTGTAACTTTTTCAACACGAGAGCAGTTCAGGGCACCCTTTAAAACTAACTTTCTTCCGTCTTTTAACGCAGGAGAAGTTCCCAGAAGGTCTTTTATAAGGCTTTCTCTAAATTCCAGGAGTGAAAGAGATTTTTCATTAGCTTTAGTGCATAACTCGCGGTGAATCACATAACTGTTGACTACAGTTGCATCCAATAGATGGAAAATAACTTTCTTATACCAACGGATACTTTTTCTTGGAGAACTATAATAGGAAGTGAGTTGATCAGCTCGGTCGACACCTGACATGTGTATATTTTATACTGACACTTCCTTAGGTTTCATTTGACTTTTCCCATAACTATTATGAACTTCAATCATTTCTGGTTGAATCTTTGTTGTTATACACAGAACATCTCTCTAATCTTCCCATTTTGATACATAAACTCTTCCTTTTCTCTGCCAAACAAGTTGGCCTTTTTAATTTTTTTTTCTAGTTACATTAATCGGATTTCCTTTTCTGTTTGGTCTTAGAGTTCCGGTGATGTGCGTCTTACGATGAAGTAATTTTTCGGATAAAGTAACGCTATTATAGTAGTTATCCATTACAAGATGATGGCCTTTGTCTAAAAATGGTTCCATCAATCGAAACACTAAGGACTGAAGTTTGCTTGTCTGGGGGTCTTCAACTTGTTTGCCTTTATATATTTCAATATTGTGATTATAGCCGTTTGGAGAACAGAGCTCGAAAAATTTTATTCCGTACTTCGCTTTTTTACCTTCGATGTACTGACGCAAACTGAGCCTGACTCAGTGCAAGAGCAGAGATTCGTCTAGTGAAAGAGCTTCTTCTGACGAATAAGCATTTTGGAAATTCCTTATCAACATTTGTAACAGTTGACTAACTTTGCTCAATCTATTATTATCAACTCTATTTATGGTACAATTGAAGCTTCGCAGCAGTTGCTCAAACCGTCGCCCAGACATAGTGTGCATAAATGCTGGGTGATAATATAGGGGGTCATATGAAAACATTTTTCTCAAAGAGGGAAATCTTACTTGGGCTTGGAGAAGACAAAGTCCCATGAATTTTTTTAATTCGTCGGCATCGGTTTCTTTGAAAGAAGAGCTTCTACAATGTTTACCTTGTGGTCTGTTGCTAAGTTCCATCTTCTTTCCATAAATATTAGTTTGTGTAATCAACATATGCATAATCTCATCGGTCCATAGGGACTTAAATACTTCATAGGGAGACGGCAATTCATCAAACTGTAGTTTAACTCCAGAGGAAGTGTTATCAAAGTTGAAATCCGGAATGCCGGTGACAAAATCCATCCATTCGTCGTCACTATCATTGTTATCAGAGTCAGAAGTTTCGGGAGAGCCGGCTGGAGAAAAATTCTGCTGCGGTGAACCTCTGGAGGCAGCCTCTTCTGAACTACTTGATTCATTCACACTTGGCGAATATTCAGGATCACCATCATCAGAGGCTGCGAAGGGATCTTCCTCTGAAGAACTAGCCCAACCATCGTCAGATTCTGGTGCGAGTACTACTTTATCAGGATCAACTTCGTCAAACAACTGTTTCAGTCTTTTGCATTCTGGTGGATCCATTATGATATACTGGCACTGTTATATACCACAATATATACACCAACAATGAAGTAAGCGAAATTATACACCCAGTTGGTCTACTGTCATTTACACTAATGATAAGCAATGCACAAAATGGCTGCATATGCAGACTTCACACAGTGAGAATGACTGATGACATGCGCACGCGCAAATGAAATAATTTATTTTGAGGGACACTTCCCAATGAACAAAATTGTTATAATGGGACACATACTTCCGAACTACATGTAAAACATACGAAAACCTGTCTGCAGTTGCATACATGAACATTATAGAGGCATATATATCGTCTGTAAAAGCAGACATGTCCCTACACATGTGTCTGCAATTGCAGTCTTGTCCGCGAATGTGTTAATACTATTTTTATCCGAAATAATTGTTATACAACCCTATACCATATTCATATCGTTGAAATCAGAAAAAAATTCTCTATGTAATGGGCTAAAAAATTATATAGGATACCATTTAAAAAAACATAATTTTGTTCTGCCGTTTGAGAACCACAGGTCGAATTTTCGGTTTGTTATTATTAATAAATTAGCTCCTTATTCTTGTATTAGTTCGCCCAAAAAAGCTCTGGTTGTTTTAAAGGAAACACCATGAATACATATGTAATATTTAATTATGCGAAACAAAAACAATTTTTAAGAAAGGTTGTTGATACAAAAGCGAATATATAAACAAACGGAAATACATTTAAAAAATCAAAAATTTATCTATCTCGTGAACAAAACAATGAACGCGTGACAATCATGTGACGTGGCGTGGATAAACCAAGCCCTTCAGACATCACTACATGAAATCAACACTATATATTAATTTCCTTCTTTTTATGTAATATTATTTCAATTTAAGCTAATAATAAATGAATATTATACCAACATCGCGTAAATTATTTAAAAATTATTCTTAATTTCTCGATTTCATGTCATTTTGACAATTGTATTAAAAAATAAAAACAATCAAAAAAGTCAAATTGTGTATCGATTGTGAAATTTTCAAAAAAGTCAGATAAAATTTTACATGACTATTATAGTACAGCTAATATGAACTTTCAAGACAAGATAGCTACGAAAATTTTTTACACTTTCGGGAAATATGTATATATGGACATGGACGCACCCTGTCCAACTTTTGTCATCACGTTTGCAAAGAGAAGGTGAAAAGTTCGCCATTTTATAATTTGTACATAAAAATGATGAAAAACATGTCAAGAAAATTATGATTTACCGGTAAATTAGCCTATAAGGAACATAACGTATGTAGATATTCTTCAAGAATATATTACAAACGAAAATAATTTTGAGAAAATTGTAAGAAACAAAATTCATTCTCTGTACATATGTAATTTTTATTTTATTTTATTGATACATTAACGCCAACAATTTTACAACAAAAATATTCAACGATCAGTTGTAAATATATCAAAGAATATTATGCTAGTGAAATTGCCAGTAATTTGAATTATCAATTACCACTGGAGAACTCTGAAAATAAAATTCCATAATACGAACATTGAAAATTTAGTATATTGTAAGTAGATCAAATTGTTGTTATATTGCATATTTTATTACAATTATTTAAGACTTGGAGCAAAGTACCACAGTGAAGATTATAAAAAAGCAATGGTGAACTAGCACCACAACGTGCGAATGAATACAAAAATAAAAAAATTCTTGTAGATAAGATGCATTATTTAATTGAATTGAATTTTTCGTATTTATTTATTTTTTTCAAAAATACTTCTTATGTTTAATATTTTATTGTAGGTATATTGCTTTGCTTTAATATTTTTTAATTAATTTTGTACTATACAGTATAAATAAAACTTTAGAATTAAATGAACTATTTTTCCTATTAATTTTTCCTACCATCACTTATGTTTATACCATAAAAATAACGATGAAACACCGTCTAGATAATGTATAAAAATGACGCGGAAACAACGTTTTAAAGTGACTTCTAAACAAGTCTTATAATGACGTCTAAACAACGTCTTAAAATGACTCTAAACCACGTCTGAAAATGACGTCGCACAGCTCCACGCTGAGACATCTTCAGGACGATTATATGACGTAAATTAAGACGTCACAGTGACGTCAATTTTAGGTCATTTGTGATACTTGGGTACCGTACCTGAAATACAATTACAATGTTAGTGGCATTCAATATGCCTTCACTATTACAGTAGGTATTCGTATTTGCATTCCAGTCAATAATATATTTCAGTGATTACTACAGGAGGATTTATCTATAGATTATGCAACAAAATTAATTGCTGAATTAGGTAATAGATTGCAAGGGCTACGAAACACAGGTTTTGAACAAAATTTCCAGGAAGCATATTGACTGTAACAAAGGACATATAAAGGGGATTTATTAATAAGCGAACGAGAAGAGTTAAGATAATGGAAATAGATGAAACAACAGATGAAGGAAGTAGCATTACACCCTAGGAATTATTTAAAATACAAATTTTCAGCACATGAATTGCTAGTTACGACACTGGTCGTACTTTGTAAAAAGGTAGTACAAATATTAAGATAATATGCAGCCCGAAATACCCCATGGTTTCTATCCCAGCAAATATCCTCTTACGCATATTTTCCGAATAAAACAAACACTAGGCGGCCTTGAGTCAGTATATGCTCGAAGGATTAGAATATTCGTTATTTTGGTATTGCAATATTGCAAAGACGGCGTTTCTAAGATTACCGACAATGGGCTACTTCCGTGCCATTTTTTATTTTTCAAGAGACGATAAAAACTTGCTACCTATATTTTTTCTTTTGGCAACATTTTCATTAATTGGCCAGAAAAACATTAATGAATTTTTAATATTTAAATTACAGCCGTGTATGGCGTAGACTTACGCCGAACCAATGAATGATCGTAAAGTAATAACATCGGTACGTTCAATAGCAACGGCATGTGCGGGTAATTTAAACATGATAGATCATCTGTTTGACGTTTGAATAATAGTTTGGAGGATAATATTTTCATTTGTCATTTTAATCTTGTACGAGTATAAGCTAAGTTAAAATCCTTCAAAATCCTGCTTAACAAATCGAAATACGTAATAAAAATATCAGAAACCACGCAAATTATAATAATAAAGATGAAAGACAGTGATAGAAAAATGAACTAATGTCAAAATCAAATTAAAACTCGCACTCACTCGCCATCTACAGGTTACATTCTTAAATATGCATCCCTTTCTCAAGTTCAAAATAGTGACGTCAAAAAAAATATTCTCAATTTATTAAAAAACATATTTTTTTTAAATAAAATTTATATTTTTACATACCTTTTCAACTTTAGGTATTTAGTGATAGATACCAGATTTTGAGTACCGCGCAAGTAGCCTATTATTGTAACCCATTGTTTTTAAACTATAAAAAGAGGTATATTCCATACAAGTATATTGCTAAATAACTATTTATACTTCAAATTTGGATGAATAACAAAATTGACATATAAAAAAAGAAATATTGACGACGTTTCTATAGCAAACAAAGGAGATTACATTAACAAAGCTAACGCTTTGTTAGATGACCGAGCGTGTCAAGAGTTATCCGCCATAGGTTCTTCAAAATGTTAAACGACGAAACTTTTGAAGAAATCATCGTTATCGCAAGAAATTTTAAAGAAACTTGTACCCCAGGTTCCTGTTATATCAAGATTTTATGATCTTCCAAAGATTCATAAGAAAGACGTCCCGTTAGACCTATCGTTAATTCTACAACTTATGAATTAGCGATAAATTATTGAAACCTTTGATTGGTCATTCTTCGTCATTCGTCAAGGGTTCTAGATATTTTGTTTGATTGGTGACACGATTTTGACAAATGATAAATAATAATCACTTTTCACGTTTCATATTTATTCACGAAAATTCCTATTCTTAATACTTTAATTAGGTATTTATGTCATTAGACCGTTGCCGGTAGCTAAGAATTTACGAGCGAGCTAGTACATCACGAATGTATAAATAGTTTTTGAAATGAACTTGTATGAATGCTAATACGAATGTGGTCGAGACGAATAATGTGTCTGGAAATAAGTGTGTGGCTAACAATGAATATTACACGAATGCATGATTACACGATTTCGGGTCTATTTAACTCTTACCCTACGGAATTCCAAAAACTTCTGAACACACTTACAAAATGTCAAAAGCAAAACTTCAAACTGGATCTAAACAAAATTACCTAATTCTTAATAGCAGGATGGCGTTCATTCTGCGCAAACTCCAAAGCATCTAATTTACCAAATAATCCCAGACTGGTTATAGCGGGCACAGTATACAGAATGCCCATTTTAAAAGTTCCCAATTGAAAATTCATGAATACGCAATTCACGCGGCATTTCACAAGTGCCTTGGTTTTTAAAATTTTGTTTGGTCTTATGCCTACTGTGATTACTCGATTTAAAGTACCAATATTTACCAAGTGGCTTATGAAATGTATTCTGTTTTGCGTATTCTTAAAATTTCAGGCGGTAACACATAAAATGGACATTCAGTACAGTGTGCGGGGCTGGTGCCTATGTTCCATTTCAGGGGCAGATTTAGGAAATGGGCTTTACACACACACGCACGCACGCACGCACGCGCACATCCACACACACACACACACATACACACACGCACACACACACACACACACACACACACACACACACACACACACACACACACACACACACACACACACACACACAGAGAGAGAGAGAGAGAGAGAGAGAGAGAGAGAGAGAGCGAGAGAGAGAGAAAAAGAGAGACCTTAAAACGTGCTTATTCACTAAAATCTGGATATGCGATTTTTAGCATAAATCCAATACCTCTCTTATCGAGAACTATAAAGTACATTGCAAAAACATTAAAATACATTATTTATTTAATCTAAATATCTGTAAAATTTTGTGTTATTTTAACAATGTTTGAATAAACAAATCAGAATTCAATATCAACATAACGTACGTATATGTCTATGCAAACACTAGTAACGGAAATAAACTCTACTAGATACATATTGGCATTCATAGAGTCAAATCGAAAACCAAAATCCTGTACGTTTGTCTATTCAACGAGTAGAAACAGAAATACGTATATCGCTGTTTATGAGTTCGTGAACTACCGAACCGGTTTTCGTTGATACCGATTACACATGTAATATTGCTTGTTGAAATGTTTGTACCTATCTAACATTTTGTTTCGCTTGTTCCCGTTGCTGATGCAAGCAAATGAAGATGGAAGTACATTTTGTATTTGTCCTAAAATGTGCAATTCACCGAGTTCTCAACTGTGCCGGGTGTAACAGTATATAATGTGCGAAATAATGTTTGGCTTTTTAATATTTTCACAGTGATGTATGTGCGTGTGTGCACGTGCGTGCGTGTGTGTGTGTGTGTGTGTGTGTGTGTGTGTGTGTGTGTATTTAAGCTTTCTGCAGTCATATAAAGAGTTGATTAGGTTTTGGGTAAAATTGGACAACCGGAAGTAGTACCACAGTATAGCGGTTGACCGCTTCGGTCGCTTTTAACCAGTATGTGCACTACCTTGTTTTTTGAGATCAAAAAAATTTACCTCTAACGCTTGAAGGCGAGTCCTCAAGTAGTTATCACGCTTGCCGTAGGGTGGCTCTATCAGCTGTTAAAGCCGCAAGATGTCTTTTATGAAAAAGAGCCGGATTTATTTTCAAATTCAAATCAAAATTTTTGATACCGCATTCTTTATTTACATAATTTATCTACAGTCATTATTAAAAGTAAGCTTTTAATGTTCATTTTTGAGATAAAATAGTTATTTATGATATAAATGTTAAAAATATAAACATTGTTCTTGTTCACACATTTATTATTTAGACTTTAGTCTTTAAACAAAAACCATTGATATTTTATTTGTATTCGTCTTTTTGTAATTTTTTGATGTTTTGTGTGTGTGTGTGTGACGATTTTTTCGTCCACGATAACTCATAACAAACTTCCAAATTTTTCTGTTTCCCACATTTTAACTTTCTACATTCATATAAAGAGTTTAGAGATTAGATTTTGTGTAAAATTGGACAACCGGAAGTAGTACTGAAGCCCATAACTGATTTCAATGAAAAACTATATTAGAATATAATCCAAATCTTTTCAATTTTAGTATGTAAGACTTTTATATCAAAAGGTATAACATATTAGATTTTGGCTACAATTGATGAACCAAAAGTGATAGTTTACTTGAAGCTCTGAAAAGATTTTCGTGAAAAATATATTATGATATATTTCAAAACTTTTCAAATTTAGTTTATGAGACTTTTATATGAAGGGGAACAACATATTAGATTTTGGCTAAAATTGATAAACCGGAAGTTATACTTTACTTGATGCTCTGAACAAATTTTCATGATAAATATGATATAATCCAACACTTTTCAAATTTGGTATTTAATACTTTTATATTAATGAGAACGACATATTACATTTTTTTCTAAATTTGATAAACCGGAAATAGTACTTTACTTAAACCTATAAACAGATTTTCTAGAAAAAAATTATTAAAATACGATCCAAAACTTTACAAATTTGTTATTTAAAATTCGTATATAATTTGAAAGAAAATCAACCGAAAGTGATAATTTACTTAAAAGTCATTGCTTTTTTAAACATGGAATTGGTGGGAGGTCATGTGCTGGCCACATCAGATTTTTTATTTATTATACAGAGTTGTAGAAATGATATTTTACACTTTTATCATATATAGCTATTTTTATATTTCTTATTTATTTATTATACAAAGTTTAATCACTATTACAATACATATTAGTGCTGTATAAATAAAATGTAGACTAAAGGGGAGGGCGAGTGGAGGACTAGCTATTATTATAAGACAAAGCTGCGAATTCTCACTAAAACTGATTGTACAGATTTATGGATAATTTTTGAAATTAAATTCCGAGAATTGAAATTATTAATAATTTTCACATATCTACGCCCTGCTCTTGACAACTACTGCATAACTATGATAGAAGAACTAATTGTTTTTGGGGCTAATAATTATGAATCTCATGAAGTAATAATATATGGCGACTTTAACGCCCATATTGGTAATTTAAACCAAACCGACACTATCACTTCATACAAAAACTAACTCACGGGGTAAATTGCTAGTTAATATAATGGAAAAATACGGATTTTATACACTAAATGGTAGGGTGAATGGCGACGTACCTGGTAACTTTACGTTCCTAAACGAAATTGGCAGTAGTACAATCGATCTAGCATGGACAAACTTAAATGGATTTGATAAAGTAATATCATTTCAAATAATTCCAACCTTAAGTAGAACTGCACACAGCATGTGTGTTATAACTCTTTATGCATGTGCGAATTATGTACGTGCCTCCGTGTCTTTTACAATAATATTGTTCGCAATTATAACACCTTATGTGTCATAGTAAAACTTTCCATTAAAACTAGCTGATAAGGCATTAATCATAAGATAGTAAATAAACGCATGTAAAATGAGATCAAGTGTTTGTTCTCTAATAACTTCTTGTATGTAAAGAGCTCTGCTCGAAATAAATAAAATATATTTTTATTAAATATCCATGGAGATAATTTAATTTGCGCGAAGTCACAATACAAAGACCTTAAAGTCAGTAAAAAAGTCTACAAGCGAATATATAACTACATTTGAATACGATGATAATAAAAAACTAAATTTTTACTCTCATTTAAATGGTCATGAAAATATTTATTTACATAGCACAGATATTAATAATTTAGCAAAAAACATAGAATTAACCATGAAAGAGGCTGCATGTTCGACAGGCATGTTTAAAATAAAGAAAAAGAATTCCCAGGTATCATTGAATAAACGACGCGAATTGTGGTATAACAATGAATGTTTCGAAACAAAACATATTTGCAAAACTGCTCTACAAACGTATAGAAAAAACCAAAATAATAAAAATTTAAAAAATACATTGGACAAAAAAAGCATTATAAAATCAGTAAAGCGTAATTTTTATAAAGAAATTCAAGAAAAAATAAACAATATAAAAAATTCCGGTGAATTCTGGAAAACAATTAGTATTTTTAAACCAAAATGTGTCTATAAGAACGATGTCACAATGAAAGAATAGGTATTATTTTATAAAAATTATTATAGTCAGATTACCACTAGGCATGTGCCATTCTTCGACTGTTCTCACCCCCTTTTGGACTCCGACATATCTCTCGATGAATTGTATCAAAGTTTGTATTCCAGTAAAACCCGCAAGGCGGCTGGACAAGATGGTTTGAATAATGATTTTTATAAAGCACTTCCGCCCAACTGGGTTCATTATTTGCTGAATCTGTTTAACACCATAATGACACAGGAAACATTATCTGACAACTGGTCCAATATTCAGACTTTTTTTATTCTTAAAAAGGGTGACTCTATGGATCCATCAAACTATCGCGGTATCGTACTTGTAAATTCAATATGAAAAATATTTACTAAAATTTTATGCATACGATTGGAGGACTGGTGTGAATCAAACAATTTAATAAACGAAAATCAGTCGGGCTGTAGGGCTAACAGGGGAACGCGAGATAATATTTTCTCTCTATCTACTTTAATACAGTTGCAACTAAGATTAAAAGGTCAGGGAGTTTAAGCAATTTTGGTTGATCTTAAAAAGGCGTTTGATTCAACAGATCACAATATATTATGGCTAAAATTATATAATTACGGCATATCGGGCAAAATTATTAGGATCATATACAATGTTTATATGAAAATGCTATGTTACAGATAAAAATTGAAAATAATCTTTCCACCTCTATTGCAATCACTAAGGGTGTTTTACAAGGTGAAATTCTTTCGCCTCTTCTTTTCACTCTTTTCATGAACGATATATGGGAATTCTTTACAATACAAAAACAAGAAAAAACAATACTCTTGTTGAAATAATAAAATCTTTCTGCTATTTAGGCACCACTTTTTCGTCTTCTGGTAAATTCAGATTAGCGGCTATGGAAAACTCCAAAAAATCAAATATTGCAATATAAAAAGTAAAGAATATCCTATATAAAGCTAAATCAAACCCGTGGAATGAGAAAAGTAAACTTTTACAATCAGTGATAAACGCAACATCTCTTTACTTCACAGAAATCTGGAGATTTTATCAACTAGAAATTCTAGAACGCTGTCAGCTACAATTTATAAAGAGTACATTAAATATATCCCCAAAAACTCCAGATATCTATGTTAGGCTCGAGGGAACTGTGCATATATCTGTCCTAGTCTGGAAACGGGTTTTAAAATTTTGGTACAAAATACTATGTATGAAGGACGAAAGAACTCCAAAACTTCTCTATAATAGGTTAGTAAATCTTGACAATTCAGAGATAATTAAAGCAGAATGGAATTGGTATACTCAAATCAAACTATTTTTAAATTCCGTAGGATACGAACACGTGTGGCGGGAACAATTCATAAATAATACAATACGATAATATAGATAACATAATTACTACTTTTAAGTCCATAATTATTCAAAAAGACATACATAAATTAAATATTAGCAGATATAGCTTGTACTACAATAATATTAAATCCAATTTTGAAACAGAAATTTATTTAAACCATAATATACCATTTTCAAAAACACAACTAATCTGCCAAATTCGTTTAGCGTGCAAAAAAGAATTAAGATTATATTATAACGGAATGAAACAGATTTTAGATTGTGATAACCAGTGTACCGTATGCAATAATCAAAGTCAAGAATCGGCGGTGCATTTCTTTTTTGAATGTCCGATTTACGAACCATTTAGAAAACATTACATCAATAAATATATCCGAGCTGACATTGCGCGTCTCAATAAATTTATTAATTTATTATCTAACCTTACAGTAGAGAAAGTAAATGCAATTTTTTATTTTACTACTAGTTCGCTTAGGATTCGCAGTTTTTGCTTAAATGAATAGGAAAAAGCATCCTGCAGATGAAACAGATGAATTAAATATTATTAAGAAACCTTCTGTGTTCCTGCTGTCCATGGACCTTTTTATTTGATAATATTATTATATGTATGTATTTGTGATTTAAGATTAACATTTTAAAATAATTTGTTTTTGTAAACTTATCATTATGAACAGATTCATGTTTAATTTGTAAAATTGGGTTAATATTATTTAATGTTCAATTGGCATGCTCTATTTATATATATATATATATATATATATATATATATATATATATATATATATATATATATATATATATATATATAGAATTTGAAAATTCAGTTGAAAAATAATTCGAATTTCGAAGTTTTAACAAAATTTTAATTTCATACACATTCAGAAATCCAATTTCGAGTATTTACGAAGTTAGAATTACATATTTTAATGTGTAAGTTAATTGGCATTTATTACACTTTGCTTTGTTATTATTAATTTCAGAAAAAATATTTCTAAATTGTACTTCGCGGCGACTTGTTAATTAAGAATATTTTACTTTCAACAAATAAGCGACAAATCTCGGCGTTTAGACTCAGAGAGCAAGTTTAAACAAGTCATGTCATTGTAAAACACGAATAAATAGATGGCGGCTTCAACTATCGACTTACAAAATTTTGACTTCCAAATTCGTAATTCAAAAAAGTATCAAGCTTATTTTTCGAATTTCGAATATTTCAAAATTCGAAAATTCGAATTTTGTCAACAGCACTAATACATATCAAGGGAAATATTTTCCTAACTTTTCTATGCAACTATTAAAAATTTGGCATTTAATTGATTATCCCGGGATCCGACGCCAGTGGGAGAACTGCGTGAAAAAATGACAGGTTTCAAAAGATCAAAAGGGCCGACGCAGAGTGCACATACCTTTATATCAAGGAGAACGACATATTGGAGTTTTGCTAAAATTGATAAACTGGAAGTATATAGTACTTTACTGGAAGCTCTAAACAGATTTTCTTCAAAAAAATATATTAAAATATGATCCAAAACTACTCAAATTTCGTATTTAAAACTCGTGTACAGAGTTTTAATGAATACGTATTCCAGGGGCGGCTCGTTAATGCGGCCGCATGGCCGCGCGCTCTCCTACCTCTTACCAGGAAACAGGAAACGGTAAAAATAACTTCTTATTTGGTATAATAAATTAAGAATATACTTGAATCATATAGTAAATTATAAAGCGGTTCTATTGTAACGTAAGTAGTTAATAAATATAAAACATTTAAATTAGTCGCAGCTCAGCGTGCGACGACCCGCGTTGCTATGACAATGTGGCGTATTATTTGCGTGACTAGCGTAGGCTAGCCATGTCTAGTAAACGCTGTGTAGCCTCACTTATTTTGCGGCTTCGGCTCATTTTTAAAATAAATACCTTATTGTAGTGCATTTTTTCGCGGTACAATAAATCACAAATAAATAATATGTCAGTGAATATTGTTAATGTTATTAAAAACAAACTTTAACAGACTTCCTTTAGAAGATAAATAAAAACTTTGGTATGGTATGACTAGCGAATGAAAGTTGACAATTAAATTATTTTATAGATGTGGTTTCTTCTGAAACCCTAGAGAAGACTAGAATTGTACGAAATATTCAGGTATGAATTTTTTGCATGAACCCATTTAAATACTGGGCTAGGAAAACACACAAATACATTACTATATCTGACTGAAAATAGATGGCCGACTAAGGTAACTGAATATTAAAACAGGGATGCGTTTAAAAAATTTTTAAACATTTATCGTTTATGTTGATTATAACAAAATATTTTGATCTTTAAACTATTTAGTTTGGCAATTCTATGAAATAGGATTATTTTTAATTTCCTCTCACAATCATTCCGACTCGAGGGTTGCTTGCACCTGAGACGAACGAACTAGAATTTGCGGTATTAAATTTTTTAAATACATCCCTGAATCCTGTTGCTAAGGTCATTTTAAATGCCTTCTGGTATTGAGTACAATTCTAATCTTCTGTAACAGAATACATAAGGGTCAGTTTCATTTCAAATCAAATATAGGGAAATATTTTCAAAAGAAACCACATCTATTAAATAATCTAAACGTCAACTTTCATTCGGTAGTCACACCATAGGCGATTGCCTGATTTAAAAATTAGTGAGAGAAGAGCCCAGAATAATATTTACTCGCCATTTTTCAATTTATACCTGCGAAAGACAAGAGCTGAATTTACTTTTAAGAAGTGATTTGTGATTAAATTTCTTCTCTACTTGCCCAGTAAATACACTTTAAGCCGATCCTGACCTATAGCAATGAGGCAAATGCTGCGCCTCAAAAATATGCAGATGATTCAACTAAAATCCAGAAGACTGTAGTTGGGGTTGGGGTAGACAACCGTAACTTTGCGAACGTAGCACGTAGATTGATCGGACACGCTAAACTGTACAAGCAGTAGACAAATTTTACGTTGAGTGTCTACATACTTTTCGTGTAATTTGTTTGAGAGTGTACTCAACGAATCGCCGATACAGCAAAGAGCGAGACGCGAGTTTTTTTACAATCAGTGCATATTGGAGTGTGATACGAAACAGATTGCGAATAGAGGTGCCGCAGAGACAACCGCTTTGCACTTTTTCTTACAATTCATAAATACTTTAAACATGGTGTTATTTATCGTTCGCATTTTAAATCATAACATAAATCTGGTCAATGTTTATAAAAATAAACTTTTCGTACCCCCGTTCAATTTGACTAGTATGACAGCACCCAACATCGCAGTGAAATGCGCTGTTGCTGATCTAGGTTATTTGTAAATAAAAGGAGTTGGTATTACTATGTCAATTTAAGATTATTTTCAACACAAGAATTAGAAAAATGCTTACAAATTTTAGAGCTAAACCTTTAATTATTGTAACTAAATAACTAAATTTTATCATATAAATAATAATATAACTACAAACTACAACTAACTTCACGTGATACAATTATGAGTTTCCGCTGTTCGCCATTTAATATATATATATATATATATATATATATTATATTTTCAATAAATATAAAATAATTATGCATTTTAACCTGAAATTTAAGTAATTATAATTAAGGCCCGGGTGGACCATGCGTATTATGTTTCTGGCTCAATAGAGTGCGCTATGAGCGACAAAGAAGGGTTTGCGTCTGTACTCAATTCGAGTATTACGTTCGTTGTAACTAATATCGGACGAATAACGAGTGGGACTGGAGATGCAAGGCGCAGATAAAATAGTAAATTTTGAGTTTTATTTTGAAATATGAATTCTACAGAAAAGTTGTAGAGCGATGTGAAATATGAACAGGAAATGAAATATTTGTAGGTATATTTTGTTTACAAATACATTGTTCACTATATCAGAAAACTATTATTTATTTAATAATTTAAAATTGGTTCAAAATTCCTCTATTTATTTAATAATAAAAAAAAGTTAATTCATTCTTGAACATAATCGAAAAAATCTGATGTGGCCAGCACATAACCACTCGCCAGATATTTTACCTGGTTGTACGCATAAAACGAAAAATATTTTTAAATACAAATACATATATTCATGTGTCAATACAAAATATTTCTCACATATATTTGTAAAATCCATGGGATATTTTAATATAAATTATGTACAATACATACATTTTCTTTATATTCAATATCCTGAAATTTTCTTTTTCTACTTTCCTTTTCTTTTTCTTTATATTCGTAATTTTTTGCATATTCATCTTATATTCTTTTTTACGTATATTCTTTTACGTTGTTGACTTTTTTTATTTTCATAATCTTCACAATAAAAGCTATGGTTTTTTTAATTAATTTTGTTAATCTTTTTCATTTATTAGTTAACTAGAATATATGGGCGATAATACATGCAATAATCTAATACAATTCACATTCCTTTTTGACCTGTTATCGGTGTCCTCTTCTACACGCGTCAGCGACGAACTGGCCCTCTACGACGCGTTCCCCTAAGTGGGATAAAATACATATTGTCATTCCAATTTACAACAATTATCACAGGCGTGCATTATCATCTAATAAGATAGACAGGAGGGGGGGCAGGAATAAGGTTGCTCCCAAGTCCCAGACTTGGGCAGGTGCCCCGCATATTAAATGCGGCCTAACACCTCGTGGATTCCGGTATCACTATCCGCAAAAGTATACACCAAGTGCATTGACGAATTGCTGGAATACGGCTCTTGTGAATAGTCATTTCTGAGCCACTAGCGGTACCGTAGCCACACACGCATGTCCCAGACTTGTGAGTTCCCAGAACTCGACCTCCCAGAGGTCAATGGGTCCCAGACCCATTATGAGAGTTTAGCTTACGATCACACGAGTGTAGGTCCCGGACCTATCATGATAAACCCCAGGTTTATCCTTTACGTCCCAGACGTAATCGTGTATCTCAGCCTCTCAGTATGCATATCCCAGACATGTGAGTTCCCAGAACTCGACCTCCCAGAGGGCAATGGGTCCCAG
>OY720451.1:39751790-39856790 GCA_963082715.1 Harpalus rubripes | reverse complement strand
TTTAAGTTAATTGTTTAAATAGTAAGTTTTTTGTGATTCTATATTTTGTTACAAAAAAATATCAATTTGTTATCACAGGCTACCTGATATGGCTTACTAGTTTAATTATTCATAATTTTCTCTTAAGTTTTTGAAATTTATTTCAATACAAATGCACTCAAACATATAGTTGTATTAGTAATTTTACGTAGATTTCAAATATATAAAAATATGTAAGATGTCCCATTTGAAATACGATAATTAATGTCACTTCCGGAAACGTTATCATCATGCCAAATAACATCATTTGTGAGCCCCTCAGCCGTTTATGAAAATTAAGAAAATATTATAAATAAAAAAGTTATTTTGAGTTCCCGTTTTTCAGTGTCAGCCTGGATACAATTATATTATAAAGATACATATTTATACTATATCCTTGAATTACGTCTCTGTTATCAACTGTTTTATCAGTACCTTCAATAATTAATTTGTGACTTTCAATCTCGTGCAAAGCATCCTCATTCAAAAACAGAATTTTATTAGTAATGTCCATTTCTGTTGATACTTCAGTAATATTATTTTCATAAATATTTCCTATAATACCAATATGCACTGTAAACTTGTTAGTTGTGAGTGTGAAAGACAAACGATACAGACCCCTGAGTTGTAAACAAATATCAGTAGGTAGTACAGGGTTCGAAATTCTTGGAAAACGGCAATAATGAGTAAAAGTGTCTGATTATATTCAGACATACTAAACTAGTGTTGTCCTTGTCTACAGTGAAGGCTCAAATCCAAGATATCCTTAATTTCCAGCGCCGCTGTTGAGGAGATTGAGAAACATTTCCGCAATGCTAGGTTATAGGGCATATATTTAAACGTATTACTTTTGTTTATAATATAAAATACAAAATTAATTTAAAAATAAATATATACATCAAGTCATTATCGAGAGCATTGCATATTTTTTGTTACTGATTTATGAAAAATAAGTACTAGAAATGTAGAAATAAAAACAGACAAATCGACACCTCTCAAACAAAGACTTAATTACTTCAATTTGGGATAAAAAATTGGAAATTAAAAAGTGTCATGCTCTAAAATATAGACTTATTTATACGCTAGTACCAAATTTATTACATTGTTGCATTATTTACACAAATGTAATCCAATTAAATATTGCACCAAAAGGATTGTTTGTACAATTTTTTTTACCAAATATGGTTATTAATAATAATATGATAATTTACAGAATAAATTATGAATCTATATAGTACAACTGGTTGAAGTAATGATTTAATATATTACATATCAAACGAAATATATGATACTGAAAATGGTCAATATATCGCTCCTTTAGAAAGCCGCGCCTTAAACTTGCAATGCAAACCGGTAAAAATATATGTTTCAGCTAAAATATTTTCAAAACAGTAGCACTTCCGGTTTAAACGGAAGTAGACTCTAAGTTTTTTATCTTAAATGGAATTCAGCAGAAAATTTTACATATGAAACCATAAAAAAATTGTACACATGATCAACCACTTCCGGTGTAATTAAACTTTTTTGATTTTTCACTAATAACGGCCACTTTCTTCTCACTCTACATCTCGAGAATGGAAACGAATTTCTATAATCTGTAAAAATAGTTTTATAAAGAAAGCTTTTGTTTAAAATAATATAAATTTGACGGTGAGTAAGCACGTTTTAAGGTCCCTAGAATACGAGTTTACTATTTTTACGATGATGTCTGTATGTGTGTGTGTGTGTGTGTGTGTGTGTGTGTGTGTGAGTGTGTGTGTGTATGTGTGTGTATGTGTGTGTGTGTGTGTGTGTGTAACAAAACTATCGTCTACGATAACTCCAATACTACAATTTCAAAAATTATATTTTTTTCGTATTCTTTTTCGTTACATCCATATCCAGAGCTGATTAGATTTTGGTTACAATTGGTCAACCGGAAGTACCATCATTTGAAGATTTTAACAGTTTTTCTTGAAAAAACTATGTTAAAAATCATTTTTTCACATTTAATGTTATTATAAATATTAAAGAATATTTTATTCTCTATACGATTTGACTGCATTTTATACTTAATATTAAATGATATAGAGTTAAAAAATTATAAAGAAATTAAATTTCATAAAGTAGCCATAGCTATGAAAACAGCTACTATATTAAGAAAATTCTGATTGAAAGATGTCAGTGTCAAGTGAAATTGACATAGTGTGTTTGTCTTATAATTTTACTGGAAATATAGAATCTTTTGCTATAAATTTTCTGTATGGAATTTGCATAAAATACATGCAACTGCCGGAAGGTAAAGTACAAGAAATAGAATCTTTAGCAACAAACTTTCTGTATGAAATTTGTACAAAATACATAGAACTGACGGACGGTAATGTGCTGGACACATCAGATTTTTTATTATGTAAAGGAATTCTTTGATAAAAAATAAGGGTAGTGTGTGTAGCATGACCTATGTTGAAAGTTGATAGATTTGAATTGTTTTTAAATACTCCTACAGAGACATTTGCCCATCAGCAAAAGAGATTATCGTTAAAGGAACGTCATTGGGAATTTTATAGAAACAATCGACAAAGATTATTGCATTATGAATGAGAAAATGGAGAATAAATTGATTGACTTTTATAACTTAAATAAATTTATGCTACCATTGCTACCTGAACTATAGATCCCTATTATCACAAAAAAAATCATATATTGAGGGTTTTTTTTTAGTACAATAATTTATATTTAGTATTCATGGTTTTCGTTTTTATGAAAATGTTTATATATTAGGTGTAGTATTATTATTAATAGCAAATTATAATCATTAGAGTATGATTTTAGTTTTATAATAAAAGACATTATAATCTTCCGTCACCTTTACGTAAGGAAGGTATTGCCTTTGGTCAAAAAATTCGATGATGAGTTTTTAATCAATAAGCACCTTTTAGGGTCCCTAGAATACGATTTTACTATTTTTACGATGATGTCTGTATGTGAGTGTGTGAGTGTGTGTAACAAAAATTTCGTGTGCAATAACTCAATACTACAATTTCGAAAGTTATAAAGCTTTCGTATTCTTCTTCGTTACATCCATACCAAGATCTGATTAGATTTTGGTTACAATTGGTCAACCGGAAGTACCCTCATTTGAAGATTTTAACAGTTTTTCTTGAAAAAACTATGTTAAATATCCCATTTTCATATTATATAATATATTAAAGAATATTTTATTCTCTATACGATTTGATTCCATTTTTTACTTAATATTAAATGGATATAGAGTTAAAAAATCTGATGTGGTCAGCACATTACCTTCCGTCAGTTCTATGTATTTTGTACAAATTTCATACAGAATGTTCCTTACGAAAGATTCTATTTCTTGTACATTACATTACGGCAGTTGTATTTATTTTATATAAATTCCATACAGAAAGTTTCTAGCAAAAGATCCTATATTTACAGTAAAATTATAAGACATACTGTTAATTGCACTCTACACTGACATCTTTCAATCAGAATTTTTTAAATATAGCAGCTGTTTCTATAGTTATTGCATAGTTGTTGTCAAAAACCCGGGTTTTTACCTTCCGTCACCTTTAGGTAAGGAAGGTATTGTCTTTGGTCAAAAAATTCGGTGATGAGTTTTTGAAGAATAAGCACGTTTTAGGGTCCCTACAATACGATTTTACTATTTTTACGATGATGTCTGCATGTGTGTGTGTGCGTGTGTGTGTATGTATGTATGTGTGTCCGTGTGTGTGTGTGTGTGTGTGTGTGTGTGTGTGTGTGTGTGTGTGTGTGTGTGTGTGTGTGTGTGTGTGTGTGTGTATGTAACAAAATTTTCGTCTGCGATAACTTCCATACTACAATTCTAAAAATTATAATTCTTTCGTATTTCTTTTCGTTACATCCATGTGAAGAGCTGATTAGATTTTGGTTAGAATTGGACAACCGGAAGTACCTTCATTTGAAGAGTTTAACAGTTTTTCTTGAAAAAACTATGTTAAATATCATTTTTTCACGTTTAATGTTATTATAAATATTAAAGAATATTTTATTCTCTATACGATTTGACTACATTTTATACTTAATATTAAATGGATATAGAGTTAAAAAATTATAAAGAAATTAAATTTCATAAAGTAGCCACAGCTATGAAAACAGCTACTATATTAAGAAAATTTTGATTGAAAGATGTCAGTGTCAAGTAAAATTGACATAGTGTGTTTTTCGTATAATTTTACTGGAAATATAGGATCTTTTGCTATAAATTTTCTGTATGGAATTTGCATAAAATACATGCAACTGGCGGAAGGTAAAGTACAAGAAATATAATCGTTAGCAAGGAACTTTCTGTATGAAATTTGTACAAAATACATAGAACTGACGGAAGGTAATGTGCTGGCCACATCAGATTTTTTCGAGATATGGCCAGGCCACTGGTTTTTTTTTTTAAACCCAACCCATTTCTGGAGCCTGCAACTCAACTTTACGCAGAGCGATTTCCAAATAGGCGATGTTCTATACCTCAACAATTCATTAATCTAATAATACAGGCTCGAGATAATTTTATCAACGGCCTGTACTAGAGTAGGACTGGCAAAAGTTATACGTCACAATATAAGCCCCGACTTTCGTATTATGTCTCGTACATCCGACCCGTCGCCCAGCTATTTTCCGTACCTGTCCTGTCACATCCTGTTAACACTACATCGGCGCGTTGTTATCACGCCGGCTTTTTTTAAATTTGTGATCAGTGAGAGGTTGAATGATGGTAAAGCTGAGGGTTGTATATAAGTTCTTTTATTGCTAATTTTAATAACCGCACACACATACAATCATTATCCAGTAAGAGGAGTCGTCCACAAAATAAAAGTTATATACACTAAAAAGTCATTACAGAAATACAAAATAACAGTTATTTACAAAAACAAGTCATTACACAAAATATACGTTTTCTTCGCGATGCAGTGCTACCCTCTTTATACCAGTGCGGCCGAGCGCGAGTATTGCTGTGTGGGGAGGGGAATGCCGCCCGCTTTAACAGTGCGTGACGTGACTACTGCTTGAGTCGGGAGCGTAAGCTCGGGCCTTCGGTCTGCCGGGACGAGTTTGCTACATGACCCCCCTCCTAGTGATCCAGCTGGCTGAGTTACGATACGAAACGAAACTGGGCAGCAAACTTGCCGTCCACTACGTGTAATTCATGTCGTTTTGGTCGGCGTTGTGATGACGTCCGGTGGCTGTGTTGGCTGTTGCGACGTGCTTGAGGCGATAGGGGTCATGTCGGCGATGTCCGGAGCCAGGTACGCGGGCTTCAGGCAGTTGACAGACACCACTACATGCTGGTTGTTTCGGATTATGGCAAAATGCTTCTCCCCTTTGCTCTCGATGGAAAAAGGCCTGTCGTAAGGACTTTATAGCGGTTGCCGTGGGACTTCGTGCTTGACAAACATATGTGACGCCAAATTCAAATCCTTGAAGATGAATGTCTTTTACTCGACCCTTTCAGTTGGCTTGAGCTGCCGGAAGTGTTCCCGAAGCCGGGAAACGAAGTCCGCAGGCTCCTGTCGTTGCGGTGCTCCGCTCGCCAGGTGCTCTCCAGATAGCCGCAGAGTTTCGCCGTACATTAGTTCTGCGACCGTGCGGATACCTAGTAGAACGGTTGGTAGCACCTCGGTCCATTGGTGCGGGTGGTGACACTTTAATGCTGACTTGAGCTGGCGGTGAAGACGTTCTATCATTCAGTTTGCTGCCGTGGTCCTGATGCGCGTGAACCCCAGTAATTCTTGAACTCGAACTGCCTTCCTTGGTCGGTCGTTACTCGCAATGGTACTCTGAACCGGGTTACCCACCTGCGCGACGGTCTCCGCCTCAATGTTGTGCAGTGGAAAAGCTTCAGGCCACCTGGTGTAGCGGTCTACACATGTCAGGAGGTAGCGTTGTCCTTCGGATACCGGCAGTGGCTCGACTAGGTCGATGTGAACGTGCTCGAACTGTGCGGATGGTGGTGTGAAGGCTCCTTTAAGCGTATGCACGTGTCGGGTAATTTTGTTCCGCTGGCACGGTAGACACTGCTGCGACCAGCGACGACAATCCTTCTTGATACTTGGCCACACGAACCTCTGAGTTACCATCTTGGTGGTGGCTTTGTGTCCCGGGTGTGACAGACCATGCAAGCTGTTGAAGGCCGCCTCACGGTGCCGCTGCGTAACAAAAGGGCGTATGTTTTCAGTGGCTGTGTCGCAGACCAACGTTACTTCTGTCCCGGGTATCCGCAGCTTCTTTAGTTTGAGTCCATGGTCGCTCCTTATAAGAAGGGCAGCCTATTCCTCGTCGTTCTCTGTCTGTCTTGATGTACATTTACTGGGTTTTTGTTTGAACACGTACATGAGGGGCTTGTGGTCTGTGTAGATGGTGAAATGCCGGCCCTCCACGTGGTGTCGGACGTTCTGAATGCTTGCGTAGACTGCTAAGAGCTCTCGGTTGTCGGTGGCATATCGCCGTACGGTATCGTTGAGTTTTCTAGAGAAGAAGGCTATGGGCTCCTAGTCGTGTGCTTTCGAGCGTTGTTGTAGGACTCCTCCGACGGCAACGTCCGAGGCGTCGGTTACAATGGATAACTCGGCTTCTGTGTTGGGATGCGCCAGTTGGGCAGCCTCGGCCAGTTGATGGGTGGCCGCTAGCTTCGGCAGGCAGCGGCGGTAGTAGTTCACCATCCCTAGGAACCGCCATAATTGTTTGGTAGTCTGTGGTCTCGGAACATTTTGACGGCTTCCACTTTATGAGGTAAAGGTCGAATCCTTTGTACTGACACCAAGTATCCTAGGAAGGTGATTTCGGATCGACCAAACGCGTATTTGGATGCGTTGATGCCGTACTCCTACAGCCATTTGAAGAGGGCGTGCAGATGCCGCTCGTGCTCTTCTGCGTTGTCCGAGGCCACAAGGATGTCGTCAATGTAGGCGTACACGAAGTTTAGGTCCAGTAGAATCTCGTCCATAAACCGCTGGAAGGTTTGTGCGACGTTACGCAACCCGAACGTCATGGAAGTGAATTCGTATAGACCGAAAGGCGTGGTGATTGCAGTCTTAAGCACATCCTCGGGCGTTACCTGGATCTGGGGGGTAGACTCTGACCAGGTCTATCGAGGAGAAGATAGTTTTCCCATGTAGATGCTGCGAAAAATCCTGGACATGTGGAAATGGGTAATGGTCGGGTATTGTGCGGCTGTTTAAGCCCCGATAATCCCCGCATGGTCTCCATTCCTGGTTCTTCTTCTCCAGTAGGTGTATTGGGGAAGCCCATGCGCTCTTGGAGGGCTAGATGATACCAAGGCGGATCATGGTGTCGAATTCATTCTTGGCTATAAGGTATTTGTCTGGTGCCAGCCGCCGCGGTCGGTAGGCGATAGATGATCCGAGAGTGCTGCGTGGTGTGTTTGGCGGTTGTGTTAGTCAAACCACTCGGGTTAGTAAACCCTTTACAGCCTCGAAGGATTAAATGATATTTGTTACCGGTCTGGACGAGAGAGATCGTGGCAGTTAACCTCCGCGTCGGCCGCTGACCTCCGCTGGATAGTGCAGTGACTCCGTCGATTAACCTCTGCTGTCGCATGTCAACCAGCAGGCCGTAGTATGAAAGGAAGTCGGCCCTGATGATAGGTTTCTCTACGTCTGCGATGATGACACGGCACAGGAAAGACCGAGAGAGACCTAAGTCCAGCGTCAACGGGATGGTCCCGTAGGTTGGGATTTTCGTGTCGTTGGCCGCATATAAGTTGAAAGCGATTCGGGTATATCGTGTTGATGTTAACTTCAGTTGAAAGATGCAGAGGTCGGCTCCCGTGTCGACCAAATAACTACGTCTCGTATTGTTTTCGCTAATGAACAAACGGCGTGGTTGGGATGTGGGGTCGTTCGCCGTCTTTAGCGCCCTACGTTGGCGTTTCTCGGCCGTCTGAACGTGCATGGGGTTATACACTTGCGCGCGTGTATCCCGAAGGTCGTGTGATACCATCATTGGCCGTTGGAAGGCTCTTGTACAGGCGTCCTGGGGCGTGGCCAATATGTTGATGTTTGCTCTTGGAGGTCGGTGTCGTCCCGGTGCTGTGCTTTGACCTCTGCACTAATGCAGCCTTCGAGACGTTGGACGGCCTCCTGCCAAGGTTGTAGGTCCTGGTGGGCGCTCCCAGGCTCTTCTTTTATCTCGTTGACCTGGTGCTGTGCCTAGGCGGCTGTCCGGCTTAGCTTGCTCAGTTCCTCGTGTTGTTGCGTGGCTAGGATGGCTTGTGTGGCGGCTGGTAGGCGGTGCAGCTATATGTTTTTTAACAACTCGTCTGATACGACGGTACCTGCCAAGGCCTGCAGATGCCGCAGGAACTGGGACGGTTGACGGTCCCCTAGGTCTTCATGTTCTAGGAATTGTCGCATCTTCTGGCCCGTGTTGGTCGACAGTCGTTAGATCAACTCCGTTTTGATGTTTGCGTACTTGTTCGTGGCTAATAGGTGGTTGACTACGCCGCGTACCTCGGCGTATATTTTAGCCTCTAGGTCGCTCGTTGTTGACTCTCACTGATCACGTCGGGGTCACCAGTTTGTCGGCTCGTTATCACGCCAGTTTTTCTTAAATTTGTGATCAGTGAAAGGTTGAATGATGGTAAAGCTGAGGGTTGTATATAAGTTCTTTTATTGCTGATTAATAACTGCACACACATACAATCATTATCCAGTAAGAGGAGTCGTCCACAAAATAAAAATTATATACACTAAAAAGTCATTACACAAATACAAAATAACAGTTATTTACAAAAACAAGTCATTACACAAAATATACGTTTTCTTCGCGATGCACTGCTTGTCCGGAAGGTCTTGGTGCACCTGCAAGCGGGTTTGGTAGGTCCGGCGATCTAGATCCAACCGGTGGTCACGTGAATGAACGCGGCTCCGGTCCATGGTGTGAGCCCGGCTGGGCGTGGGGAAGATCGGTCGTAACCGGTAGATACCTGTTGTGGTCGAGGGTGCGGCGATCGGCGTCGGCAGTTTGAGGCGTTTCGGCTGGGATTTCCTGGGTGAAACCGAACGCGGCCTCTTGCGTGGGCTGATGCGGAGCTTCCTGGGCGTCTTCTGTGGTGATGGCGGCAGCGGTGACACGGGTCGAACGGTGCGTGTGGCCCTGGCTGCGAAGCGCAAGGCGTCACGACGGACCCTCGCGGCGTTCTTCGGTCTCTTGTCGGCTTCCATGGTGAAGCCGGTTTGGCAACTTTACGTCTGCTTTGCAGCTGAGTGAAGGGTGTGTTGTTTATTTTTTTATGTGCGTTGTTTTTTATTGCTAAGGCGCTTCATTATTGCATTCTTAGTTTGTTTATAAAGAAATTAATACAGAGGTAACTTCAATTTTAAATGACAATGTGTTTTTCATGTCAGTGACTCTGATCCTTTTCTCAGTTAATTCACAGTAACAACTGCTTAACAGTTTGTTAAATAATAGTTTTCAGAATAATGTACTTACCACCAACAAATTTTTCTATTACAGAGTTATATTGCTCGACAATATTGCTATCTACATCATGAATTAAACTACGTGATTGGCTGGCAATACTAATTTTAAACAATTTGCCTTCGAAATCTAGATTGGTGTGTAAATTTTATATATATATATATATATATATATATATATATATATATATATATATATATTTATTTATTTATTTATTTATTTATTGAATACTCTGTCCAACAGGCGAACCCAAATTATGGACTAGAGAACAAAGAAAATACACATGAAATATAATAAAAATTACAGTGAGCATACATATTACAATTTATAGATAATAAATACTGCATTGCAATTACATAAGAAAAATAAACATGAAAATATTACAACTGTAATGAGGCTTGCAAATACTTAAAATTACAATTAAAAATATCGCAATGGTCCTGAATAATTGCATATCTAGAAATCATTGCGTTAATAGGGGAATTTAGCAATATGTTAGTGCGAGATTGAAAAGGAATGAATGAAGTTTGATTTCTGGAAGAAAAGGTTGGTACTTTGAAATTAACAAATTGCAGAATATTAGGGCTGTCTATTGTATTATGGATTAATTTATGAAGAAAAATAATTTGCCAGTTTTGTCTGCGACAGTAAAGTTTTTGGAATTTAAATAAATCAATTAACGTATCATAGGGCATATTGAAAGGAGGATAAATGTTAAATGTTTTGAAATGTAAATATTTTAGAAATTTCTTCTGTATTGCCTCTATTAGATTACAATGTTTCTTATAAAAAGGAGACCAGATTATTGAACAATACTCCAATTTACTTCGAACAAAAGCATAGTACAGTACTGTTATAGATCTAACTGATGTAAAAAGTCGAGTATTCCTTATAATAAATCCTAATGATTTATAAGCTGAAGAAACTGTAGTATGTAGTATGTTTGTTAAAATTTAGTTTCTTATCAAAGATTACACCTAGATCTTTTATTTCCTCACAACGGCCTAATATAGAGTTATTTAGTTTATATTCAAAGCAAATAGTGGAATGCTTTCTAGTAAAAGAAAGAGTTTTACATTTATTAATGTTCAATTCCAGCTTATTTAGTCTACACCAATGCTCCAATTTATAAAGGTCCTCCTGAAGTGATATACAATCAGAAGGTTCTGAAATTGTTTTAAATATCTTCAAATAATCCGCAAAGAGCAATATTTCACTCTCAAAACATTTTTCAATATCATTTATAAATATGAGAAATAAAAGGGGGCCCAGGTTCGATCCCTGTGGGACGCCCGAAGAAGCTTCAAACATAGAGAAGTTAATGCCAAGATAAGAAACTATTAGTTGACGCTCTGTTAAATATGATGATAAAAGTTCCATTAAAGCAGGTGTCAAACCAATCATCTTTAATTTTGTAAGTAATATATTATGATCAATACGATCAAATGCCTTGGCAAAATCAGTGTAGACAGCATCTACTTGCTTACCTTTGTCCAAGGCATTCGATACGTATTGAGTAAAATAAAGGAGATTGCTAGTCGTAGACCGCTTCTCAGTAAAGCCATGTTGATGAAAAGAAAGATGACTTCGCACATTGAAGTAAATCGTTTTATAAATTATACACTCAAATATCTTGCTGAAGTTAGACAAAATGGCCACAGGCCTGTAATTCGATATATCTTTATTAGAACCAGATTTATGAACGGGTATGATTTTAGCTAACTTCCATACTTCTGGAAAAGTACAAGAGCGCAATGACAGATTAAAAATATAAGCTAATGCTATTGAAAGAGGCTCTTTACAGTCTTTAAGTAAGAAAGCCGGAATAAGATCGTAACCAGATGTAAAACTTGGTTTAAGTTTATTTATAGCATGTAGGATATCGGGTATAGTAATTTCATTGAGATAAATACTTGGAGAATTATCAGAAGTAGTATTAATACTAGCATTTGGTGAATGCTTAGTATAAACACTACGGAAAAAAGAAGCAAAATTTTCCGTAATTACCGCTGGAGAATTAAGTTCAACATTATTATAAACCATAGTGGTAGGTGAAGCATTATTTAACTTCTTACATTTGACAAAATTCCAAAACTTCTGTGGATCCTCTTTAATAGAACTTTCACATGAACTGATATAATTTTTATATGCTAAAGTAATATCGTTTTTAGTTTTTGTACGATAAAATTTGAATTTATTCCAATAAAATACATTATTATGTTTTTTATACAAGCGAAAATAATGTTGTTTTATTTTTAAATTTTTTATGATTTGTTTAGAGTACCATGGAGGAAAGGAAGATTTAAATTTAGGACGAGATGGTACACACAGATCTAACATATTATACAAAGTATTATAAAAAAAGTTACAAGCGTCATTAACATTCGTGAAAACAGATAACTGTGACCAATCAAAATCGTTAATTAAATTGTACAATCTGAACAAGTTTGCATTTTTGAAATCATACTTTCTAAATGTTATATTATAAACGTGTGTGTTTGGTTTAAAATTTTCATTATGAATATTTATATGAAGTACAGGGTGTTGAGAATATTCTACATCTAGGATGGATGAAATTCGTGTAACATTACACGATACATTAGATATAACTAGATCTAACACACGACCATCTATATTTTTAACTTCATTAAACTGTTTGTAGTTAAAAAAAGTTATAAAATTATTAAATGCATTGACAACAGTCGTATTTTGCTGTGATAGAAATTCAGGGATATTGAAATCTCCAACATATATAACTTTTTTATCTAAAAGAAACGTTAATGATTTGAAAAATTCAATTATATTATTATAAGCTGAAGCATTCATTGCAGGAGGAATATATATGTTAATAATATAGAGGTCAGATAAATTTAGACAAACTTTGACACATGAAACATCAACATTACTAGGTAAAATATCTAAGTAATCACTTAAATTTATTTCACAGGCACTTATACTTTTTTTCACAGCAGTCAAAACACCACCTCCTCGTGATACACCACAATCACGAAATCGGCGATCCATACGAAATATGTTGTATGATCCATCAGAAAATTCTGAATCTGCTATATCCGGACGTAACCAAGTCTCAGTTAGGGCAATGATTTCATACTCTAATGAGTGCATAATCGAATGAAAATAGTCCATTTTATTTACTATACTTTGAATGTTTTGATAATATAAATTAACATCAGCTGTATTAGAATTTACGGGTTCGCCTGAAGAATTCAGTTTTTTACAATTGTTGGTATTGCACGAATATATTTAATACGTAAGTTTGTTTCACCCTTGTCTTTTCTTTCTTGAAGTTCATTACGACAACGTTTTATTTGATCAACTTGCAAAGGAGTTCTGTCGATATTAATGTAAACATTTCTATGTTCATCAAAAGTTTTTAGGAATTTAGCTTTTGCTAACATAGTACGCGCATGCTCCACGTCTTGGAACGAAATTTTAATTAAACGTGAACGATTGTTAGGTATATTAACACGTGTACCCAATCTATAAATTTTGGCATTTTGAATATTTACATTTGGTGCAATTTTAGCTGTGATGGTACTGATTACTCTTGGTAGATCTTCATTAAGTTGTTCCCGAATACCGCTGATTATGATGTTTTTTTCACGCCGCTGTCTATCATTTATTTCGTTAATTACCGTTTCAATAATATCATTTGAATTTGACGTAGTATTGACCGCAAGTCTTTCTTCAAGTGTTACGATTTTCTCTGTGAGATCGAGAATAAGTTTCTTTAAGGAACTAATGGTATCTTTTTCAGCAAGGCAAAATTTGCAGTTGGTGCGTACGGATTTTGTAGCGGAGCGTGTAAATTTACTTACATCATCTGCGGTGAGATTGACACAGGAAAGATGGACAAGTTTTTGACATCCATCACAATTAACGGATTTTTGACGATCCTGTAGCACTGTTTTGGAGCAATCTGGGCAGGTGGCCATGGAGTTCCGATGAATAACGATGATGTACGAAAGAGTAACTTCTTACACTTAATGTTTAAACAAGTGATAGATTGATCGATGAAGTTTATGTCAAGCGAATTTCAGCGATTAGATCAACTTTAATACTGCTGATACACATCGAATATTGCTTTCACACTATGAATTTACAAAATTAATTATATTGAAAATAACACTATAACGACGAATTTGACATGCTCACAAAAATTGTGTGTATACTTATCGCAGTTACAACTAACTATATAATATTCACTCGCCGTAACTGAATCTTTCTTTTTACAAAAGTACTCTGCAAATTTATCATGTAAGGAAATTCTAGTTTCTGCTAAATTTGAAGGTGTACGCTGTTACTCCCACAAATGTGTCCTTAATCTCATTATTCCACTTTTTAAGTCTTTTCTGACCTGTATATTATAATGTGTATCTGTTGCTAATTTTTGTAACCGTCTGCAAAAACATAGTAGTATGTGGCTCCTACATTCTATTTTTTTATTTTCTTGTAAGTGCAGGGCCGGCGCTAGCTATTTTTCCGCCAGAGGCGAACCGTTTTATTGCGCTCCACGAGGCCCAGCAAACACAGTTACGTCGTTAGTACGTAATATAAACATAACTCGTATTATATGTTACATACCGAATAACGTTCCTGGAAAGTACATGTATAGACCTATGTCCGCAACATGGTCTATGAGACATCACATCCCATGTATGTAGATATTGTAACGTAAATGGTATATAACAAAAGTATATCACTTCTTTGTAATTATTTGAATATACTACCTACATTGTGAATTTTTATATCTGTGACTTCTTTTTAATCCTAAATTTAAATATTAAATATTATGAACGATGGTGGGAAAATGTGTAGGTATTAACTACAAATAATATATATTTAAATATGTAGTTTATTACAATACTTATATTACATATGTATTACAATAGAAATTAAATATAAAACAACTTAATGAATCGATTCTGTTCACATCTGCAAGTCGCAAGATCTGTAAATATGAACAAAATCGCACCTAAAGTATAATTTTATATTAATCAACAAGAACAGATGTGTTTTGTCATTTTTTACAGATTTACAGATCTGTAAAACTTACATATGTGAACAGAATCGACCCATAAATTTCACTCAGACTAGTTCAATACAATTTATTTTAGATTGAAATTATTATTTCAGGTTTCATTTTCGTTCAAGAATGAAAATAAGCTACATAATGAATATATAGTTACATAAACAAACTTACCGTATGACAAGCCGATTTTGCCATGAAATCAAAGAATTAAAGTATACACACTACATAATATATAAACAAATACTGCAATGGCTGCAAAAGTAAAATGCGTCGTTGTTAAACCTCTGCACACCTGCCTTGGACAGACAGAGACCTTGGTCACATAAATATACCAATTAGATTTGGAATAGATGACACGTGATCAATGCGCTACGAATATATTATAAGTACGGTAACATGTATATAGTTACAGGTATGTACCAGATCCAATACCAATGTGACATACCGACAATATCATTTACAGTCTCTTGAGAGATGTCCGACATAGTATATGTATATGACGTTATAAGTACGTAAATAAATTATATACTACATAGGTTTCAGATATCACATACCTGGTACATATATGTTAAAACTGTGTTTGCTGGGGGGGGGAGGGGGGGTTTGTATTTAAAATATAATGCATAGTTTTATAAATAACATAACGATGAATTTTATTTTAAAATTAAATAACAACTCTTGGAAACTAGACGATGTTCAATTTATCGTTGTTAAATTACGAATTATGAGATTAAAATTATGATTTTTATATGGACGCCATATTGGGAAGTTACAGAATTGAAACAAATTTTTTATTTTTTTCGCTTACCAATGATACTCATTGATATTCATTTGTTTCGAACACTAAAAATGCAACAATTATTATTAATTTTATAGGGTAAAAACAATGATTGTGGCTACAAATGAAAAATAATTATAGATTATAATTAATTAGTTTATTTTCATTGCTAATTTCCTAGTTTAGTTCTAAATTTTTTATAATCTCAATTAATTTTAATAAGGGACATCATACTAGGCGATGACCATATTGAAAACGAAATTTGAAGTAATATGTTAGTGAAAATGAAGAAAATAAGCATAAAAATAAACAGATGGTAATATATAATTGTTTATTGCATTTGCTTCATTGTCAATATCATTATTTTCACCTATAAAATTAAAAATTGTATTTTTTTTTGTTTGTTTGAAACAAAATAACATAATAAGTTTACATACGAGTACATCGTGGAAAGATACAAAAATCTTTCCAATGGTGTAATTTTTCACCTTTTCAGTATGGCGTCCACATAAAAATCATAATTTTGACCTAATAAGTCAGAATCTAACAGTGATAAAATAATGTAGCATAATCGTTCAAAAGAAAATAAAAAAGTATCCTAAAGAAGTGTAAACTAAAATTCCATATTATTTCATATTTACAAGTTTATATTTAGAAATCAGCCAATTTGAATTTTTGCATTTATCTAGTGAATTTTTCGGGAAAAACTAAGTTTTATTTTTTGCAAAGTTATCAATTATTTCATAATAATTTATTTCTTGTCCATTACAGTGCTCAATAGCTATTATTGCTAGTACAGATCTCCTTCCTTGAAGCGACGAGGTTCATAAATAATTTTTAATAATTTTAAATTTCGAGTAATTCTTTTTTTTATTAATAAACACAAAAAATCTGTTGTTATCGAATCAAAAAAACCCGCGCTTTAAAAGTGCCGCCCCTTAAAAATTACCGCCCTAGGCGGACATCTCGCCGCCTTGCCCCTAGCGCCGGCCCTGTGTAAGTGCTACTGTCTCCATCAGCTATTAATTTATTATAAATGACACCGTGCATTTCCAAACTGTTCTTGAAGCCTTCAACTAAAATTTCGGATTCCATTCTTGCAGTACTACCATTTTTTGTAACACTTATGGTCTTTTCTCTCTCCACCTTTTGAATGTTTTCACATAACATACAATATTTATTTTTTATGCCAATATACAACAATTCTCGATATTCGAATCCAATGATTGCACTAACTCCAGACAGAGCTTTATAATTAGTACCGTATGATCGCCGTGTCCAGCATCCATCACCAACAACAGTAATTAGTGGAATTCCAATTGCAGTGACATTATTATTTTGTAAGGCGTAATCTGCTTCTTTTTTAGCTTAAGCTAAGAATTCTTTCATGTAATGTAAGTATTTCATCTAAATTATAATAACCCCCACCAACACTAATTATTCCGGATACTGCTTCTGTGTTCAGATCCAGTTCGGTATTTTCAGGATCAGTTGTTGGCACTTTAAACTTGATATGGCACATATTACGTCTAATATATAAAAACGACCGCAATCCTCGACGATCTTCATTAATTATTTCTAAATTACTCATGGAGCATCCGAAATTATTACCGTGATCACTAATTTATTTGTTTGTTAAAAAAATATAACAAGTGTATTATTCTTCTGCCTTCAATATTCTTTTGGTTTGTAATAATATCAGGTTCAACCACAAAGGAATCCTCAATATTTTCCTGTAAAATATTATTATAAAATAAAATAACTATTCTATATATTTACGAGGGCTTTTATCTTTCCGCTGAGCCTTGTAAAGTAATACAAAATTTATTTGCAAAACACATTTGTGTATAATTTTCGAAGCATTCCCCTCCACAATTAATACATTTTTGCATCCGTGAAAACCAATCTCCAAAACATTTTCTCCAATCTTCCCGCGTTAGTTTCTTTATTTCAACAGCTTCTTCGGCCGATGTAAAACATAAACCCCGTAACTTATCCTTTACACGTGGAAATAAAAAAAACCATTAGATGCCAGGTCTAGACTATACGGCAAATGACCCATTGCAATTATATTATTTCAATGTTTTGGGCATTCAAATAATCAGTCGTTCGAGCAGCAGTGTGCGGCCGAGGATTGTCTTGATTCAAGATAATCCTTCCCTGTGGACGTTTTTCGCAAACATTTTGGAGAACTCGAGGCAAACAAACGGCAGTGTACCATTCACCAATAACATTACGACGATCCTCCAGTGATACAGGGCAAACATGTCCAATAATTCCAAAAAAATGGCGACCATTTTTTTGGTTTCGGCTTTTTTCGCGAATAACTTTTGTTGGAGCCGACTCATTCTGCCGACTGTTGCTTTTTTTTTCGAGATTATAGCAATATACCTATGTTTTGTCACCTCTAATGATGTTGTACCCAAATGAGACGATCCATTGTCAAAGCGATCTAGTGTAGATCTGCACCATCTCAAACGGTTTTCTTTTTCAGTGGAGTGAAATTGTGAGGAATCCAACGAGAACAAAGCTTTCGTACCATCAAATGTTGCTGTAAAATGGTGTCAATAGAGGGTTATACAGAGGTATATTTTTGGGCTGCCATCTATTGATATTTTCCTTGAACTACACTTGTAACTCGGTTCACTCCGTTGCTATTTGACAAACAAATCGCTGTCATGGTGAAAGTTGCACGATGGTGCCAAATATGAAGTGAGTGTATGGTCTTTGCAACAGTTACGTCCGCTATAATTATAAAGAATACATGACAAATGTGAAATTCTTTAAGTTTCCACAGCCATCCGAAGACATTGAAAGATGTAAATATCAAATCACAAGTGACAGAAGACAGAACTTTAAAAATGGCGATGGTTTGTTTGTAATCTGATTTTCCATCTCAACTTCTACATCGTCGCATTCTTTCTTGCATTTGACGTCAAAATCATAACCCTCTATTACTTTCACACCAATCTTTAAAGTTGCTTGAATATTCCTGAAAGTAACATGCCTGTCCTCTTTTAATCATGTTCTGAACAAGACTAATATTCTTTTCGGTAACTGCCGTTTTTGGTTAGGAGCTCGAAAACTGTCATTTAAGGAAAGTCGACCACGCTTAAATTCATTGTACCACCGCTTTACGGTACCTAAGGAACACGACTTGTCACCAAACACTCGATGAATTTCCTCAAAATATTCTTGACGGCCTAAGCCACGCTTAGAATGATAAAAAATCATAGCTAAATGATATGTCGTCGGTTTCGAGGATTGAAGTAGGCAGGAAAAAAGGAAGACGATACGTTTTCGGACAGTGGGTTTTGATGAATGACAGTTAATGTTTGTAGTATAATTTTCTGTATTCATAATTATATAAAATAAATAAAGTAAAGATGAATTGTCTATCGGGTACAGTTACATCAAATGGCGACGAGGATGGGATCTAGGATTCTTGCACCCGACGATTTTCTCCCAATTCCTGGAGAACCTTCAGTACGATGGACTTCCTGGTATACGACTGTGGAAGATTTCTTTTTCTTAACAGATCGGACAGTGCCTGCTGATCAAAAATTAGATGACAAAACAAAAAACTTGTACCTTTGTCAGTTCCTTGGGGCCGAGGGCCGTCGTATAGCATCGGCTTATCCATTCTACATTGGACGTAATACTTCTACCCATAAAAATTTTGTTAAAGAACTGAAAAATCTATTCGCTCAACAAATAAACCAAGTACGAGCAGCTTTCGATTTTAGAACGCGGTTTCAAGGTCCTGATGAATCAGTGAAAGCATACGTTACCGAATTACGATCGCTGATTACTATAAGAGGTTATGGAAACGTCGATTTGGAAAAACAACTTCTAGCAGAGCAACTCGTTATGGGTTGTCGATCCAAAGCAACTCAACAGAAATTACTTGCAGAATCTGTCATAGATTTTGAGAAATTTATGTCAATTATGCTCGCAGACGAATCCGCTTCCAAGAATTGTGCTGTACTTCAGCATGTAACGGCCTTAGAAGTAGCCGCAGTTAAAACGAATCGTGGTGTTCGAAAATCAGAAGATAAGAAACTTACATGTTATGGTTGCGGAAAAGAAGGTCATGTCATCCGTTCACATAAATGTCCAGCTGCTGGTAAAACGTGTAAATACTGCGGAAAAAAAGATCATTTTTCTAGTGCTTGCAACTCAAAGAAGAACAAGCAACGCCGTGGTCAGAGAGTCAATGAACTTCTTGTAAATAATTGTCGTGCAGAAAATCTTCGTAATAATCTTCGTTTGGAAATATTTCTTAATTCTGCAAGAACGCGGAGTAGAAGTTACACTGGTTATGTGGACACAGGCTCTGACATTTCTACCATTACTAAAACAATTTTCTATAAGGCGGGTTTCAAAGAAGAATTACAGCCCGTTGATAAAGTAATAAGAAATTTCGATGGCTCCTGCGTGTCTAAAATTCATGGAAAATTTTTAACAAAAATACAAATTGGTGAAAAATCTACAGAAGCTGAGTTATACGTCACTACAAATGAATTAACGCCAACCATTGGAATCGATCTCGTTCATGCTTTGGGTTTGAATATTCATGGAGAGGATCTTAAAGTTGCTTTTGTTGACAGCAACAATAAATATCTGAAACCGTTTCCAAATCTTTCCAGTACAAGAATTGGAACATTTACATTATTCAAGCACAAGATATTGCTAAAGCCAGAGGCTATTCCGAAACAAGTAAAAGTCAGACAAATACCGTATGCTCGACGTGAACAAGCTATTGCCGAATGTCAGAAAATGGTAGAAGATGGTATTTGGTACCCCGTAGAAAAGAGTGAATGGGTACATGGACTGGTTACAGTGCCAAAGAGCGACGGAACTGTAAGACTCACGACAGATTTAACCGAGCTCAATAAATACGTCATTCCTGAAAGACATCCTCTCCCACATGTAACGGACATTTTTATAGAGCTTCGAGGGGCTCAATATTTTACAAAACTAGATCTCAAGAAAGGATATTTCCATCTAGAGCTAGATCCAGAGTCACGTCTTCTCACAACTACGATTACTCCTGCTGGATTGTTCGCTTACAATCGTCTTCCTATGGGCCTAACGGATTCCGCTTCAGTTTTTCAGCGTGCAGTCAATCAAACATTATCAAAATGTAAGAACGTCCAGGCATATATAGACGATATAATTGTTTATGGGAAAACAGAGAGAGAACACGATGAATCCCTTCGAGAAGTATTACAAACTCTCAATGAAAACGATTTTCGTCTAAATTTACAAAAATGTGAATTCCGGAAGACATCAGTTTGTTACTTAGGACACATCATTTCCAGAAATAGCATTCAACCAAATCCTAAGAACATAGAACCGATTTTGGCGGCGCCAGAACCTAAAAACATAAAACAAGTACAGTCTTTCCTAGGAGCGATAAATTATTATTCAGAATATATTAAAGGACTCGCCGAAAAAGCGGAACCACTTCGAGCTCTCACTAGGAAAAACAGCAAATTTCAATGGACGAAAAAAGAATCCAATGCATTCAAAACTTTGAAAGGTTCTATCTCTAAAAGTGCAAAACTGTCAGTATTTGATCTGAATGCTCCCACAATCGTTACTACAGATGCATCAGATTATGGTCTCGGAGCAGTTCTAAGCCAAATTCAAAACGACGAAGAAGTTGACATTGCTTTTGCTTCACATACGCTCTCTTCAGCGGAGAGAAACTACTCCGTGGGTGAAAGAGAAGCACTTTCTTGTTTATGGGCATGTGAACACTGGTCTAAATTCCTGCTCGGCAGAAAATTCATACTGCGAACAGATCATTCTTCTTTGACAACATTATTGTCAAAACATACATCGACCAGAAAATCAGCTAAATTTCTTCGATGGTTGGATCGTTTATCAGCTTACGAATACGAAATAGAATATAAAAAAGGCGAAGATAATGCTGTAGCAGACTTTCTTTCAAGACATCCAAGTGGAAACGATTCAGAAAATTTAGACCTTTGTGTAAATATTAAACAATTGCTCAATGATAAAATCTCCTGCGCCACTTTACAAGAAGCACAAAAAAGTGATAATAATTGTCGTATCTTGTTCAACTACATCAAGAATGGTTGGCCGCGCAAATTCAGAGTTTCCGAAGAACTTACAAAACTTTATATCCTTCGAAACGAATTTTCAATCGACCAAAAATTGATCACCCGTAATGATCGTATTTTCGTTCCTGTCTCCATGCAAAAGAAAATTTTAGAATCCGCTCACGAAGGCCATCCGGGCATTGTTAGAATGAAACGTCAGATTCGAAGATCATATTGGTGGCCAGGTCAAGATGGCGACGTCGAGAGGTTTGTCAAATTTTGCACAGCATGTCAAGATAGTGAAAAGTCACACAAAAGACCAAAATTAGAGCCAACTCAAAGTAAAAATGTCGAGAAGCCATGGTCAAAACTCGCTATAGATGTCACTGGTCCTTTTGCTATAGCACCCCACAATCAAAGATTTATAGTTGTTCTCATCGATTATTGTACAAAATATCCAGAAATACTTTTAACACAATCTGTAACTTCAAGTATATTAATCAAATGGTTGCAAGAAATATTTGCTAGATATGGCAATCCCGACGTCATTGTGAGTGATAACGGAACTAATTTCACATCCCAAGAATTTCAAAACTTTTTACATTCAAGAGACATTCTATCATGGCAGACTCCGGTGTACGATCCCCAAAGAAATGGTTTAGTCGAAGTTTTTAACAGATACCTGAAATTTGGCATACAGACTTTCAGCCGAACAAAGAAAAAATTTGACACAGGAATTAATGAGTTACTTTTTAACTTTCGTGCAACGGCTCCTTCACCAGAGCGATCATCACCAGCAAAACTTTTATTCGGACGCGAAATGCGGACGAATTTTGAACCCAGAAAAATACATATTTCGGAACAGAAAAATGCTCAGAATAAGGGAAAATCAAGATTCAACCAAAATGACTGGGTAAGAACTCGTCTTCCTCATGTTCCAAAAGGAGAAAGTCCATTTTCAAAACCAATCAGAATCAAAGAAGTATTGGGTAAGAATACTTTCCGCTTAGACAACGGAAAAGTTTGGAGCACTAAAAATTTAATTCCATACCGCCAAATTCGTCACGAGATTATAAATGAAGTAGAGTCCCATCAGGAAGAAAATCAAGAAGACGCCCCTGCAGTGCTTGTAACTCAACCACATCTTAGGCGATCATCAAGATCGAATAAAGGAATTCCTCCAACGCGATTCGAGAACGAAGTCACTTATGGAGGGAGGCAATGATATGTCGTCGGTTTCGAGGATTGAAGTAGGCAGGAAAAAAGGAAGACGATACGTTTTCGGACAGTGGGTTTTGATGAATGACAGTTAATGTTTGTAGTATAATTTTCTGTATTCATAATTATATAAAATAAATAAAGTAAAGATGAATTGTCTATCGGGTACAGTTACATCACTAAATAATGCTCTTTGGTTAAAAGTTATGTATTTAAACAACATTCAATTATATGTTACTATAATAAACCTTGTAAACAACTTGATTAAAATGTCAAACAAAATTTGTTTTAAACATCTTAGCCTGCTAGATAGGCTCAGTAGAAAGAGAACATCCCTCGTACTATAAGGCCCAGTTGCAAACTAACTTTGATCACGTTATTAACTTTGACAAGGCTTATTTTCCAATGTATTTTTGATACGTATCCATGGTTACAATATGCAGTTAACGTGAAATGATACCCCCGATTAATTTGTTTCTACGCCGAGGCGAACGCTAGTGGGCACTGAGATGAATAACTATAGCTGAGTCGATAAAGTAAAAATTTTTGTACATTTACTAGGCTCCATCTATTCGATAATAGTCATACTTTGTTCCAAATCACAAACCCAAAAGTAAAAATATATGGTATGGCAATAATTTAAAATTATTTACGAATGTAAAGATATTTTATTTATATAATGATATATCAGAAACAACAAACATTTGTATATTATTAGGAGAAGAAAGCGGTCTTACTGTGTTGAATTCAGTTATTGCGGCCGAGGCGCTAGCCAAGTGCCAAGGTCAGGCAAGCTGGATAAAATACAAAAAGGGCGTTTTACTCCGAATGACATATACTAATTTTTCTTCAAGTGTTTCAAATAAGTTTTGATATTTTTCTGAATTTTTTTTAATTGTAGAATTTGCAGTTTCAGCCAAAGTTGGCTGTGTACAGTACACTACAAACCAAAAACGATACAATTGGCAAGTAACAATTTTCGATATGATCTGTGTTGCTGTGCCGTAGCACGCACGCTAATATTTTTTTTTTACTAGTACAATAATAACATTTTTGTACTAGTATGACAATGAATATCTTCTATAGTGTGTGTACAGTAGCATATGAATATAGTAATACGCTGAAAGAAAAAAAAATATTGTCTTATTTGTCATGGTACTCTAATAATTGCCTTAATTCGCATATTTTCTTTTGCTTCTAACTTGTACATACGAAATAATTTAACAACAAACTGGATACTCATCCATGCACAAATTTTAACATTAAATTTCCTGTTCGAGAAAAAAGTAGACACCCGTTATGTTTCAATTAATATTGGATATTAAGTAATTATTTCTCTAATGATAATAGCAATAATAATGAAAGTGCTAATCATCTGTCTCATACTCAGCATTGAATTTCTAAGGCAAAGCTACGGACGAGTACGGCGAAGGGCTAAGGCTAGAGCAGGGAGCCAGGGAGGAACGATAGGCTACCTGCTCCCAGTCCTATATGCTGAGCACGTGTTTGGATCTAAGGGCAGGGGTCAAGGAGTGCGACTGTACAGCTGTGCTGCACAGGCGAAAGTACATTTTCTTTTGTAGCTTGTATAAATAAATAAAATAGAAATTTTATATGCTACTTTTCTAAAATTGATTTTAATATACACAATATTATAATACTAGACAAAAAATAAATACCCGTATTTTTTTTCAATCGATTAATTATTTGTAGTTTATGAGAAAACAATTATTATTAAAAATTTGGGGAAAGGATATGTAGAGTGACAGGAAAATTGATAGTTATAGCCACCTGTCGTCTTGCCACATGCCACAACATATTCACGACGCTGGTCTATAACTACCTTTTTCCATCCCAGTCTATCTGTCTTCTTCCACGATCCTACCATGATGGCGTCACATATCCCATCTCCAAAATATTATATTGACTAATTACAATACTATTATAAACCAATGTTTAGTTAGTTTTTTTTATTATAATAATGAGAGTACTGAGACGCTAGTGTTAGCAAATTTGGCCATGGTTTTGCACATTGGCACACAGTATTATAAAACCATTTTTACATTTTTTAAAAATTCTTTAATCAATTAATAACAATCAACAAAAACCAAGAAAAAACTAGTACGAGAGCGTATAGAATACTAAGATAAAACAAAACGAACCAACGACAAGCAAAAATATGTGTAAAAAGCAGGAATCAAAAACCAATATTGTACTCGATAATAGACAAACCCTAAATATAACGGTAGAAGAGTTTATATATGCAATAGAATTATTTATTTCATAATAAATGTATCAATAATTGCAAGAATACAACACAAACTAAACCATACGATCAGGATAGTGCAACTAGGGATGCGCACGATATATCGATGTTTGAGAAAAATCGATGTTTAGCTTTCGATATTTTATCTTTTTCGATAATATCGATCGACGTAGATATTTGTTTTCGATATTTGCTCTCGATGTTTTCAAAAATACATTCCTAATATGTCAAGAAATGTTAATCATAGACACGCTACTCTCCTGTGTCCCTCCTTTACTTACATATGTTTCGTTACAGTTTATATGATGTCTACCCTAGTTTGAAGAAAATACTGCCACCATAACTGAGTATGCAAAGAAATAAAATAAAAGGGAAACGGTTATCAAAATATTTATTTCTGTATAGTTGCGATTCTGATGTGTTTTAAATTCAGTGGTTAGTGATTACATTTAATTTTTAATAAAATAAGTTTATAGATTTATTATAGGTACCGACATTGTTGTTTTTTTTATTAACTGTAAAATATGAAAGCATAATAATAATAATAATAATAATAATAATAACTTTATTTTTTATTTGGTCTAAAGATTCCTCTTTTACAAAATATGAAAGCTTACTTTATTTTATTTTCAAGAGTGAAAAGTCGGAAATCAGTTCATATTGTTTGTAAATATCGATGTTTTAAAATACCAATATTTTTGATCCGATATTTATACAACATCCATTTTTGTTCAAGTGCAACTTGAATCCCACAGCGCAAAGTTACCCTTAAAAATGGTCTGCCGAGACAGAGAGGGAATAACATACATTCTTGTTATCTTCAACGATCTCGATGTGAGCAACGGCTAGGAGCGGGCAGGCAAGCGGCATTAGGTGCAGATGTGTTGTGTGATTGTATGCTTTTCGATTCTAATTACGGACTTTTGGTTTTTCTTTTTCAATATATTTTCTCTTGAAGCTTATAACTATTTATGCTATGTTTCTAAAATTAATATTTATTATTATTATAAAGTAAAAGGACAAAACATATTTTTCATCTTGGTATTACAAGTTACAAGGTAGGCGTCGCCTATTATATAGAGATCATTTTAAAGATTTGGGTATTTTGACTCTACCATCTATATATGTTTTAAACTCACTTCTTGAAAGACATGAATCCAAATTAAATTTCATTTGAAATGGAGATTTGTGACACTAGATCTGCAAACTCATTGCGCAAGCAAACCTGCTAACAGGCTTCAAAAGCCCATGCAATATGTACATTGAATTTAGATCTATACATATAATAAACTATAACCGAAAAAGTAAAATAATATGAGTCAAAAACCATTCAAAAATATTAAAAACTTTCTTATAACACATGCTTTTTACAATATCGAAGAATAGTGAATTACGCTGAACTGAAACAAGACATTCACTGCAAACCAAATATTATAAGAAAACGATAACACATTTAACATCATACGAAAATTATTTATATTATGATGTACACGGTACACCTATTATTAATTTTTTTAATAATTGTGAAAATCTAACATTTACTCTACAGTCCATAAATATATGCTCATAATAAAAGTTTCCGACGGTAAATACAAAATATTATGTAATTAGGGAATAATATTATATAGGTATTTCTTATTCATTCTATCATTACATTTTTTAAAATTTTATTATTATTAGAATAATAGGAAGATTTAATCTAGAAGTAAAAAATTAATCACAAATTCTAATAATAACAATATCAAATGAAATATATGTCAGAAACATCAAACATATATTATTGTCTTATTTTTCAAGGCACTTTGATAATTACCTTAATTCGTTCATTTTCTTTTGCTTGTAACTCGTACATAAGAAACAATTTAACAACAAATTTGATACTCATCGATGCACATTTTCATTCTGAACATTTTTCTTCATTGCACATTTTTTTATAAAATTGATAGATAAAGCGATATCGCCAAATTAAAATTTTATCAAAAAGAATACACTTCGTATATATTTGCTGTACGCATTTTTCCCTTAATTTTTTTGTTATTGCTTATTTTGTCGCCTACCCTGTTCTCCGACCCACAAGTCATTATTGCTATATTTACAAAACAACTTTATTATTTAAATTTGCATTTTATCCACGAATAGATAGAACACAAAATGCGTAATCGAATAAGTTATTTTCCAAAAGGATATTTTTACTTTCCTAACGTCCGATTTTTTTTGCAACATATAAGCGCTTGGCGCTCCCGGTCCTACAGAATACCAGAATATTGTCATTCGCCTCTCGCTGTAACGTCACGAAGTAGGAAGTAAGCATAAACAAGCCTATACCTACAATAATTAATAAAAATTTATGTTTTAATGAAAATGGTTATTGGGAACTATAATTTTTTTGTATTTTGTAGGAACAATAACAATATCAATTTCTTTGAAAATTTTAAAAAAATTACTTCGTATTTTTAAGTAAAATATCGGCGTATAAATTTAATGTATAAAACTAAATTAAACATATGTAGTTGTTATTCACTTCAATTTTTCAATTTTCCACGGAGTCACCGATTGCATTATAGTTTATCTATCCACCGCTAGGTCTACTCATAGCGCCACTGACTTATACTTTACGAAAATACTTACCGAATTTGATTTAATTACAAATATCTTCTGTATTAAACTATCAATATTTAAAATACTTACCTGAAATATGTAGAAATGTGTACAGTACGTGACAGTAATTTTTTTTAGAAATAGCACTTCACGCACTTAAGAAAAAAAAATTAAACATTTATTTTTTTTAAGTATGTTCTCGAAGTTTAATTTTCGATTTTTTTTTTATATGTTATGTATAACAATATTCTTCAAAACATATTAAAGTATGAACAAAATTGTAGGTTTAGTATAGAAGAAAAGCATTAAAATGTGTGAAAAAAGTAGGTTTTTTGGATTTTTAAAATTGTTCCCGAAGGTCATTCTTCTTAATTTTCACATATTTTATTCCTTATCCTATTATAAATGTTTAGTGCAAATTTAATCAAAAAAATACGTTTTGAACTGGAGATATATTAAAAATAATATTTAAAATATTATTTTGGGTTAATAAATAAATACAAATATTGTTTAAACTATTTTATTTTCATGGCAAATTGTTCCTTCTTTATTTGTGTATAGAAAAAAATCATATTACATTACACAATTTTAAGTAAAAAATGAAACACCATTTTACTATGTTTGAATTTCGCGCGCTGGGGTATCATTTCACCTACACATGATCAGCTAACGTTTTATGAAACTGGTCCAAAATTATACAAATTGAAAACGTATAAATAACTTACAAATTGATAATTTGAATTATTTTCAATTTCTTCACATTCTAACTCTGTTATTACGGGGATGAATATTGTTCGTCTGTGCTGATATTTAAATCTTCCTGTACATTAAAATGATTTATAAAATATATAACATAACTATACCGAATTGCTGCATTATCTGATTCTCGCTCCGATTTTCATTAATAGAACCACAAATATTTTCAATATCAGATTGTTTTTCTGAAATAATTTTTCATTTTAATATGAACACATTCTTTCATATCATATTTAATTAAAATTTACTAAATATAAACATATTTTTGAAATTATCAATAAGTTTCATTATATTTATTTTATTATTTACTTATTTATACTTACTTCTTAGTAATAATAAATTCTTTTTATATTTCTGACGTCCCACGCAACACAGTATATCACAGTGAACTCTTGAGTCAGACGTTCTCCACATAAGACTGTACCCCTGAACTATGGGCGCAAATAGACCGGGGTACGTTCTAAAACGTAGTGAAAGGATAGAGTGACTGTAGTATCACGTGATTTCTCTTCTCTTGTTCATTTAGAACGATGCAGAGTGTAAAAAGAGGGTAAAAAGAGTGTACTCCATTTGTTAGTTCAAAATGGATTTGGAAAATACAATTATTAGCAGTATTTTTTATAAATTAACTGGAAAATTATGTTTCTATTATTTTTAGATTTATTGGCGAAATATTTGACGTGGGGAAATAATCATTATTGTCTACTTTCTTTAGAATAGCGAAGGTTTTAAATTCAATTCAATGGCAGAAAATATTGTAAAATGGCTTGCGCGACATGAAATATATCGTATTAAATGAGTTTAAAAATCCAAATTAAACAGGAACTTAATAAAAAACAAACCACAGACAAAACTCAAATGCCAAATACTTCAAAACATGTGGATTTCAATAAACATTGCTACTGCGCATGACTGGTACAAATTACCGCACTGACTGAGTGAGGAAAGAAAAGGACACTCGGAGTGTACACCACATCGTTCACAAATACGATGTAATGTTGTTACGCATCTAACTTCACTCTGTGTTTTAGAACGACTAGAGTGCACTCTAACTCCATTACTCCGCGTTTTAGAACGTAACGGTCAAACATAGGCGCGAAATTCAAACTCAGTTCATAACGCTGAGAACAGTGATCTCTATATACAAAATGGACCGGCGACTCCTATCTCTTTCCAACGGCACGAGCTGTATCCACTCAACTGTCATGGTGGGGTAGCTATCTCTTTCCAACAGTAAGAAGTACGCATGCGTCAACTAGTACCAGTTCAACGAATTAACGATGAACGTGAAGAAGAAATTACATTCTGTTAAGAAGCTTGGCTAATGCAATGTATTTTGGTGACAAATTAAATTTGTTTTTACCCATTCATCCGGGTATACATGCTCTAGGTGAAGAAATTCACGAATTACAAATTTTGAAGAAAGTCACGAACATGTATATAGATTTTCGTGGTTCCTCTGAAGACTTCTTTAAACGAGCATGGCAACAAAGCTAGTATAAGGAACAAATTAAAAAAAACTTATTGTATTTTCTAATGTTTAGAATAAATAAAAATGTCACGACTTGTTTGTTTAACATAAATATTTTCTGTATATATCTTTAAATTCGTGTGTAATTATTTCTAATTTTTTGACTATGTTGTATTGTAATTGTATTATATAAAAAATATTATATAAAATTAAACTGTAGACACTACGACCTTATTATTCTTTTACAGTTAATATTCCTACTTTTGATGTCCTTATCCTTTTATAAAATATAAAAAGTTATGGCTTGTGTATATACTTTTTTGTAATAGATAATTTAACAATTACTTTTAATACCAAAATATATATGAAGACCACACTGCAAAAAGGGGAAATGTCACATTTTAAATGAGTTCAGATATGCGTCGTGTACACCAAATACGGTAGAATTTTATATACAAAATTCCATTGCAATAAGTATCATAGCCTCAATGTTATTTAGCTTTTATTATGTAGTTTTTTTTTTTTTAATTTCCCACAAACTACATAATAATGCTATTCCCCCTTTTTTTCCTTGTGATTTTCCGATGTTAAATCATTCGATGAAAGAATATGTCAATATAGACCGGGCGCCAAGAAACATTCCGTTTGAAAAAACCGGTGGATTCATTCTGATTGATGATTTAGGTTCAGAAAGACCTAAAGTATCAAATTCTGAATGTTGCCGGACAAAGTCAGTGGTCAATTTTTTTTATAGGAGGTATAAGAATTATTGATGAAATCGCTGTAACAGTCAAGAGAGCGTTGTTTATTACTACTAAAAAGTTGTTTCTGTAGGGTATGAAATTACAAACATCACGATTATTATAAAATACAAATTTAATATGGTGAAAAAACCGCGTGCCTGAGTGTTTGGTCGCGAATCTGGGGAACAGGGTTCAACCCCGACCGATGCCAAAATAGTATATTAAAGAACGTGTTTTATAAGACGTTTTTTTCGCACGCGTCAAAATTTAGAAAACGAGCGTCAGCGAGTTTTCTAATTGACAAGTGCGAAAAAAAGTCTTATAAAATGAGTTCTTTATACTATTTTTTATATTTTGCACCTTCTACAAACTAAAATATTTTTAAAAAACTGTTAATATTAAACCGAGTTGATTTAGGGAAATTTGAAAGTTCATGTCATTTCAATATTTACGAACAAATTTAAGTGAATTTAGTGTAATCATGGAAGATGAAATCAGTTGCACTCCGCCTGAGCTACGTAATATAGCTCAGACTACAGGAAATAATCTACTTCCTTAAAAAAACGCGCGAGATTTATGAGAAAGAATTTGCAAATTTTGACACATGGTGTAAAGAAAATAATGTCAAAGGCGTAACAGAGAATGTTTTGATTGCTTATTTTGAAATGCAAAGTAAGACGAAAATATGTATTATTATTATTATATTCATTAAATAAAGTGATTAATTAAGTAAAAGAAATTTTGAGGTTATATTGAAATTTCTTATCTTCCAGCTTTGACGTTTGACAATTTAATCCTTTCAGCCTCAGTGTACAGGAAATTTTTATTTTTTCTTATATTTGAATTAAAACTTGCTTTAAAATTAATTAAAAATAATTTTCTATCGTTCAAAGGTTCAATCCAAGGAGGATCGTTCAATCTACAAATTTTTAGTACTACTAGGTCCATCTATGTGGACTAATTCGAACATTATATTAACATTTACTTACTCAATTTGTGATTATATTTGTACATTTTCATGTAAATAATCTTCCCTAAATAAAAAATAATAATAATAACGACATTATATTATTAAAATGAATTGTCAATTAACTAAAAATAAATTAGATAAAAATGGGTTAAAGAAATGTCATCTAGTACCAACCGTCTAAAACAAAAAATTGCGTATCGAAATGAAGGTCATTACGATACGCAATTGCGTATCGTAATGACCTCATTATGAACGCAAAATATAAAAAGAAATATTTCGAATTTAAATGGCACAAAAGTTACCCTTGTGGTGCACTCTCCATACATTAATGAGTGCCCGTGAGGTGACGCCTGGTAAAGGCCTGCACGGTTGCCGGATACGACCGATGGTCGTTTTCTTTGTTTCCCTCTCCACAGCAGTTTGTGCCAGCTCCAAAGTATTGTAGCGGGCCATATTGTACCCGACACGGTTTAGACGTTTTAGTTACAAAAAAGTTTTCACATAACGTCAAACTAGATACTGTGGTAGCTTATTTTGATTTCTGAGTTAACAAATTTAAGTACAAATTCTAATAGTTGTTCCAGAAAAGGCAGATTGATGATAAAATTTTCATTCTTAGAGGCCAAGTATATTACATTTAAACAAGCCTGTGTTGCCAAATCATAGCCCTTCGACCCCTTCCGTCCCTGTATTAGTAAAAAATTTCGTACTTTATTAAGCTATATCTCTTAAAAAATATGGCCAAAAAGTTATTTTTATTTTAATATTTGTCATTTATATATTTCTATAAACTGAGATGTTTTCCAATAAAATGGAAAGCATTGTTTTGAAGCTACAGTGAAAAATATGACATTTACTATTGCTTGATATAGAAAACACATATAAAAAAGCTCTCTTTGATTGCATTTATCTCAAATTTGAGATGGTCAATCGATTTTTACCAATAAGAAAATATGTAAATATTATTGTTCTATACAATAACCAGCCACTGAGGGAGTAAGCTAGCTCAACTTGGCGCCGGTTCCAAGCCCGAGTAAATTGTGAGGGTTGGTGGTAGGAAAGGCATCCGACTGTAAAATCTTCGCCGAAACCAAAGACTGAAAGTGCAGGATCGGAAAGTGGTATAAGGACTAGGGTGTTCCTCGCAAGTGACAAGTAATTGTAGCCTCGCCTGACCCTGTGCCAAGTCGGTTAGGACTAACCCGCCATGAACGGTCGGGGTTAGAGAAGCCAGTCCTCAAGATTAGCGATTAGAACTCAAAATCTCGGGAGTATGAGGAAGGGAAAAGCGAAGGAGGAAAGACTGTGACGCAAATGACTTGAGTGAGAAAGGACAGTGTGAAGATGTGTTGGACAGAAATGATTGGAGGAGAAGAGTAAGGAACAACGACCCTTAAGAATAAGAAGAAGAAAACGATACTACCTTAAAAAGATAATTTTTAACAATCGTTATGAACACATTTACAGAGAGAGATACAGTTTAAATCATTTTTTTACAACTACAAGACATTGTTCTGCAGTCTGAATTACATTTGCAAGGCCTAATTAAAGAGTCAGGCAGAGGAGGTTTATCATTTTCCTCGGGTGTGACTTGGAATTTCGTAATTCATAGCCGAAGTCAGAGGCTCGAACAGTGGTTGTAATGATTTTTTCCATAAATATTTTTGGGCTGCAGCTCTTAAACAATGTAAAAATAAGGCATCAGAAGTACAAATAATTTTGTTTAAATTTAAATTGAACCCAATATTACGGGTAATCAACTTGTAGCGTAATTCATCTGATGTGATTTTTTGTTTGGCAAACAAATAAGTGCAGACTTGTTCAACCTGATGAAAGTGCATCGGAGTTTCTGGGTTATTTCCAAAAGTAGAGAGAGCATCTTGAACAAATACTTGTGATGCAGCATACAGACATTGTTTCTTAGCTCCTACCCGGCTTGTCGTATCGTAACCAGTTTCACTGTCTGAAACAACCGATTTGCATGTACTCTTTGAACATATATTCTACCTGTAGTTTCGATGGTACTTGGTTGTTTTGGCTATAATATGACAAAATCCACTGTTTTTTAGTAAATACAAGCTTTTGGGGTCACTCCGTAGTGCACTCGCCAGCGCAGCTAGAGTGCCGATTTGAACTATAGAAGTTACTGCAAAACACCCTAAAAACACGTAATTCGCTTAGAAAACGCATTTTCAAGTGATTTGCAAACATATTGCGAGAAACAGTTTTTACATCTGATTTGAACGTTTCACGGTCTGAAACGACCGATTTGCAAGTACTCTTTGAGCACATATTCTACCTGTAGTGTCTAAGGTACTTGGTTGTTTGGAGTATAGTATGACATATTACACTGTTTTCTAGTAAATACAAGCTTTAGGAGTCACTCCGTAGTGCACCAGATTGTAATAAATATTACTATTTCAAATGTTGTTTGTGTGACAATTTATTAAAAATTGAAGCATCATGAAATCTTTCTCACTTAAATTTGTTAACTCAGCATTCAAAATAAGTTATCACACTATCTAGGTTGACGTTATCTGAAAACTCTTTGATAACTAAAACGTCTAAACCGTGTCGGGTACAATATGGACAACCGCAACACTATGGAGCTGGTATAAACTGCTGCGGAGAGAGAAACAACGAAAACGACCATCGGTCGTATCCGGCAACCGTGCAGGCGTTTACCAGGCGTCACCTCACGGGCATTTATTGATGTGTGGAAAGTACACCACAAGGGTAACATTAGTGCCATTTAAATTCGATATATTTCTTTTTAGCATCGGTCGGGATCGAACCCGGTTCCCCAGATTCGCGACCAAACACAAAGGCACGCGGCTTTTTGACCATATTAAATTTGTATTTTATAATATTCGTGATGTTTGTAATTTCATACCCTACAGAAACAACTTTTTAGTAGTAATAAACAACGTTTTCTTGACCGTTACTGCGATTTCATCAATAATTCTTATACCCCCTATAAAAAAAAATGACCACTAACTTTGTCCGGCAACATTCAGAATTTCATTCTTTAGGTCTTTCTGAACCTAAATCATCAATCAGAATGAATCCACCGGTTTTTTCAAACGGAATGTTTCTTGGCGCCTGCACTAATAGGGGATTCCGATTAAGCGAATTTTAAGCGCCCCGTCGCGGTATTTTTATGAACTATGTGGACATACAAGTAACTGTCATCGTGCTGTCAAGTTAAAAGCCTTGTGAAATTTGTGTTTTATATTAAAAATATGGGTATTAGGTACGCGTATGGCCTCTGTAAGAGTGATTACAGGAATAAATAGAAAAAATATATGAGGAGTTAATTTTATGCCAATTTCCAAGCCGATCTTATCTCTTATGGTTTATGCGTAACTACATCAAACTAAATGGTTTCGTGGAAGTAGTGGTATATGTGACCGTAGTTAAATAGGTTATGAGATGGAAAATAGCCCCACTTTATATACATCAACTAGCACACATGTATTACATGAAATTACCGCAGATACCCATTTATCACCATCAATACAGGGTAATATATTATCACTGCGTCCCGCATTCATAAAATCAGTAAATACCCAGTAACTAACCGAAACTAAAACCTTAAAATAAGATCGCTCTTTTTCCGCCTTTTTTCAGACCATGATATTATCCATCTTTTTTAGGTCATTCACAGAATGATTTTCAATATTTTTCTTTTTTAATTTCGCCCCTGGCATTAACTCTGCACTAAAGAAAAACATTTTCATCAATAACCGAACACATGTCAACAGAAAATGTCTATTTGCACAGGTCTATTTGTCCACATAGTTCAAGATTTCAACGCAAATGGCGCACTTTGTGACGTCACGATCGGAATCCCCTATTAAATTTCAATTAATTTATGCCTCGATTATGGTCATGTATTATAGCCCTATAGCGCTTTAACACTTTAAAATTTCAGAGTTAAAGTTGAAAACAATTGTGGTCATAACTTTAGATATTTACGCTTTAACTCTTTAGAATTTAAGAGTTAAAGTTTAAAACCAATTATGGTCATGGCTTTAAATATTTAGTAACTAAATATTTCTATAAATTTTACAGTGACAGAAACCTCGCTATAAAATTTAAGTTAACATATTATTATTAGTTGTAATCAAAAACCTAAGCAAAATATGGACAATATTCCATTTTTTGTGGTTTTATTGTTAAATGAAGATGGTGTAAGGTAAAAAATACATATTTTTATAATCGTGCAAGTTATTTTAATCATTTTTTATTATGTAGGAATGAAATCGAAAGAAGAATATTAAGGGATACTATGAATCCTTTCGAATTTCCCGAAAATAAATTTATCAGACTTTCGTTTAAACAAAATTATAATTTTGAATTTAATAGTTAATAATTTTAATCTCATTTTATATTTTATTTACCATGAACTACGGTGAAAATTTTCTATATTTTGTATGCGATAAATATGTTAGAATATTTTTTATTTTCTAACCTATATGTCACTATAATAGCAACATAACATAAATGAAGTTAGCTGCTCTATAAAATGACATTTCGAATTTAAGAAATTAAATTTTAGTGACCATAATCATTATTCGTTAAATTATTTAAGAATCTCTTTAAGACAACTCTTTAAGCTTAAATTCTATAATTCTTAAAGAGAAGACCATAATCGAGGCATTAATTCAGATAGTGTTTTTAGAATTTAGTAAAATGTTTGAAATTGTTTTTCAGTTCAACTCCCATTCGATTTATGCTTAAAAACATTTTCACATTAAATAAAAGGATAAAATGGAATCAAATCTGTTTGGTCCAACTATACACGAAAGTTAGAGAGAGATAGATACCCAACCAGTAATGCGGGTGGTATTCTCAGTGGATACACGCAAGTTATTCAAGTCGCCGGTCTGGCGCCGTACCATTGTGTCGCCCGTGTGCCAATGCTTATCTTGACAGCCCCCCTCGCCCAAAATATTCAACAGTTATAAAAAAATTAGCATCAGTATTGGAAAGAACATAAAAAAGTGGTCTAAAAAGGTGCAGACTAAAATCTAATACTAATTCATATTTGGAAAGTATATATTCACAAAAAAAAAACTGCAAAATTTACATTTTTGCCTATGTCTAGTGACCTACGGATTTTTTTCTCAAATAATGACATCACTAAAATGGTCTTCTAATGGGGCAACAATTATATGAACACGTTAACTTGAATAGCCTGTGTACTTTTTCATAGTTACCATATGTTTTAAATAAACCACAATAATTGTTTTTACTCTATAAAATTAATAATTCTTGCATTTTCTGCTTGGAACATAAATACATCGTTGGAAAGCTAAAATAAACTCTCTTTCAATGGTATAATTTTACGACTATGGAAATTACAAATTGGACCCCATTACTTGAAATCTAATACTGATAAAAAAAGGTCCTTAAAGACGTACAAACCAAAATTCCATATAATTTCATATTTGAAAGTTATTTGTGAATATAAAAGGAAGTGCCTAGAGTACCGAACGCGGGACCGTGTTCAAAAAATTAAGATCTCAAATTGACATGGTTTTCACAATTTCTCTAAATATACCCCAACATTACCTAACCTAACGCCCAAACTCAGGCTTGGAAAACGCGGGTCAAGTATTATGCGTTAGGTGAGGTTATTGTTGTTCTCTTTAGAGTAATGTAAAAGCAACCGTAATAAGCTATTCAACAACGGTCCCGCGTTCGTGCCAGGATTTGAATTTTTAACAATGGTCCCGAATGTTAAGACACGTCTCTTCGACGTTTCTAGTACTAAACGAGGTACTAAATCACGCCATTTGGAGTTTTGTACAGTAACCATTTGTATATGCATTTCTCGAAAACATCTTTAAAATAGTCTACTAATTGGGCAACTTTACCCTAATTTAATCGACTTCGTATTTCTTATAGTTTACGAGATCCCGATGTGAGTCTCGAAAAACGGGCATATTAAATTAAAGAAACTCAAGTCTTATTACAATTTTAATGCCGTGTCGCCCGTGTGCAACAAAAATTGAAATTCAAAATTTTATTTCGAAGGTGGAAGAAATGTTTTGTGGTCTGGCAATTTATTTTTGTACATGAAAGGGGAAAAACATGCAGCTGTACATCCCTTAAAAATATAACTCTCAATTATAAGGCACTTGACCTTGAATGAAAAAAAAAAATTCTCTAGATGCCATGCCTCACCAAAGTTTTGATGCACAAGCCGCCACTGGTGAATACTTGAAACCCGAACATAGCTCGTTAACACGGAAAAATCGTTTTTCTGTTGTCCCCCGTTTCAATTGACAACAATGGTTGTGGTATCAATAGAAAGATAAAAAAATTCTGCATCAAATGACACCAAGTACATGTAAATTTGTCTTTGTTATGTTCATTTGCATTGTATTTTAATTTTGTTTTAGATTTACGTCATTTGTTTCGGTACGAACAAAATTACGAAGTCTCAAGATAGTCCAGTACGTGGGGGTTTTTTGAATGCAAAAGGTGGGGTAGTAGCGATTTTTTAGTATGTTGTTAAGCTTGGGGCCCTAATGAAAAATCCAAGTTTTCGACCTCGAGGCGCATGCGCTCGAGCCGCCATCTTGGATTTTAGGTACAAAAAGTTGGTTTTTTGATAATAACTCAAAAACGGTGGCTTTCACAACAAAAGATGTTCTATACAAAGTTAAAGAGGACAAAATTTCCTACATTCTTTGTAGAAAATTTTTTTTGTGGCACACATATGTTAGGAGTTACAGCTCCGTGAAGTTGCACTATTTGAAAAAAATGCGGAAACTTCATTTTGGTTGAGTTTTATTTTATTATTTTTATTATATATCATTATATTTTTACATAATTATAAGAAAAACTAAAAGGCACTTGAATATTAGCATTTAACAGTATTATACTTTTCATAAACAAATTTAAAGGCGAAAAGTATATCGCATTTTTTGTATAATTTTAAGAATAGTAAATTATGACTTTAGAATAAAATAAATAAATATATATATATATATATATCATCACGGCTTATTACCCATTGCTGGGTGTGCCAATCTGCTTGTATACAGATATCGGTAATGATGAAATATTTTTTATGACTTTAGAGCGTTACAAAAATTAATTTCTACTACACTTTGGTACGTTTCGATGGTCCGGGTTGGTTATTGTCGGTGTCCTGGTCGTAGTTGTCTGTGTCCTGGTCGTAGTTTTGGTCCGTAGCCTGAATAATGTCGTCATCCTCGTCCTCGCTTTCAATGCAGATTTCCGGCATATTTCCGCAAGATTCTCCGTTGCAGAAGCCACATACAACCGAACATTTAAGTCCAGCCTTTCGGCAGCTGCAAGCCCCACCACATCCCTTTTTGCAGTAACAAGATACCGATTTTAATAAGGAATCGGGAGCTGGTTTTTCCGCCATTGTTATGGGAGTGAGCCCGTAAGCGCCATGCTTCCAACCCCAGTCTTCAGGATTTTTCTCTATGCCTCTCCATTTCTGTACTTTAAAATTAAAAGTCGGTATACTAGATCTGCGGAATGTCGACGCTACTTGAGGTTCGTTATCTTTTTTACGACAAAACGCGGCGATCAGTTTTTCATTAATATAATTTTTTGACATGCGCCATGCACAGTTACAGAAAATAGTGTTCTCAAAATGAGCGTATGTGTGCGATTACCTCGTAACTCACTCGATTTTAAAAGTGTCTTTACACCTCTTTCCTTTACAACGACAACGTCACTTTCACTTAAAGTTTTCTCACAAATAAAGCACAAATCAACTTGGGAATTTTCCATTATAACAACATAACCTTGTGCAAGCTAGACAAAGCACACTGACGCATACAGCGTATTAATATAAAATTAAAGTAGAGTCTCTTTAAAAATTATTTCAATATGATTTGCATTTGTTTAAATTATTTATTTTAGTTGTCAACAGCAAAATAACAAAATGTAATACTTTTTTTTCAAATAGTGCAACTTCACGGAGCTGTAACTCCTAACATATGTGTGCTACAAAAAAATCTACAAAGAATGTAGGAAATTTTGTCCTCTTTAACTTTGTATAGATCATCTTTTGTCGTGAAAGCCACCGTTTTTGAGTAATTATCAAAAAACCAAATTTTTGTACCTAAAATCCAAGATGGCGGCTCGAGCGCATGCGCCTCGAGGTCGAAAACTTGGATTTTTCATTAGGGCCCCAAGCCTAACAACATACTAAAAAATCGCTACTACCCCACCTTTTGCATTCAAACACCCCTTTTTGATACCCACGTACTGGACTAAGAATAGTGATGTTGCAGTAGTATGTACACAAAAGTGATTTAACGTTTACTTATATTTATGGGGACGAGATGAAATAAAAATATTTTAAAATTCTTTTTTTATTAGATACGTTATAAAGAATACATTTATACATATAAAGCTTTAAATACAATAAAAATTTCATTTAATAAAATATTTTGATATATAAATTGACAGTCTATCTATCTAATAAATAAATACTTAAATACAGTTGCTATCAGGTTTCATTCCTAGCTTTTTCTGTCACATATTCTCTTAATTGTTCAATGACGGTGGGAATCTTTTGGGGTTTCATTAGAAACCAAACCCAAAGTAATCTTCCGTAAGTTGACCACGTATCTTTTTTTATAGCAACCTGTGAAATCAAATTATGAATGTGTTATTGAAAATTATTATTTATATGACATACCCGAGTTTGATTCAAATTTTCCATTGATACTTTCAAAGCCTTTTTAACTTTTTCAATCTGGCTATTCGTAATATGCAAATTCTCTAAATAAATGTATGGAGTTATCACTGGTTGTAAAGTTGGGCCACAACAAACGATATTTTTCATTTTCATTAGAGACTGTTTACTGGAAAATATTATTAGAATAATAAATAGTCAATTAGTGTCAATAAGTATACTTACATTTGTGTAGTTTCCTGCATGTATCTGTGATTTTTAATTATAAATATATCATTTTCTAAATTTTCTACAGCAACTTTCTGTTTCTCTACTTCAGAAAGAGTTGTTCGAACATTTATTGGGTCATAGTTATATTTTTCTGTTAATAATGATATTATTTCTCTGAATGAAAATTCTTGTTCAGCAACATTATCTTCCACTTCATTCATAATTTGCTAAAAATATATTCCATTAGTTTTTATTAATATTTTTTGAATAAAATAATATGGATCCACTTACAGATTTTAAAGAATATTTTTTCCAATAATCGGAAGAATAAAAATACAGATCTTCCAAAAACTTGTCAATGTCTCTAAGCCTAGCCTTATCAGTCTTAAGAAGAAGAAACAATAATTCGTACTGAGATAAAGCTTGCACCACTTCATTACTTAAATTTTTTAATGTTTTTAATATATCTTTGCACTTATTTAATTTATTTTCAGCATTTTTTATTAATACAGAGTTAACTAAGTTTTCACAAAAATTTTCAGCAGCTTGCTGTAAATCATTTGCGTATATAGATTCAATATCATTATATAAAATATTTACTCGACTTGAGTATTGAATATTTTGTATTCTAAAAATGTATAATATAGTAACATAAAACAATAAATAAAATTATTATTTACCTCATATATTCTTCAGTCATTTCAGTATGAGCGTTCGTACGGCAATAATTTAATCTAGCTGTTAGATCTTTTTGATTACATTCTGATTGAATAAGTTTTATGACACTATCTCTTACCCTAAAAATGGCACAAAATTATATGGAAAAATTTAAGATATATAAATAATTAAATATAATATATTCATATTATATGACAATCATATAATATGAAAATCAAAAAAGTATGATAATGGCAAAAATAACGGAATGAACCAGAAAAAAATTGGAAATGATTTAGTTGAATACATACAGAGTGAGTCTGGGAAGACCCCCCCCCCTTTTAACTTTTTTATTATAGGTAATAGAAAAAAATGGCTCATATAAAAGTTTTATTATTTTAAATATACTATTTGATAGCAGATGTAGATATCTTTTATAAAGTCAGGTTTACAAGATACGACTATCAACTTTTATTTTTCAAATGGCAACCTATAATTATTTTAATAAAATAGAAACCGTCATTTTTTTCTCTTTTCAACGATGTATTATTTTTACCTTCCGTCACCTTTAGGTAAGAAAGGTATTGTCTTTGGTCAAAAAATTCGGTGATGAGTTTTTGATGAATAAGCACGTTTTAGGGTCCCTACAATACGATTTTACTATTTTTACGATGATGTCTGTATGTGTGTATGTGTGTGTGTGTGTGTGTGTGCGCGTGTGTGTGTGTATGTATGTGTGTCCGTGTGTGTGTATGTATGTGTGTCCGTGTGTGTGTATGTAACAAAATTTTCGTCTGCGATAACTTCCATACTACAATTCCAAAAATTGTAATTCTTTCGTATTCCTCTTCGTTACATCCATGTGAAGAGCTGATTAGATTTTGGTTATAATTGGTCAACCGGAAGTACCCTCATTTGAAGATTTTAACAGTTTTTCTTGAAAAAACGATGTTAAATATCATTTTTTCACATTTAATGTTATTATAAATATTAAAGAATTATTTATTCTCTATACGATTTGAATGCATTTTATACTTCATATTAAATGGACATAGAGTTAAAAAATTATAAAGAAATTAAATATCATATATATTAGTCAGCTTTGCTATAACACTGGAAACAGCTGCTACATTAAAAAAATTCTGATTGAAAGGTGTCAGTGTCAAGTGCAGTTGACAGTATGTTTATGTTATAATTTTACTGGAAATATAGGATCTTTTGTTAGAAACTTTCTGTATAGAATTTGTATAAAATACATACAAGTGCCTTAAGGTAATGTACAAGAAAAATAATCTTTTGCAAGGAACTTTCTGTATGACATTTATACAAAATACATAGAACTGACGGAAGGTAATGTGCTGGCCACATCAGATTTTTTATTTATGTATTTGAAAAATTTCGAGAAAAATGAGATAATTTAGAAATATTAGAAATAATTTTTAAACAAATATTATAGGTGGCTATGTGAAAATAAACAAAACGTAACAATGTAAAACAATTAAATTAATGTCAAAAAAGTATACATTTGTTTGTTACTTAATTTAACTGATTTTGTAAACAAAAAAAAAAAACATTTTGAAATGTTTACGAAGAACGAATAAATTGATATGATTCTAATAATTGGTGAATCGACTGGAATCATAAGAAGAGCAAAAAGAATTTACCGGGAGCAGCTTCCTAGACGTCGGCAACCGAGTTTAAGAACACTGAGAAGGATTTTTACCCGATTTCGAGAAACAGGTTCAGTTGAAAAACCAAAACGAAATTATTTCTAAATTATCTCATTTTTCTCGAAATTTTTCAAATACATTAATAAAAAATCTGATGTGGCCAGCACATTACCTTCCGTCAGTTCTATGTATTTTGTACAAATTTCATACGGAAAGTTCCTTGCTAAATATTCTATTTCTTGTACATTACGTTCCGGCAGATGCATGTATTTTATGCAAATTTCATACAGAAAATGTATGTCTTAAATTATTATTTTGTGACGTTTTCTATATACAGTGTAATGTATCTGCAGAAAAAAAAGATTTATTATTATTATTTCTTGTACATTACCTTAAAGCAGTTGTATGTATTTTATACAAATTCCATAGAGAAAGCAAAAGATCTTATATTTCCAGTAAAATTATAAAACAGACACACTATGTCAATTTCACTTGACACTGACATCTTTCAATCAGAATTTTCTTAATATAGTAGTTGTTTCCACAGGTATGGCTACTTTATGAAATTTAATTTCTTTATAATTTTTTAACTCAATATCCATTTAATATTAAGTATAAAATGCAGTCAAATCGTATAGAGAATAAAATATTCTTTAATATTTATAATAACATCAAATGTGAAAAAATTATATTTAACATAGTTTTTTCAAGAAAAACTGTTAAAATCTTCAAATGATGGTACTTCCGGTTGACCAATTGTAACCAAAATCTAATCAGCTCTTCCTATGGATGTAACGAAGAAGTATACGAAAAAATTATAATTTTTGTAACTGTAGTATTAGAGTTATCGCAGACGAAAATTTTGTTACACACACACACACACATCCACACACACACACATCCACACACACACATCCACACACACACACACACACACATACAGACATCATCGTAAAAATAGTAAATTCGTATTCTAGGGACCCTAAAACGTGCTTATTGATTAAAAACTCATCATCGAATTTTTTGACCAAAGACAATACCTTCCTTACCTAAAGGTGACGGAAGGTAAAAATAAAACATCGTTGAAAAGAGAAAAAAATGGCGGTTTCTATTTTATTAAAATAATTATAGGTTGCCATTTGAAAAATAAAAGTTGATAGTCGTATCTTGTAAACCTGACTGTATAAAAAATATCTACATCTGCCTTCAAATAGTATATGTAAAATAATAAAACTTTTATATGAGCCATTTTTTTCTATTACTTATAATAAAAAAGTTAAAGGGGGGGGGGGCGTCTTCCCAGACTGACCCTGTATACCTGGTTTACACAAAATCATTAAAAATGAAAAAATGGATTCTATTTCTGTCACGAGCAAGTCATATATAAAGCTTACGAACTAAATATGAGAAAGCCTATGTTTTACAATGCAATTCTGAGGAACGCTAAGGATCAAGAGAGATCGATTTATACAAGTGCATAAGAGAGAAAAGCCAAATAAAAAAAATATTTTTTTAATTCATTTTTGAATAAAACTATTCCATTGTATTGTATCTTAATAATAATAGCAGAAGAAAAAAGTTGAATAAAAAACTATTTTTTAATTAATTAATTTTGAAAACGAGAGTGAACAAAAAAAAAACACAAAATACTCTTGATGATTGATGCTTACTCGCCAACGACCTGGAACAGAGTAGAGGTAGTGCCAAATGTTATGAGCTATGAAATGCGTACTTCAAGAAGAGAGACAGCTACAGAAAATTCAGGCAATAGGAGAGAAAAAGATAGATTTTTGCTTTTTGCGCAACAGCTCATGGCGTTTGGCACGGGCTATAACAGCGAACAATGAGAATGCACAAATGTTTCGACGCCGTCACTTTTTTCAATGGCACATGTTTTTCTGAGTTTGCGCAGTCTCAATCCTAAGAGTTTCCTATTTTTCTATCCAGTTCGCAAGCTATATGATCTAAGCATATCCTATTAACTAGTTAATGAGCTTGTACGTGACATTTCAACATGGCGGGTGAACAGCTAATAGGGTTTTCCACGATTTTTTGATTTTTGTATGTTAATGTAGAGATAAAAATATTAGACCCATATTTTTTTATTTTGCATATAAATTTATAGAACGAGAGAAAATGCAAAAAATGTAATTTGTCATGGCGTCAACCTGTGACGTCACAACCCCAGCAAGACCTTGGCCAGCCCCAGCAAGAAAGAAAGCTTGATGAACTATAAGATAGAAACACTTGTATCAAGTGAATTTAGCTATAAAATGCAGCGCGGGAAAATGAAACATAACCCACAAATAACCTGCATTGACTTACATCCACGTGTGATCCACGTCAACTAAGCGGTTACTGATTCAGCACGTGTAAGCTTTTTATTTGTATGTATTTTTAATTAAGCGAGTAAGTTTAACCAGTTTTTTTGTAACACACCTGTATTTAACCTCTGAACGTCAAGAAAAATAATTCCCGGTAATAACCAGACATGCGCACAAACACCATCAAATGAAATAACTTCGTTTTGTGACCTCCTGACCTCGTTAAGGTTGTGGCATCATTTGGCGACAGTTTTCAACATATGTATTTTGCAATTTAAAAATTCATTTGTAAGTACCATATAATAGGTCTGTTCGTTTCGCACTTTGCATCTTCGGTTTACTGCCGCCTCCATACAAAGTATATGGACGCAAGGCAGCGAACGAACAAACCTAATTTATCATAATTTTTATTTTATTAATATATTTATATGCAATACTTATTTCTTCAAAAGCCGTTGGCTTGAAAAACCCTATTCTCGGCAATAGCTTCAGATTAGCATTGCGCCTTACGGAGAAATACCGTCCAGTAAAATTTTATTGTTTTTTTACAGCACTTATAGTTTTGTTTTGGAAAAAGTGATTAGAGTATGTAAAGGTGAGTGTATGAGGATAAGCAGTGTTTTCCATAAAAAATATTTGAGGATATTATTATTTAGTAAGTTCGAGTTTATTAAATTTTAACTAACCTAATCGTAGTTATTTGTGTATATTTTTTACATAATAAAAAAGTTAAATATAATCTGATTCAAATATATTGTACGAATGTTTAAATATTATGTTTGAAATGGCCTTCTTCGATATCTCCCTTGTCGTTAGAAATACAGCATAAATTTATTCAGAGATTTTATTCATCTACTGAAGGAGTATAACGTAAAATTATTTTCACATATACAACAGGAAGTTCCATTACGGCTCGGCGAGAATTGTTTATCTTTTTTAAATGGAACAGCCTATATACAGAATGTAAACGAAACTAGGAAACGCGATTTTGCTCGGAAGTTATTAGAGATATAAAAAAATACTATAAAATAAAGTAGTAGGAGACCAAAGGGGGCATCCCATTGCAGAATAAAATATTTTTTAAACCAGTGGTTCTCAAGTTACAACACAAAGTTATATTTGCTTAAATGGGATGGCATATATTTTTTAGGCCCATTCGATACAGTATTTTTTCTGAATTCAACCATGTAATCATTTTATATCCTTACATAATAAAAATATTGAGGAAAATTCAATTTAAATTTAAATAAATATTATTTTTATAGATATTCTTCAGTAGGCCATGTATGCAAAACGAAACCTGATATTTATCAATTTGAATTATTTAGTGCATAATAATTCCTATTGTTGCGGATAGAACACTGTATAAGGTAATTAACAAATATTTGGTGTACTGTAATTTAAGCTCAGTTGTTTTTCATACATAGCCTACTGAAAAATAACTATAAAAATAAAATTTATTTAAATTTTAATTGAATTTTTCTCAATATATTTATTATGTAAGGATATAAAATGATTACATGGTTGAATTCAGAAAAAATACTGTATCGAATAGGCCTAAAAAATATATGCGATCCCATTTAAGCAAATATAACTTTGTGTTGTAACTTGAGAACCATTGGTTTAAAAAAATATTTTATTCGTTAATGGGATGCCCCCTTTGGTCTCCTACAACTTTATTTTATAGTATTTTTTTGTATCTCTAATAACTTCCGAGAAAAATCGCGTTTCCTAGTTTCGTTTACAGCCTGTATATATATATATATATATATATATATATATATATATATATATATATATATATATATATATATATATATATATATATATATATACAGGGTGTAAATGAAATAAGTGCATTAAATTTAACCAGTAATATAACTCGGCGAGAGCAACAATATTTCTTAATAACTTTTTCTCGAAATCGCATATTTTTTAGCATTTTTACCACCCCGTAAATTGACGAGTCGTTAAAAATATTTTGTGATAATTGAATGCAGTAGTAATAGCTATGAAAAATTTTGTTTTGGCAATTGACAGTCTTGTCAATTGTTGCAATTAAATTTTGACATTAGTAATAAACTTGTTTATAAGGTAAAATTATGTCAAAATACGAGTACACAGACATTGTAATTACTTACCTATGGTTTATTTATTTATTTTTTACTCGTATCTGTACTACATTTTACTTGACAACACGGTTGACATAAAGACAGTGTCATGGTGTTGCCAACGCATTTACACGGAGCGTTTCCAAATCATCACCAAATCATTCTGTTCTTAATATTCGCACATTTGTTAATCTTGTACAACTTTGTCACATCTTAATACGGAGTGTCACATATGACAATTTTAAAAAAAGCAACAGTTATATCCATCCCATGTGCAAAAAGTTCAATGTTTTCAGCACATAACAGACTTCAATTTTGGGAATGGCTCATAATGTTCATTAATGAGACTGAATTTACTTGGGAAGATGTATTTAAACTACAGAAAACTTATATTTCAGAGTGTGCATTTGCGGACGATCTGGTAATCCTATATGGAACAATGAACTGACAAACCATAATATAGCAATAAATATGACAAAATCAAAAACAATGATGATATCAAGAGAAGAAAAAGCTCTTAGCATAAAACTTAAAAATAAAGAAATAGAACAAGTAGAATCATTTCAATACCTGGGATCAATATTACACAATAAAGGAAGAATCTTCCTACGACTCGAAGAAGAAATCAATAATAGAATTAAAGCGGCCAATAGATGCTATTACTCGCTAAATAAGATTGTCTTAAACAACAAAATAAATGAACAAACAAAAATGACACTATATAAAACCATCAACAATGCGAATTACAATAAACTATACAAATCAATCCAAACTACGTCAATACCAATAGTGGAGGAAAAGAAAAATATAAAGATGATTGCCAGATTCAGATGTGATAATGAAGAGAGAAACAACAAATACTGGTTGTCAGGTGAAGAAAAAAGGTGCAGGCTATGCGGGAGAGAAGAGGAAATATTTAGGCATCTAAGAACATCGAGCAGAGAGATTCAGAAAAAAAAAAGAAATGAAAAAGTTCTGTTAGATGACTTAGGGTCAGGACAAGACTGGATGAAAGAAGTCATCAAAAAACGGGGGGCTAATTTAATATGATGTATTATCAATATAAAATGTATATACAGTGTGTTAATTAAAAAGCGGGCCATATGCGTTTAACATGGGAAATCAGTTTTTCCTTGCGCAAAACTTCCCATTTAATTTTAAGCAAAAATGTTTCATATAAATGTTGCAGAGAATTAAATTCTACACCAGCGTTACTAAACAGATTTTATTTTGCATGTTTAGTAACCTGTAAAATCTAATTTGAAATTTTATAAATATTATTCATTTGTAGTGATAGCCATGAAATTTGAACAAAATTACAAAGAAATGCATATCGTTTGAATTGTCAGAATTTCGATTTTGCAGCTTACAAAATAAAAATAAATAAAATCTGAGCAATCATTTAGATGTAGATTATAAAAACAAAATATATTTAAGAACTTAGGATTGAATATAAGGGACCTTTTCAATTTAAAGAGATAGAAGATATGCGCAATGAGGATCTGCGCATAGTAAGAACAACTGAGATCTATGGCGTTTGTTTCTAAAAAATTTAGACGTAAAATGTGAGCATGTCTCAGATAACTTTAAAAAATCATATCGAAATAAGTTACAGAAGCTTTTATTGAAGTTAAAATGTCTAACGATGCAAATTTTCACTGAGAATACAGGTATTTTAATGACTGCAATATTTTTGACGTTTCGCTTCACAGCCCAACTGGCAGTTGTTCGCGCCATTTTCTTACTATTTGCAGTGATAGAAAGAGATAGCCGTTAAATTGAAAAGGTCCATTATCAGTAATTTTTATTTGAAAAGTGAATTTCTGACAGTTCAAACGATATGCATTTCTTTGTAATTTTGTTTAAATTCCATGGCTATCACTACAAATGAGCAATATTTATAGAATTTCAATTTGGATTTCACAGGTTACTAAACATGCAAAATAAAATCTGTTTAGTTATGCTGGTGTCTAATGTAATTATCTACAACTTTCATTTGAAACACTTTTGTCTAAAATTAATTGGGAACTTTTGCGCAAGGAAAAACTGATTTCCCATGTTAAACGCCTATGGCCCGCTTTTTAATTAACACCCTGTATATATATATATTATATATATATATATATATATATATATATATATATATATATATATATATATATATATATAAAATGTAGATGCTAAGCCAATTTGGCAAAAATAAATCTAATCCAATCGTCATTTTCAAATGGATATTTTATTATTCAGTTGTGTTTAATTTTGTATTATCTTTATATGTTATTAATGGTATCATATGCGTAAAAGCAATAATTTCAGAGTTTTTCACCATTTTTCTCTAAATTTATTTAAATTAAACCTTCTATACTATGGAAATTATGTTTTTAAAACAATTGCAATATGGACAGTAGTCTGCATTATCTAATAAATAAAACTGTTTATTATTAATATTAGTGCGATTAGGTAATAATAATTCACGGTATTAAAAAGTCGTAATTGTTTTTAGTTCAACTACATTTTTAAGGAAATCTATTGCTATCTTTCTAGTACCAGTTTCTATAGTAAGCTGCGCGAGAAAGATAGCAATAGTGTGACGTCACAATGGCACTGATATTAAATTCAAATATCTCGCAAAGTAATTTATAAAAAATTGTTCTTTTTATCTTAATCGTCATTTATTGAGTAATATTTTAAAGATAAAGTGTACATTTTTTTATTTTTTGTTATAGTGCAGGACCCCATTGATTTTCTACGCATATAGATGATGAAATGAAATAGGTAGTTCTCATTTTTAAATACAAAAATCCATCATGTCACTGTTAACATCAAAAGTCTAGACAAAAAATTTACAATTATTAAATGATTTTAATCACATTATATGCAAAAAAATATTTTAAAATAAGAGGTGGAAAATCATCTGTACAAAGCTTTAGAAAAATACCACTATATGACAGACAATATGACGTCACGAGGCAATTACTGTGCAATGCATCCAGAAGACTCCGAAAGAGATAACGTTAAAATCGAGCGAGAATTACAAAACCTGAAATATGTATCCGGTTTATAAGTGGCCCAATGTGTATTCAGACAACCGAGGGCACATTTTGAACAATTTAATCTATTTTCTGTTAAATATTTTTTTTATTAATAACAAGTTACGTCATATTATCAATTTGTTCTGCTTGCTCTGTTAAATTTAATATTGCTCATAACTGTTAATATTGAATTTCGGACATAAGTGTATAAGGTATTTTAGACTTAAAATTACGTACGGAATATACGGCAGGACACCCTATATAAATTGAAAGTGGCTATTTTAGAATACAGAATATTCGAATAATGGATATTTCTCCAATTTTTAATTTTTTTTTTATGTTAATAACACTTGCACCTGGTTGTCATACATGAAATAAACGTATCCCTTATTCGAAACTCACGTTTAGGTGTGATTTAGGTTATGTCTATTTGTTTCCCTAACTACATCAAATCATAAAATGTGCAGTGCTGTTTCAGAATCAAAAATTCATGAATCCACTAGTACTCTCCGGCGATTCATGACGGGGCAAACAAGATCGTACTACACCGTCTTCAACAACGCTTCCATCACCTCGACCGACTCAGTCTCTTAAAGTGTGATACAGACCTGGTGACCCCATCGCAACAAGCACTATTTACAACTGCAGTCTCGCACAAAAAAATATTTGACACCTGATTATATTAAATTTTATATGATGATTGTATGCCATACGCCAAATAAATGTAGCATTTAACCAAATCTTTCAGTTTGTATTTTAGGCGAGGATCACCCATATTACCAAAAAAGCATATCTAATAGACTATTAATGTATTTGTCATTAAAAAAACATCTACGATTTTACCAAATTATCAATCAAAATTTTAAAAGCATAATTTCTGGGAATTTCAACTCATCTTATGATATCATAAATCCATCTCTAATGTCTCCGATGTATAAGTTTTACTTACATAAAATAAAGCCTGTTTAATTCTTTATCAATATTTTCTACATCCTCTTCTGAATAATTAAATTTAGATATTTCAAAATTCTTTCTTATCCATAAATGTAAATTTGTTTGAAATATATCACACTGCTGTTCATATGTATGTAAAGGCATTTGAGAAATAAAATGTATTTCCTTCAACTGAAAATTTGTTCGATAATATTAATACATAAATTACAAATATAATACTCACCATGTTATAATTAGTTAAAATGTTTGAAAATTTCACTACTCTGTTCCAAAAATCTCTGTGCAATTCATCTATTTGTTTTCCAGCTTCTATACATTTCGTTAAATACGCTTTACGTTTTATTCTTAAATTCATTTCTTCAGTTTCAATATCTCGATTAAGTTTACCTTCTAAAATACTGCATTTATATGTTAGAATTTACAGTTTACTGAATTTAGTTTAACTTACAGATATTTGCTGGTTAGCGTATTAAGATTGTGAGACCTAATTTTAGCATATTCGATATCTCTCCGTAAAATACTCAACTGGGAAATATCTGTGTTACAAATATCATCTATGAAAGGGTTACTCTTACAAACATTGTTTACGTATTCCTTTGATACATTGTACCCTTCTTTCTCTAAAGCATTGTACCTAAAATAATAGAATATTTATATTATATACGATTAATTTTATATAATTATATACTTACTCTTGTATTTCATTGCACGTTTCAATATTATTTTCATTCAAATATGTACACAACCAGGTTAAAATATTACTTGTATCCTTTTTATCAAAAAACCAATCTAATGAACTACCTGTTACAATTCCCATATCAACGTCTAAACATTTTAGAGTTTCAATAAGATCTTTTCCACTTAAATTATCCATAATAAAACGGAAAATAAACACCAAACACAGTACAAATTTGAATAGTGACAGGTAAAAGAACCACAATTAATGTGAAGTTTGCTTGTCACAGTGAAAAAAGAAATTCCCTAAAGAAAAAAATACAATAATAAGTAAATAGAAATTATTCCATTACATATCTTAATTATTAGATAATTTTACTTGCTACATATATATTATTAATTGGATTATAATTTAAATTTATGAAATTTCGTTACTAATCGTGAAGGAAAAATAAAATTCTCTAATTTAGTACTAAATACAGTTGTATCGTTTAAAAAAATCTTGCACAAAGGATTTCAGAGTTGTAGCGTTACAAAAAGTGGTACATACAAATTAAACAAATCATTCATATTATTATTACTTTATTTGCCACATCTGAATATAATCGTAAATATAAATTCATTCTGCGTCGAATTTAATATGTTTGCCTAATGCTTTTTCTGCTTTCTTTAATAGTTTATTTCTTCCACGTTGTTTCTTTTTTGTTTCTCTTTTGAACTTTTCTCCACGATGTTGAATTATACTATCCCAATATTCTTTTTCTGCAGGTCCATCCAAAACATACTTATTTGCGTTTATATTTTCAGTTTCACAGAAACTTATCGCACTACTGTTATCAGAAAATCTTATGTAACCTTCATTACTGCCTTGTTTTACATCTACATATTGTACATTCGACTGAGACTTGATATCGTTCTAAAATTTAAAAAATTACAGTGTGATAACAGATTTTGGTTGCAGCATATGGAAAATAAATATTATTAATATGACAATTTTTTTTTTTCGATGTCTTCAAACTACTAAAAATTTAGTTTGAATTTAAAATATTACTTAGAACTTAGATTGTCAATTTTTTTGTTACCGTTTACAAAAAATTGCCAATCTGTATAAAAACTTACATTTAAATTAAAATTCTAATTCTTTACAACCATTCAGTATTGCAGAGAATAAGGAATAGTTTTGACCTCTCTGACTGGCTGAAATTGGAGAGAAGATACATATTTACCCAATGTAATTTCGGCTACTTAAAACTGGCAATGTCAGCGCCATCTGCTAAATGGCTTAAATAGAACAGAGTATAAGAATTTTTTTTTGACTATTTCTTACAAGTTATTTATATGGAGTTGGAAATACGGGCCAATCATGAACAACTGAAAATAGGAGCAAATTTTAAAAATAAATGTAAGTACTTTACTTGAAACTGCAAATAAAAACATCGACATACTGACCAGACAACAGAAAATATATCATTTTTAGTAGTTTTTAATTTTCTGTCAAAACAATAATAAAAAAATCCAATATGCTGCCTCAAAAATCAATAACATAAATAAATATGCAAACTAATTACGAACATATTATGTATTATTGAAATTGAATATGCTACAGGCTGGTTTATGTAAGCTGTAAACTAAAGACATTATGACTTTGCATTAATAATTCGAGTATAGACAAATGCGTGCTTCGGTATATGTAGCTGTATGCTAATGCTAAGGTAAATTCTCAAGTTTACAGCTAATATAAACCAGTCTTTATACAGTTTTTACACGTTTTTTTACACGTTTTAACGACTATGATCACGTGTATTGTTATTTGAGGTTCCTGGTATTACACTTCATTTCACGTAAGAAAATAGTAGTGAGAAGATAGGAACAGTTTCATCTTGTTTTTTGATTGCAGAGTACCCCGATATTATCCAATCAAACAACAAGATCAAATTGATCCTGTCTTCCCATCCCTATTTTCTTATGTGAAATGAAGTATAGTCTATTTCAAATAAGAAGAAATACACAAAAAATAAAACAAATTAAACACTTTTCATTTTATTTATCGATATTACAAGTACATTAATTAAGCAAAAAAAAACTCTAAAGTTACAATCAATTGTTGCAAGAATAAGGGATTACAGCTCAATCGAATTAAGAGAAATTAGTAAAAAATAGTGAAAGTAGATGCTTAATAATGAATATTAATTAAGAAATAAAATGATATAATTTAAATACTTCGGAAATAAGATTTTTGTTTTAACAGCCCGCTACTCATATGAAATCTATATTATATATATATTATATATATATATATATATATATATATATATATATATATATATATATATATATATATATATATTGATTGGCAACTCAAAGACGGCCTATAAATATATAACGAATACCCAGTTAGGGGCGGAGCCTACTAATAATGGAAGTAGAGAAATTCAAATAGCGGAGGCGTGGCTATCAGTCCCGTAATGCAATTCTCAAACAGTTTTTATTTGAATATAAATTTCTTGCATTAAACTTAATAATTTTGATACAGTTGCAATTATAAAGCATGTAGACATTGTACAATTGTACAATGTTATAATATTAATTTGTTTTTTTAAATATAATTTAAAAATAGTGTACATTTCAAGAACATTTTAGATCCACGAAGAAAACTGTTTTATATTAAAACTTATATTCGTGACATCACATCTATATTTTCAAACTTCGTGGGACGATAACTTGCTTATTAATAGGAATTTTTTCACCGGATTTTCACTAATAGTCTTAGTTTCACTTATACTTTCTGATGAAAATATATTTAAAAAATGGTGGAATCCCCTATTGTAGTCTACAGTTTATATTCACATTAAAGATTCCCAAATATGCAACTGCAGAAACTAACAATTAATGAAAAAGTAAGTACTAGGAACTTCTTTAAAATTTAATAAATTTTTGGTGGGCTAGGAGAGAACATTGAACAATATAGTAAGTATATCCCATTATCTAAAATATAATATACATACCTTAACTTTCTTCACGTCACTAATCACATCCGGCCAAACAATATGAACTATAACTCCTGGAGTAAACTCGAATCTTGGTTTGCTCTCTTCACAGTTATATTCAACAGAACTTTCATTACCAGTATCCATATTATTTTGAGCATTACCAAAACGGTTTCTATACAAATGTTGTTTTAAACTTTTCATTTTTTGCCGTTGTAAATTTAAATATTTATTACGTAACTGTCTCCAATCTCTCCTGGAAAAGTCAAATTTATGAATTATATAGTCGCAATGTTACATTTATTACATACTTTGACAAAACTCTTAAACCATACTGTAGTAATTCACTTATATATTTCTTCTTCCTTTTTCTTTTTCGTTTCATCTTTCCCTCAGTTCCGTCAGTTTTACTCTCTGCTTCATCTTCAAGTTCATCTTCACTAAGTTCTTTGTCCTCCTCTTCATTCTTTTGCTTTTTAGTTTTACTTCCATTTGACTCTTCATCTTCATCCATTAATTCATTATTTTCTTCCAAGATTCGTTTTCGCTTTTGCTCTTTTTTACTTTCCGTCACATCTTTTTTACCTTTAGTCATGTCGTCTTTATGAATAGTTTCGGCTTTAACGGTAGTATCAACTTTATCTTCCATGTTCTCATTTTTATTTTCATTTGTCTCTATTGTTTCTCCTTCTTTTATTTCCACCTCTTCAACTTTGTTATTACTATTTTTATCATCTGTTTCCATTTCATTTTCGTCATTAGTAAAATGACTGAGAATATCTTCTTTATCACAATTCTCACTTTGAAAACTTGTTATACTGGCTAACTGATCTGGCAGCATTGTTGTTGGAAGTTTGCAGCCAATTGCTTCGCAGTATTCTAGTACTCTTTGTGCACATTCTGGAGTATTATATTCAATAAATGCAAAGCCTTTTATTATTTTATTATGTTTATATCTTGGAATAGATACATAGTCAACTGTACCAAATTTCGAGAAAACACTTTTTAACCAATCATGTTCTGTTTCAACTGGTAATCGTTCTACGTAAATCGTGCACTCTTCTTCATTTTCTTTAGTTCGAATCGGTGTTTTACGTTTAACTTTTAAGCCATCCTCTGATAATTCCAGTAATTCTGAATACGATATAGCTTTGCGTAACTCATGATCTTTATCAGTGAGACGACGTATTTTGTTAAACTGAAGAAATACTGACAAAGGAATGACTAAAAATAAAATTAATATGAATATGTCCTACCACTTATTAATTATAATCTATTACATGGATCTATTTCAATTTGTTGAGCAATGAATCGATCTTTTGATATGTTGCAGTCACTGAAATAAAATTCCATTTGTTCTCTAATCAATTTATATAATAACTTTTTACGACGCCGCCCTCTCTTTGGTGCTATTTCTTGAATTGATGGTTGTTCTTCCATATTAGTATTCTTTTTAATTTATGAATATACGAAAATGTAGAAATTTCAACAAAAATACTGCAAAAATAACCTCTTCTGAAATGTCGAACATTACGTTGCTGATACGTCTGAAGTATGCTATATCCCCTCCAACCCCTCCTTGCTCGCAACGCTGTGTTCCACTAGGCGACCACAACCTGTGACCACAACACTCCCAACGTCCAACGTCGCTCAAATGCGTTCCACTTACAGCACTGGGAGGCTTTGTAACCATCCACTTAGTACACCCGTTCCTGCAAATAGAGGGTAGCACGGTTAACTTTCCTAAATATTTTGTTGCATTTGTGTAGTGTGAGTTGCGTGACGTGTGGGTAAACATACACGCGTCCACCATGCGTCATTCCACCATTCGCCATTTTTGTTGTTTTCCGTTAGGCGGCGGTCTCACTGGTAAAGTTGTGTCGTGTAGTAGTATCAAATCATGTCGTGTCATTTAAAAACTGAAGGTCCGGTCTCACTGGTCGAGTTGCATATATCATTTGGTGTCGAGTATATCTAAATATATTAATCTAAATTAATTTCACTCGTGCTCCGCTCTTTTTCAATAAACTTTGTTGTTTCTATTTTCACGACTACTTCTGTTTGTCAGTCAACTTTTTTTGAATTTTTTATATGTTACGATGAATTTAAAAATAGAAATTCCGTATTTTTTGTTTTCTTGAAATTATGCTTAATAACGCCAAAAATAATTATTAAAGTTTTGGCGCGAAAGTTCTGACGTTAGCGTCATTCCGCCATAAGTAGAGATAACCGGCATACGTTACCATTAAAATGTGTATATCATTTCAAAATATATATTTATTTGGTTTATTTACAAGAATAATGTTAAATGTTAATTTATGTAAAAATCAGGTAAATAAAATTAATAATTTTTGCTCCTTTTCATAATCAGGTTAATTATGCTTTAATGAATCTGTTTTTAAGACTCTTTAATATACTATTGAAGGTTATCATATTCATTATTATAGGTATAAAAATACGAAATATATAGCAATTTTTATTTCGTTTTCATTTATTTATATTCAAAATTCATATGCGACATGTAATTTCTAAAAAGTCGAAGACTTGGACGGGCCCATTTGAATGACATCAACTAAATTAAGAGGTTATGTACATTTACTCATGCGTCAAGGCATCGAGTGGAATCGAGCATCGAGTAAAAATCAAACCAACTTGAAAATCAAACAAGTCGACGGCACTCGATAGAAAACGATGGCCCAATGTAACATACGATAGTAAGGGGCGAATTACAAATCACAAAATTGTGGAGGGATTGAATTGAACTCCACAACTTTTTTTCAGACAGAAAGAAAAAAAATTGTTGTTTGTTTTTTATTGTTATTCTGTTACTTTTTTGTTGTGTGTGTGTTTATTTTGTTATGTTTTTCTTTGTAAATAAATTTGATCCTTCATAATTCATTTTCTTTCTTTTTCCCCTAATAAAGGTGTTGTTTTATTCATTGATGGATAATGCAATCATCTTTGGAAATTTAAAATTTGGGAAAATGAAATAAAAATTGCGAAATGTACATACATTTTTAATAAACAAAATGTGTAACTCGCGATTTTTGTTTCAAGTTTCCCAATTGAAAATTTTCAAAGGTGATTGTATTATCCATCAATAAATAATACAACACAAATCTAAATCTTATTCATAATTTCATTTCGGATACGCTCTAGGCGTTATGCAGGCGTTAGTTACCAGTTCCTACGCAGAGATGTCGCGACAGAAGTTTCAGTCGATAACATTGAAGTCGCCGATCTAGATAGTGTTTTTTGGTCTGTGACTTACAGCACACAGCCGCGGTCGCCGTGGTTGTTCCTCAAAACGTCACGGATGACGTCATTAACTAGGGTACCTTTATAACCAGGGTATGGCCATGGCGTGGCTCACGTTTCGTCCGCCATTACCGGGACATCTGTTATATGTGTTGTTCTTGCGCAAATTATTATGTATTTTCGTGGATATTTGTTTTATTTTAATGAAAAACACATTTAATTATCATTTTAATACGTATTTATAGTGTAAGTATTTTATTTTATTTACTTGTGTACTTTGTTAAGAATCCCACCACGATTACTGACATATTGAAAACAACTATAAATTACCAATATTAAGCACAATCATTTAAATTTTAAAAGGTAAGTTTAGAATATGCAATTATTATGTAAATAAGAACTACAGATATTAAATTGGATGTGATAATAATAACCCATGTCATATATTCTACATAACCTCTAAATGTAAATATTAATAATAATTGTGTATCTCTTAAATTAATGAATTTTTATTACCTTTATAAATTCACAGTGTGACAATTTAATATTCTTTTATAATATAATATCACATTTATTACAAATAAATAAGGAAATGAATTACCGACAATGGCGGCAATCTTGGCCCATGGCCATACCCTGGTTATAAAGGTACCCTAGGGTACCTTTATAACCAGGGTATGGCCATGGGCCAATATCGCCGCCATTGTCGGTAATTGATTTTCCTATTTATTTGTAATAAATGTGATTATATTATAAAATAATATTAAATTATCACACTGTGAATTTATAAGGGTAAGAAAAATTAATTTATTTAAGAGATTCACAATTATTATTAAGATATACATTTAGAGGTTATGTAGAATATATGACATGGGTTGTTATTATCATATCTAATTTAATATCTGTAGTTCTTATTTACATAATAATTGTATATTCTAAACTTGCCTTTTAAAAATTTAAATGATTGTGCTTAATATTGGTAATTTTTAGTTGTTTTCAGTGACAGTAATCGTGATGGGTATTTTAACAAACTACACAAGTAAATAAGATAAAATATATTACTTACACTTTAAATACATATTAAAATGATAATTAAATGTGTTTTTCATTAAAATAAAACAAATAGCCACGAAAATACATAATACTTTGCGCAAGAACAACACATATAACAGATGTCCCGGTAATGGCGGACGAAACGTGAGCCACGCCATGGCCATACCCTGGTTATAAAGGTACCCTATCATTAACAAGGACCGTACGGCGACCGCCACACTTATCCCAACTGGTCGTTGCGCAAATTTTTTGTTTACATAAAAAGTTTCACTCTTACCTTCATCTTTGTGACGATCCTTTCGGATTCGATAATTCCAGTACTACAATTCCAAAAATTTCAATTTTTTGGATGCATGTTCAACATCAAACCATTCTTCATCAAAATGCTCAAACACCGAAACTGGAAGGGATCAAAATGTTCAACACCAAAACGCTCATTGTCAAAAACAACGTCATGGCGGCAATGTTTCGTACAATAGTTACCAGATGGCAAAAGGGTAGCAGTAAAATTTTAGTTATTCTATGCGTTGGTAGATGGCTTTGTGGTCATAGACACGGAATGAAATAAAATATTAAACGTGATAGACAAAGATAAATGATAAGTTTCTCAATTTCTCTCATTTTGTGGTTATGGTTAATTAAAAATTTTCAATTGGATTCCTTGAAAAATGTTTCCATTATTTGTAACATTTATTATTATTATAATATACATACCTTAAAAATTCTATTAAACCATAAATGGAGAGCGAACAGGGAAATTGGCGAAAAAATTCAAAGTGGGTGACGTCGGGTGGCAGATTTGTGAACTAGAGGAATAAGGAAACGTTGATAGCATACATTGAAACGTATGTAATTTTAAACAGGTGTAATTTATATTTGTTGTAAAAGAAAGTGACATATATATTGTTTATTACATTTTCAGGTTTAAATAATGATCAGTAAATGTCATAGATACTGCTCAGTGCCACAATGCAGTAATTGCAAGTCAAAAAGTGTAAGTTTACACTATATCCCAAGTGACAAAATATGATCTTGAAATTTTCTTCCCGTATGGCTTTGACATCTCTAGTCGGTTCTATTTTTCCTTTTTTAAAACAGGATGGCTAAATTCTTTTAATTTTATAGCCAAACTATACTGTTTATCATCCTTTTTAACAAGTTTTCTCCTTACTTATTCTAAATCGGTACAACTTAATTTTTCTATTTCTTCTGCTCTGTAATACACAAACCCATAAACAAATAAATTAATAACATAATAACTTTTGTTGTAAAACAATAAATATAGTTTTAATTTTTACTAACCTGTTTATATGCAACGAAACTGTAACAATATGTTTACATTTGCCTCCCAATCCTGCTCTACAACTAAATTTTGCTGTCCAGTAATTTATATTATCATTTAATAATATTTCAATCGTATGAGGATCTCCACTCAAATGACTGATTTTTAAACAAGAACCCAGTATTGTACCTGATCCATAATCTTTTCTTTCACAAAGTAATACATGTCCTACCTTAAAAACTGCTTCGCCTTCCTTTATAGGACGTGCAGAAGCGTTGTGTTCAAAAATATCACCTAACTTTAGGTTAATTTTCTCCATATTAAATACTTTGCACTTTGAAATGCATATTGCCAGCAATAAGGAATGAGAGAACTCTCCTTATTCCTCCGCCATCTTGCTATCGTCCGGCCTGCCACCTATAGTTCAGTTTTTTCGCCAATACTCCCAAACATCTACCAATCCCTGAGCATAGTGTACTACACAGCTAAGAGCAGCTACTTAAAACCAATTAAAGCAGTCCAACACACAGCAGTTCGCACAGCATCAGGAGCATTTAGATCCAGCCCTTCAACAAGTATCCTTGATGAAGCCGGAGAATTACCCCTAGACCACAGAATAAACCAACTAACAATGTCCTATATTATCCGCCTAGCAAAAAATCCTTCAAATCCTACTCACCAATACATATTCCAAACAACAAACCAAGGACCCACACCTCGTAACACAACATCACTTCAAAAAAAGATATCATCCATACTCCAATCACTCAAAAGAAATCCCGGAAATAGAAGAAATAAAATACAACATACCGCCATGGGAACTTCTCAACCCAATAATAGATACATCCCTCAGTAAACACACAAAACAAGATACACCACATGAAATATACCAACAACTACACAAAGAATTTAAACAAAATAAAACGATGCACAAATTCCTATACACGGATGGCTCAAAGCAAAACAACAACACAACAGCCGCAGTGGTAACTGAAACAGAGCAACAGGCGTTCCACCTCCCATCATCATCGTCATCATACACGGCAGAAAAATTTCTGATATTGAAAGCAAGCGAAAAAATTCTCTCTTCCCCTGATAAACGTTATGTCATCTGTACAGACTCCAGAAGTACACTATAAAATTTAGAAAATAAATATACCACAGACAATATGATTACACAAATACAAGAAAACTTACACAAATCTATAATACAAGGAAAAAATGTCACATTGCTCTGGATACCATCGCACACCGGAAAAGAGGGAAATGAGAAGGCAGACCAAGTAGCCAAAAAAGCCATAGAGGGGAACATAATACAAATAAAACAACCATCTGAAGATATCAAGTCCATAGTAAAAAACAAAATCAACACAAAATATACAGAAGACTGGGTTCACACAACAAATAATAAACTAAGAAAAATAAAGAATGACACAAAAAGATGGACAATAAACAAAAGTAGAAAAGAACAAATAATAATAACTAGGCTAAGAATTGGACACACTGCACTAACACACGGCTACCTAATGGACAAATCAAACCCACCAAGATGTACAGACTGTAACAGCCCTCTAACAGTCGAAAATATAATAACCCAATGCAGAAACTACAATGAACAAAGGCGAAATAACAACATAGAAGAAGCCCTACAGAGCAACCCGGACAAAGAAGAAAAAATTCTAAAATATCTCCAAGACACGACTTTGTACAATAAAATTTAATCTAATATAACACAATACAAAAAACAATATGTAATATCAAATTGTATACTACAGCACTAATAACCTAGTAGTTGAAGTGCTTTCTTTTCTAAAATAAAATAAAAATTCTATTTTATAAAGATTGTATAATATTATAATAGTTATTTGGGTATCAAGAGCGTAAAGTGAATCTTTATTGCTCGTGCTCGTAAATTGAACAATCGAGCTAGAGCAATAAAGATACTTTACGCTAGAGATGCACACATAATTTTTTCTACGACTTTACTAACGAAATAAAAAAATAATACCTATTTAGTAAGTTCAATTCAATCTTAACCAATTTCCTGTTTTGTGTTGCTGTAACCATGACTATATGAGTAAATAAATTATTCCGATATTCTGATGCCAACAATAATTGTTTTATGAAAAGTTTTCACACATACATCAAAAATGTGCTCAAAAATCTCCGAAAATAGTGAAGATAGTGATTTTTCTTGCACTCCCAGATATATTCGGAGCGGCGCAAAATGCTTCCTTGAGTTTATTACCTGCAAAATCAAGGGCATTATACGAAAAGAATTATAACCTCTTCATTTAATGGTGTAAGCTAAAAAAAAAATCAAGAATTACAGTGAAAATGTTTTACTAGCTTACTTTTTGGAAAAATCTAATGTAATGAAATCGTATTCTCTTTGGTCCATTTATTCCATGCTTAAATCTACACTAGCAGTTAAGAACGATATTGATATCAGCAAATTCAAGAAACTAACTGCTTTTTTGAAACAAAAATCAGTTGGTTATAGACCAAAAAAATCTAAATCTTTAACAACAGATGAAATAAATTCCTGACTGAAGCCCCAGACGATCATTTCCTTATGATGAAAGTTGCTCTTATATTGGGTGTTGCTGGAGCATGCCGACGCGACGAATTAGTTAGGATGACTGTAGATGATATTGAGGATAATGGGTCCATTTTAATTGTGAAGATTCCAGACTCAAAAACTAATGTGCAGCGAACATTTATTGTTGATGATCATAATCTTTTGTCAATGTACAGAAGATATGTTGTTCTTCGACCCTTTAACATATCATCTCGGCGATTATTCATAAATTATAAGCATAGGAAATGTACCGCACAAGTTGTTGGAATGAACACTATAGGAAAAATTCCATTTAACATTGCACAATATCTGAATTTACCTGATTCGAAATCATTTACAGGCCATTGTTTCCGCAGACCTCTGCTACATTACTAGCTAATTCCGGAGCTGACATTATGATTCTAAAACGTCATGGTGGCTGGCGTTCATCAGCTGTTGCAGAAGGTTATGTTGATGAAAGTTTGAAAAATAAAATTAATACAGCGCATAAAATTTTAACAAACAAGGAGAATCAAACTTCTGCCACTGCCACACTAACTGAATATTCTAGTGAGAATGTCACAGTCACAGAATCTAATTTATCCTCGTCAGCTGTTTCAAGCTCTGGAATAAATATACAAAACTGCCAAAACTGCACATTCAATTTTAACATTGTCGGTCAATGATTAAATCCACTAAGTTTGTTAATTATGAAATATATTTATAGTTGTAATTAAATGTACATTCACCAACAGAATAAAGTTGTAACTTAATTAAATAAATAAGTTGGTAGCGTAGCTAACTTCGTATTGTTTGTAGCACATTTGTAGTGTAAAACAGAACCTAACGTATATTTTAGATTTCGTAAATATTGTTTTAATAAATTAAAATTTCAACAATAATATGTATTTATCTAAGCGAGCAAATTAAGTACTTTACCGCGCGTTGCTATGGGAGACGCTCCGTAAAATATTTTTTTGCTCGTTCCTTAGTAATCATAAACTTTACGATGACAAAAGAGAGCATAAATATCAACTTTTCATGTTGGTCGTAGAAAAAATTAATTAATGAGAGCCTTAGCACAATTTTTCTCCCGATAGGTTTGCTGGTGGGCTAGTTACTTTAATCTTCAAAAATCTTTGAAACGTCAAACGAGCGTCAAACATAACCATTAGGTAATTAAAATAAAAATAATAAATTTTGACTACACATTTGTTTAAAACGTTCGTTTTAATGCACCTATTGTATATTATTCTATATTGTGTGTTTATATAATGTGCCACAACCATGAAAAGTCATGATTACACACAATTATATCTGTGTATTCTTACAAAAGTCTGTACATTGTAATACGTACTTGGGAGAATATCCACCTACTGCCATCTACGCTAAACTTTGCCCAAAGGGCCTTGTCAAAAAAACATCATGGCGGTAATGTTACATACAATCGTCACCAGATGACAGCAGGGTAGCAGCAAAATTTTAATTATTCTATGCGCTGGTAGATAGCTTCGGGGTCATACACACGGAATGAAATAAAATATTAAATGTGATAGACAAAGACAAGTGATGAGTTTCTCAGTTTCTCTCATCTTGTGGTCATGGTAAATTTGAATTTTTCAATTGGATTCCTTGAAAATGTTTGCATACTACTACAGTCTACAATACTTAGGTTATCCAAACTTCCCTTGGTTGCTAAGAAAAAATGTGGTCACGATTTGTACACCTTACGGAAAAAACCGCTACGCGGTGCTACTGGTTAACCGCCCACAAAGTCAGTGTAGATAATATACCTATAAAACTAAAATATATTGCTGGTGGGAGTGAGATTTGCGAGACTAACATTGGACGAGTGCAGATATATATCTGCATATATAGCTGCACTTATCTGTAAGAATAGCTCTGCGCAAGCACCGGATTGTTTTGATTTTATTGGTGTAGAACAGGAGAGGGGAACTAACTAGCGGGAGGGAAATTCTTACACTAACTGACAAGAATGGACAATAATGTTTGTAGCAGACTCCTCTTAAGTGAGAGATAGGGCATCAGCAGTATATTTTAGTTTTATAGGTATATTGTGTAGATATAATAAAGTACCGCAATGGCGGTAATGTTTGTAAACCACTGATGACGCCTCTCTTCTACAGTTGGTATGCAAAAAAATGTATTCTATTTTTATTATGATGACAATTAATTGGACAGCAACAAGGCATTACCTGTGGTAAATTCTCAGTTTATTTTATTTTCTTTAACACACCAAAATTAAAACTGGTGAACACCAATGTGACATTTGACACCTGCAACAGAAGCGCCTCTAGTGACACAAAAATCGTTGTTTTTTAAAGCCAACATCAAAAATTAGAAGATTTTTTATTTTCCAAAAGGATCTTTTTACTTTCCTAACGTCCGATTTTTTTTGCAACATACAAGCGCTTGGCGCTCCCGCTCCTATAGAATACCAGACTATTGTCATTCGCCTCTCGCTGTAACGTCACGAAGTAGGACGTAAGCATAAACAAGGCTATACCTACAATAATTAATAAAAAATTATATTTTAATGAAATTGATTATTGGGAACTATAATTTTTTTGTACTTATAGGAACAATAACAATACCAATTTCTTTGGAGATTTTTAAAAAAATTACTTCGTATTTTTAAGTAAAATATCGGCGTATAAATTTAATGTATAAAGCTAAATTAAACGTATGTAGTAGTTATTCACTTCAATTTTTCAATTTTCCACGGAGTCACCGATTGCATTATACTTTATCTATCCACCGCTAGGTCTACTCAGCGCCACTTATACTTCACGAAAATACTTACCGAATTTGATTTAATTACAAATATCTTCTGTATGTAACGATCAATATTTAAAATACTTACCTGAAATATGTAGAAATGTGTACAGTACGTAACAGTAAATAAATTTTAGAAATAGAACTTCACACACTTAAGAAAAAAATAAAATTAAACATTTTATTTTTTTAAATATGTTCTCGAAGTTTAATTTTCGATTTTTTTTTATATGTTATGTATAACAATATTCTTCAAAACATATTAAAGTATGAACAAAATTGTGGGTTTAGTATAGAAGAAAGCATTAAAATGTGTGAAAAAGTAGATTTTTTGGATTTTTAAAATTGTTCCCGAAGCTCGTTTTTCTTAATTTTTACATATTATTCCTTATCCTTTTATAAATGTTTAGTGCAAAATTTAATCAAGAAAATACGTTTTGAACTGGAGATATATTAAAAATAATATTTAAAATATTATTTTGGGTTAATAAATAAATACAAATATTATTGAAACTATTTTATTTTCATGGCAAATTGTTCCTTCTTTATTTGTGTATAGGAAAAAATCATATTACATTACACAATTTTAAATAAAATATGAAATACCATTTTACTGTTTGAATTTCGCGCGCTGGGGTATCATTTCACCTTAAACATTTCATGATTTCAATTTAGGAAGCTTCCGGGAGCAGTCAAGAGATGGCATTGTAGTATCCAAATGTCAACCATGTAAGTTTCTGTAACCTGGCCGCCATGGCGATACTTTAATATATCTACTGGTTTTGACGCCCTATGTCACGGGGATGTATAAAAAGGTTGAAAATTATTGGTGTATGCGTGTATGCATATATTTCTTCTTAATGTTATGAGAAATCAATTTTATTTTTATAGTTTAGAATAAATAATTTCCATAGATACAAACAATTTTTCAATTTAATAGACCTTTTCAATTTAAAGAGATAGAAGATATGCGCAATAGTGCAATAAGGATCTGCGCATAGTAAGAACAACTGAGATCTACCACGTTTGTTTCTAAAAATTTTTGACGTAAAATGTGAGAAAAATCTTTAACAACTTTAAAAAACTTCTCGGAATAAGTTACAAAAGCGTTTTTGGAGCTAAAATGTCTAACGATGCAAATTTTCACCGAGAATACAGGTATTTTAATGACTGCAATATTTTTGACGTTTCGTTTGACAGCCCAACTGGCAATTGTTTTGGTGCCATCGTGCCATTTTACTTACTATGGGGTAGAATAGTGTGACGTCAGAGTATAGCGCGAAATATGAAGCATTGTCCTAAGCAAAAACGATACTTTCAAAGTAGACTCTATTGACAGAACACATAAGGATCAGAATGGACCTTTTCAATTTAAAGAGATAGAAGATATGCGCAATGGAGATCTGCGCATAGTAAGAACAATTGAGATCTATGGTGTTATCTCAGATAACTTTAAAAATCTTATCGAAATAAGTTACAAAAGCTTTTATTGTAGTTAAAATGTCTAACGATGCAAATTTTCACTGAAAATACAGGTATTTTAATGACTGCAATATTTTTGACGTTTCATTTGACAACCCAACTAGTAGTTGTTCGGGCCATTTTCTTACTATTTGCAGCGATAGAAAGAGATAGCCGTTAAATTGAAAAGGTCCATTTAAATGCTTATAATTTGATGCTGATATTATTGTTATTATGAAGAAGTTAACTTTGAGATATTAATAACATTAAATTGTAAACATTTTTCTATTACTTTGTAGTATAATATATACACATTAATAAATAACAAAGGTTTTATTTCAAATTGAAATCAACTATGTATATTCTGAACTACAGAGTAACTGGTGCGCGCAGCTTCAAGCATATCCGAGAGTTTACCGACATAACGACTGAGATTTTGTTTATTAGCGTTTTGGAGCATTTTCAAATCAGTTCTTTTCAAAACTTTATATTTATTCTTGTTTAAGGTACGTAAATAGCTCTGTCTATCCACATTAATATATTAATAATATGTTGTGTTCTTAGGGTTCTGTAACCTAAAAATGGTTCGCTGTCTATCAAACGGGCCATTCCGGCCGCTTCACGCGATGATTCACGAACATCTTCGAGATTGAACGAACATGTAATTACATGCAAATGTTTTTAAAACTTAAATAGAATAATTGTTATTACAAATTAGGGTAATATGTTCTGTTTAATTGAAAGGGTAATATTTAAACTTAACTGAATGATGGCTTAAATAGCTAACTTTTCTTGACTAAGTAAGATATTGGCGACGAAATAAACTGCTTAAAATTATAGTTTTTATTTGCTGTGGCAATAAGGTTCACTTTGAAAGATGTGTTTACCGGTAGGACGGTAGTTTAAGTAAAGCGCGCCGCATATGACGTAATTACTGAACTACCCTATTTGCAGCGATAGAAAGAGATAGCCGTTAAATTGAAAAGGTCTATTGTTGTCAATTTTACAAGACGTCCAGTTTTGAGCGGGTAATTTTATTAAAGATTAATATACATGTAAACTGTGAAGATAAAAATAAGATAAAATATCGAGAACTGCAAAATAATAGTAAAAATAAAACAGTATACTCTTCACCAACACTGATTTTATTTCAAGTATTCAACACGATGTTTTAAAACAGACTGAACTTTAGAATTCATTCCCCTATAAAATATTACCAACCAATTACACAATCTATTACATACAATAACAAAATAATATAATTAACTATTCGAGTAGCTAATTGCCGTCTGAGGTTACATAATCCATCAGCAGTTATGACTCTTCCGGACTCCTAGCATCCGAGATGCTAACACGGCCATCCTGGGTATACCGCGGCCTCGCGTGCGAAATTATGTGCTGTAACAAATAAAACTTCAACGTTCAAAACAATGACCATTTAAGGTCAAGTACAACACACAATGACCATTTAAGGTCCAGCACATTGACCATTTAAGGTCCACGGCCATTTAAGGCCCAAACAACGACCATTTAAGGTCCACGACCATTTAAGGTCCAAACAACGACCATTTAAGGTCCACGACCATTTAAGGTCCAACAAAAAAGACAATGACCATTTAAGGTCCCACAGAAAACACAATGGGTACTTGCTGCAAAGTTCTCTAAAGTGAAGTCACTGCCATTTCTCTATTCATGTGTAGCAACTTCACCGCCGACTTTTAAACCGAGTAGCATTAAATTCTCTTTCTTGTCTATGTCTACTTTCCTCCATTTTAACATAGGCAAATAATCTCATAGCGCTTACACTATTCAAATCCCTAAATTTGTTATGCGGCAAGCCTGTTGTACACTTCACTCTTTCATTAAAACTGCTTCGATTCCAGTGGCAGCAACTTTCGCGGTTTGGGCCCGTGCTTTCTCCAGAATATTATTTAATCGTTGTTGCTCGTCCAGTCCTGACCATTTATTTTCTAAATTCATAGTACCAGTACGGAATGTAACAGGAGTTGTAGTGCTGTGTTGTAAGTCTAAGCCATGCTTTCGTTTCTCAATTTCTAATGAAATTTCTTGTAGGATTATATGCAGCAAACAGCGTCCTTCAGCACTTATGCAACGTATTTCGCGCTTTTAATTTTCTGAAAGCAAGTTGACTCTTCATGTCCAGGTCTTTTGCAGAAGTTGCATTGTTTAAAGTTTGATCTGTTTACTTCGTTTTGTCTCGAAGTACCTGAATTATCATTAGTGAATGTAGTTACCTCACACCAATCTTTCTTATGACCAGTTTTGCCACAATTGAAACATTTTTCCAAAAATCTCGTTGTACTATCCATCTTTGCTCGTTTAGCAGGTGATCCACTCGGGTTTGATTCTGCTTCATAGTGTCTTAAGAGTAGCATGAGCTCTTTTTGATCTTTTGGTTTATGGAAACGTATGCCTTCTCGAATCGAGTTTACCGTAATGCCTCCAATAACAGGGTACAATACTCGGTCCCACGGTAAATCGGGGTAGAATCGGTATAGACTGCGTATCTTTTCTCTTCCATATTCACTAATACTTTGGAAATGAGAACTTTTCATATAAGCGGCACGCAAGAGCCTTGGTATGATAAGTTTCATTATCAGGAAAAGCAGTGAGTAAGTCATCTTCGAAGTTACTCCAGTTTCTGGTAAGGGGTCTCCACCCCTCATAAAATTTACGGGCTTTATCTTGAAGTGCTTCTCTTGCCTTCAAAATCATTATCTGATCACTAACTTTCAGTTTTATTCGAGTATCATTTACGTTTTTAAGCCACTCCTCCGTAGAATAATCACTTTTATCAGGATCGTAACGTACCAAACTGAAAGAGAAACGTTCTCCAACCAACACTAACACTTGGTCCCGAATTAGAACAGTAGGTTCATTCTAGTCAGTTGATTGAAAAATAATTCCATACATTGCTGAAAATTAGGAGCGCTAGTTGATTGCTGTTCATTATTCTCTAATAATGGTGCATCGCTAGGCATAGATGCCTTATCTTCTTGCACACTCAGATTCAACACATTTTGTTGCTCACTGGATTCCAGCAAATTTTCTGTATCACCTAGATCACGCGACATTTTGAGGCACGATCCCACTTCTGATGTAAACTGTGAAGATAAAATATTGAGAACTGCAAAATAATAGTAAAAATAAAACAGTATACTCTTCACCAACACTGATTTTATATCAAGTATTCAACACGATGTTTTAAAACAGACTGAACTTTAGAATTCATTCCCCTATAAAATATTACCAACCAATTACACAATCTATCACATACAATAACAAAATAATATAATTAACTATTCGAGTAGCTAATTGCCGTCTGAGGTTATATAATCCATCAGCAGTTATGACTCTTCCGGACTCCTAGCATCCGAGATGCTAACATACATATTATCTTCAGTAACAGATGTTAGTATATTTTGTACATCTTCTACTTTTAATTCCAAATTTGTATTTTTTGATGATGTTTGATGTTAGAAGATTATTTACAGCTACTAAGAAGTTATTGACCTTTTCAATTTAACGGCCATCTCTTTCTGTCGCTACAAATAGTAAGAAAATGACGCGAAGAACTTCAATAAAATCTTTTGTAACTTATTTCCATAAGATTTTTTAAAGTTATCTGAGATATTCTCACATTTTATGTCTTAATTTTTTATAAACAAACGCCATAGATCTCAATTGTTCTTACTATGCGCAGATCTCCATTGCGCATATCTTCTATCTCTTTAAATTGAAAAGGTCCATTGCAAAATTATTCTAACATAAAACCAGTGAACTCTATTCTACATGGAATGGAAACGTCTATACCTATAGCATTGTAAGGGGCAGGTCATGCGAACTGTCACAATTCCACCAGATTCCACCAATTGACGCATGCGCAGAGCACAGCTCACGCTTTTCCAGAGGTTTCAAAATATTTTTAAATGAGGACTTTTACTATTACTTACTGAATTATGAAAACATCGTTCTTTGAATAGTATTTTTTATTTTTGTGTTCATTTTAAATTTTTTAATTAAAATGATCCAGAAGTATGTGTGCCTAATTGTACTAATTATTATAAGAAAGGTGACTCACTAAAAATGCATAAGTAAGTCATATTTTTTTGCATTTAAATAATTTAGTTTTCTATAAACTACACATGATATTCTGAAACAAAATTTTTAGGTAGAAATAATTATCAGTAATAATATAACAAGAGAGTGAGAAAAAATTGAAAATAACTTGACAGATTATTCAAAAACTTGTTTCCCTACGGGCTTTCGTGACTATTGCCAAATTGATGATGTGTTTAACTTTTTTTTATTTTCTAGATCTCTTAAAGACTGTTTAATAAAACATATATGGATCCAAAATATTAATAAGGAAAAATATGTGGTAAAGGATCATTGGAGAGTTTGTAGTTAACATTTCTCTCCCAGTGATTATGATAAGGATGGAAAATTATATTTGTTTAAGTTTATCTTATACGTATTAATATTGTTTTGTGAATTCACCAACCATTCAATTAAAATACACTTGTGAAAACATTTTTGTGGTCGCTGGAAAAATCTACACGTACTATGGGTTGCCTAAAAATTTGAAGTACCATGCCAGGAATGATCGTTTCCGTTCCATAGTAGTATAGAGTTCTTAATATTTTGTACAAGGTAGTAAAATAGTACCATATATTATTCATGGATGTTAAATAAATATGTATTTACTTTACTTAGTTAAGAAAATTAAAATGGAACTAATGTCAAATATCTTTCAAATTTTTTTAATTACAAGTGTAAGAAATGTATTGAATGCTCCACATTAAGTGAAAAGCGTATTATTTTACTCATGAATTGGTCAGGAAATAGTACAATACTTTTCATTTTTGTTATCATCTTATGATTCATCACTTGTTTTCTAGTTCGTATTTTCCCATATTTTCCTAATCCAGCCCTCTCTTTTGTTGATAGACTCCATTTTATCAAATTTATTTTGGATGTCACTCTTCCTCTCACCAATTTATGCGACAGATAATTTCTTACTACCCCGAGAATGACAGCCATAAACGCAGCAATTGACGTTGTTAATATTTTTTTCGTTCTTTGCTCATATTGCAAAGTAATTTATATGTACTTTAAAACGAAAAGACAAAGAAGAAACCGGCAAGGAATCCAATGCACTATATATATTTACTCAACAGGATACCATTTTCAAGAGTTGCAAATATCGTCCGCTTGAGGGATTCACGTTAATTTTAGTCGCCAATAGCATCTTTCACTGATTTACATTTTTGGAAAGGAATCTAAATATAATCACATTTCCATATGAATTATATAATTCAAACAATTTTTAAACAAACTTATTTTTATGGTGCTATTTGATATTTGACGCTTCCCATTCTCGTAGGTACAATACAATCCGGACTAAAATGTTTGTCACTTGTCTTTTACAGTTAATTTTTTGCCACTTCGAGGTATTATATTTGACCATATACTTAATCGTAAACAGTAAATAAGGACAAATTTTCTGTGCAAGTACCTATCAAATCCATTATTGCAATATGGTATAAAACATTTTTTACTTGGTATTTTATTTTAAATTTTTATTCATAAAAGTTAAATAGAAATACCAAGAAATACACACAAAACATAAAATTTTAAAACAAGATTAACGAACGCGGTACAATAATAATTATGATAAACACAAACTAAAATAACAAAAACTTCAAACATACTACTTATAACCGCAACAAACACAAAAGTATGATTAACTCGAACACGTACAACTACAAAAATTATAAAAATCAAACTATAAAGAGAAACACAACACATATAGAGCAAATCACATTTGATTTTAAATGTGGTTACGAAAAACGTCAACTTGACATAGGGCGGTTAGAGTGCCTTCAATGAAGGCACTCTAAGGGCGCTTAACTTGTGGCGCTCCTAGCGGTTTTTCCCGTAAGGTGTACAAATCGCGGACACATTTTATCAGCGAGTCGTTGAGGCTGTATTACTACAGAGTGATCAAAAATAACTGATTTGGCAATTAAAAAAAATAATTGAAATTGGTAAGACTGGCACAAAAAATTATTTCCTGTTGTTGACAGTGACATTTAAATATTTCAATTTGAAATCTGAATACAATTTCACAATTTATTATTGAAATGGTTACATTGGAACATGACACTTTTATTAATATGGGATATTTTCGAACTGAAGTACATAATGCGGTTACTGGTTGGCAGTACTCGTTTGAAGAAACCTATTACTAGTGTCAGAATATTGTAACGTTTTTATTTATCTGGGTAAAGTGTAAATATAAGACAATTATTATTAATTAAAATTAAGTGTTTATTAAACTATAATGAAAGTTACTATTACTAATATTAAACAATTATTAAAAACTAATTAAGACTAAAACTATAATTAACTAGATAATACTAATACTAACACTATTTATTTAACCAATTAACACTACTATTTATTTCCACGATAATATTTATTTCATTACGCGTTCCAATCTTACACTGCCGGTCTGTTGCAGATTCTTGTAGACTGTTTACGCGATATTTATATCACTATATTTATATCACTATATACTGATAGCATGTTCAACTGTCCGCCTACCGACCTCCACAGCGTCTATATACTCAACTGACTCAACAGCGTCTGTATATTCAACTGCTCGGACAGAAGTCACACCTTTCACCTCACTATCTGTCTATTTATGTAACTCTCTTTCTTACACAGCCTCCGTATCACCGACTCTCCGTATGCCACAATTCTTCAACACCAATGCCGAGTATTAGCTTCCACTTGCCGTTACTGTCCCCATATACCTAGCTTCCCAATACCCTTCAACACTACCGAGTATTCTCTTTAACAGCTACCCCGGTATACCAGTAACTTTCCGACTCGCCGTTACTGTTCTTGCACACTATAGCTTCCCAATACTCGTCAACACTACCGAGTATTTACATCCACAGCTATCCCAATATACCAGTAACTTCCCGAGTACCTACTCGACACCAACTGCATACGCTCACTACGATACTGCTGTGCTTCTCAAACTCACTAACACTCTATATGAACATCTCTACGTCTCTCCATGTAACTAACTAACTGTCCCTCGAGCATAGCTACGTCCCTTATATACAGCTGCCATTATTTTCTAGAACAGTCTAGAATATTCGAACACATAATAACAATGAACACAAAAGTTTCAGGCGACCGGAAGTAATTAAACACGTCGCGACCAGTCTGTTTACATCGGCCGGCTACTAGCGCGATTACGTCACCGCTATAAATAGACACTCGCTTACAGTGGCGGCGACGGCGGGCGTCCCATGTTACAATATGTTCCCTAAAGATATGGTTAAATTCTTTCCTTTTCCTTACCAATATCTTATTTCTTAATCTTAACGTTACCCTCAGAGTATAATCCGAAGTACTTATATCTTTCACTCAAACTGCTAGTTTTCAGGCTTTTATTCTAAAAATGACATGTCATGTCTCATGTCAGTGTCAGTAGTATTTCGTATTTCCGGCTGTGCCTGACGTAGTGCAAACTGTGGAAACAAAAATTCCCCAGAATTGTATTGCTAACTGAATCAGTTATTTTTGATCCTCTGTATTAAAGCCGTCACGCACTTGAGCGACGCGAAGAGCGGCGAAGCGAAACGCGGTGATGAGAAGGTTTTGTTGGCACTTGAGCGACCGAAGTGAATCGCGGCGAAGAGTTTTTTCATTCAATGTATTATTATGTATATATGCGCACTTGAACGACGCGAAGAGCGGCAAAGCGAAGCGCGGCGAAGAGAAGTTTTTTCATTTAATATATTCTTATGTGTATAGTCGCCTCATTGCTCTGCTCTTCGCTGCTGCAAAGTGCGCGTATACCCATAAGAATACATTGAATGAAAAACTCTTCGCCGCGCTTCGCTTCGGTCGCTCAAGTGCGCGTTGGCCTTTATCTACATATCTTTAAAAATTCTATTTTATTAAGAGTGTATAATATTATAAAATTTATTATTTATTATATTAATTAATTATAATTATTTCATTTGTAGTACGAAATATGTGAAATTCCTTAGAATTTATTGGAGATCATGGATAAGTAGGAAAACATATGTGATATTTAATATAAATAAGCGATATTTGATGAAGTTTATATTTATAATTAAAATGAATAAGCGTACGTATATCATCACACATTTTTATTAGAAAAAATCTGATGTGGCCAGTATATGACCTGTTGCTAATTTCATGTTTATAATAGCAATGAGCATTAAACAAAGTATCACTTCCGGTTTATCAATTTTAGCCAAAATCTAATATGTTATTCCCCAAATACTAAATTTTAAAAGTTTTGGAATATGTATATTATGTGCTAAGGCGAGGGTAAGAGCAATAACAGATAAATAACCTTTTAGAAACTTTTCTAAATTATATTTTAACTCTGTTTATCTATTTAAATTATTAATGTCAAAATTCAGTTTAGAAATTCTTATCGTATTATGATAGTCACGACATTTATTTGTTGATCATTAAGTCTAGAAATTATTATGTATACGTGCGTGACTTTGAATGGCCTAGCCTATGCACCCTGTATCACTAAGATAATCCTGTGCTGAAGATTGGGATTTTCAAGTATCAAGAGATGGCGCTGATCGCATGAAACACTGGTACACTTTTTGTTGACGTGTCTCAACGTAGCATTTCTGTCAAGTGTATTTCTTTAGTTTTTGTATTATTTTCTCATTTATTAGTATTTTTTATTTATAATTCAAGTACGTATAATAGAGTTTTTGTAGTCATATAGTTGTAGTATCATGTAAATGTCAAATGTGTACCACTGTTTGCAGTTCTAATATTTGCCGCTAGTTAGCGTTTTCTTATTTGAAAATCCCAATAGCGCTTTGTTTTAAAGAGTCGACATTAGTTACTCATGGAGTAAACATGAAAGGGTCTAGCACAGATTAGAAATATGTTTTGTTTGATAATAGATCGGAAACTGTAATATTATTTGATGGGACCATCTTCAGCGCCACTCTTTGGTTGCTACCGGAACTATTTTATGTATGTAGGCAACCCCATAACATCAAAATATGCAATCCGCATTGAAGTCCTGTGTTTCACATTTATATTTATCAATAAAGTAGACAATGAAAACCAACATTTATAAAACATGTATGGTTCATATATTTTTTTTTTACAATAATACAAATAATTATTTTATATAATATTTATAAACAATTATAAGAAAATATAAACGCTTTTGTAGTGTTTTTATATAGGTTGAATCTTTGATTAAACTAGAAGTAATCAGTCTCGGTATAAATAAATAGTACAATTTTTTATGCTATATCTGTATAAAAGCATATTGATGCCATTGCCATTAATGACGATAACAAACTCAAAAAGCGTTTGTATTTCAAAGCATATTATAAGAACATTCTTCCTATAGCGTCAATACGAACAGAATAGTAGAAACTTGAATCACACATTCACATACGTAAAAGAAAATATTGGACACTATGTAATGTATCTCAACAATTCAAACTACTCCCAAGAAAATTAAAATTCTTGAAAATTTTGTTAGAATTTGGTTAGAAAACTCACAAGATTTTGACAACTTATAAAAAATATGAATGTAAGCACAGCACACTTAACCATTTCAATTTATGGAGCTTCCGGGAGCAGTCAAGAGATGGCATTGCAGTACGGTCCAAATGTCAACCATTTAAGTTTCTGTAGCCTGACCTGAGGGTCTAGATTAGTTCGTCGAGTCGTGCAGACGTTTTGTTCTCAGAACATGTAGTGTTTTTAGTTTTTGGGGCGCGTGCTAAACGCCTGCTCGCTGAGTTACGGAATGTAACATGTTAGGCTTAGTTGTATTAGTTAATAATGTAATCATGTAAATAAAAAGTTTAGTTAGTAGGTAAATTATCAAGTAATGTCCAAGTCCGTAAATCCGTAAACGTAGTGTTCATCAAAGTTAAAGTGTATGTGTGTTCTTCCTTGTCACCAAGTCGTGGACACCAATCATCCAAGCGTCCACCAATCAGAGTCAGTGTATCATTGTTGGAGTAAGCAGTATTAGCATCATCATCTTCATAGAAGACCCCCTCGTGTTACAATTATAATATATTTTTCATGAAAATCTGTTCAGAGTTTCAAGTTAAGTATCACTACCGGCTTATCAATTTTAGCCAAAATCTAATATGTTGTTCTTCTTCATATAAAAGTGTTAAATACTAAATTTGCAAAGTTTTGAAATATATCAATATATTTCTCACGAAAATATGTTCAGAGCTTCAAGTAAAGTGTCACTTTCGGCTTATCGATTTTAGCCAAAATCTAATATGTTATTCCCCTTGATATAGAACTCTTAAATACTAAAATTGAAAAGTTTTGGATTATTTCAGTATATTTTTCACGAAAATCTGTTCAGAACTTCAAGTAAAGTATCACTTCCGGTTTATCAATTTTAGCCAAAATCTAATATGTTTTTACCCTTCACATAGAAGTCTTAAATACTGAATTTGAACAGTTTTGGAAGATATTATAATATAATTTTCACGATATCTGTTCAGAGCTTCAAGTAAAGTATCACTTCCGGTTTATCAATTATAGTCAAAATCGAATATGCTGTTCCCCTTAATATAGAAGTCTTAAAAACTAAAATTGAAAAGTTCTGGATTATATTTTATTATAGTGTAACGTTTTTATTCATTCATTTGGGTGAAGTGCAAATATTAAACAATTATTATTAATTAACATAAATGTTTATTAAACTATAGTGAAAATTACTATTTCTAATATTAGGTTTGTTCGTTTCGCACCCTACCGTCTACAGTTTACTGCCGCGCCCATATACTTTATATAGAGGCGGCAGTAACCAGTAGACGCAAAGTAGCGAAACGAACAGACCTATTAAACCATTATTAAAAACTAATTAAGACTAAAACTATAATTAATTAGATAACATTAATACTATTTATTTAATCAATTAACACTACTATTTATTTCCACGATATTACTAATTATTCATTTCACTACGCGTTCCAATCTTACACTGCCGGTCTGTTGCAGACTCTTGTAGACTGTTTACGCGATATTTATATCACTTTTAACACGTTCAATTGTCCGCCTACCGACCTCCAAAGCGTCTATACATTCAACTGATTCAACTGCTCGGACAGAAGTCACACCTTTCACCTCATTGTCTGTCTACTTATGTAACTAACTTTCTCCTTCCACAGCCTCAGTATCACCAACTATCCATATGCCACAATTCTTCAACACCAATGCCGAGTATCCACTGCTCCACTCGCTGTTATTGTCCTTACCTAGCTTCATAATATTCGTCAACCCTACCGAGTATTCACTTCCACAGCTATCCCAATATACCAGTAACTTCCAGACTCGCCGTTACTGTCCTCGTACACTATACATAGCTTCCCAATACTCGTCAACACTACCGTGTATTCACATTCACAGCTATCCCAGAATACCAGTAACTTCCAGACTCCCCGTTACTGTCCTCATACTCGTCAACACTACAGATTATTCACATCCACAGCTATCCCAGTATACCAGTAACTTCCAGAGTACTTACTCCACTCGACACTTTACTACGCTCACTACGATACTGCTGTGCTTCTCAAACTCACTATGTGTGAATGTCTCTATATGTGTAACTCTCGAGCATAGCTACGTCCCTTTTGTACAACTGTCATTATCTTCTAGAAAAGCTCAAGAATGTTCGACCGCATAATAACAATGAACGCAAAAGGTTCAGGCGACCGCAAGTAATTAATCCCGTCGCGACTAGTTTGTTTACATAGCCCGGCTGCTAGCGCGATTGCGTCATCGCTATAGATACTCGCTCATTCATTGCTGCGGTGACGGCGAGCATTCCACGTTACAAGAGTTTTTCATTAAAAACTGTTTTGGGCTTGAAATAAAGTACTACTTCCGGTTGTTCAATTTTACCCAAAATCCAATTAACTCTTTATATAAATGTAAAAAGCTTAAATACGGAAAATGGAAATTTTGGGGGTTTCTTATGAGTTATCGTGGGGGAAAAAAATATCACACACAGACACACACACACAGACATCATCGTAAAAATAGTAAAAACGTGTTGTGGGGGTACGGCGCCATATTTTGCCTAAAAGGCAAAACGTCGAACGTTCGTTGGTCTATTATTGCATTATATGGTAGTTTTCTTGAATAAAGTGGTGTTTCTGTTGTGTTCTTAGTGAATACATACTTTAAGTGAGATATTTCCATAATAAAAGGCAATATGCTGTCTTCTTGTAGTGCTTTTGGGTACACAAATAGACATAGCAAAGATAGCCATCAACAATAATTTTTCAAGTAAGTATTATTGTTCATATAAATATGTATACATATTCATATTATTGTTTTAAATATTTTACAGATTTCCTTTAAATAATAGTGGTGTATTATAATTGTGGATAGATGCCATAAAAGAAAAGATTTCATACCTACAAAAACATCAAAAATATGCAGTGATCATTTTCTTAAAACTGATTATTTGAAAAGGCCTTGAACATATATAAGAAGATTAAAACCAGACTCAGCATTTTCTGTATTTCCAAAATTTCCACCACATATGCAAAAGGCATCTATTTAATAAGCAAATATTACTTTTAAATTCATAGTCCTATTTTAATGTGAATTTGCTGTACATATACATATGTAATAAATGTATATTATATTATTAAAATAATAACTATAATTTTTAAAACATACGAAATAAATATAAAAAATATGTGAATTCATCCTATTTATAATTTGTTTCTATACGTAATTTTAAATTTGGCGCGTATTTTGTCTTTTCTGCAAATGGCTGCCTTCCATTTGCTTGCCTCACAGGTGACTACGTGCACAACATACAAGTTAGCAATCCAGTGTATACATTAATATCCTTGGGTAAAAACAGTAAATCACTGGAATCCCAAAGAATTTGTGGTTAGAAAATTGTTATTTTGTAAACAAACAGTACTGCCACTGCTTGTCCCTACTTTATGATATGTGCACTCTGATACAATCTGGGTGTTACTTGTTACTAGTGTCATGTCGCATCCCGTATTGTAATCAAATCCTGCAAAAAATGAATATGTAATGGACATCATTGCCCCAGTTGTAACTGTGGGAAATTTTTTAAAGAAAAAATCCCATTTTATATCTTGCGATAACTTAATTTTATTATCGGACATATTCATAAATTTTTTAGTGTTATAATTTCTTCAAAAAGCACATGTTAATCAACATTTTTAAAGTTTTCAATAATTTCTTTAATATTAAAAAAATCAGATGTGGCCAACACGCGACCTCCCGTCAATTATATAGAAAAGTCTGTAATACCAAATTTTGGATTATATTTTATTGATTTTCCTCGAAAATCTGTTATGAGCTCCAAATTAAGTACCACTTTATCAAAATCTAATGTTGTTTCAAATTATACACCAGTTTTAAACACCAAATTTGAGAAGTTTTGAATCATATTTTAATATATTTTTTCAAGAAAATCTGTTTATAGCTTCCTGTAAAGTACTTCCGGTTTATCAATTTTAGAAAACATCTAGTATGTCGTTCTCATAAATATAAAAGTCTTAAATACCAAATTTGAAATATTTTGGATTGTATCAATTTATTTTTCACGAAAATATGTTCAATGTTTCAAATAAAGTATCACTTTCGGCTTATCAATTTTAGTTAAAATCTAATTTGTTGCTTCCCTTTATATAAAAGTCTTAAATAATAAATTTGACTAGTTTTGGAATATATCAATATATTTTTCACAAAAATCTGTTCAGAGCTTCAAATAAAGTTTATTCGGTTTATCAATTGTATCCAAAATCTAATATGTTGCTCCCCTTCATATAAAAGTCCTAAATACTAAATTTGACAAGTTTTGGAATATATCCTAATATATTTTTCACGAAAATCTGTTCAGAGCTTCAAGTAAAGTATCACTTCTGGTTTATTAATTTTAGCCAAAATCTAATATGTTGTTTCCCTTGATATAAACGTCTTAAATACTAAAATTGAAAAGTTTTGGATTATATTTTAATATAGTTTTTCATTAAAAACTGTTATGAGCTTCATGTAAAGTATCAACTCTTTATACACACACGCACACCCACACGCACACGCGTACACACACAGTTTTAATTTGAAATAATTTTAAACGTAATGTAAGACAATTTTTTAAAATAGATTAAAAACAATACCATATATTGAACTTTCTCGTTGCAAAACATCACTTTCCTCTAAGAATTTTCGTGTCTCCAATGAGTGACGAATTTCTGGCTGGACATTTGTCGAAAAACAGTCAGAATTCCAACCCAAAACACGTATCACGAAAAAACAACTAAATTGGATGAAATTTATTTGAACTGAATTCATTTTTAACGTAATGCAAGAAAATTAACTGCAAATAAACAATAAGTACTGTACCATTTTAAGATTTTGAATTTTCTTGTTCAAAACCTTGAGTAGCATGATTATCCTATTTGATTTATTGATATCTCCAACTCTAATGAGTGACGAATTTCGTTTTACATTATTTCTATAATACAGAAAAAGATTTGAATTAATAAGAAAACAATTACATTGACAAATGCATACCATATTTTTGTATTTCGAAATATAAAGAAAACTTCCATCTGCCAAAAATTTAATTTTTCTTTCCCCTAAAAACGTATTAGATATTGTGCATGTACTTTTTGTCGATTGTGATGATCATTATGTCTTTCTTAGCCTGACATTTTGTTAAATCTATTTACAAAATAAAATTAACAATAAACATGGCTTAAAATCATTACATATACCTACCTCGTTTAATTATTACATTCTTTTCTTCAATTTTACATATTATTTAAATGTTTTTAACATTTAGAAGATAGAATAAAATAATTAAAATAAATTAACAGTTTTGTAACATAAATTTTATGAGTTTTGTTCAATAGCACCAATTTTTATTAATATATTATTTAAATTTTTCTTTAATGCAAAATAAAATATTGGTGCAACCGGGCATTTATGTATATATATTTTTATTTTATACATACATATATTGGGGCATTGGGGAATGGGGGTTCTAATAGGCAATAGGCAATTAACATTAAGTCATGCATAATACTTAAATGTCCATAAAATATTTTTAGAAATATTTGAAACCTATTTGACATGCGCACGATAAATGCGAACTTTTGATAAACTTTCTAAAAATTTGCTACATTACATTGAAACTTTGTTATTATCAAGTAATAATCGACAAACGTCCTTATCTCTGTTTCTTTTCAAGTGATTTATGATGGATTGGATCAGAAAAGGATGTCGAATATAATGTTATCTTATTGAACTATGAATTGCAGATCATCGATAAATTTTACACGTGTTATTGTAAATCCTCCTTTATACGTAGCAAAATTTAAAATAATATATTTAAATATACGATGATTTATAAAATAATTCATATTAAAGTAAGTACTAAATATAATAAATACAAAAGAAAATTATTGTAAATTCTTTGATCTTTCATAATGTTTTAGATACGTTGGTGCCAAGAATGGCTAAATTTTAAAGGAGAATATTTATAAATGTTAATTTAGTGTTCTATTATTTAATTACATACAATGATATGTTCCTATTAATTTTAAAGAAAATTGTATAAGAAGTACTTAATTACAAATACCTATTTAAATAAGTTAATTCATTTTTAACAAGAAGGTTCATTTTTGAGCTGCGTTTAATAAGATATAAAAAATATTTAAAGTATTTACAAATATTTCTTCTGGCAACTAGCAAGATTTGAATTTCCCAAAAAAATATGTGAGATCTATTCACCGTCACCTAGTGAGTGATCGCTCGTTATCAGATTTGTGCGAATAGCGAACATGTGATCCAAGTGGCCAAGGTAAGCGTCTCTGTTGGTATCTACTCAGTCTAGGTATATATATGAAGTGCAAGCGCTCACCGGTTTATTGTTACTTCGCGGGCTTTTGTGGTGGAAATTTGCGCGGGTGAAATATATACTCATTGTATTTTGTTATTAAATGTAAGTAATTAAAACTAAAACTAATATGCGTGTGAATGCATACAAATATGAGTTTATTAACATTTTTATGTTTATTATCTTTTTTATGTAGCATTGTTTTTACATAAATTACATTTAAATTGCTCTGGAAATGTAACTTTAACAATGTAGTAATTAATTATAAAACAATTCAGTTTTATCATAATTATTCGTTTTTTTATAACTTCATATAAAAAAGTAAAAATTTAGAAAATTATTAATATTAACAATTTTATGAGTTTTTACATATTAATGAATTATTCAAATGTAATAATTATATATCAAGTCTTATTTTTCCTTAACAATTAAAGTTTATTTTATAAAATTAGTTTAATAATAATCCGTATAAGTAATATTTTATTTTTTTCATTTGAAATGTGAAAAGAGAAAATAATTGTTATGAGTACCTACTTATGTTACTCAAATTGACAACTTTTTTAATATACTTATTTTAAAATTCTAATTATATTTTGTTTAAATGAATTTTGTACTAATCTTTTATAGTTATAAAAGCAATATTATTTAATTTGGTTGAAAGTAAATTTGATTAGTTTTTTCTTTCATTTTGACATATAAAAACACAAAAGAAAATTTCTTTTGTAGACATTATTGTTTTAATTGAGAAATATTTGCAGTATGTTAGTCATTTCCACTGTTGTTATTTACCGCACCGCAGTTTTATGAATTTTGATGGGTTATTGAACTAGATAAAGATAAAACTGTTTTTTCAAACAAAATTTGTAATAAAATGAGATAACATCTAAGAATATGCCTATTAGTAAATAATATAAGTTTACCTACTAATATAAACTGTGCTAGTAACACAATAAAATTGACAGTCTATATTAAATTAAGTAACCAAATATTTTGATGAGTAAGTAATTAATGACGTGCTATTTATTATTTGCAATATATTTTTACTCTAATACAATTCAATATGAAGATTATGTAAGGTGAACATATATTTTCGGGGATAGTGAATTTCTTTGTTAGGGTAGATAATTATTTATTTATTCATGTATTTTCGTTTTATAATTCTTATCTATTTTTTACTATTTTTATTGCTATTATAAAAATAAACAGTTTAAATATGTGCCTTTTTGTTTTGCAAAGAAACATTAAATTTAAATTCTTTTGTTTTATTCCAGATAAAAATCAAAATGATTTCTCATCGAACGTCTGATGATGACCCCGTCTTCGACAACACTATTATCGCAAAAGCGGTTGCAATGACAGTATTATGTGTGGCTTCCCTTACATTTGGGCTTCTTCCTCTAAAATTAACAAAACTTTTCAAATGGAATGGAAATCCAAAAAACAATATCTACATTCAAATGTTATTAGCAATGGGAGGCGGTGTTCTCTTATCTACAACTTTTTTTCATCTTTTACCAGAAGTGACAGAAAATATTCGCGAACTTCAATCTGATGGCCACCTTCCAGAATTGCCTTTCCATTTAGCAGAACTGCTAATGTGTGCAGGATTCTTTACAATGTATTTAGTGGAGGAAATAGTTCATAGATATATCCACAAAAGGCATAGTAGAAAATCTGTTGTGGAGGAAGTTTTCCATCGTACAGTATCAATCCGACGAAAAAGCAACATGAACGAATCTTTGTCCACAACAGAACTTGATCCTGCTAATATAGAGGCAGCTGCTGCCAGTTACCACAATCATCATCAGAATCATGGCCATAGTCATGTACTTCTTGATGATTCAACTGTAACTAGCCTTCGTGGATTACTTGTAGTTCTAGCACTTTCAATACATGAACTGTTTGAAGGTCTTGCAGTAGGGCTTGAATCCTCAAGTGCTACTGTATGGTATATGTTCGGAGCTGTTAGCTGTCATAAACTTGTCATTGCATTTTGTATCGGTGTGGAGCTAATTTCAAATGGAACTAGAACACTTTTGACAGTTGCTTATGTAGCTCTATTCGCAGTAGTTAGCCCTCTTGGTATTGGAATCGGGATAGCTATGACGGAAAGTAACTCAGCGAATATTGAAGTTACATCAGTGTTTCTGCAAGGACTAGCTTCTGGTACTTTGTTATATGTTGTTTTCTTCGAAATTCTACAGAAGGAACGAACGGAAGGACTACAGCAGTACGCTTCGATCATCTTTGGGTTCATAGTCATGTTCGGACTACAGTTTATCTGTAAGTATTTTTTTATTATTATTTGTAATTATGAAAATATGTACGGAAGCGGAAATAGATGGTGTTAGGTTATGTCATTGCCGGAATTTTACAGAGTGGAATATATGAGGTTAAATCAATTTTGATTTAACGTTGACATCTATTTATAAGGTCTAATCTATAAAGCAATGTTAAATGGCGTTCAATTAACAACTGCCTGTTGAAGTAAACAGAATAAATTTACACTTTTGTTTCAAAACAAAATAAAATGAGTACTTAAACAGCTCATAAAACAAGAAATTAAATATTTTCTAATAATAAAATTTTGTATATTATTCCATTTTCCACGTTTATTATATAAATCTTAGATAAGAAGTAATTATTCAAGAAACATTTTAGCTTGTAAACATGTGTGAGATTATTTTAATTTTGTTCGAAGCAATAAACTTTGTGATTCACTTTTTACTTATTCTTCACTGTATACTTAGAGCATTGTTCTGTGTGTAATGTGTACACGCATAATACTATCTATTAAATCACAAACGTGTTCGTTTTTAATAATGTAAATTGATTACACGCCAGTTTTCTTAATATTTTTCCTTAGATAGTTCTATAACCAAATATAATTGATTGCTATTCAATTTTTCTTTATTTTATCATTAATAAGACATATATATATATATATATATATATATATATATATATATATATATATATATATATATATATATATATATATATATATATTCATTTACAACATTATTTTTTAGCTAAAAATAACTAATTATATAATTGTAAATGCCATATTCATTGGAGATTTTTAAAATAACATAAAAATATCATAATTTGTTTTTATTGCAGACAAAAATAATTTATTTTAGTAAGTAGGTGGTAGGTACACTTTTCACTTAGATTTTGTACGTGACATTGAATTAAAGTTCCGGGTTATACGTAATCCAATGAATTCATTAATGCAGTTATTAAATAACAAACATAGTATTTTTATTTTCCCATAAACCTAGAAATTGCAAAAAATCCGCAATAAATTATATATTCCATGATTCATAAGTTTAAAAATATTTTATAATGTTTTGAAATCCTTTTTACTTTATGATGCCGTAAGGTCAAATCTTTTTAAGAAAGTTTTCCTGTATGAAAGAACACCTATTAATCTGCGGTTAAATTACTTCAGTGTTCAATAATGTTGTTTTGCAACCTACCCAGCGGGCAGGGATTTACCTGTAGTCATATTGGCAGTACTGTGGATTAGTCATTCACGACACGCACCAGTACCAGCGAGCGCGGGAAATACCTCGAGTACTACAAGTTAAGCCGGTGAAATTATACGCGCAATTCCAAGAACGAAATGGCTTTTTTCTCTTGACAGTAATTGCAATTGTATGCAAACTGAAAATGTAGACATACTGGATGGAAAGGCAGTCACAGAGACATGAAACTGAGATAAGAAATAGGGTTTATGTTTGGTTTTAATTTAGGTTTAATTTTTTATGCATAGCCTACTGAAAAATACCTATAAAAATAAAATTTATTTAAATTTCAATTGCATTTTTCTCAATAATTTTGTAATGTAAGGATATAAAATGATTACATTGTTGAATGCTCTATCGAATGAGACTAAATTATATATATATATATATATATATATATATATATATATATATATATATATATATATATATATATATATATATATATATATAACTTTATATTATATTTTGAGAACCACTGGTTAAAAAAAATTCTTTACTTCAATAAGTGAATGTCCCCCTTCATCTACTACAACTTTTATTTGAATGATTTTCTTCTATTTCCAATAATAAAGAAAATAATCTGGGTGTCCCGTATCCGAGAAACAGCCTGTATATATATATATATATATATATATATATATATATATATATATATATATATATATATATATATATATATCTGGCGCGCGGTTAGTTGAGACGCAGACAAACAGCAAGTCTTTTGTTACGTACGCATAAAAGTAAGTCCAATTATCTTTCTTAATTGAATCTACATTCAACAAATTGCTGTCAGTGAATATGAGCCGTATCTCTGAAATGAAGCGTATTTGGAATTTTGCTTAAATGAAATTTATGATATTTATAGGGTATTTAAAATTAAAGTTTGTTATTTCATACCTATATAAACATCTATACTGAAAAATAGCTTGATTAGAACTTCTCAATTTTTAAGAAGAGTAAACAACAATTATATTCAGTATTACTAAGAAATATGTACATTAAATTTAATATCTTACTTAATTTTTGAATATGTTTAGCATTTCCTATTTGACTATTAACCAGAATTCATTTGCATGCGTCCTTAAACAATAACAAAAAAACAAGATCATTTGTCCTTGGGAATAACCAAAAATTGTGTTAATGTACGTAAATTTAATCAGAATAAAATGAAACATTTTTGCTGTTACATTTTTTCTCAAATATTAATATATATTTTTAGACAATAGAAACATATGTAGGACATTTAATATTGCTAATATATTTGTAGAATTTAATTAATGTAATAATTATATTTTACTAAATATGAAAACCTCCTACAAGTACAATTTCTACTTTTTAATGTTGGTCAAGATGTTGTCCATATAGACATTTCTATATCTGTACTTGGTATCAAATAGAAATGTGAGTTTTCTAAAACTTATTCTTCATGTCACCTTAGTGCCAACAAGATTCACATATGAAGACATATCATACGAATGTCTTCATTATTAAATCCGGTATCTTAGCGGATTTTTTTGAAAGTGGAACGTTACGTTGACGTCATAGATTTTGCATAGCTGAAATATCCAGGTTACCTGTTCAATTTGTAGGTGCAGTTTTTGCTATTTTTGAAACTGTTTATTTTAAAACCATGATATGTATATGTAAATTACTAATTAACCATCATTTGCAAAGAATGTGCAGTTCACTTGTTTAAAGTATATCGACGCCATCTATGATCTTTGAACTTAACAGTGTGAAAATGTTTACTGTTTGCATGATACATACATAATTTATGTTATTAAGTTTTAACTTTTTAAAAGTATATTTATCGTAGGTACTACATCAAAGCGAAGTGAGATGTAACTGCAGTTGAAATATTTTTCAAATAGGTATTTGTTTATTACGTCTAAATACGAGCTTTCTAATTTCTTTTCCCTAATGCTATTTAATCAGATAAATGATTTAAAATAATTATCGCATTTATTTATAGAATTTCCTATATCAATGCATTCATGACTGTTTAAATACTAACGTAATTGACGTAACGAATTAAATCAGTAATTGATATATTATCTTTGGATTTAAAGAAACAATAGTTGACCTTATTCATTTACATTACATTACAAAAATAATTTTGTATTATAGGTATGTACTAAATTTTATAGTTATAGATATTAACAAAAAAGTATAGGCACTTAATATTTTCTGATAAATATACAATAAAATTTATCAAAAAAAAGCAAAGTAGTAAAACCATTTTTATTTTTACATGAGTTTAATAAAGATTCATTGAAGTTGAACTGAATCATATATGTATATTTGGTTGTCGAATGTAATAGTATTCCACTGCCATGAAGACCTGTAAGATTTCGCAGACAGCTGTGCAAAAAATAAAATAAAAGAAAAATGATGGCGTGCATTCCTTACGTACTCCGAAACAAGTTTGCGAAGGTACTAATGCATCTGCCAGTGCAAACCAATTAGCGAATGAGGAAAACTAACCAGAATTTCCAAAATGATTCACTGGTTCTGCTATAGGATCTACTAGTTAATATTTATGAGAAAATTATTGTTTATTTTTATTCCTTTAACCTGTCATTATTTTTATAATAGTTTTTGCCTTCATGTTTCAAACCACTAAATAAACTACAATTTCTTTCTTTTAGACAGTAATCAGTAATCACATTTGAGTATATCATTTTCAGCATCTCTATTTATAAATTTTCGGAATAAAATGAGCAATATATCTGAATTTTGTGTAAAATTTTGATTCAGGAAATAACGGTCACAAGTTATCTATCTTATTTTACATGTTCATACTGTACAATGTACGCTACTGTACAATTCTAGAAAAAAAATTTTACTTCACGCTATTTGTGCTTTTACAGATTTAAATTCTTGATTTTTTTCACCGTACATTTAATTTTTAAATCATCGATAATTTACTTTTTTCGATGCCACGATGAACGTAAACTGTTATAAATAGTAAAACCTATTAGACTAAGTACTAAATACGTAATATTATTTATTTTTTGAATTATTTAAATATCTTCCTTAATTGTTATGAGCAAATGGCAAAAATCTTACATATGTCGCCATTTTTCCCAACTGGCGGGAGGTTCCCACACTCCGATTTCCGGAAAATATTGATATGTTATGCAGCGCATTTTTCTGGCCAGTATTCCGAAAAATAGCTTTTGTTGCAATTACTTTGAACTGAAAAAAGGTACATATTAATTAATATATGTGTAGTCAAATAATAATAATTAATGAATAATAATAAATAATTTGTAAAGCATTAAGTAAATATTCAAAAAAAAATCTGTTTGAAGCGCTGTAGCTCGTTATCTATTGGTTAAAAAAAATGGTTTAGATAGTTGTAAGGAATTTTATTCGCAACAAATTCAAAAATAACTATTTTTGCCCTAATGCTTACTGGTGAAGAGATATTTTGAAGAAAACGATTTTTTGCGTCTTTTTTACCAAGTTGGCGGTGGTCCCCGGGGGGCCCAGAGGTCGAAAACTTGTATTTTTTATTAGGACCTCTAATTATATAACATATCCAAAAATCAGAAATACCCGACCTTTTGCAGGGTAAAACTACCTAATGACGGGACTATTATAACAATTTTTTTTTTCAAAAAATTTGTAAGAAACGATTATATCGTTGAATTCAAAATTTAATTCTCTGGCGAATAAGCAAATATATGTTCCTATTTAAAATAAAATAGTTAGGTCTCATATTTTGGGAACTGCTGATATAAATATATTTCTGCTGATATCACCAATTTTGTAATTTAAAATGCCACAAATTTGCTCATTTAACCAAAATCGTATCTCTTCAAATAAAAAAAGTTACCAATAGTAAGCAAGCTTATTGAAACATCTTGTATTGGCAGGAAAATATATATTTTTTTTATTCTAAAAATAATGTTTTTTTTACACATTTTAACTTCCAAAGGTATACAACATTTAAATTAAGTTTAAATCTAGTTTTTATACTATTTAAGTAAATTCAAATTTGTACCGTGACCTGTGACGCTACTCAGAACTTAGCGGCATAGCGGCTAGATGCTTACCCTCTGGTGCCCAAATCTTCACATGCAATATTTTGTTTACAATAAGTACTTAGCCCTTTCAGCATATCACCATCACTTTTATAAGAAAGTATTAGATTACCAGAACAAACATATCGACAAAATATTGCTTAAGTTAAGTGTTATAAACTATATTTAAGTATAGTGCGTCAAAATACAAGGAAATTGATAAATATTTCATTTACATACTTTTAAAGAAACAGAAATTCTCAAAATGAATGAATAATTTCACATTTCAATTAATATAAGTATACAATAAAATTATAGTGCCAGCACTGTAAACGAAATATTAGGGATATTATGAATTATACCATCTGGATTGGTGCTACAGGACTCGCCACTATAACTTCACCAAATAATGTCGCACGAAATTTTATATTTATAAGAAATAATGACTGATATGTAAATGGGATTAGTTAAAGTTTTATTAGTAACAGAAAGAACGACCACGGGTGTGAGTTTCATGAAGAAGTTGTTATTTAATCATCGTCATTTGTCTTGAAGAGGAAGTTAGATTGTTGGACACTTACATATATTTTAATTATTTTAAATAATAGATTTGAGTAATATACGTACCTAATTGAAATATGATTTGTCATCACCGGTCATTAATATTTAATATTATATTTATTGTTAGTATATGATTGTATATTTTTACAACACATAATTATTTTTAAGGACCTAAATACATTCTTATATACCTACTTTATCTTCATTAGACTGTACTAACAACTTTATTATTAAAATGGTAGTGGATTAAATATGAAATATTTTGAAGCTATAAATCAAAATTGTCCTTGGATAGAATTAAAATTACTTTCATACTTATATTTATAACTATACTTTGTTTCAAAATGAATTGGAGTAATAAATCAATCCGTCAAAGATATTCCAGTGGCGCGTCAGTTTGATAGTCGAAAAGACTGAAATCGATAGAGGCTGGCCGTTTCAGTTCTAATTTTTTTTTTAGATCAGCTGAAATTTTGATAAAGAACTTGTAGATAATATAAATAGGTACTTATATTTCTACCTACGCGTATGTAAATTTTCAAAAGGGATTATCGAAACGTTTATTGAGGCCTTTCCATTGTTCCTGACAAAAATCTAATACTATTCTTGCAAATTTTGATTTATAATTCCAGTTCATTTTGAACGAAGGACACTAGTTTTATATTTTAAAATAACATTAATAATGAATAAACTAATATCATTTTAAATCCATATACTTCAAAATTTCAGTAACTATATTTATTGTAAATCAATAATTATTACTTAAATACATTTTTCCTTTATTAGATCTATTTGCACGTAAGATTAAATCATTTAAATTCAATGGGATCTGCGCACCATATTTGTTGTAAGTTTTAATGCTATTTTATAAAGCGTATTATATTATTCATATTATGCTACTGAACACATTATATAGAAGTTATTCACTCTCTCACTAGTAAAAAAATGTTAATGTTAGCTTCTTAGTTCACCGCTGGCGGCGACAGTTGCCAGAGCAACAAAGATCATATGGAAATTGTTATTTGGCAGTTGTATCGTTTGTTTTTTGTAGTGTATTCAGTCAGCTTTGGTTGAAATTGCAAATTCTACAAATAAAATAATTTCAAAAAAATTCTTTGAAGCACTTGAAGAAAAAATAGTATATGTCATTCGGAGTAGAACGCCCTTTTTGTGTTTTACCCAGCTTGTCTGGACTCGGCCGGGTTCAACATAAAAATACCGCTTTCTGCTCTAATAACATAATACACTATTTGGTACAAAACAATAACTATAAGCTGTATATTATTTTATTTATATTCTTATCCATTTTGTCTTTCTAAATACAAGGTATCAAGGTAAACATTTATAATCTTGTTCACTATTCATAAAATTAGTTGCATCTTAACATTTAAACCACGTATGGAATTATAAGACCCTTGTACCATTTCTAAAACATTCGGTTTGATTCACAGAACGTTTTATGAAAAAATCTTAAATCAAAAATTTTTACACTTACATTTTTTTGAATATAAATGCGCCATTTAATCAAATTTATTTTACAACCACAAAACACTAAATTTATTTCTAAAGTTTGAAATAATTACTTGAAATTTGTTACACCGGGTGTTATTTTTTCAAGGTGTACAGGATGTCTCATTTTCGATGTTTTTAAGGTATCTCTGGTAATATTAATGATAGATCAAAACCGTTTGCACATTCCAGGGTCAACTTTTCCAGAAAAGTTTAATAGTCACCACAGGAATTTTCGATCTTCTTTTGTTTCTGAGCTACAGGCAAAAACTCATTGTTCGTTTTATTTTGAAAATATATCATATTTATTATGATAATTAGAGAAAAATTGTTTTTACAAAATTTTTACCGTTTGTTAGATTGAATAAAATGGCGTAATTAGATTTTTTGAAAACTTAATAATTCTCGAGATATAACACAAACTTTTGATTTTTTAAATGGGCAGCTATGTTGAAAATAGTCTCGTCTTTTTGCTTAATTTATAAGCTTTTCAATGATATATAATAAGTCTACATTATTTTGTTTTCAACATTAATAAGAGACGAATTATTAATTTATTGGGGTGAAAATATTGGAAATTATTAAGAAACAAATGAAAAAAATTTATTACAGATCATCATTTGTTTATTTTAATTCTATATCTATTAATTGTGTTCTCAAAATTATTCTTAACCAATTATTTTCGGGTTAGTTAAATTACTATTTATCTACGTTACAGTTGGCTTTGACACAAAAAAAATGGTTTAATATGATTTTGAAGTACGCACGCACGCACGCACACACACACACGCACACACACACACACACACACACACACACACACACACACACACACACACACACACACACACACACACACACACACACACACATACGGACATCATCGTAAAAATGTTATAATCGGATTCTAGGGACCTTAAAACGTGCTTATTCACTAAAATCTGGATATGCGATTTTTAGCATGAATACAATACCTCTCTTAGCGAGAGGTAAAAATAGGTAAAACTGGAACAAATACTATTAGAAATATGCAAATGATAATCTGTAAGAGATTTTTTCATTTGTTTCTTAATAATTTCCAATATTTTCACCCCAATAAATTAATAATTCGTCTTTTATTAATATTTAAAACAAAGAATGTAGACTTGTTATATATCATTCAAAAGCTTATAAATGAAGCAAAAAGACGATACTATTTTCACCATAGGTTCCTATTTAAAAAATCATAAGTTTGTGTTATATCTCGAGAATTATTAAGTTTTCAAAAAATCTAAGTGTCAATTAACTACAAGAGAAACTATTTTTCGGATGACATGCAAAGTGCAGACTAGTCTTGGAAGCTCGAAATTCAGAATGACTTTCCGGAAGTAATGCGTACGCAATTTTATCTTACAATATATTCTAGAGTAAGTAATAACTGAAAACTGAAATGGAACTTATAAGAATACAATTAAAGTATTATTAAAAGTAGAAAAACAAAAATCTGAGAATTTTATTGACGTGTTACCTTAATGTGTATTATGTTATTTTTTATATTTTAAAACGAATTTCTGAACTAGTCGTGTAAAGATAAAATTCTTTACAAAGTAAATTTTGACATTATATGGTCGCAAAACAGAAAGCAAAATAATACCAAAAAGCCCAGTAGCCAGAGCGAAAAAAGTGGGTTTATGTTTATATGACATAAGTCAGGAAGTTTTGAAAATTGGGAATTTTGTAAAATGAGATTCCCTTAAAAATATACTCATTTTGCAACTTCGTAACTTTGCCGCGGGGCGGCGCCACAGTTGTAAGATGGCGTCGAAAATAAGTTTTTTTAGGTTATATCTTTTTCTGAGCATCTTACTCAAAACATAGTTATTATTAAAAAGAACGAGAATTGCATTCTTTACAATATATGTTATATACATTTTTCACGTAAAATGAATAGTTTCGTCGTAGAAGCAAGATAGTTGCTAGTTGATGTAGAAACGACCCCTGTTGTAGAGAATTCAATACTCGTTCGTTTTATAATAACTATTTTTTGAGTAGGATGCAGTGAAAATGATATCTCCCTACTGTGGCGCTGCAACCGGCAAAGTTACAAGATTGCAAAAGGAGTATGTTTTTAAGGACATCTCTGTTTACAAAATCCCCAATTTGTAAAATTTCCTGACTTATTTCGTATAAAAAAGCTCTTACTACTGGGCTAATAGTATCTTACAATATATTATTACCATAGATACCATACCTGAAATTATCAACAGAACCATGAATTTTGCAGATAAAAAGAAGCTTTAACAGAAACCTTATTTTTATTTATTTTGCTGGGAGGTAGTCTTAAATTCTAAAAAAAATGTTTCCTTATACATATTCTTCCGGTATTAAGTTTTTAACCTTTAAATTAATTTAAATATATTTATATATTTGCAAATAATGTTTTAAAAATTAACCTTGAAAGCGGTTTTTGAAATTATAAACAAAATTTTTGTATTTTTATAATAAATATGCGGAAATATTTATAAATACTTAAAACCTGTTAGTATAAATAAGTTCTTGTCATTCATTTATCTCTTTCGCTGCATTATGTAATTAACGTCGGTTGTATTTAGGGCATTTAAAGATGCCAGATATTTTAAGAAATGCAAATCTGGACTACTCTCTTCAAAATCATTCTGCATTTACATTATAATTCTAGACAAAATAAAAACAAAATCAATATAATTATATCTGGTGTCATAGCAGATATGCAGTGACAGCAATTTTCTACTTAAGCGAAATTGAAAAGTATTTTTTTCATATTGTTTTATTATATCAAAAGGAATACATTATTCTCTTGCATCTAAATTACGAATTAGTGTTTTCACCCACTGCTTCCTTAATACAAATTTACGTCTTTACTAATGCCACGTAGGCTGGTACAAATTGTTGTTGAATGTAAATTTTCGCATACGCAGGATGTTTCTGCATCGCAGTCAGACGAATATTAGACTGGTCCTGGGGAAAACGTTATTCCTTACGTCCATTGTTTAACTAAATTGGAAATTAACAATTACCGCTATTGTAAATGCATAATTGAAGTTTGTATATATTTCTCAATAATTTAATCGTTAAATCTTTTGGCATATATACGCATGCCTTGAAGGTTGAGAACAAAAAACAAATAAATAAAAATTATTATTATTCTCGTTATTCCCGTTTCTGAATGTGCCAATCTATTCTATTTGCATATTTCGGTAATGTCGATATGCTTGTACCATTGAATGCGCTTATCAGGCGTCACTTCACGAGCACTGAATGTGTTATGGACAGTGTATTACTAGGGACACTTTTGTGTTTCTTTTTAAATTGAAAGTAATTATTAGTTATTACTGAAATGGACGGAGCTCGGGTTCAAACTCGGGCTGACAGAATTACAACCGGTCACTTATCGCATTCACCCATGCGACTCCACAAATAAATAATAAGAGGCGAAGTCTCGCGCACACAGCTCGAGGCTGTAATGAAACTCTCACCGAGGTATGTATACTATTTTATTCATAATCTTCTTCTTTTTAAATTAATAATTTTCAAAATAAATTAAGGAGTTATACCCTTTAAATTTATTAATATTTATGACAGCTCTATTAAAATTCGTTTAGCCTACTTTATTATAGGGATGCAACCCCTACATAAACATTTCCAACATACCAACCCGTGGGGTGGAAATGAAATCTGTTATTTCCCACCCAAGAGATTGTCATTCACTCATTACAGTTAGGAATGACGTATTTTTCAACCTCTAAAATATTAGGAATCAATGCCAATGTGCTTTTATTTGTACATGTGATATACCATGAGTTTCAGCTAAGATGCAATATTTACTATTCTGTTAAATTATTATTCACGAAAGATGACTATTTAATGTCATTTGTTCGAAGAAAGTATACACAGTACTGTATATTAGAAAGAGAAAGATTATTTGATGTATGTCTATTTAATTTATGTGGTATGACAGATATACGTAAATTGTTGCATTACTTTCTTACATACTAAAAATAGCAGTGACGTATGTCGTAGAGTTACAGGCATGTAATTATCTACTACACTGCACTCAGTACTAATATTTATCCTGACGTTAACATTTAAATCAAATTATTATTCTGATGTGGTATACGTTTAGGTCTATATTTATGTTACATACAAAAATATAGGTGAAGAAGATTAAACTCTGAGAAAAGCATTATTTAAACAGAAACAAAATGTATCCATTAATCTGGCCATAAATAGTTCGCGTTGCACGCCTATGGGTAGGAAATGCAGTGAAATTATCTGCAATTATTTTACGATATTACAGAGCTCCGTCTCTAGTATTAAAGAAAGTATTTACGGGCTGTTAAAAACATAGCAACATTCATATACAGGGTGAGTCTGGGAAGACGCCCCTCCCCCCTTTAACTTTTTTATTATAAGTAATAGAAAAAAATGGCTCATATAAAAGTTTTATTATTTTACATATACTATTTGATGGCAGACGTAGATATTTTTTATAAAGTCAGGTTTACAAGATACTACTATCAACTTTTATTTTTCAATGGCAACCTATCATTATTTTAATAAAATTGAAACCGCCATTTTTTTTTTCTCTTTTCAATGATGTATTATTTTTACCTTCCGTCACCTTAAGGTAAGGAAGGTATTGTCTTTGGTCAAAAAATTCGATGATGAGTTTTTAATCAATAAGCACGTTTTAGGGTCCCTAGAATACGAATTTACTATTTTTACGATGATGTCTGTATGTGTGTGTGTGTGTGTGTGTGTGTGTGTGTGTGTGTGTGTGTGTGTGTGTGTGTGTGTGTGTGTGTGTGTGTGTGTGTGTGTGTGTGTGTGTGTGTGTGTGTGTGTGTGTGTGTGTGTGTGTGTGTGTGTGTGTGTGTGTGTGTGTGTGTGTGTGTGTGTGTGTGTGTGTGTGTGTGTGTGTGTGTGTGTGTGTGTGTGTGTGTGTGTGTGTGTGTGTGTGTGTGTGTGTGTGTGTGTGTGTGTGTGTGTGTGTGTGTGTGTGTGTGTGTGTGTGTGTGTGTGTGTGTGTGTGTGTGTGTGTGTGTGTGTGTGTGTGTGTGTGTGTGTGTGTGTGTGTGTGTGTGTGTGTGTGTGTGTGTGTGTGTGTGTGTGTGTGTGTGTGTGTGTGTGTGTGTGTGTGCGTGCGTGCGTGCGTGCGTGCGTGCGTGCGTGCGTGCGTGCGTGCGTGCGTGCGTGCGTGCGTGCGTGCGTGCGTGCGTGCGTGTGTGTGTGTGTGTGTGGATGTGTGTGTGTGTGTATGTGTGTGCGTGTGGATGTGTGTGTGTGTGTGTGTGTAACAAAAGTTTCGTCTGCGATAACTAAAAAATTATAATTTTTTCGTGTACTTCTTCGTTACATCCATATGAAGAGCTGATTAGATTTTGGTTACAATTGGTCAACCGGAAGTACCAGCATTTGAAGATTTTAACAGTTTTTCTTGAAAAAAGTATGTTAAATATATTTTTTTCTCATTTGATGTTATTATAAATTTTAAAGAATATTTTATTCTCTATACGATTTGACTGCATTTTATACTTAATATTAAATGGATATAGAGTTAAAAAATTATAAAGAAATTAAATTTCATAAAGTAGCCATAGCTATGGAAACAGCTACTATATTAAGAAAATTCTGATTAAAAGATGTCAGTGTCAAGTGAAATTGAAATAGTGTGTTTGTCTTATAATTTTTACTGGAAATATAGGATCTTTTGCTTTCTGTATGGAATTTGTATAAAATACATACAACTGCTTTAAGGTAATGTACAAGAAATAATAATAATAAATCTTTTATTTCTGCAGATACATTACACTGTATATAGAAAACGTCACAAAATAATAATTTTCTGTATGAAATTTGCGTAAAATACATGCAACTGCGGGAAGGTAATGTACAAGAAATAGAATATTTAATTTAGCAAGGAACTTTCCGTATGAAATTTGTACAAAATATATAGAACTGACGGAAGGTAATGTGCTGGCCACATCAGATTTTTTATTAATGTATTTGAAAAATTTCGAGAAAAATAAGATAATTTAGAAATATTAGAAATAATTTTTAAACAAATATTATAGGTGGCTATGTGAAAATAAACAATTTTTTAAATGAGAACCTATGTTGAAAATAGTCTAGTTTTTTGCTTATTTTATAAGCTTTTCAATGCTATATAACAAGTCTACATTCTTTTGTTTTAAACTTGAATAAGAGATAATTAATAATTTATTGGGTTGATAAATTTAAAATTATTAAGAAACAAATGAAAAAATCTATTATAGATCATTATTTGCATATTTGTAATAGTATTTGTTTCAGTTTTATTCATTTTTTCAATTTATTTACTTCAAAAGCATATTAAACCATTTTTTTCGGATTGTGTCAAAGCCAACTGTAACGTAAATAGTAATTTAACTAACCCGAAAATAATTGGTTAAGAATAATTTTGAGAACATAATTAATAGATCAATAGATCAAAATAAACAAATGATGATTTGTAATAATTTTTTTCATTTGTTTCTTAATAATTTCTAATATTTTCACCTCAATAAATTAATAATTCGTCTTTTATTAATGTTTAAAACAAAGGAATGTAGACTTGTTATATATCATTGAAAAGCTTTTAAAATAAGCAAAAAGACGAGACTACTTTCAACATATGTTCCCATTTAAAAAATCATAAGTTTGGGTTATATCTCGAGAATTATTAAGTTTTCAAAAAATCTAATTACGCCATTTTATTCAATTTAAAAAACGGTAAAATTTTGGTAAAAACATTTTTTCTCTAACTATCATAATAAATAAGATATTACATATTTTCAAAATGAGCGAAAAACGAGTTTTTTGCCTGTAGCTCAGAAACAAAAGAAGATCGAAAATTCCTGTGGTGACCGCTGGCGTAGAAATAAAATAAATATCCATAGAAACTACATATAATTAGCGAATAAAAAGAAAAGCAGTGCGTTTGAAAAAAAAATTAATGTCATTCGGAATAAAAGTGTCTTTGAGTGGCTCGCATGCAATTGTCCGACTCGCTTCTCTCGTCGTGCTAACTTCCATGCTCGCCACGCAAAGTATCGCTTTTACTCCTAATAACACAATACACTATTCTCCTATTGTACGTAGTAAATTATTATTTTCTTCATTTCGCGCAGTTTTTGTTCTTCCTCTTTTCGCATGATTCTTATCTAAACATCCATATGGAACGATGAAGTATGTGTAACTACTAACCATAGTAAATACAATAATGTTGCATCTTAGGTGAAACTCACGGTATGTAAGTTTGTTTATGTACCTCACCTCATGAGCTCTGTAAACTGTTGTGGGAAGAGTAGGCGTTATTTTTGTGTTATTTGAAAACTGGAAATGAGTTTCAAGTTTGACGCCGGTCGGAGTCAAACCCGGGTCCTTCGACTCGGTCCTGAATGACAACCAATGCTCATGGCAACGCCATTCTATGAATGTATATTTTAAATATATTTATTAGGTTAACTTAGATTAGATTTGGCATAAAATATAATACTTACTCAATAAAAGAAAAAGTTCAATACAAATCGAGCGTATAATGAATAATTAATGAATAATATTATTTTTAATGAAGCAACAAATTGATAAATTGATGTTAGATTTAATACTCATATATTTAAAATATTATTTCATTAAATAAATACATCATCACGGCATATTATCCATTGATCGGTGTGGCAATCTTCTTTGTACACAGATATCGGTAATGATTATGATGATGATGATGATAATGACAATGAAGAAGCGGGCGTTTATCAGACGTCACTTTACGGGCACTCACTACTGGCATGGAGAGTGCATCACAGTGATCACTTTGATGCCATTTAAAATAGTTTTGGCGTCGATCGAAATCGAATCCCGGTCCCCAAATTCCCGACCAGACAATCAGCACTCAAGCACATGACCGTGAGACCCCATTTCGTTAAAAACATTAATCCAAATTTATCAAAAAAACTTTTCCGTTAATAATATTTATTGTTTGAACATGTCATTTGTTTTTAATTTATTATTTCGTATAAATATTTAAACCTGTTTAGATAGCATTTTATGAAAAATATCATATTTGTTTTTTATTTTCATTATATTTTAGTACCTACGTTGTATTTCGGAACATAACGAAGTACCACGTTAAAATTTACAAACATTTTATTTGGAAAATTATTTTGAGGCCACAAATATTAAATTGCAAAATACTCGTACAAAATACGCTCCCAATAACTTTTTAATTTTTATCTAATTGTTTATACACTCAGGTGCAATGAAAACGGGCCACTTTTTATTTTCGTTTTTGTTGACAGCATTGTTTTCGAAACATTTTATGAAAGACTGACTATTGCAGTGCACAAAAAGGTAACAGATGGTACTTATCGGTTTATTTAATGGGCAATATTAATTATCAAACATGAAATTGTAAGATTAGTAAATACTGTAACTTGAAATACAATAGTGATAAAAAAATAGTATCGTGATTCGAAAGAGTTTAAAAAATGCCCTAAAAATTGCAAATAAAAATCTAGAATTATTTCATACTCAGATGTTTTACAAAAACAAAAATACTGTAAAATTTACAAATTTGTCTGTATCTAGTGACCTATGTATTTCTTCTGAATAAACAATACATTGCTAAAATGTCATCCTAATATAGGACAACTTTGTCTAATTAACCGAATCCGTAGCTCTTATAGATAATTAATAAACAAATAATGACCCATTTACTTTGTACCTGAGTGTATAATGACCCATTTCTCAGATTTTTTTTTTTGTTATTTTAAAATTGACCCGTGAACTAACGCATCGTAATGGTCGCGTTCAGTCGCAGCTAACAGCTATTTAGCTGGTAGCTGGTAGCTAGCGCTAGACAGTAGCGATTATGGTGACTCGAACGGAAATTGGCTCCAAATAATTTTTCTACGAAAATAGTTCAAAATAGTTTTCTATTATTTTGTGGAAAGAAACATGTCAAACATGCCAGTTCATAATTTATTAATAAATATTCCTTTCCAGGTTCTGAAATTTAAAATCTCAAAACACGAAGTTTCAAAATTTATAACAAAATAATATATTTCCATATTCATATTCAATCATTTCATTGTAATTTGAATGTACGGGCACCATATCTGCCAGTTTTGACAGTTTCAGCAGTACGCTAGTTTACCTAGCGGAATTTGATTTCGCTAGCCCGCTAGACTAGCGGCTAAAACCTAGCGGTCATTCAGCTTATCGGTCAACGAAGTTCGCTAGTTTAGCGAGTTAGCTGTGGCTGAATGCGACCAATTACGTAGACATATGCAATAGTATTGGTAACAACAGTAGATGGCAACCGAGTAGTCGACGATGAAACACTAGAATATCGTTGTAGTAATGTTAAATACTGACGTTATTTGCATCGCAATTACCCAGGACGTTTCAAAACTATAAAGATTTTAATTATTATTTAAAATTTATCACAAACATAATTTATATTAGAGAATATTTTTTTTATGTAACTAAAACACTAAAATTTAATTTGGCATGTGAAATACCCTATTGTTATCTTTAATCTTATTGGTAGCATGTCTTTCTCTTTATTTATATTTTTTTTTATTTTTAATCACGTAATACGAGTATGCAACTATGCACATATATTCCAGAGCATAATAGAAACATTTTTTGTACTTATGACAAATTGCATAATCTCCACGTATTCAAATTAGCGTATGCAGAATAATGCTTATTACAATATCAAATTATAGTACCACATCAATCACGACAGATGTCAGCTTAAAGAATCTCTAACTTACTGGAGAAAATGATGGAAAGTTGATGAATATGACATCAATTTACAATGAATGTTGTCAACTCACTCAAATTACATTTAATTGCCCCTATAGCCTTGATTTTTGATTTGATAATCGCGAAAATTCGATTGCTGATAACAGTTTACATATTTCGCAAACACTGACCTGCTACAAAATGTGATAATTACTTTATAACTAATCTTTTTTTTATCAAAATCAAATTATAAATTATGAAATATGTGCCTACGTAAAAATTATAACGCAGTTACTATTTAAACAATAATGACTTTTTTATATTTATAGATATGTTTTCACTTTATTTTGTAATAAGACGTAATATTAGAAATAAAAAGTCATTCACCAACAGTTTGTTGAGTAAAATTCTGTTTGTGTTGTTTACCAAAGCAAAACGACTCTGCCAAAAATAATTATTACATTTTTACTCATAGTTTAACTTGATTCTAAATTTCCTTTATACAAATGTCACTGGGTGAAGATATGTTAGTAGTTTAAGGATATATAATTGTAGATATTGTTTAATAAAGCATATTTCATTAACAAATTCATTGCTTTTTCCGTAATAATTTTTATCAGTAAGCATTAACTATTTTTCATAACAAACATAAATATGTCTTATAATCCTTTACATTTTGTTTACAGATATTAACAATCTAAACAATAGATATGTTTCAAGTTGCGTTTGATGTTTGTAAATAAAGGGGAAAATTTTAAATGGCTTTATCCAAAAATATTTGTGAAATCGATGGCCCAAAATAACAAATGGTTGTATGACATTTCATATTTCTTCGTCAAAACATTTTTTCTATTTTAATGGAAATAGGAAATAGGCATGTAATAAATGTAAAATGTTAATTAATGTTACTTTAATAAGTGTTAATAAAAGAGGTAAGTAATACAATATAGAAAATGTGCCGAGTCTGAAAAAATTTAATAAAAATTATTATTTTTTGCTTCTTTTATTTCTTGACTAAATTGTAATGATATACTTGTAATTTTATTTTTTTAATATCAGTCATAAGATTTACTTATTTTCGGATTTAATGTCATTTATTTATTGTTCAACATCAATATCTTTGTAATAAAAATTTTTACGTCCTGTGCAGGGCACAAGGAGTACCGAAACCGACACTGATATTCAGAATTTTTTTACCTATATTTAAGTACTTAGCTACATAGTGATTTAGAGAAAAAATCTGATGTGGCTAACACTATACCTCCCGCCATTTGATTTTTATTAAGTTAAATATACTTACATACTTTCATATTTACTATGCTGGAAACTATTAAGTTCCATTTCATATAACTATGGCTCTATTTACTATTTTCTTTTTAAAACGTTACTATTACTATTTTGAAATGATTAGTTCTTTGACTGACATTTATCTGTCAGTTACATACATTTGAGATATGAACTGTGTAACCAAAGGAGATGTGTTTCTTTAAAGCGCAGGCCCCGGGATTAAAATTATAGATAATTTAATAAATTTATACATAAAATATATAGAAAAAGTATTAATGCAAACCTGTAGAAAATTGAATAATCTTTATTTTTTATAATAACATAAATCTCGAAAAAATAACATTTAAAGGTATTTTTCAAAGAAAAACTATTTCGAGCTTCAAGTAAAGTGCCAATTCCGATTATCCGATTCACATCCAAATCTATTAGGCTCTTTCTATATCAGAACAAGGTTGAAATACAAGGTTTCAAAATTTTCCGAATAATAGTATTTGAGTTAGAGCGGAGGATCCATACATACACACGGACATCACCGTGAAAATATTAAAATCGGATTCTAGTGACCTTAAAACGTGGTCATTTACCAAAATCTTAATATGCAATTTTTAGCACGATCCGTATACCTCCCTTACTAAGGGTAGCGGGACATAAAAAAATTGATTGATTAGATTACTAGTAAAATGTTTTTATTGTTTCATACATAAAATTTTCCGCTGAATTCAATGGTAAAATAAAAAAGTATAGCATTCCTTTTAAAATAAGAAAGTGAAGGAATACTTTCGGTTAAACAGGAAGTGCCACTTGCCACTGCTATGAAAATATTTAAGTTGAAATTTTGAAACGTGCATATCGAAAAACCCCTTAGATACTAAGTTTTGTATCTTTTTTATTAAATATAGTGTAAACTTGTCATTTAGGACGTTATCAAACTATCCGGTCGAATTCCAATACCGGTCGTCCGAACCACAACTAAATATTTCTAGTGTACCTAGATTACAGTTTCAATAATATTATTAAAAATTAAATGAAAACTATAATATCTTATAACTTTTACATTTTCATTTGAAATTATCTCGTATACATACATAAAATCACGCATTTCCCACTTAGTGGGTTAGCACATACCCCGAAATAATAATAATAATAATAATAATAATAATAATA
>OY720451.1:39531790-39749290 GCA_963082715.1 Harpalus rubripes | reverse complement strand
ATAATGATAATAATAATAATAATGATAATAATGATAATAATGATAATAATGATAATAATGATAATAATAATAATAATAATGATAATAATGATAATAATGATAATAATGATAATGATAATAATAATAATAATAATAATAATAATAATGATAATAATGATAATAATGATAATAATAATAATAATAATAATAATAATAATAATAATAATGATAATAATGATAATAATAATAATAATAATAATAATAATGATAATAATGATAATAATGATAATAATAATAATAATAATAATAATAATAATAATGATAATAATGATAATAATGATAATAATGATAATAATGATAATAATGATAATAATAATAATAATAATAATAATAATAATAATAATAATAATGATAATAATGATAATAATAATAATAATAATAATAATAATAATGATAATAATGATAATAATGATAATAATAATAATAATAATAATAATAATAATAATAATAACCACAAAAATAATTACTCACTCTTTCAACAACATTCTTAACCGGACATCATACAACAAATAATATTCCTCACTCTTAACATATTAAAGTGACCGATTTTCGGTTTTACTCGAACCCGGTTCCCCAGATTCGCGACCAGATACTCAGGCACGTGGCCAATTTTTAGTTACATTTGTAAAAATGTGCAAACAAATAAAATAATTACCTACCTTTTCTTATCTATCTATTAAAATAGAAAAGGTAGTTTATGTAAGTAGAATTCTGTGTTTAAACTTCAAAAATGTGAAACACGCAGGCGCTATAGATAAATTATAATGTATATATTCCAGTGTTATTCATAAATATATTCAAATAGATTTCAGTATTGAAAATATGTTTACGATTTTACAACAAACTTTACATGTTATACGGGCCTTAGAAAACTACGAAAATTTACAAGATTTTAAAAATGCAGGTACTTATGTTATTTATTATTGTATTAATTTTATAATAAGTGATACAAAAAAAATTATCATTTATCGCATCATCATTTTTATTATTGAACTGTAATTGTAATTAAAGTTAAAATTCTTAAAATAATTTTAGATAAAATTTATGTAAATGGTAAGAATATAGTAAAATCAGAAAGAAATCATTAGGCTTGTTCGCGACTAGTTTGAGCATCATACGCATGTGCAGTTTCATTTTAGTTGTCAGCGGTCAACTGTAGATCACGTATTAATCAGACTAGTCCGGGTATCGCTCAAACTAATTCGGCATCGCTACCGCGAACAAATCTATTACTTTATGCTAGGTCGTTAATGAATGCTGTATAATTCATTATTTGCAGGTCTTCAAAATTTCTTAAATCAACACTACGGAAAGAAACTACAAATAACTCAACAAGTACCCTTGACCGTAATTATAATTTAAAATAATTTACTACATCGCCGGCATATTTGTAATATAAACATTGTTATCTCTCAAAATTTAGTTCAAACCTTAGTAACGGTAAAATACAAGTTAAGATTTTACAACCCTATAAATATATATTTTTAAACAATATTGTATATCAATTTTTTCGAATATAAATTTAACTGGGACTATTCACTCTTCGTTATAAAATAACATACTGAAATAAGATTTGCTTTTCCTGATGTCTTGCAATTGCAAAATAAGTTTTATATACCGGGTGTCTATTTTTTTTTCTGTTACATAGGAAATACCGACAGAAATACCAGTTTCAAATTTTCAGTTAGCGATAAGTATCTCTTTACCTATTAATTTTAGAACAAAAAAGTGTAATGATAAAAGTTGTTCAGTATCAAAAACTGCGTTTAGTGAACTCAGTTATCTTTGTATGGCGTAGAAAATGCTAACATCCAGTTACACCAACAATTTTAAGCGACCTTCAGATCAAAAAATGCGTATCGAAATACACAATAGCATAATAATTCAGTTAATATTACATTTTGATGAAATATTGTTAATTTAAGCTACGCTTCAAATTTAAGTTACGTTAGTTGTTGGACTAACCAGCCGTATGTACTTTAACAATTTTTTTGAACGATCGGGTTTTTTTACATGTTTACCAACAGAGTTTCCAAGGCAGTAGGTTTTATTTACAAATTACTGATCGGTAAGTGATGCGTATCATTTACCGATCAGGAGGCGGAGACGGTAGATAAGAAAACAACGATAAAAATGACAACTAAAAATTTTTTTGTGCCTCCGTCCGGTATAAGTATTATTAAATAACTACAAATTGTCCGGAAACATTTATAAGATATAGGCCGGCAAAAGGTGTTAGCATTACTGTTCTGGTGATATGTCAATTTAGGACTATTTTCAACACAAGAATTAGTAGAATTGTTACAACTTTTAATACTAAATTGTTACTTGTAACTTAAATGAACACATTTTAAGCTAAATGTATGTAATTAGATTTGGCAAGCAATGTAAAACTAATAAAAAATGTTTGCTGATTTTCCAGGTTATGTTTGTAAATCCATGTCATTTAAAATTATTCAAATCTTCTGATGTTACCAACATGAAAAATTCCTAGTATTTTAAATTTGGGCGATAAATCAAATTCATTTATTAAATTTAGGCAGAAGTCGGCACAAAAAGTTTTGTGTACGACACGTCCAGATACTGCTTTGCGAGTGCCCCGCCTGTCAAAATGTACTCACACTCGCAAAAGTGAAGTTTCTAGCCTAGTGATACAAATAACTATTAAAATGTCAAAATATTTTTTTTTTCATTTTGTGTGTCGATCGTGCAAAAACGCAATAAGCATTGAGCATTGTGGTCAGTATAAGTGCTCATCTACCGATACCAGATGTATTGGAGATCTCGACTCGATCTCCAAAATCATCCTCAACCGGTAGGAAGCACTTACTGACCTTAATACTTAAGTAACTATTAACCTTACGTTAGTCGCTGACATGTCAGCCAGCTTGAAATGTAATATATAATAACAGATACGAAATTAATAGGTATTTATTTTAAGTCTTTATTCGAAATACAAATATATTTAACGAAAACTAAACACTATTATAATAAACTTGCCACACATTAGGATATTTACTATATTCATTCTTTCTAGTCTGTCGTGCAGGTGCCGACATACATATTTTCTACAAGGTAAAATTTATTAATCTAAATACCATCATAAACTCAAAAAGGCGCTTATCAATGTAAAAGGTGATAATAAAAAGAGTGCTATGTGCTTCTTATTTAAAAGTAAATATAAATTTCAAATTTTGCAAACACCATGACCAGTGTCAATCACTCACTTTTTGTGACCACTATCACTACAGCCTCAGCCTGATCAACGTCGTTTTATTAATATATAAAATATATAGCTACTATTATTCCTAAAATGTACTTAGTGTGAAATTCATAGGCATTTTCTCGATACTTCCTCCACTCATCCTTTCCTAAGGATGAGTCGAGATTGAGTGAAACCCCTACTCATAAATAAAATTCATAAACATCAGTCAGTACTGAAGTCACTCACTCAAGTTTGAGTGGAATATGAGTCGAGAAAAGGACTTCTTAAATTAAGTTTTAAAAGTTAGCGCAACTATTTTGACAAGTATGACAAGCATAAACCAGTAGTTTGTACAAAATTGTAAACTTATATAGGCGATTCAAATGAAATTTTCCCGCAACTTTTAACACGTGACGTGACGTCACAAGGAGCATGTTTTCAAATTGTCGTTCACTTCTGCATTAAAGATTGTGTGTGCATTGCTGTTTTAATACATATATTTAATGAATTAATAGTTTATTAGTAATGAGACTGTTAATAAAGGTTGTGTTAAATTATTTAAATGCTAGCATATGGTAAAACACAATCAGATGACAAAAATTAAACACTTCTCTTTGGATCACAAACCAGCGACATAAATAAATATCCGCATGAAATTACTGGAAAATTGATAAGTTCTGGCTCACTAGCAATAAAAAGCACCTTGTCCGTGTAAGACGGTAAACTAACCTAAATATAAAACCTAAATATAAATATGCATATTTAACCTAAATATAAATACATAATAAAACAATTGAATATATTTATATTGTTTTAGAGCTACCAACACATGCGTAATCTTCGTTACAAAAATGTAAGGAACAAACATTGAATTTGTAACTCGTTTTCCAACTAACAGTTTAATCTACCATGCTTTGCGTCTCAATCATTTCTTCGATGCCATATTTATTTGGCATTATTTTGGAAATATGTGAAAACGAGGGGTGGGATTTCTCGATTTTTATAAATGACATTTCGGAACACAACTTGTGATTTCGTTGGTTTTGGTGAAAATTCCATATTTCTACAATATTTGGAAATATATATTTAATCCTTAAACGTTCTAATACTGCATTCATGTTGTTTTTAACTTATTTATGGTAAATTTATGTCATTATTTTATCAAGCAACTACAAACATTATACTTAACCTTATTTCTCTAAAAATGTACAATGTCTCAACATACTAGGAATACTCGTGAATTTTATTGTATAATTAAACAGATGAAGTGTTTTGGTGATCACCAATAAATATAAATTTGAATACTTCCTGAATTTTTAAAATCTCCACTAAAATTCTAACGTTACTTCTTACAGAGTGTAAGAAACTATACTCGTTGTGACGTCACAAAATTAGTGCGATGTTTGGTCACCAGATAGAGTCCGCTCAACTTGAATCGCGTATTGGCGACTAAAACTACCGATGGCGGCGCTAGTGTTGTAGCATACACGTGCTCTGAAAATGGTATTGTGCTATAAGGTCGCATACAGAAACATTGTGTAACCAACATTCGTTTTGAAGTATTTCATTAAACTTTTTATAAATACTGTTAGTAATAATTTTGTGTACGTACTTAAATTATAATGACATTCGAAGAAAGTTATCTTAGACTTATTTCTAAGGAAATGTTTACTTATTTGGAGGCAACAAATGTTTTTCGAAGTTTTATAAACGGGTGAGAATTGTTTAATCGTGGGTTATTTTTATGTGGCGTTATTGAACATAGTGCTACAGACTAAAAAAAATTGGGCTGTGTTGCTGTAACGTCACATCCTCATGAGATTGGAAGAACTTTAAATTTACAATTGATTATTTACAAAATGCTCTTGTATAGCTGGCCATAGTGGCCAATGCAAACACATTACAGTTGTCTTAATATTTTGTACAAGATAGTAAAGTAGTACCATATATTATTCATGGATGTTAAATAAATATGTATTCACTTTACTTAGTTAAGAAAATTAAAATGGAACTAATGTCAATGTGTTTCAAATTATTTTATTTACAAGCGTAAGAAATATATTGAATGCTACACATAAAGTGAAAAGGGTATTATTTTATTCATGAATTGGTCAGGAAATAATACAATACTTTTCATTTTTGTTATCCTCTTATGATTTGTCACTTGTTTTCCAGTTCGTATTTTCCTAATCCTGCCCTCTCTTTTGTCGATAGACTCCATTTTACCAAATTTATTTTGGATGTCACTCTTCCTCTCACCAATTTTTGGGACAGATAATTTCTTACTACCCCGAGAATGACAGCCATACACGCAGCAATTGACGTTGTTAATATTTTCTCGTTCTTTGCTCATATTGCAAAGTAATTTATATGTACTTTAAAACAAAAAGACAAACAAGAAACCGACAAGGAAACCAATGCACTATATATATTTACTGTAAAGTTGAATAACAGAATACCATTTTCAAGAGTTGCACGTTAATTTTAGTCGCCAATATGCTCTATTGGCGAAAAAATTCAAAGTGGGTGACGTCTGGTGGCAGATTTATGAACTAGAGGAATAAGGAAACGTTGATGGCATACATTGAAACGTATGTAAATTTAAACAGGTTTAATTTATATTTGTTGTAAAAGAAAGTGACATATATAGCGTATATTATATTTTCAGGTTTAAATAATGATCAGTAAATGCCATAGATACTGTTCAGTGCCACAACGCAGTAATTACAAGTCAAAAAGTGTAAGTTTACACTATATCCCAAGTGACAAAATATAATCTTGAAATTTTCTTCCCATATAGCTTTGACATCTCTAGTCGGTTATATTTTTTCTTTTGTAAAACAGGATGGCAAAATTCTTCTAATTTTATAGCCAAACTATACTGTTTATCATCCTTTTTAACAAGTTTTCTCCTTACTTATTCTAAATCGGTACAACTTAATTTTTCTATTTCTTCTGCTCTGTAATACACAAACCCATAAACAAATAAATTAATAACATAATAATAATATTGATAACTTTTGTTGTAAAACAATAAATATAGTTTTGATTTTTACTACCCTGTTTATATACAACAAACCTGTAACAATATGTTTACATTTGCCTCCCAATCCTGCTCTACAACTAAATTTTGCTGTCCAATAATTTATATTCTCATTTAATAAAATTTCAATCGTATGAGGAACTCCACTCAAATGACTGGCTTTTAAACAAGAAACCAGTGTTGTACCTGATCCATCATCTTTTCTTCCACAAAGCAATACATGTCCTGCCTTAAAAACTGCTTCGCTTTCCTTTATAGGACATGCAGAAGCAATGTATTCAAAAATATCACCTAACTTTATGTTAATTTTCTCAATATTAAAACTTTGCACTTTGAAATGCATATTGCCAGCAATAAGGAATGAGAAAACTTTCCTTATTCCTCCGCCATCTTCCTACCGTTCGGCCTGCCACCTATAGTTCAGTTTTTTCGCCAATAGTTAAAACAGATAGAGTATAGTTCATAATACGAGTAATTTGAAACAATGAGTAGGTACATAATTGAATGACAGACAAAGGTTTTCTTCAGAAGAAAAATTACGTTTGAGTTTGAAGTCAATGATTTGAAAATACCACACTGAACATGAAGGAAAGCTTAAGGTATCAATTTACTCCACTCGAAATTTTCCTCAAAGCATACTTATAATGTAAGTGTGAGGTAGCCGTCGAATATGTATGAATTCCAAACTGTCATTTTGAGTGGAGTATGAGTCGAGTATGAGTGGAGTATGAGTCAAATATGAGTGGAGTATGAATCGAGGTAAAAGGCTTCCTCAAATGTTTATAAATTTGAAAACGCCACCTTGAGTTCGAGTGGAGGAAAAGGATAAGTGGAGGACTGACAATGAATTCTACCCTTTAGACTTATGGATTTATACAATTTCAGGAATAGGCACTAACTTTTATCAAAGTAGAGTGGGTGACGTATGTCACCCGTGCGACTATCGTAGGCTTAAGCATTTTCCCCTATGCCATGGAAAGTAAAACGAATTACGATTTTTGAGTCAGTTTAACATATACAGTTGTAAAATAATTGTGATTAAAGTATTGTTTGGATTCGAAATCTTGAAAAGATATACATATTTCCTTATTAAGAACAAAGAAAGTTACTTATTCTACTGTAGATTACAAATGTTGTTGTTGAAATTGAAATAATTTGGGAACTTCCGGTTTTAATTTAGGATAAGAATTGGAGGCATTAAAATTAAATTTAAAGTATTATGCAACATGATTGTTGTAATAAGGAACTTTAAGGCCTCTATTTCTTATCCTAAATTGTTGTTATTAGCAATATTTGTACTAATTCCTATTTCGGTACTATCAGGATTTCATTAGTTGTCTAATTAACTAGATTTGCCAACACTTTATTCATCCTAAAAAAAGAAATTTTGATAACCAGAGAGGAGAGGAGACGGTTAAGGGTAAATCATAAAATGCAAAATACAAGAAAAGCCAAATAGAATAAAACTGAAAATGAATCACATTTAAAATATTGTAACGTTTTTATTTATTTGGGTGAAGTGTAAATATTAGACAATTATTAAAAACTAATTAAGAGTAAAACTATAATTAACTAGATAACACTAGCTTCTCACTAACACTTTACTCTCTAACATTCCATGTGAATGTCTCTATGACTCTGTTTGTAACTAACTGTTTAACACGCAACGCTTATTTATATCAGACTGTCCAATGCCTTGGCTAACAGTGCTTATATACTCCGGCATTTGTATTCGAGAACTTACTAGAACACTATTCTAGATAAAAACTCAAACACAATAGGTTACATCAATCGCGTAATTAAGCAGGTTCCGACAAGTCTGTTGTGTCATCGCTAAAAATAGACACTTGCTCGTCCCTGCGACAGCGGCGGTGACAGTGGCGGAGACGACGGGCGCTGTACATTAGAATATGAATGAGGTTTATTAAATTTTTCATGATATCGCTGAAAATATTCATTATTAAAAGAATATGTATTTATTTATTTATTGTAATTGACGGAAGTAGCGGAAGTGCGGTGAATGCCACCTACCTAAGCAAAAAAGGCTCTATAAAATTATTTGATCACGTTAGAAAAAAAAATGTATTGTAACGTTTTTATTTATATGGATGACGTGTAAAAATCAATGAATTATTTCTAATTAAAATAGATGTTTATTAAACGATAAATAAATATTAAAAGTTAATAAAAATAACTATTACTATGGTTAAACAAATATTAAATACTAATTTAAAACTAAGAATATAATTAAATACTTAAACACTAAGATTATTTATTTATTTATACAATTAACACGACTATGTATTTATTTTACTGTACACGTACTTTTATTTAACTAACACAACTATTTATTTTTACGCTATTTATGTCACTATTTATTTATGTCAGTATTAAGTCACAATTTATTTATAACACATTCAACTGTCCCATCCAGTATCACCAATTGTCCGTATGCCGCAACTCTTCAACACCGATGCTGAGTATCCACTACTACTCGCCGTTACTGTCCTCGTATACTATAGCTTCCCAATACTCGTCAACACTACCGAGTATACACTTCTACAGCTATCCCAGTATACTGCTGACTATGTCCCTCTCGGTCATACCTGCGTCTCTTTTATATACATAGCTGCCGTTACCTTCTAGACTTCTAGAAAGCTCTAGAACATTCGACCCAATAATAACGTCGAATACAAAAAGTTCAGGCGACCGGAAGTAATTAAACACGTCGAGACACATTTTTTGTTTACGTCGCCCGATTGCTGGCGCGATTACGTCATCGCTAAACTTAGACGCTTGCGTCGGTCGCGTGCACGCAGACAGAGGCGTAGGTATTCTCACGTTACAGTATATTTGTATATACAATTTGTTTGGCTACCAACATAACTTGTTTTTTGTTTGAAAATTGAAATTATTTATTCATAGTATTTTTTGGGTGGTACTACCGGCAGTGTCGGGTACAGCCGCCCCATATACCTATTTGATATATATTGCTAATGCCCCTACCTCTCCAATACAAAACAGCGAACTCGGTGAAGAGAGAAATAGCGTTTTCAGCGTACACAGTGCAAGTGCACACTGAGTGCAACGTATCACGTGACCATACTTTTTCTTAAGCTGAAAACGCATCAGCTGATTAAATTTTGCAATCAATCAAGCTGAAAACGCTGTGCAAAAAAAGTGCGCACTCGACTTGTAAGCTGAAAACAATAAAAATTTCGAGGCCTTGGTTACAGATGCGCAAGCGTGAGCTTTTCTCCCTTATATTCAAATATTCGAATAACAGTGCACTGACAGCTTCAGCCAATCATAACGTTTGAAGGCCAGAGCATGCGCATTGGTCCCGACGGCTCCGAACAAAAAGAGACAGAAATATAGATTTCCTGTCTCCCTTCATCGACTTCGTTGAAATGACGGGTATCAGTAGTATATCTAAACTAATAGGTATATGAGCCCCCCACATATAAAGGTAATACTTCGCATCTATTCTCTATTCTTTAGCAGCTTTATTATTAACCGTATCTATTGCTTTTCTTAGAACTTCAGGGATCTACAGGCCCCAAAACTTTGATTTGTCCTTCACTTTTGGCATCTATGAAAATAATGAAAGCAGTTACTTTATCATCCAACTTATTTCTAATGAAGGGATGTACCGCCCACTGAACGGTATAACCCGTTAACCTCTCTTCAGTTTTATATTCATACGTATTATAACAAGTGATATGATTATCATCGATGATATTTTCGAGTGAAACCGAGTTGCAGATTTCACGAGTCCGAAGGACGAGTGAAATGTGCTGCTTCGGTTTCACGAGCAACATCTTCGATTATTAATCATATCACGAGCTTATATTTAATGAGAGAATATAATGAACTTTTGTGACACATTGTGTGTGCTGATATATTGTATTACAACATGGTTAATTTGACAATACGCCAACCCAATATCAGCCTTGCATTGCGAGCGCTGCTCTAGCGGCCACGGGCGACAACAAAGCGCTGATAGGTTTAAACAGAACGGATTGAACGCGTTTTATTATGAATGCAAAATAGTGTCTTTTGAGATAAAAACTAATATAATCCCGTTGTGCAATGTCGGTTATTATAATCAAATGTGGTTTAGACCGGTATACATTAGTATTTTTCGAAAGAAGAGTTCAAATGAAGGTAAAAAACCTGTTTTTTTTTTGCTGTAGAATGAAATGTGGCCAAGTAATTTTTATTGCTTAAATAATTTAATAAGTAAATATACATTTATATTATTTACATACATAGCGTCATGGATCTCTTCAATTGCAACATCATCAGTTTGAACAGATATTTCACAGGTCTCCTTTCCTATGGATGATGTTGACGGTAATTCACCCTCTTCAAAATATAAAACAATTTATGAGTGATTAATTAACGGTATATGATTGTATCCATAAAAATACATGTTTGTAAAATATTTAAAAGGACAGAAAAATAAATAAATGTTATACCATTATTAACATTATTTGTTTCCATCAGTGGTAGGTACTCTCCCTCTTTCATGCTGTTCAATGGAACGCCATTTTACTCTTTAATCTAAAATTTTATTAATAAAAATTTAAAACAACCATCTCTGTTATTTCTTCAATTTCAATGTTACTTGTATTTACGTGACACAATAAATAGGGTTGTCGTTAAAATTTTGTAAATAATTTTTTTTGTTCAATTTAATTGTTTCTTCAGTAGAGCTGCTACCGCAACATTCATTATAATAACAAATATATAAATTCAAGATTTAAAATTGCCAACAAACATTTAATACAAATAACATTTTAATTCCAACATCATTATAATAACAAACATTTAAATTTATTACACAAGTTGTAAAAGAACATTTTTATGTATGCAACATTTTAAATAAACAATCATAATATTTCACAGTATTTCAAATTTAGAATAAAAATTACCAACAAACTTCATGTTACATTTTATTACAACAAACATATTAATAACAAACACATAAATTTGCTTTTTAAATTATAAACAAACAATTTTATTCGTGTAACATTTTAATTCAACAAAAATAATAATGCCAAATATTTAAAATGTATAATTAAAATCTCAACAAACATTTTAATTCATGTAACATTTTAATTCAACAATCATATTAATACATTTTATTTTAAATTTAGATTGCAAATAATCAACAAACATTTAAATTCAACAAACATTTTAATACAACAAACATTTAAATTCTATAGTTAAATCGTTTGTTGAATTAAAATGTTTGATGAATTAAAATGTTTGACTTTATCACAAAACATTTAAATTCATGTAACATTTTAATTCAACAATCATATTAATACAAGCTATTTTTAATTTAGATTAAAATAATCAGCGAACATTTAAATTCAACAAACATTTAAATTCCATAATTACAACGTTTGTTGAATTAAAATGTTTGATGAATTACGATGTTTGACTTAAAATTATCAACAAACATTTAAATTCATGTAACATTTTAATTCATGTAACATTTTAATTCAACAATCATATTAATACATTTTATTTTAAATTTAGAATGAAATAATCAACAAACATTTAAATTCAACAAACATTTTAATACAACAAACATTTAAAATATATATTTAAATCGTTTGTTGAATTAAAATGTTTCACGAACTTCAACAAACATTTCAATTGGGCGCTGCGGATTGCGGTGGTCTAACGTACTACATCATTCTGCTGTGTAAGTGGAGCTTCGGTTATAACTTCAACGTGGCCATGTTCGTTGCTAAGACGGATGATATGCTATTCGTTGATGATGAAATAAAATGACGCCATAGGGCGCCTATGGTTTACGGCGCGTAAACCACAGAAGAAAGAGCAGAAGTCCCACCTATACAGCACAATGATGTAGTACGTTAGACCACCGCAATCCGCAGCGCCCAATTAAAATGTTTGTTGAAATTCATGAAACATTTTAATTCAACAAACGATTTAAATATACATTTTAAATGTTTGTTGTATTAAAATGTTTGTTGAATTTAAATGTTTGTTGATTATTTCATTCTAAATTTAAAATAAAATGTATTAATATGATTGTTGAATTAAAATGTTACACGAATTAAAATGTTACATGAATTTAAATGTTTGTTGATAATTTTAAGTCAAACATCGTAATTCATCAAACATTTTAATTCAACAAACGTTGTAATTATGGAATTTAAATGTTTGTTGAATTTAAATGTTCGCTGATTATTTTAACCTAAATTAAAAATAGCTTGTATTAATATGATTGTTGAATTAAAATGTTACATGAATTTAAATGTTTTGTGATAAAGTCAAATATTTAATTCATCAAACATTTTAATTCAACAAACGATTTAATTATAGAATTTAAATGTTTGTTGTATTAAAATGTTTGTTGAATTTAAATGTTTGTTGATTATTGCAATCTAAATTTAAAATAAAATGTATTAATATGATTGTTGAATTAAAATGTTACATGAATTAAAATGTTTGTTGAGAATTTTAATTATACATTTTAAATATTTGGCATTATTATTTTTGTTGAATTAAAATGTTACACGAATAAAATTGTTTGTTTATAATTTAAAAAGTAAATTTATGTGTTCGTTATTAATATGTTTGTTGTAATAAAATGTAACATGAATTAAAATGTTTGTTGGTAATTTTTATTCTAAATTTGAAATACTGTGAAATATGATGATTGTTTATTTAAAATGTTGTATACATAAGAATGTTCTTTTGCAACTTGTGTACTAAATTTAAATGTTTGTTATTATTACGATTGTTGAATTAATATGTTAATTGTATTAAAATGTTTGATGATAATTTAAAATTTTAATTTTATGTTTTGTTATTATTCAGATTGTTGAAATTAAATATTGCTTGAACTCTAAGTCAAAATAGCATTTGTACGACAAACATATTAAATGAATCAAGATTATTGTTTAATCATTTTTATTAGTTTCATAATTCTAGTCAAACAGATAAAATAAAATATTTCATACAATATTCACGAAATTGATATTTCATACTTTTAGCTCAATTGTCCAAAACAAAATATAAAATAATACTTATGCTTATATCATTTTAATTCGTCTTAATCAAATGTTGTTGTATTAAAGTATTAAAATAAATATGTTTGTCGTTAAAATTTCCTTAATAAAAGAGTTTGTTATATTAAATTGTTTCTTCAGTAGAACTAATGCTACAACATTCATAATAATATCAAACAAAAAAATAAGATTTTAAATTATCATCAAACATTTTAATACAAATAACATTTTAATTCAACAATCATAATAATAACAAACATTTAAATTTATTACACAAGTTGTAAAAGAACTTTTTTATGTATGCAACATTTTAAATAAACAATCATAATATTTCACAGTATTTCAAATTTAGAATAAAAATTACCAACAAACATTTTAATTCATGTTACATTTTATTACAACAAACATATTAATAACAAACACATAAATTTGTTTTTCAAATTATAAACAAACAATTTTATTCGTGTAACATTTTAATTCAACAAAAATAATAATGCCAAATATTTAGAATTTAGAATTAAAATTAACAAACATTTAAATTCATGTTCATGGAACATATTAATTCAGCAATCATATTAATACATAGTAATTTAAATTTAGATTGCGATAATCAACAAACATTTAAATTCAACAAACATTTTAATACGACAAACATTTTCTATAATTCTATAATTAATTCGTTTTTTGAATTAAAATGTTTGATGAGTTCAACAGTTTGATGAATTAAGATGTTTGACTTAAAATTATCACCAAACATTTAAATTCATGTAACATTTTAATTCAACAATCACAATACGAGCTATATTTAATTTAGATTAAAATAATCAGCGAACATTTAAATTCAACAAACATTTTAAAACAACAAACATATAAATTCCATAATTACAACGTTTGTTGAATTAAAATGTTTGATGAATTGAGATGTTTGACTTAAAATTATCAACAAACATTTAAATTCATATAGCATTTTAATTCAGCAATCATATTAATACATTTTATTTTAAATTTAGATTGCAATAATCAACAAACATTTTAATACAAGAAACATTTAAATTCCATATTTAAATCGTTTGTCGAATTAAAATGTTTCTTGGACTTCAACAAACATTTTAATTGGGCGCTGCGGATTGCGGTGGTCTAACGTACTACATCATTGTGCCGTGTAAGTGGAGCTTCAACGTTTGAACACAACAAGGCCCGTTTAGTGTGACGTTTCGAGGTTTCCTAACAAGAAAATGGCCATGTTCGTTGCTAAGACGGATGATATGCTATTAAAATGACGCCATAGGCGCTATAAAACACAGAAGAAAAAGCAGAAATCCCACTTTCACAGCACAATGATGTAGTACGTTAGACCACCGCAATCCGCAACGCCCAATTAAAATGTTTGTTGAAATCCATGAAACATTTTAATTCGACAAACGATTTAATTATTGAATTTAAATGTTTGTTGTATTAAAATGTTTGTTGAATTAAAATGTTTGATGAATTAAGATGTTTGACTTAAAATTATCAACAAACATTTAAATTCATGTAACATTTTAATTCAACAATCATATTAATGCATTTTATTTTAAATTTAGATTGCAATAATTAGCCGCCAAAAAATAACCTAATACGCATGTGCACTCTGTTGGTGCGTTCGGCTTATACGCACTGGGTACGAAAGGAGTTGGAGTGGATATTTGTCACATGACATCGGAGCACTCTGCCGTTCTGGAATAAACAAGAATACCCGTTACCCGAACGAACGCTCCGTTAATTTGACAGTTTGAATTATAATCTTTGTTATGTTTTAATATAACTTACATATTCGTAAAATATATATGTTTCTTTTTTAATATTATTATACATTTTGCACACAAAATTTATATCTGAAGCCGTGATCTGAGGTTCAGCATCAACGAATGTCATGTGTAACATGACAAAATTTATATTGCGCATGTCTGCTCTGGTGTTGCCTCGTTTAGAGGTGGGACTTATGGAGCAAGTTCTTTTTGCTCTACTCCGAAATACCCGAACGCTTTTATAAAGGTACGATTCACTCCAAATTGAATACCCGAACACACAAAGTGCATATAGAGCGAAAAGACCAAAAATATTTCTATACCCGAACGCACGAATCCCATGCAAAGAGGTAGAGTAAATGCAGTTAACTCTTTTAACTCCACTCCGTGTACCCGAATGATCAAGGAGTGAGATCTATTTACTCCATCGTACATACCCGAACGGTTATAGGAACACTTGGAGTCAAAAGAGTGAAAAGCGTTAGCAAACTAAACGCACCACAAGTCACTAATCACTATAATCATAGACCACATAAAATACACTATTTAGATTTAGATAAGAAACGTATGTGTTAAGCATTGGAACCACATCAATGACGCCATCTGGTGCATGGAAGTATTAATTAAATGTAAAACTCGGTCGGTATAATTATTATCTACAATTAATATTGGTATATTCGATTTATTAATTACTTCTAGTTTGTACGTTTGTACGATGTGCACTTGGAGCATTTTTTTCACAAAATTCTATATCATTGCCTAGTATTTTATGAAAAATATACTTCAACTAACACAAACTAATCTTACAAAGATTACATCAAATGAATAAAAAATATTACATTTTTAAATTATAAAAAGTATAATTTCATTCAAAAAAACATACAATGCCAATAGCTATTTTTTACGACATAATACAATTTTATTTTGTCGACAAGGCTAATTATTATTCGCTAGTCAAGGATAGTTCAGTAATTATTTCATATGCGGCGCGCTTCATTTAAACTACTGTCCTACCGGTAAACACATCTTTCAAAGTGAACCTTATTGCCACAGCAAATAAGAATTATAATTTTAAGCAGTTCATTTCGTCGCCAATATCTTACTTAATTAAGAAAAGTTAGCTATTTAAGCTATCATTCAATTAGGTTTGAATATTATCTTCTACGGTTTTTGTTGCCTATGGCGTCATTTTATTTCATCATCAACGAATAGCATATCATCCGTCTTAGCAACGAACATGGCCATTTTCATATTCGCGAATAAAATCACCGATGGCGGCGCTGTTATCAACCAAAATGTCGGATGGTTGTCGTACTGACATTTTCAAACGTGCTTGTTTACATGTTATAAACGCAGTTTTCAAGAGTGTATTATTCTATTATTAAAATATTTAGGCAGGTTTTATTTTACTTACTAATAAGTTTGAAGATTAAGTTTCAATGTTATTATTTCAATTTTGTGCATGGACGTTTCAAAATTTGTTTAGTTGCAGATATATGTGACTATGTTCTTGGGAAATAATCTTCATCTCTCATAAAGAGAATTATTTAAATTTTTAAATTCCAATAATTCTTCAAGGATTTTTAAGTAGAAAATAGAGTAAATGAAGAAAGAATCAGGAAACTAACAGTCATTAAATAGGAAAGTGTAAAACAGGTTAAGGATGAAACAGATTTAAACTGGAAAGTAGTCTTAAAAAAGTCTGATTTTGGTCAATACCTATGCATTGAAGTGGTCAATGAACACCTAAAATAGAAATAATAAAACAAAGGCTTACTGTTCACAAACAACAACCAAATAAAATAACACTAGCCCAAGTAGCGTTTCCAGTGAAGTACGACAACAAATAGTTCTTATTTTGCCACTAGATGGCTACGGTTTAACTTTATTCGCGAATTAGAAAACCTCGAAACGTCACCCTAAACGGGCCCTGTTGTGTTGAAACGTTGAAAGTTACAACTGAAGCTCCACTTGCATAGCACAATGATGTAGTACGTTAGACCACCGCAATCCGCAGCGCCCAATTAAAATGTTTGTTGAAATCCATGAAACATTTTAATTCAACAAACGAGTTAAATATAGAATTTAAATGTTTGTTGTATTAAAATGTTTGTTGAATTAAAATGTTTGATGAATTAAGATGTTTGACTTAAAATTATCAACAAACATTTAAATTCATGTAACATTTTAATTCAACAATCATATTAATACATTTTATTTTAAATTTAGATTGCAATAATCAACAAACATTTAAATTCAACAAACATTTTAATACAAGAAACATTTAAATTCTATATTTAAACCGTTTGTCGAATTAAAATGTTTCATGAACTTCAACAAACAATTAAAATGTTTGTTGAAATCCATTTTTGGCGGCTAATTATTGCAATCTAAATTTAAAATAAAATGCATTAATATGATTGTTGAATTAAAATGTTACATGAATTTAAATGTTTGTTGATAATTTTAAGTCAAACATCTTAAATCATCAAACATTTTAATTCAACAAACATTTTAATACAACAAACATTTAAATTCAATAATTAAATCGTTTGTCGAATTAAAATGTTTCATTGATTTCAACAAACATTTTAATTGGGCGTTGCGGATTGCGGTGGTCTAACGTACTACATCATTGTGCTGTGAAAGTGGGATTTCTGCTTTTTCTTCTGTGTTTTATAGCGCCTATGGCGTCATTTTAATAGCATATCATCCGTCTTAGCAACGAACATGGCCATTTTCTTGTTAGGAAACCTCGAAACGTCACACTAAACGGGCCTTGTTGTGTTCAAACGTTGAAGCTCCACTTACACGGCACAATGATGTAGTACGTTAGACCACCGCAATCCGCAGCGCCCAATTAAAATGTTTGTTGAAGTCCAAGAAACATTTTAATTCGACAAACGATTTAAATATGGAATTTAAATGTTTCTTGTATTAAAATGTTTGTTGATTATTGCAATCTAAATTTAAAATAAAATGTATTAATATGATTGCTGAATTAAAATGCTAATCAAATAAATGTTTGTTGATAATTTTAAGTCAAACATCTCAATTCATCAAACATTTTAATTCAACAAACGTTCTAATTATGGAATTTATATGTTTGTTGTTTTAAAATGTTTGTTGAATTTAAATGTTCGCTGATTATTTTAATCTAAATTAAATATAGCTCGTATTGTGATTGTTGAATTAAAATGTTACATGAATTTAAATGTTTGGTGATAATTTTAAGTCAAACATCTTAATTCATCAAACTTTTGAACTCATCAAACATTTTAATTCAAAAAACGAATTAATTATAGAATTATAGAAAATGTTTGTCGTATTAAAATGTTTGTTGAATTTAAATGTTTGTTGATTATCGCAATCTAAATTTAAATTACTATGTATTAATATGATTGTTGAATTAATATGTTCCATGAACATGAATTTAAATGTTTGTTAATTTTAGTTCTAAATTCTAAATATTTGGCATTATTATTTTTGTTGAATTAAAATGTTACACGAATAAAATTGTTTGTTTATAATTTGAAAAACAAATTTATGTGTTTGTTATTAATATGTTTGTTGTAATAAAATGTAACATGAATTAAAATGTTTGTTGGTAATTTTTATTCTAAATTTGAGAAATACTGTGAAATATTATGATTGTTTATTTAAAATGTTGCATACATAAAAATGTTCTTTTACAACTTGTGTAATAAATTTAAATATTTGTTATTATTACGATTGTTCAATTAAAATGTTATTGGTATTAAATGTTTGCTGGCAATTTTGAATCTTGGATTTATATATTTGTTATTATTATGAATGTTACGGTAGCAACTCTATTGAAGAAACAATTAAATTGAACAAAAAAAATTATTTACAAAATTTTAACGACAACCATATTTATTGTATCACGTAAATACAAGTAACATTGAAATTGAAGAAATAACAGAGATGGTTGTTTTAAATTTTTCTTAATAAAATTTTAGATTAAAGAGTAAAATGGCGTTCCATACTGTTCCATTAATCTTTTTCTTTGATCTGCAGATGTCGATGTTTCTGGTCTCTACCAACAAAAAGTGCAATACAATACAGATTGTAGTATATTTTGCTGGAATCAGTTCTAAAAAAAAATAATATGATTATTTTATTTCGAGATTGTTATATCATTTTTTTTAGTTAACCCCTGGTAGGCATACTAGTGCAAATTTAATAATAATAATAATTCTTTAATGTATTTAACTTATTATATAGTATTACAATTGATATTGATAAGCGTGAGTCAGTTTTTACCTTACATCTTTGTAACATTTTTGCGTTGCGTTGATGGAGATGAGATGATAGGACAGTCACAAACATCCAAGTCCCTGGTGGGAATCGAACCCACGAGCCCAAGAACCGAGCGGTGAGGGTTGCTTCGAGCGCTGCAGAAGCACGCTGCATCAACTCATTCGGCCATCGAGGCGGCTACTAGTGCAAATTTGCACCAACGAGAGAGACACTAGAGTGTAGTGTATGTTTGAGACAAAGACGCTAAACAAGTGTGTCTACGAGGGGTTAATAACTATTTTGTTATATTTTTCAACTCAAAATAAAATACACTAATAAAACGTTAATAACTTGATTAGAAACTACTATCATTTAATAATACTTACAATTCTCTTTGAACACGTGCAATCCAAAGCTCTTTTCGCTCAGTTTTCCGAATCACGATTCGAAAAACAGTAAAATTTCAGTTCTTGGTTGCGATATTACGTGCTAGGGCAGTCGGGAACACAACAGACTCGTCCTTCACTTTGGCTTTTCGCGGTAACACTAATTTTAACGCAGTTTTACTTTTAATTTAACGCGTTTTCGTACAATTCAGCATGCATCGGTTGTCAATCTGTCAGCGGTTTCTTTACGAAAATGACCGCCAGATGTCGGGCGAGTAGTTGATAGACCTAGGGCCCTTAGGCACTAGACATTTGGGCCCCACCATCTCGAAGCTATTTTGGAAATTTAGCGAATTGAATGCACTAGTATAGAACATATAATTTTTAATCGACTTTAATAAATATCAGAATAATACAGTCTATGTTACTATAGGTGCGTTATTCTATAAAATTTATAGAATCATACGACGAACTTTCTCGTGTGTAAAAGAACGAATGACGTCATCATAGTCAATTGACAGCATTATTTATGACTCTATGTACATTACAGAGAGTGAATTTAGCCTGTTCTCTCCTATGTTAGGTCTTAAGTACTTCTTTACTCTCTTTAGCGCGAAAAACGACCGTTCTGCTGAGCAGTTTGACGCTGGTGTATGTATACAACAGCATTCGGAGCGCAATTCTTACGTTTGGATAAATGTCCAAAAAGCCATTTTCCGATACGTATTTGTATAGCCCAGTGACGATAACTCCATAACTTCATCATTCGACGACAAATGAGTTTGCAGGTGCAGACACTCGTTTTCCAAGTCCTTTCCAATTCGCCGCATAAAAGTTATAAGGTTTCTGGTTCCTTCACGGATGTCTTTAGATTCCAAACGATGTAGTTTCGTAAGAAAGTCAAACTTTTTACTTAACTCCTCATAAGCAGATCCGCGTCTCCGTAGTTCTGTAATTAGTCTATCTATAATGACGTTAAAAATGGTAACTCTAAATCTGTCCCTGCCAGAGAGTTCCGCCTCGTTTCCTTTTACTTCATCAAACTGGACTTTACGCTTCCGTTTCCTCTGCATGTCATATGCATATCTATTTTCACCGGATTTTCAAAATTAACTGTCAATGTCAAATAAATAAATCAAATCTCTTAGTAACGAATATAAATAAGATGATAATTTCTTTGTTTTTTATCATCGCTGTGATAGACATGTAACTAGGGAGATTCTGAATGTTGATTGGCGGAAAACATGTCACGTGACTCATGAATTATATTCTCAAAATATAATGTAACGCAAATCTTACAAATCTCATACCTACTCTTTCATGAAGATACACTAATATTACACAATGATGAGCTAGGTACTATGTTTGAATAGTTTTAAAATATGTACTTATTGCTTATATCATGGCAGTAAAAAATTACCATGGCCAAACCGCACAACAACCATGCACCGAAATTGTGGAGTACTTTTAGCCCATTTATTGGCAATATTGCAAAATGGGAAATGCTGGGGAAAGATAACCGTACAGTGCAGCAGGCGCAGGTAACTAACGCACTTATCGCGTGAATTTAAAAGCAGTGGCCATGGCACTTTTATTTGGGGTTGGTTGGGCCTGATTTGGCCACAATGGATCTGTTTGTATGGAATTTGTATGAAACAAAATTGACAAGAACAAACATGGATTTTTGAAATATTCCAGCAAGCTGTGTTACTTGCACTTGTTTTATTACATAATTTTGGAAAGTGCTTTATGGGTCGATTCTGTTCACATCTGTACGCCTTACAGATCTGTATATTTGTAAATACTTGACAAAAACGCATCTATTTTTGTTGATTAATATAAAATTGTATATAAGAGAGTAGGTTTCGATCCGATTTTGTTCATTATTTACAAATTTACAGATCTGTAAGATTTATAAATGTGAACAGAATCGACCCATTAGTCACGTGGCACCACTGTTGCACTAGTCCGCTCAGTCCGCCGTAGCATCTTCCATTATAGTGTTGCGGATTCCGTTCCCATTCTATCAAGTAATATTTTTACTTCCCGCTACCCTTGGTAAGGGAGGTATAGGGATCGGGCTAAAAATCGCATATCGAGATTTTGGTAAATGACCACGTTCTAAGGTCCCTAGAATCAGTAGAATCCAATTTTAACATTTTCACGATGATGACTGTGTGTATGTATGTGTGTATGTGTGTATGTATATGTATGTGTGTATGTGTGTGTAGATCCTTTACTCTAATTCAAATACTATCATTCAGAAAATTTTGAAACCTTGTATTTCGAACTTTTTCTGTACTGGAAAGAGCCCATTAGATTTTGGTGTAAATCGGATAACCGGAAATTGCACTTTACTAAAAGCTCAAAATAGTTTTTCTTCGAAAAATACCTTCAAATGATATTTTTTCGAGATTAATGTTATTATAAAAATTAAAGATTATTACATTTTCTATAGTTTTGCATTAATACATTTTCTATATATTTTATGGATAAATTTATAAAATTATCTATAATTTAAAATCCCGGAGCCTACGCTTTAAACAAATAAAATTCCTTGGTTGCGCACTTATTCAAATGTATGTAACTGACAGATAAATGTCACTGTCAAAGAACTAATCATTTCAAATTAATAACAGTAACGTATTCAAAAGAAAAAAGTAAATAGAACAATAGGAAAGGAAATCAATACAGTTTCCAGCATATGTAAATATGTAGGTATGTCTTTAGATTAATAAAAATTAACGATTCGCAAATTTTTTTAAGCTAATTCTCATCATTATCTCCCGCTACCCTTGGTAAGGGAGGTATAGGGATCGTGCTAAAAATTGAATGTTGAGATTTAGGTAAATGACCACGTTTTAAGGTCCCTAGAATCCAATTTTAACATTTCCACGATATACATATATATATATATATATATATATATATATATATATATATATATATATATATATATGTGTGTGTGTGTGTGTGTGTGTGTGTGTGTGTGCGTGTGCGCGCGTGTGTGTATGAGGGCGCGCGCGTGCGTGCGTGTGTGTGTGTGTGTGTATCCTCCGGTCTAACGCATTCTATTATTCGGAAAATTTTGAAAGCCTGTATTTCGACTTTGTTCTAACATGGAAAGAGCCCATTAGATTTTAGTGTAAATCGGATAACCGGAAATGGCACTTTACTTGAAGCTAAACATAATTTTTCTTCGAAAAATACCTTTAAATGTCATTTTTTCGCGATTTATGTTATTATGAAAAAAAATCTGGTGTGGCCAACACAATACCTACCGCCATGTACTGCCCAAGTCACAAAAAAGATTAAGCTAATCTTTATTTCTGAGACCCCATGAGGTCTCGTAACCGCGTGCCTGAGTGTCAGGTCGCGAATCTGGGGAACCGGATTCAATCCCGACCAACGCCAAATATTTCCAATCTTAAATGGCACAAAATTGGCCCCTGTGGTGCACTCTCTATCCTAGCAATGAGTGCCTATGAGGTGAAGCCTGGTAAGCGCCCACACGGTGCAAATATTTTATCATTACCGATATCTGTGTACAAAGCAGATTGGCACACCTAGCAACGGGTAATAAGCCGTGATGATATATTTATTTATTATTTATTTAATTATTTTTGGAATAGCGAATTTTAGTCTAATTTTGGCAGTTTATTTTTTAAAATATAGTCTAATATAACCCAAGTAACTACATTTTTACCTACCGCTACCCTTGGCAAGGGAGGTATAGAGATCGTGCTAAAAATCGCATATCGAGATTTTGGTAAATGAGCACTCTAACTCAAATACTATCATTAAGAAAAATTTTAAATCTTGTATTTCGAACTTTTTCTGTATTAGAAAGAGCCCATTTTGGTGAAAATCGGATAACCGGAAATGTCACTTTACTAGAAGCTCAAAATAGTTTTTCTTCGAAAAATACCTTTAAATGTTATTTTTTCGAGATTAATATTAAAAATGAAAGATTATTAAATTTTCTATAGATTTGCATTAATATTTTTACCTTCCGTCACCTTTAGGTAAGGAAGGTATTGTCTTTGGTCAAAAAATTCGGTGGTGAGTTTTTGATGAATAAGCACGTTTTAGGGTCCCTAGAATACGATTTTACTATTTTTACGATGATGTCTGTATGTGTGTGTGTGTGTGTATGTATGTGTGTGTGTGTGTGTGTGTGTGTGTGTGTGTCTGTGTGTGACAAAATTTTCTAATGCGATAACTCTAATACTACAATTCCAAAAATTACAATTCTTTCGTATTCCTCTTCGTTATATCCATGTGAAGAGCTGATTAGATTTTGGTTATAATTGGTCAACCGGAAGTACCCTCATTTGAAGAATTTAACAGTTTTTTTTGAAAATACGATGTTAAATATTATTTTTTCACATTTGATGTTATTATAAATATTAAAGAATTATTTATTCTCTATACGATTTGAATGCATTTTATACTTCATATTAAATGGACATAGAGTTAAAAAATTATAAAGAAATTAAATATCATATATATTAGTCAGCTTTGCTATAACTCTGGAAACAGCTGCTACATTAAGAAAATTCTGATTGAAAGGTGTCAGTGTCAAGTGCAGTTGACAGTATGTTTATGTTATAATTTTACTGGAAATATAAGATCTTTTGTTAGAAACTTTCCGTATTGAATTTGTATAAAATACATACAACTGCCTTAAGGTAATGTACAAGAAATATAATCTTTTGCAAGGAACTTTCTGTATGACATTTATACAAAATACATAGAACTGACGGAAGGTAATGTGCTGGCCACATCAGATTTTTTCTATATATTTTACGGATAAATTTATAAAATTATCTATAATTTAAATCTCAGAGCCTACGCTTTAAACAAACAAAACGCAGTTATTGAAATGTATGTAACTGACAGATAAATGTCACTATCAAAGAACTAATCATTTCAAAATAATATTAGTATAACGTTTTAAAAAGGAAAAAGTAAATAGAACAATAAAAAAGGAATTCAATACAGTTTCCAGCATAAGTAAATATGTAGTAAGTATGTAGATTAATAAAAATTAACGATTCGCAAAAATATTTAAGCTAATCCTCATTTTTAGATTAGTGAATTCCATTCTATCCCGGTATTTAAAATTTTATCTACATTTTATTATAGTTCCGGTCCGGTGGCTCAATGGTTAAAGCAATGTCATGAGTGCCCTCGGGGCTCTGGGTTCGAATCCCAATAAGGCCTGGATGTGTGTGAATGTGAACCTACTCTGTAATTGAAATATAATCCTGTTGAGCGGTTTAAAAAAACGTAGTTACTTGGTTTAGATTAGACTATATTTTAAGAAATAAACTGTCAAAATTAGAATAAAATTCGCTAATCCAAAAAACCTCTTTTTTGTGACTCGGGCTGTAAATGGCGGGAGGTATTGTGTTGGACACACCAGATTTTTTATTTTAAAAAATAACTTTGGCGGCATTACCGTATGGGCGGTAATACCCGCATTTCCAAATTATTGTGGGTGAATGTTGGCAACCACAAATTTAACTGATTTGTCATTGAAATGCCAACGATTGCATACGTTATTTGAGACAATCTGTACATGTGTATGAGATATAAATAAAGACTATTGTTATTTTCAAATAAGAAAACGCTAACTAGCGGCGAATATTAGAACTACAAACAGTGGTACACATTTGACATTTACATGAAACTACAACTATATGACTACAAAAACTCTATTTTACATACTAGAATTATAAATAAAATATACTAATAAACGAGAAATATTCATCATTACCGATATCTGTGTATAAAGCAGATTGGCATACCCAACAATGGGTAATAAGCCGTGATGATATATTTATTTATTTTATTTATCTAATAAACGAGAAAATAATACGAAAACTAAAGAAACACAATTGATAGAAAAGTGTACCATTGTTTAATGCGATCGGTGCCATCTCTTGGTACTTGAAAATCCCAATAATGTGGGAAAATTAATTATATTTTCAAGAATTATTCCAAAAAATATTGCAAGCTGAAATTCCTCATTCCATTAAAGTTGTTAGAATATACAAATCAAAATTTATGTTCTCACAAATCATTTTAAAATTGTTTTGGCTTTTATCTTATGTGGTATGTTTCATTAAATAAAATTGTTATACTATGTATGACATAAGTGAAAGGTTAATTAAATTCAGCAAACTATATTTATGACAGCGATACTAGTATATTCTTCATTTGTTAACAGAGTTAATTTTAGTCACAATGATCAGAAGTAAATCTGCTTTCTACCAACGTTTAATAGAAAGTGTATGCGAAGCAAAATCTGCTCCACGCCATTTTCAGAAACAAGAGAAGAGCGTTTGTGCAACTTGTTCACATTGCGCTAGCTTTTGTTACTGGAATCTATATTTAAATAGAGAGAGATGTATGTCACTCTGATTTTTCTTTGATTTTGCAACACTGTAAAATGCAGTTTAGTATTATTGTTTTTGGCAGAACAATAGGCGTGACAAGAATACTGGGTTAAAGTTACATATATTCATAAATTATTAGGTTTACTTCACATTAGCGACATGATTACAATATGGTTCTGCGTTTTTAAGTGTTTCTTAATGGGATTCTTCATTTTTTCTTTAATCTTTATCTAAATTGAAAGCGATTTGTAATAATTCTAGAGTCTTAATTATTAGTCGTAGCCATAATAATTATTTCAATATTCTATGACGTAGATGTTAAGCTCATTTTTTTCTCAAAGAGTGGAGTTCACTTAATTGGAGTATAGTATTACAAAATTGTGCGTTAGCGTAGGATTTGTTGTGTTTACAAAAGTTAGAGTGCCACTATTTCTCCTGTAATAAAAAAAAAAAAATTGCCAAGTTATATTATTGCTGGATGGATGATTAGAATCGGATTAAAGGCGTTACATTTTTTTTATAATTAAATAAATTAAGTACCTACCATACCTACGCTGTATCATATATTATTATTTAACGATATAGTTTTACCGTGAGAACTTATATCAGGTGTAATATTGCAGTATGCATTAAAATATAATTTACAGTTTTTACATAATTAAAATTATTATATATTATTATATTAATTATATTTTCGATTTTATTACTCGTATTAATAAAAATTCCTATATTTACTAAATTTATAACTATTTAGATTAGCGTTTATGATTTATTTTACAAAAAAAAGATTAATTAATTATTAAATTTAAATTACATATTGCTTAAACATTAAGAACGATTTAATAGCTATAATTTCATAACAAATTCATCATATTCCAAACACACATATACGAGTACTAAACTTTCGTAATTTGCAAGATGTATGTCTCGTGTGTATTTAATAAACACGGACTTCTGTTATAGAATATAGTAGTTTATGTGTATTATAATTTATAATTATGCAGTATAATTATCAAATGTTTATATACGTATTTCACCTATTTAAATTACAAAATATATACAGAAATAAATAAATAAATAAATTAATTAATTAATTGATAAATTAATAAATTAATAATAAAAATTATAAAATTAATAATCAAAATTATAAATTATGAAAATTTATTTAGTATAGGTTCATAGGAGTATGTATGAAAAACAGGGTGTTGAACGCGACACCGGAACATTTAAGATCGTACTTTCGTAATTTTCTGCTTCCCTAATTATTAGCATAAAATTCTACATTAGAATCAATTAACAAAATTAATTCTGCATGCTCTATAACGGCAGAAATAAGGTATGAAAATGTCGAAAATCACCCCAAAAATACCGATAGCCATAGCATTGAAACTAAAAATTAACAAATGTTACCGATTTATCTGTCAATATTAATTTCGAGGTTAATTTATTATTTGTAATTTTTGTTGAAGTGAAAAATTATTTATTTAAATTAATAGCACTTGAACACATCGCTAGTTTTGGCGTGATTTTCGACATTTTCATACCAGATTTCTGACGTTATAGAGCATGCAACACTGATTTTGATTATTGATTCAGATGCAGAATTTTAAGCTCTACAACTTTTATTTAAAATATTTTTATCTAAAATAATCAGGGACGCAATAAATTACGAAAATATGTCCTATGTTCCGGTGTCGCGGACAACACCCTGTTTATGTATACATCTGTTCCAAGTGCTCAATTATCTATTAATTTAAATAAATAATTTTTCACTCTAACAGATATTACAAATAATAATTAATCTAACTTGACAGATAAATCGCTAACATTAACATTTTTGTTAATTTTTAGTTTTAATTCCGGGCTATCGGTATTTTTGGGATGATATTCAACATTTTCTTACCTAATTTCTGCCATTATAGAACATGAAAAATTAATATTTATTGATTCTAATGTAGAATTTTATGATATACAACATTTATTAGAAGCTTTTTTACCTAAAATAATGAGGGAAGCAGGAAATTACGAAAGTATGATTTTATATGTTAAGTCATATGTTATACATCTTTAATAAATGTAGCAATGGCTGAAATCCAATACGGCATTGGTAAAACACTGCGACTCGGTGAGTCCGGGTGGAGGGTAGAAGGCGACAGCTGTATATATGCCCTAAATAGAAAATCATATGTTCTGGTATCGCGGTCAACACCCTGTATATTCTTGAAAATTAATTTTAAAAATGTAAATAACATATTATAAAAACTTGCAACAACATTTAATTTTCACATTTCCTTTTAAAATTATAATTAACGTGATTTAAAATAGATAGTAGAAGATTGGCTCTTAATTATTATGCGCGTTACTATGCAATAACAATTATTAAAAGGGTCGTAGTGGTATTCTATTAAATAATTATAAGAAAGTGATTAATTTTAACAGGTAGTTAATAGTTTTGTGGCGGAATCGAGTAACTACGTTACTACACCAACCAATAAATTATTTATATTATACATTCAGCTGTTATACATTTTACGAAAATATACTTGTCATTCCGTCATAGAAATTATTATGCCCGGTAGCTGAAACGTTCATCAACGCCTGTTAAATGTAACGCGACTTTTTGACAGCAATGATTTAAATGTCATAAGAACAAGGAAACTGATTCGAATTTGTTCATTTTGATGACCCACTAACTGAACAAGGCGTTGATGAACGTTTCTGCAACCAAACATTAGATTTGTTAACCAAAAACCGATCATTTCCATTCTTCATAATATGTTCAATTTTCCATCTACTTATCTCGATGAACCGGACTAGTTGAAATTACTACTGCGTAAACAATAGCTAAATGATTTTGATTTGGTTGTGTGAATTGATGCTTATTAGAAATTCTATTGTTTGACGGTTTTTTAAAATGTTTTAACCTATAAACATTTGTATATTGACTGCAACTATCATTTTTATGTTGCTTTTATAGACATATTCCTGAAGAAGGCAACCGTGTTGCCGAAACGTCGGAGTTGTCAAAATAAATAAATCCTGTTGAATGATATCCCGAAGATTTTTAATCCTCTTAAATGATTTTATTTAATTATAATTCGGTTTAAACGATGCTGAACATGGTAGGGTAAAAAATACTGACTCTTATCGTGTTACTTACTGGCTAACTATTAGTGATACGAGTATAATTGACCGTGTAACTGTAGATGTAGAGTTTGCTTTAATTTTACTATGTTTAAGCTAGATTATTTGTTGGTCTTACCAGAGCCGTATTTAATTTTTCGGAGCTTGAGGTTTTAAACTGCTGCTGGACCTTTCTTTTTTCTGTTTTATGATTTCTTCCATAATTTTTTTTACAAATTTGAAGAATTTTAGTGAATATAAAATAAGGAAAAAGGAAATGTTTAAAATAAATAATATAAAAACAAAAACCATGTCTGATTTACATTTGATGTTCAAAATTAATCTTAATTAAAAGGAAAATAAGAAATAAATTTAGGGGTAAGTTAAATTATGCAAAATTAATAATTATTATAGGTACACTAGTAAGTAGTACCTAATAAAAATAAATTCTATACCTACCATCATTGGTTCATGCATTTATTGCTGATTGTAGGAATACCTACTGATCGGTTTTTCAATCACAGATTTTGTTAATTATGAAATACATATTTCGTTCAGTTTAGAGTAGAGGACGCATGCCAGGTGGCACCTTATTGTCGTAGAGAATATACCACAAAAGTTTATTTTAAATGAGAAATATTTTGAAATTTGTCTTCGATCGAAGATCGAACAGTCATTTTTTTAGTTAATAATAATGAGTGTTTTGGTACCTATGACCATTAACACCTATGTACAGGGTGTAAATCGAAAAATGGAACATACGCGTTTAACATAGGAAATCAGTTTTTCTTCGCGCAAATGTTACCTAATTATTTTATGTAAAAATACTTCAAATAAGTTATAAAGATTTAAATTCTACATCTAATTCATGCGAAACGATTCTTTTAGCTCTTCACAGAAAAATAATTATAAAGTTACAGTTTTCATAAGCTTTTTACTCTAAGCAGCCATGGATTTATGTAAAAAAATAAATAAATGCGTTGTTTTTAACTGTCAATTACAAGTAAAAACAGATTACCTTTTTGTATTTTGTGTTAATATACTATTTTAATCTAAATTTAGTCCTAATTAAACAATTAAAAATTACGCATTTATTTATTTCATAAATCCATGGCTGTCTAGACTAAAAACTCATAAAAACTGTAAGTTTATAATTAATTTTTACGTTTGTATGAAGAGCTAAAATAAATAGCTATCGGTTTTTTAAAATACGAAATCTATTTTTAAGTACATGAATGAATTAAATAACGAAACAACGAAAGTAAGTCTAATAATAGTTATTTGAATTTATAATGCCACGCCTGATAAAAAAAAACAAGTGCGATTATATGAAAGTGAAAGGTATGTAGGTAGGTATTCATTATTTTATTAAATTGCTGATTATTCATACTTATTTTCCATTATTGACCATGAAAGTTATTTTAAACATATTTAACACATATTTTTATGCGGGTTAGTGTTAGAATATATCAATTTTTGTTGCTTCAGTTATTAGCGAACTCCGCTGTTTGAGAACAAAATGAGCTTAACATAGGTCAACAAAATTATTACGGCTTAACTAATTACAATTAAGACTTTAGAAATACAGATCGCTTTCAAGTTAGATAAAGTAATAATAAAAAAAATTTTTGTAAGACCCCATTTTAGTATGAGACCCTGAGCAAATTAGTTATTTGTCTTCTTACCTACATAATGTCGTTTTTATTTATGTAACTTCGTGTCTGTAATATGCTGCAGCATTCAGCCGAAAGGGTGTTGCAGCAGCCTGGTAAATGGAATATGTACATAATTAAAATAAACTACTTAAAATTATATTAAATATTCAAATACAAATTATTTTTGAGTGTTTCTAAATTTATCTAACGCCTTTTGCGCCAATGTACAAATACGTATCTGTGTATTGCGAATTGTTTGTATATATAGTGCAAAATCTAATTTATTTAACTTATTTTGAAAAACATATGACTAACTAGTACACAAATAGAAGAAAGATAAAATTTATTCAATTTCTACTGGCATTTAAAATGAAAAATGGAATCGATGTAAAATTTATTAAAGTTTGGTGATATTTACGTAAATACATTTCTTGTATTGAACATCTGATTCATACTTTTAGCGTATTGAAACTTATTACCGACACAGATAAAACTTTACTCCATAAAAAATTGAGTTACTTTTACCCTTACTTTTTCCAGTGCTTGGAAACAAGTTTACTAACCCTGGCCTTCTAAAAATGGATTATGACATTGAAATTTCGAACACACTCTTTTTTTTCAAAATAATTAGAAATATTATAATGTAGTCGGTCAATTAAATAATTGTTTTCTTATATTCTCTTATTATAAAATTATCTTAAATACAAAAGTTTCAAGTACATAGGTTACAGATGTTTTTTTTTTGCTGATTTTATACAAATATGTAAATAAATTAATCATTATTAACTTTCATATTTGTGAATTGCATACAATTATATTTAAATATACACATTTAATGGAGACGGCCTAGTGAGATGTAGGTATATACTTTCTTTTAATAAATTTCAGTTATTACCATAATGTCGTGTTTAATTGAATTCAGAATTATACTACGTGTTCCTACAATTTGAGTGAAGTTGAATTTCACAATTAAAACTTTCATTCTTAAAATTTTTTTATAACTCATATACCATTTTTTCTGAATAATTTTTTTAATTTTCATCCGAGCTTATAAAATTCTCTAGGTATACAGGGTGTTATGTAAGTAATGTGCCATAGTTCATATGGTACGATAAAGCGAACTGTAAGAAGTTATATTCTGAAATTTATTCTCATTCTTTCAAGTTGCAAAAGTTATGGGACTGTAAAGCTGACCAATTACAAACCAGCTTCATATTAAATTAAAATCTAAAATTCAATATTTGTTGGTTGTCATATATAACGTTGAATTGACAAGATGTGGCGTAGTATAATATATATATATATATATATATATATATATATATATATATATATATATATATATATATATATATATATATATATATATATATATATATATACATAAACTACCTTTTCTATTTTAACAGATAAATAAGAAAAGGTACATAATTATTTTATTTGTTTGCACATTTTACAAATGGAACTAAAAATTGGCCGCGTGCCTAGGGAACCAGGTTCGATACCGACCGACGCCTAATATTTCTAATTTTAAATGACACAAAATTGACCCATGTGGTGCACTCTCCACGCCAGCAATGAGTGCCCGTGAGGTGACGCCTGGTAAGTGCCCGCACGGTGCAAATATTTCACAATTACCGATATCTGTGTACAGAGCAGATTGGCACTCCCAGCAATAGGTAATTAGCGGTGATGAAATATTTTTTTAATTTATTTATTGTTATTGGTCCATCTTGAAGTACTTTTACAATTGCAACAAGTACATTAGAAAATAAATTATTGCAAATTACGTTACACTGCAACCTTATTTATTAAGTGGTAACGTATGGTACATTACTTACATAACATCCTGTATATATCGTTCAATTTATTGATCTTTCGTATCAGTTTTATTTACGATATTATATCTATGGATAATTTTAATTTTTGTGACTATATTGTAGTACGGAACTCGAATCGATTCCAAATGTTTATTATGAATATTAAGAGAATTATATTACCTTCTTTTCAACTCTTCAAAATGAGATATCTAGGCATCACGAAAAATGCTTGTTATATAAATACTTTTTTCTAGAAAAGAATTTGTCACGAACTCTTTGCAGTGTGTAAAGAGTCACTTTTTAAGCACTAGTGCGTGAAAAGTACTTACTAATGGGTCTACTGGTCTCGTGCCTGAGTGTGTCAGGTCGTGAATCTCAGGAACCGGGTTCAATCCCGACACGTGTGGTGCACTCTCCACGCCAGCAATAAGTGCCCGTGAGATGACGCCTGGTACGCGCCCGCACGGTGCAAATATTTCATCGTTACCGATATCTATGTACAAAGCAGATTGGCACACCTAGCAATGGGTAATAAGCCGTGATAATACATTTATTTATTTATTCATGCTTGAAAGGTATAAAGGCGTTGATAGGTAATATTAAATTTCGGTTAATGTACTTGTGAAGTAGATAATTAGGTAGTAAATAATAATGAAAGTAATAAAATTTATTAAGAAATATTAATATACACTGTAAATGAAACAAATGTAATATTTTTTTTAATAGATTGAGTACTAGTCCAATTTTTAAGAACATTAAAATTTTTTGGCATGTATTCTAACCTAATTTTAAATATTAATATTAAATGTACAATTTGTACAATTATAGAAGCCTACCACACTTCTGTCTGAGCTTCTTCCAAGTGTTTGTCACATTTTGTATAGTATTATGAGAAAGAGCACTAAGATTATTTGAAGATGCTGGATGCCTGTACTCTCAGTATTATGAGAAACATCACTCGTGCTACAATTTCGCACTCGACCAAAAAATACTACTTTACACGCTTGTTGCATAAATAACTATTTCTTAATGTAAGAAGTATTAGTATTTAGCAATCAAATTATACAATATCCTACATACATATCTGCGTATCTAATTTTGAATGAAAAGCAAATAATATGTCATATATTTCAGAAGATCAAATTTATAGTTTGTTTTTGTCGCGTGTCGCTATAAATGTCATTAACAAATCTTGCAACTCGCACACCATTTCGACATTGATAAATCTTATTGTCGGGCGAAAATGATGTATTAATGTTATCAATACTATTGCGAAGCAAAAATAAGAAATATAATAAACGAAAATAACGGGTTTATCCATACAGTACTTCAAATCTTCATGGAACTATACGTTGCAGTCGTGAGTATCTTACACTTTATAGGCATCCACTAGGCACTGCAAAAGACAAAAATGTCGTATGAATTGCAACAAGCAGTATTGTATGATATTTGTTGTGAACATATCCGATGCTGTCTGCGACGTGTTTGTCTGATCTGCGAATCGTTATATCAACCAACGTGTTGCATTTGAAGCGACATCCCGACGTATCGAAAACAAATGTCGTATAAGTGTGCGAGCGGCCTTACGTTACAGTACATACGAGTACGTTGTAGACATATGTAGACCTAAGCATTTTTGCCAGATAATTTTTTTTTTCGGCATATGCCTGAATTGACCATCATGTAACTTCTAAAATATATTTGTTCTATTTTCGGAATATTTACGTGATATACGTATATCTAGCGTCTACAAACATTTGCAGAGCCGGACTGGGGCTAAATTTAGTTATGGCATTGCATTAGCAACGAACTGACCGATTGCCGGCGAAAGAAGTGTCAGAACTTGTACATGTAGTGTGTGGGACAGGCAAATAAATAAAGTTAATATATTTTTAAATGTAAATTGATTTGAAGTGCAGTATTATTTAAAGGGAATTATGACAATCGTAAACACAACAGTTTGATTACTTTTCAGACAAGTTCATAATTATGTCACCAGGCGGCTACGAGTTCATTACCTTCGCCAATTACAAACCAGGTTCCTAATATATATATATATATATATATATATATATATATATATATATATATATATATATATATATATACAGGGTGATTCATCGGTCTGTCCTCTCTTTATAACTCTTTTATTTTAAGTCAGATAGAAAAACTCTTCAAATATAATTTATATGATATAGTATTATCTATCTACGTACCATATCCATTTGTATACAGGGTGCTCCATTTAAGCGCAACAATATGTAACTTTATATTACTTAATGGAACATGCTATATTTATTTATTTATTTTGATAGTAAATTAGATTCCCTTTAAAAAAAGTATTATGTAATAAGGGGTCTAAAATTATAAATTAAGAAATTATTTACCTTTATTCGTTGAATGATATGTTTCTATCATGTTATTATTAACAAAGTAAGCTATGGATAATTTGATCAATTGTTTCGAATTTAAACAAACAAGTTGTCCAAATACTCTTAGTTTATCATTGTTGATGTTGATGTGATAATGAATAATACAAATTTTAGTAAAGATGAGATGGTTAATATAATATTTATAATAGAAAAATCTATTGACGTCGAAGGACAAGTTTTCGAGCATTTATTATAATTTTGCATTATTTAGTCTGTCACTAAATTTTAAAAGCATGATGTTTAAAATAAGTATTAATAAAAAAGAATCAAAATTTTGTATTATATTATGGTTTTTTCCACTCTGAAATACTATTTTTTATGAACGTAAATAACTTCTTAATTTATAATTTTAGACCCCCTTATTACTTAATACTTTTTTAAAGGGAATCTAATTTACTATCAAAATAAATAAATAAATATGGGATGTTCCATTAAGAAATATAAAGTTACATATTGTTGCGCTAAAACGGAGCACCCTGTATACAAATGCATATGGTACGTAGATAGATAATGCTATATCATATAAATTATATTTGAAGAGTTTTTCTATCTGACTTAAAATAAAAGAGTTATAAAGAGAGGACAGACCGATGAATCATCCTGTATATATATATATATCTTTAATATAAGCACAGTGAATTTATGAAACTGCTCTGGTATTTGCCAGGATTTCCAGTTGGCCAATATGGCCCTGAATTGGGCAGGTAGAATGCCTGTTTCAATATTTACTTGCATTTTGATGATGAGTTCCAACACAGTGGTTTTTTTAGTTGTCGGTTGAGGATTTGAACACCGACTTCATGCTGTTCATCACTGAGACACCCACTGTCCGTATAATTTTAATTAATATCATTATTTTCTTTCATTTATGGACATTTCTTATCCGCCCGGTAGAATGAAAATATATTTTTGTATAATTAATTTGTTGGGTAAGATATATGCAGTTTCTGTATGCAGAAACTTGGCAGGGTAAATTGAAATTTCCTAAGGTTAGCACTGTATGCACACCAACGTGTCACTGATTTAGATCATTTTACAAGTGCTCGCCGTAGCGAAACAAGCGGAACATATTTTAATGTGCAGTGCCCGCCGTTGCCGCCACTGTCGCCGCCACTGTCGCCGCCGCTATCACAGGGACGAGCGAGTGTCTATTTTTAGCGATGACGCAAAATACTTGTCTGAACCTGCTTAATTACGCGGTTGATGAAATCTATTGTGTTTGAGTTTTTATCTGGAATAGTGCTCTAGAAATTTCTCGAATACAAATGCCGGAGTATATAAGCACTGTTAGCGAAGGCATTGGACAGTCTAATATAAATAAGCGTTGCGTGTTAAACAGTTGGTGATATAAACAGATAGTCGACAAGTGGTAAACATAAATAAATATAGTTGTATAAATAAATAAGAGCTATATAATGTTGAAATAAATAATCTTACTGTCTAAGTGTCTTATAATATTCTTAGTCTTAATTAGTGTTTAATATTTGTTTAATCGTAGTGTTTGTTATATTTATCATCTTTTAATTATATTTAATATCTATTTATCGTTATAATAAATTTTTATTTTAATTAATAATAATTGTCTAATATTTACACTTCCCCAAATAAATAAAAACGTTACAATATAAAACCTAACCTAACTTAACAAATTTATTTGAATTAATTAAAAATGAATTCACAGCAAAAGCGAATAAATGAAATAATATGCTAGAAATAAACTATATATATATATATATATATATATATATATATATATATATATATATATATATATATATATATATATATATATATACATTATTTAATTATAATTTATATTACATTCTAATATTTGTCTTGTCACTAAGTTGATTAAAAATTAATTTGATTTTAGAAAAAAAAAACTTTTCACGTATTTTCAAATATTACTTTCTTAATTTATGAACAGAATTCTTATATGTAAGAATAAAATATATTTATTTGCAAACGATTACGAAATAAATTAACATTTTCCGGATTATTTTTCAATGAGAAAGTGACGATTTACGTGACTTTTCCTAAAAAATAGTATTTTGTATACTAGTTCCGTAAATATCGGAAAAACATGCGTTGCTAATGAGTTAATTGAATACAGATTTCTTACATTTTAAATGTAACTATTTCGACATATCCTATTAGTAATTATTTTACTTCTGAATATAGGTACACCTACCTACTCGTACTCGTATTGGCGATAAGACGATGGTAGACACAATAATTAGTGTTTTCTTAAATAATAATCATTTAATTGATAAAATGATATTTTTTTCTTCATAATCGATCATTTGGTAAATTGATAATTTAAACCGATTATTTGATTTTAATCAATCGATTATTTAATATTATTAATTTTGTAAAATATTTACTATTATTCTACAAATTAGCTTAAAAGAATATTGTTAAATCATTTAACATAATCATTATTTTTTTTTAATATTGATTTTTTTCAGTTTATAATACTCCTAATAATGGATATTACCTATGTTGTTTTTTATTTGGGATTTTTATGTTGCGGTATGATTTATGAGACTGCTCACAAAAACAGATAAAAACTAAAAGTGCCTAGTATCAGATTGCTAGCATATATTACAATTACCTAATTATTTAATTGATCGAATATTTTATTAATCGATTATTTGCATTAATTCATTGTTTGATTAATCGATTGTTTGATTAAACGATTAATTAGAATAATCGGTTAATCAAATAATATATTAATTTTAATAATCAATAATCGATTGTTGAATATCGTAATCGAACAATAACAATATAATTGCATGTGCATGTGCACCACATTTGAAAAGTAATTTTTCTATGTATGATGGCTTTTCAGGACTTGCCTGCACGGGACTCGTCTTAAAAATTGACTATCGAAATCAATGAGTTACCGTTTCTGTACATAATACACCATTCTATAAAATAATTGGATATGTTTAATAATATTTGTAACAATGCAGTACTCAGAATTTTATTGCGACGTTTTTTCCTATTAGGTCGTCAATGTATACATAATTTGTACTAATGTATGAAATCACTGATTTAGAACATTTTGCAAGTGGTCACCGTTGTGAAACGTACACTATTTTTAATCAAAAATCATAATATTATATATATACTGCGATAGAAATGTGTAATTTAACTGACACACTTATTGTCATTGTTTTCTATGCAATGTTTTGATTACTGTTATAAACTCTACTTGCAATGAAAATATTTAGCATTGATCTAGTTTATTTAATAATCAGGTAGAACACGTACATATTAATAACAATTTAAGTAAATAAATAATATATCATTAGACCTTTTACTCATGTTTTTGGAGAAGAGAAAACAATGTTACAAAATCAAAACTTAAATAAACATATGACAAACTACAATACGCAATGTCAATTGCATGTGATACAAATAACATCAAGATCAACAATAACAACAAATTAATCATTATATGAGTAATATATATTCATTTCTACCTCTCACTAAGAGAGGTATTGCATTTATGCTAAAAATCGCCTATTCAGATTTTAGTGAATAAGCACGTTTTAAGGTCCCGAGAATCCGATTATAACATTTTTATGATGATGTCCGTATGTATGTATGGATGTGTGTGTGTGTGTGTGTGTGTGTGTGTGTGTGTGTGTGTGGGTGGGTGCGTGCGTGCGTGCGTGTGTGTGTGTGTGCGTGCGTGCGGGCGTGCGTGCGTGCGTGCGTGCTTGCGTGCGTGCGTGCGTGCGTGCGTGCGTGCGTGCGTGCGTGCGTGCGTGCGTGCGTGCGTGCGTGCGTGTATGTGTGGATGTTGGATCCACGATTTCTCAAATACTATAAGACTTAAGACATTTTAACTACGGATTCCTCAATCTAACAATAATGGGAAGAGTTAATTAAGTTTTTGTAACAATTCGACAACCGGAAGTAGTAGTTATAAGAAAAAAATCTGAAAATCTAAATATTATTTATCGAAAATTTATGTAAATACTTATATTAAAGAACGTTATAGCTATTAACATACCTAGGAATGTTATGTATGTCATAACTGCCGCAGATGTCATTTTGAAATCCGAGCTCGTAGAGCGAGGATTTTAAGACATCTAAGGCTTGTTATGATCCATAACATCCGTGGTTTGTTTAATAGTTTATCGGTTTCAGAAAATTAAGACCTTATTGATACATATCATTTTTTGAAATTCTCTCATTAATGCTACTTTCAGATTGCTATGATTAACAGAACAATTATTTTGACATATGTCAATGACAAATATTCATATTATGTCCTTTATTTCTCATGTTTATTACTTTAGAATAAAGTAGACCGTATTTAGAACGATAGTCTAACGTTATTTGTGAATTAATGAAGAGCATTATATTTTCATTTTATTTTCATTTTGTAGACCGTTGTTGACAAATCAGTATGGTAATAATATTACCATACAGATACAGTTATTACTTAGTTACCAGCCTACTTTTGTACATGTAAACAATGGAATAATATCCTGAAACCGGTAAATTTCTTTATTTGATAAATATAAATTCATTATTATATCTTCTATAGATTTAGAGATAAAGAAATGCATATAAAATAATTTGATGTAAAATTTCTCAGATCAAACTAATTCAAGGCAAGAAATTCAAATGTTTGTAATTGACACATAAATGTCAAAAATATTTGTATGCCTGTCAAAAATATTTGTAAATAAAAAGTCAACAACGCAAAAGAATATACGTAAAAAAGAATATAAAGGAATTTGCGAAAAAATGACGAATATAAAGAAAAAGAAAAGGAAAGTAGAAAAAGAAAATTTTAGAATATTGAATATAAAGAAAATGTATGTATTGTACATAATTTATATTAAAATATCCCATAGATTTTGAAATATATGTGAGAATTATTTTGTAGTGAGACATAAATATATGTATTTGTATTTAAAAATACGTTACGTTTTATGCGTACAACCAGGTAAAATATCTGGCGAGAGGTTATGTGTTGGCCACATCAGATTTTTATACTAATAAGGTTACGGACCTTCTTTTTTGTTATTCTTTAAATAATAAGAATATAATGCTTTTAATTTATATCTGATATAATAATAAATATTTTTTACTTGACTTATAACAAGATTTTCAAGTATTTATCAGATAAAATTGATTGATAATCCTTTTTTTTACTATAAAACTGTTCAATTGGTCTTTTTTGGCTTATCTACGTTATTAATATCACAACTTAATTGAGTTCCTATTTTTGCAGAATTTATTATGAGGTATTAAATCGTTTTAATTTTGTTATCCAATTAAAATTTCATTCGCCTAAAAACTTTAGTTGAAATTTAATTGTATTATTATCGCTAGTCACTCAAAAAATATCCAAAACTTTCTTTAAATTTTCTCTTATTCATTTTCCCTACAACTATTAGGATATCCGGTTGAATTAATTTTAGGATGTATAGTTCCTAGAAATATAATTAGTTTTTCTCAATTATTCAATGGAACTAGTAATAGTTAAAAACAGAACCGTAATGTTTCAATTATTTTTTCAATGCCATTAAATTTTTTTTAATTTCTGCGAATATGACATCTAATACGAATAACATTAAAAACAGAGTAAACTTTAAAAATTAAATTAACTTTTTAATATATGTGACGAAGGTTTGTAAAGGGTCTCAGAAACTGTCCAATTTCCTAGTGATTGAACAGTACAAATCTATGAGAAATGCTCACTGTTTTTACTTCCTTGTACAAAGTAAAGGAAGTATTGTAATCGCGAAAAATTCAGGTTTTCAGATTTCAACGGAAATATCCATTTTGACCATCCCTGAATCCATTTTGACTAATTTCGTTGTGACGTCTGTACGTGCGTATGTATGTACGTACGTATGTCGCATAAATCAAAAACGGTAAGCCGCAGAAAGTTGAAATTTTGTATTTAGGACTGCTATAACATCTAGTTATGCACCTCCTTTTTTGGCCATTATATAATTTCCAGAAATGGTACTTTATTTGAAGCCTATAATAGATTTTAATGATTACCTATTTTAAAAAATAATCTAAAACTTTTCAAATTTGGTATATAAGACTTTTATGTAAATTGGAGTAACATAGTATATTTTGGTTAAAACAGGCGAACCGGAAGTGATATATTACCTGAAGTTGTTAACAGTTTTTCTTGAATAAAATGGTTTAATTTTGATTTTAGAAATAAATGCTTCAAATAAGAGTTTTAGAGACTTAAATTCTGCGTCTAGCACATCATTATTGAATTAGCTCTTTGTACAAGCGAGATATGTAAATTTAAAACTTATATACTTTTTGGTTTTTATAATAAAGCTTGCTATGGATTAGGAGAAAAAATAAGAAAAAAATAAAAAAAATAGATGTAATGTCAAATAACGTCAAATACGTGCAATTTTATAATTGGGTCTATACTTCATATTGGTCTTGCGTACAAGGAAGTCGTGTGGTGTCCACATCAAATTTTTTACTGACGAATAGAAATAGAATTCAGCTCTACCAACAAATCCTGCTCTCACGTCCCCCGAAGACATTTTGTCGCGTGACCCCGGGTGCACGGCGCACAATGAATGTACTCGTACGTTGTATAGCAGACGAGAGAGGTCGACGGGCGATCTTCCAGCGCCCTAAAACTGGAACAATTCAGTTAAGGTATGATAACCCCAACAGAAGACTCCCTGAGTCCCTGGTCCTCCTAGTAAGGGTGTTGAGCAGATGGTCAGTAACCAACTCTCGGAAAAATTCAAATTACTTACAGAACCCAAACAAACCTCGGACCAATGTCGAAGACCAAAGCAAGGATGAAAGGAAGACGATTATTGATTAATGATACAATTAATGTAGCGACCTGTAATGTGATAGGGCTAGCACAAAAAGAGATAGAACTGGGAAAGATTCTAAGGGAAATGAAGATAGACTTTGCAACCATACCAGAAACTAAGAAGAAACTGAAAAGGAATGAATATATTGAAGATTACGTAATGACTTATAGCGGTGTAAAGAAAGAAGCGAGAGGAAGCAAATGAATTGCACTGCTCATACACAAAAAATGGGAAGATAATATAAAAGACTACGAGTATATAAATGAACGCATTGTCACAGCACGAATAAAATTTGAAAGAAGAAATGCAACCATAATAGCGGTTTATTATAAAGAGGACACAAAAGGACTAGACGAAATTGATATGACTGAACTGATGAAGGGTCTACGAGCTACAAAAAAAAAAAAAAAACAAAAGCTACAGACTGGATGGTATAAACGCTGAATTGTGGAACGCTACTATATTTAAGACTCCTTCATCTCTTCAATATGTGCTGGAAAGAAGGTATAGTTCCAAAAGAATGGACAAAGGCAAAAGTCATTTCTATATTTCAAAATGCGATAAAAATAAGTGCCAAAACTACAGAGGCATAAGCTTATTAGATTCTGCTTACAAAATATACGATAGAATAATAAATAATAGAACCAGAAACGTCACAGAAAACAATCTATGAGGAATAGATGTATTTCAGAAGGGGAAGGACGATAAACGAAATATTTACGCTAAAGCAAATAATAGAAAAACGTAGAGAATTTAACAAAGAAACATATATGTTCCGTCGATTTTGAGAAAGCCTTCGATAATGTAGACAGAAACCTTTTATGGAATATAATGGAAAAAAGAGGCTGTCCCAGACATCTCAGCAAAACAATAAAAAGTTTAAATATGAACACCCAAATAACTTTGGATTTAGGAAGGCAGCTATCACAAGAGATAAAAACGAACAAAGGAGTTAGACAGGGTTGTTGTAGTTCTCCAACCCTCTTCAATATATACATAGACGTCATCATGCGCGAATAGAAATCAAAATACAACGAAATAATTTATCTGGATAAGTACACCGTTTTTAACTCTCTTCTATATGTTGACGATTTAGCTATAATTTCTGAAACTGAAGATAAATTTCAAAAAGGCGTATATACCAACTACAGATAATCTGCGATAAATATAACATGAAGATATCAATCGAAAAAACTAAACTATGGCCTTCATAGGAACTAACCCAGTAAGAACTAAAACAGTAATAAATAATAAAAACTTAGAACAAGTTCAAAATTTCAAATACCTGGGATGCGATGTAACATACGATTATAGCAATGATGTCGAACAAAAGCTAAACAAATTCAAAAGTATATGCGGTACTATAAACGGAAACCTGAAAAATAAAACAAGAAAGGATACACAGATCAAATTTTGGCTTTTCTACCTCTTATTTTAATCACTGACTCACTGGACTGTCAGATTAAGTAACAAATCAGGTATATTTCGCTAAATCTCTAGTGCGCATGTGCAATATATACAAAGTATAAATTGTTTACGCATATAAGTAATCTATCATAGTTGACACGTGAAAAATATTTGGAAACTACATTAATAAACCAATAAAGATAGAATAGGGTCCTCCACAATAACAGAAAATTAAGTAAAATGTTAATTATATTGAAAGTAGATAAGAAAAAGAATGATTGAGACGAAAAAAGTTTTTAAAAAATTGTTACTTTTTGAAATATTTGAGATTTTAAGCATCTATAAATTAAAAACAATTATGTTATTTAAAACTACGAATTGCTTCAAAATCAGACGAACTTCCATTTAAAATAATAAAAAAATTATAGTGGGGACCCCATATTTATGAATTTTTTTAAAAAAATATATAAATTAATTATTTTTTTTTTCTAATTTCCAAATCTCACAAAAGTGATCCCTGAGGTGTTCTCTCCGATCTAGGATAGCTTAGAGAGCTCGTGAGGTGGCACCTGCTAAGCGCCTTCCATATTACATAATACATATACACACCGGCAAAATTAGAGGAATGCAAAATATTATATATTTGTGATATTTTTCATGATTTATTTGATTGAATTTAGTAGCGGCAAATTCACACTGTAAAGAGCAGTGTTGTGACTGATCTAGATCATTTGATCTAAATCACTGATCTAGTTCATTTAGTATGGGTTTTTATCTGATCTAGATCCTTTTATATATTCAGATCTTGATCTGGATCTAGATCTGAGAACTATATAATCTATGATCTTAAAAAAAGATCAAATATACAGGAATATACGGGAAACTTAATAAACTTGTAGAAGACGAAAAATTTTTTATGCCTAAGAGTTTAGGGCATATCAAATGAGAAAACAAAAAATACAAATATTTGAAACCAGATAATCCAAGAACAATTGAAATACAATTGTGTTGTAATTTATTTAACGTCCGACTGGTATGTTATTATCATCTTAACAGCCCTGACTTCAGGGTTATTATATAAAAAATAACACCCAAGGGCGTGTTAAGAGTTGTTGCTATGATAATGTTGTCAAGAAATAGATGATACTCGAATAAACAAGCAGAAGCATTCATAGTCTACCTACTAAAAATTTCTAATCCGTATAATATTAAAAAATTATGGTCAAACGTTAAACGTTGAACGCACCACGAGAGTTAAACGGACAATAATGCCTTTGGTCAACGTACATACCTCGGGTCAGAGTCCCTCGGAAAGTACACTGTTAACCTCAGGCGTTATTGTTCTTATAACACCCTTGATACGTTAATTCCTATAACTCATTTAAAAAATACAGAGGCATATATTGATTATCTGCCTATTTGATATGCTCTGTCTTAATTTATTACATTTCAACAATTCTAATGTTTAAAATTATTATTTTTTGTTACTGTTTCTACTTTATTCTAATTTTTCTTCCCATGTGTAAGGCATACGGCCAAGTATATTCTGTGTAATTAATTTACTCTTTGTATCCCTACTTAATTAATCAGAAATAAAAAGAATTTGAAAAACTTTTTATGATCTAAGAAAAAGAGATCCTAAATTCGTGATCTGATCTGAAAAAAAAGATCCGGTCGCAGAAATTGATCTATGACCTGATCTAGAACATATTAATTGTAAAGATCTTAATCGTGGTCTAGATCCTTTAGAAATTGATCTGTCACAACACTGGTAAAGAGTAATAGCTGGTTTATGATGGATTTAATTTAAAAATTTAGATTTACGAATTTACATTTATAAATATAAATTGTACATATCTGCTTTTACTGGTTCATGATGAATTTAAGAAATTTATGATTTAGAATTTATATTTAAAATATCACCATATTTTATATTCTAAATGTAAATTTGTAAATGCGTCCAATCATTTCACAATATTTCAGACAATGATTTGGTGGGGAAAATGACAGTTTCAAGTGACAGTTGAAACATTTTAATTTTGATTTAACAAATGGATTCTGAAAATATGGATATATTATTAATATTATCTGTAGAACAACTCAGATTGATTATGATAAAAGTGATAAATATCATATAACTGTCATCCCATTTGTGTCAAACCACGTGACCCTATATAATTTGATTGGGCATATTTCATTATTCATTATTAAATTCACTATAAACCAGCAAGGTAAATCGTAAATTTCAAATCTAAATTTGTAAATCTAAATTTATAAATTAAATCCATCATAAACCAGCCATTATTTATTAAAAAACTAAATTTACCTTTGATTAATAATTAATTGTCATAAATTATTGAGGAAAATAAATAAATTTCAATTATTATTTTGCTTAGCAAATAGCAAAAGCAGAAATGATTGTTAACCCTCTTGATCTATAATTAACACTAATAATTAAACACCCTCAATAAAACTCAATTCCGAGCTATGTTTAACAATTAGATAAATGTTAATTAATCTTATGTTCCTTAGTTTTGTGCGAATTAAAGACACACTCAGAAATCAATAATAGCCGTGATGATTACGTTAAAATATTTTTTATTAGATTCAATTCAAGTGTAAGATGAAATAGGTATCATAGTTTTTCTTTACACAAATTTAAAAATCTGATATGGCTAGCACATTTCTTGTACTGATCATAGGTATATTACCAGTAAAATTATTTCACGAATGTACTAATGTAAATTACATTTGACATTGGCATTTAGAAATATTTAAGCATCGTAACTATTTCCTCGGATCCTTGGTAGGTAGGTGCCTATAGCATATAGGTTTCACGTTTCAAGATTTATGATTATTGTTAATATTTAATATTATTGAATATGAATATGAAGGAAAAATGCAATTATACCCTATAAAAACAAAATATTCTAAATCGCCACTTTTGGTTTACCAATGGATCTTGACCCTCTTTGATTTAACCAATTCTAGTTTGGATCATATTGGTTATTTTAAAGATCAAAAACGATAAATGGAACTTTCATAAAATGCAAAATTTTGTCGTTTCCGTTTTTTTCCTAATTATGAAAAATATACGTAAATTAGAAAATTAAACATTCTTAATGATACATAATAATGTTGCATTGATATGAATAGAAAAATGCTTGTAGGCGTTCATAAAACAAATGATTTTACAATCTACTTAAGTCTCTACAACATAAAAAACAAGAGCACAAATAAAAATAATTGGTGCTGTGGTAATAAGGTGCATATAAATGCATAAAGAGCGCTATTATTGGCATTATTTTAATATAATTTTTAAAAGCCCCCTTTTTTTGAAGAAGGTTATTTATCGCAAAGAATAATGATGTTTAATTATCAAATGTTTATACATAATATACATATATTTATTAATAATAATTAGTAAAAAAATTAAAACGACAAAATTGTACATTTTGTGAATGATCCATTTGACGTCTTTTAATTTTAAAGTGACAGTTATGTCCCAAACATGAATAGGGGATTACAGCTCAATCGAATTAAGAGAAATTAGTAAAAAAAGAGGGAAAGTAGATGCTTAAAAATGAATATTAATAAAGAAATAAAATGATATAATTGAAATACTTCAGAAATCAGGGGGTTTTTGTTTTAGCAGCTCGTCACTCATATGAATTCTATATATATATATATATATATATATATATATATATATATATATATATATATATATATATATATATATATATATATATATATATATATACAGGGTGTAAATGAAATAACTGCATTAAATTTAACCAGTAATGTACCTCGACGAGAGCAACAATATTTCTTAATAACTATTTTTTCTAAGTCTTTTAGATTTTGAGTTAAAATTCTTTAAAGATTTGTTGCATATTTCGTTACCCGCCTATGGAGAACAAAGAGACAAATGACTGCGCTGCCGTATTCAAGTGAGATACAAGCAGCTCAAAAATTCTCGGTTATCGGTTACACTTACAGTCACAGTCATTAATAAACGAATCAAGGGAAATAACATTATTATTAATTAATACGTAATAGTACAATTTTTAAAATAAATAAATTTAAATATTGGATAACAAAAGTATAAAGTTGTGTATTGAACCAGGTTTTTAATCACGTGAATAGTGGAAGACAAGGAGAAACGAGGTAACGAGACGAAGACCAAAAGCATAGTTATTAGGTTATGAGATGATTATTTATTGTCGACAAATCATAATAGTTTAAATTCGTTATTCAAAAAATGTAAGTACAAACTTTTGTCCATTTAAAAGAAGTACATGAGTACCAATAATTAGTCGTCCATTTATTGTTCCCCAAACATTTTTTAATGAAAATTTTTACAGCATTTTCGTCTGTCAAGATGTGTATTGTGCATAATAAATACACCTTCCCAAGTAAATTCAGTCTCATAAATGAACATTATGAGCCATTCCCAAAATTGAAGTCTGTTATGTGCTGAAAACATTGAACTTTTTGCACATGGTATGGATACAACTGTTGATTTTTTTAAAATTGTCATATGTGACACTCCGTATTGTGATAAAGATGTACAAGATTAACAAATGTGCGAATATTAAGAACAGAATGATTTGGTGATGATTTGGAAACGCTCCGTGTAAATGCGTTGGCAACTCCAATACACTTGTCTTTATGTGAACCGTGATGTCAAGTAAAATGTAGTACAGATACGAGTAAAAAATAAATAAATAAACCATAGGTAAGTAATTACAATGTCTGTGTACTCGAATTTTGACAAAATTTTTCATAGCTATTGCTGCTGCATTCAATTATCACAAAAATATTTGGAACGACTCGTCAATTTACGGGGTGGTAAAAATGCTAAAAAAATATGCGATTTCGAGAAAAAGTTATTAAGAAATATTGTTGCTCTCGATGAGTTATACTACTGGTCAAATTTAATGCACTTATTTCATTTACACCCTGTATATATATATATATATATATATATATATATATATATATATATATATATATATATATATATATATATATATTATTCTGATTGGCGACTCAAAAACCACCTATAAATATATTACGAATACCGAGTTACGGGGTGGAGTCTACTACCAATGGAAGTAGACAAATTCAAATAACGTACACGTGGCTACCAGTCCAGTACTGCAATTCTCAAACAGTTTTTATTTTAATATAAATTTCTTGCATTAAACTTAATAATTTTGATACACTTGTAATTATAAAGCATGTAGACTTGTACAGTGTTATAATATTTTGTTTTTTTATAAATTTAATTTCAAGAACATTTTAGATCCACGAAGAAAACAGCTTTATTTAAAACCTTATGTTCGTGACGTCACATCTATATTTTCAAACTTCGGGGGACCATAACTCGCTTATTAATAGGATTTTTTTCACTAGATTGTCACCAATAGTCTTAGTTTTACTTATACTTTCTTGCGAAATTATATATAAAAAAATGGTAGAATCCCCTATTGCCTAAGCAAATCCGGGATTCATTATAACATGTAAATATAATCAAAATCGGCTCTTCAAATAGAAGTATAAACGTGGAATAGGAAAAATTATTGTAATTTTTGGAATTGTATTCGAGTTATAATAGACAAAAATATTCGCAAATACGGACGCACAGACATACACACTCGCGCACACATACGGACATCATCTTAAAAATTGAAAAATCGACTTTTAAACGTGCTTATTTATTCGTTAAAAACTCACCATCGAATTTTTTAACCAAAGACAATATACAATACCTTCTTTACGTAACGACGTGACGAGAGGTAAAAACAATAAATAAGTAAAACTTAAAACTGTAATTATTTTTTAAATAATTACCTACTAATATACATATTATGATAACATTGTTTATTATTCATAAGATTTTCAATTACCTACACGTATATAGTTTGTATACATGCACATATGATCATATGATGAACATAAAAAATAATTAGACGAGTCGGTTCGCCATCCATTTATGTAAGCCGTGCAGTAATCCCGGCAGAAAATCCGACCAAATTAAGTTCAAACATCCGAATAATGTCAAATCTCATGATTCACTTGCAATTTAACCTAAAAATAAAATCTGCCAACTCAGTCGAGTGGGTTGCCGCTCCGGACCTGTTGGGAACCGCTGATTCACGAACGTTATATACAGCACAACATCGTGAAGAGGAAATCTACTCTAGTAGTTAGTAATTCTATGGAGGCCAACGAGCTAACATGAAAGTTGCCTGGTCAATTCTTCTCTTTCCGTTATACGATCATAGTTGTGCTACTGTCAAATCGATTGTTCGTTTATAAATAGTGATACGGAAACTAGAGTGCTGTGATTATGCGGTTCTAAAGCTGGCAGATGTCGTTGTCTTTATTACTGTCTTATTTTGTTTTAAATTATTTTTTGGAAGGTAGGAGATGTTGAAATGGCGTTTTTGTTGCAATTATTGTTTTTTACATTACTTACAAGTTATTAAAGTAATAGTTTCTAAATACAATATTATAGCTTAATTAATTCTTACTAATTTATTTTAAATTTAACTTTGTTTTGCTCTTGTTTCTTGTATTGTTATAATATATTATTAATGTTATTACCTATATATTTTAATATAGTTTGAAAGTTATTAAGTTTTATGTTAGCTACAAACTTTCATTATCTCTTTTAATTATTCAAGTGCTGACAAAAAGATTATAATGTTCTTACAAAAGTTAATAAAATTCTACCTAAATTAGTTGTTCATTATGTTTTATTAGAATTAAATCATCCCCACAAAATTAAAAAAAAGAGAAAAGGTAAATTTAAATTGTTTCTAATACTCTTAATTTTAGCAATATTTGTTATCAGTGCCTCTATATAGGTTTTAAACCTCGGCCCTCGGTACTTACCCTTTGATTTTAAATAAATATACATAATTTTATTTATAAATGAATTAGAAAAATATGCTACAAGCAATGCTGAAACATTTTGTAATTAAAATTCAGGAATAATGCGTAGAATAAATTGTCTATTGCACTGTTTTTTAATTAATTAATTTTTAATATTACACAGTATTGAATATTGCTGTTGAAAATATGTATGTAATTATGAACCTATTTTAGAATAATAAGTACTTTATTTTATTGTATTTAGAATTATAATAATAAGTCGTTTTATAGATAAAATTTATTACAGTTCACAAATATGTACTATCTTACACTTACTAATAAAATTTATGGGTATTCTAGATTATTGTACCTTGTATTTTTATCTAAATTAATGCAATTTCAGTTTTTTTAAACCAAACATTTAATAACGTTCACGCTATTGAAGTGCAAGTAAAAGTGTTCATTATCTTATTCAGTATAGAATGTTCATAATTAAGTATCTAATTTCAATAAATACCATATTTTGATAATAATAACAAGTACCTTTAGTACCTACATATATAAAAAAATTACATAGGTACATATAAATTCCGAATTGCAAAAAGATAACTACCTCTTCAAATGTAAACAAAATTAATCTTGATAATTTTTATTGACGGTTTTGGGGGAACAAACAGTTTTGCAATTAAAATTTCTGCAATACAAAGAAAAATAGGTAATCATTCCTTTTTTACCAAAAATAAAAAGATAAATAATTATTTTCTGCAATCATGCAACATATACGAAGAAAAAAAACTGCATTTTGAAAAACAAATTATTGCGGAGCGTGCAAAAAAATTTTTAGTTCACGTTACTATTAGTAACCCATTAATATATATATATATATATATATATATATATATATATATATATATATATATATATATATACCGGGTGGCGCTCGAAATCCGTTACATAGGCATTTAACATAGGAAAACCGTTTTCCCTAGCGCGTTGCTCCCCAAATTATTAAAAAAAAATCTTCAAATAAAAGTTGTAGAACATAAAATTCTGCATTTGAATCAATAAGCAAAATTAATTTTGCATGCTTTGTAACAGCAGAAATTAGGTATGAAAATGTCGAAAATCTACTCAAAAGTAGTGATAGCCATGCAATTAACAAAAAGCTTAACAAACAAACGTGTGTTCATTTGTCATAGAAATTTATTTACATGTTAATTTTTTAATAAAATTATCATAACTTAAAATTCTGAAGCAGAATAATAATTTAATTCTTCTACATTGTTCAAATACTTATTTTTCTGCACAAAAAATCACAATATTTGACGTTTAAATCATCACATTTGTTTGTCTTTTTTATTTTAATTCCATGGCTAGCACTACTAAACTGAAATTTTAAAAATTTTCATATTCAATTTCTGGAGTTACTAAACGTACGAAATAAATTTTGTTTACTGATTTACATGCAGAATTTTATATTCTACAACTTTTATTTGAAGATTTTTTTTTGAAAATAATTTGGGGGGCAACGAGCTAGGAAAAACGGTTTTCCCATGTTAAATGCTTATGTAACGGCTTTCGAGCGCCACCCGGTACCTATGTATGAAATATGGGTATACATTACATACTAAGCAATAGCTAACATCTTAATTTAATTTTGACTGCAAAACATTTTAATTTTTTTTATACTTTTGAAATATCTGCTTTTTGAAGGTGCACATAGGACATTAACATGGAAAATCAATTTTTTGCAGACTGTTGCCCCCCGTTTTACTTGACACAATGACACAAAAAATGAGTAATTTATGTAATATGTTGGTTCCATAAACTAATTATTAAATTTGTACAATTTTGTATTAATAGCAATAGCCATGGTATTTTTGAATAAAAAGACAAATGTTTGTCATTTTATCTGCCAGAATTTGTTAGCTATGAGTTTTTGTTATTTTCTTTTTAATGTTTTATAACATTCGAAAATGCTTGAGAAAAATTAAATTAATAAAATGATAGCATAATACAATTCGCACAAATTATAGGTTATATCAAATTTTGACACATAAAATGTCAAACATTTGTTTTTCTTTTTGTTCAAAATGCCATGGCTATTGCTATTAATACAAAATTGTACAAATTTAATATTTAGTTTATGATCCCGCAACCATCGTCCTTATTAAAACAGGGGGCAACAGTCTGCAAAAAACTAATTTTCCATGTTTAATATCATACGTGCACCTTAAAAAAACACTGTATACTCATAGTCAGGTGGAGATGTTTTATTTTACATTTTATAGACTACACAGTTCACGAAGACAATCGAATGGTTATAGAAGAATTCTTTCTTGAACTGGGGTATGTGAGTAAATTTTGAAAAGTACATCCAGATAAAAATATAAGAAACAAAGAAACCCTTTTTTAAATAACTAGATAGTTATTATGTTTGTAGAAGGAGTATAGTGACATCAGCATGGCTCGAGCGTGCGTAGCGTGGCAGATAAAGACCATATCCCTTCTCCAAACATTCAATTGCAAAACAGTGTTGAAATTCAGTTATGATCACACCCTAATGCAGTACTGTTCCTTGTTATTTTTAATGTTGAAAATGTCATATAATAAAAGTCGAATTAATTATTTAATTTTACTAGAGTACTTATTATTATTCTTCAAGGGTTTGTGGTTTGACTCATACTTCTTTAAGTATAAAAATAATAACCTATATATTGAACTCAAAATTTTTGGCAATTGCAGACGCATAAACTGACCTAGGTTGTAACGTAAACCAGTTAAGTATGACAGGTCCACAACCTGTCGACCTTAATTTTGGTTTCCAAATAAACAGATATTGAGACCGTACAAATTTCGGACTTCCTTTCAGAAATTTCTCTACAATACTATTTTAGCAATATCAGTATGGACGTCCATATTGTACATGCAAATGAATTATATATTTGAAAATAAATTATAAAATAAAAATATGTACCTTTACATTTTTAACTAATGCTTATATTTTTTTTAAATATTTAATGAAATCCTGTTGTACTCCTATATTTATGCCTTCCTTAATAATTTTTCGTTTCCTTAGACCTAAAAAATAAAAAAAAATGTCTTGGGGGTGCATGTTTGATTATAATATAGTGAAGTGACCTCGGAAGTGACCAACTGTGCTAACATTCCAGGTTAGTTCCGATCCATAACGACTGACTATTCTTAACCTAACTTATTTTTTTTAATTCACATTCCAACAAATAGTAAATACTTACTCTTTCAAAAAGAACTATAATACGTACGTAAATGGAAACAGATTAATAATCAGAATAATATTCAGAAAATTGAAGTAATCAAAAATCATGGCTGGAGAAATTTCCTCAATCCCGAAAATTAGTCAAATTTTTTTACTTTATAAAGTTTATATCAACATTAACATACATAATCAAAAAATAATATTAATTTGTCATTAAAATTGAAAGGCTCAATATTACCCAATTAAGCCGCTGAGCTGTTTTTTAAACCGTACGTTTTTGTTTTTGCCAATCTTATTGAAATGAGTATGAATTTTATCATTTTTTGAAATAATGAAATACTCGTATGTACGTAAGTAGAAACTGTTATAAGTGCTCAAAAACTGGTTTGTAATGAAATAAAAAGCATAAAATGTTCCTGAAGTTACTTGTTTATAAAGTGCTTATTCAAAATTTCAGACACTCCCGAAGATACTTCTATTTATTTTTAAAAATAGTAGGCTAAAAAATAGATTAAAAATATTTATTTTAAAATTACATTATTTATGTAGGCATTTAAATCTCTGCAGACGATTGCAAAATCTTAGTTTCATGAAGTAATTATTTTTAAAGAGACATTCATCCTGCGTCAACAAATATCAATCTCTTGAGTCTTTAATTCGATTTACTGGTTCAGTTCGGTGCCAAGTATTAATAAAAATGTGACGCACACCAAAATCTCTCAACAGAGAAATCCGCGACCTTCGTGCTTCCTAACGCAAGCAGTGTGACAGTGCCTTTGTAACGGGGATTCCATTAATTGTCAATCAGAAATGAATATTTATCACTCGTCAGGGAAGTGAAGTAGGATGTGCCCTTGTAGAATATTTTCGCTATATAGGGGAGAGATGCTTGATTGGATGTAGGCGCGTACTGTTTTCCATCGATTGTTATTTATATTATGCGTGCATGCTCGCAAATATTTGAATACCTCATGTCCTCATGTATAGATTTATTTCCGAATATCGCTATTTCATTATCATTCAACGGATGATAAAACGGTACTAATGTTATTATCAAGATCTGTAATTATGGTACATACTGTACTTCTCTGTGTTAAATTTAAAGTAATGATTTACATGTACTAGTATGTTTACAATCTGTTATCTGACCTAAGAAATTTTATTATAAACTTGAATGTAGTGATTGAACTCAGGTTCAATCCAGTTGTTACACAGTTAACAGCTGATCACGTGTTTATTTTAATATGAAAATGCATATTGTATTGCTGGCTTTGAGTTGACTGACAATACCCTGTTTTTAAACTTGGAAGAGTAACTTCAAAAGTCAGATTTACAGCAATAAAAAAACGATAAAATATTTACAATAATTTTAAGGTAACTTTCAGTCTAAATTAATATGATATTACATACGTTGTTTGTGTAAAAACTGTCTGTTTTTAAATTAAAGAGGTTCAGGGAAAATGACCTAATGTTAAAACGAAAAAAAAATTGTGTTTTGGTGTAAACAAGGCTGAGCAGTGGCCAATTAATGTATGGATTGTACTAGGGAAATTTTGAATTTACTCCTAGTTTAAAAACGGACTATATTAATATTAGTTGTAATAACCATTTTAAAACTTATAGCGTGTATATATTTTACATTTATTTATTATATTTTAACAGGCTCGTATAGCTTTGGGCTTTGGGCGTTAGATGACCGGTTTTGATTCGAATGGACTGGAATCGATTCTATGTAATATAAAACCTGAAACTTGAAAATTATTTCCCATTTTTAAATAACACAAAAGTGGTGCTCGCTTCTCGACAAATTTGAGTGCCCTTCATTACTGAAATCTGCGAGTAAAAGCAGATTGGCACACCCAGAAATAGAAAAATCAATAAAAAATATTTCACAGCAAATTATCAATTGTAGGGCTTTTAACAATAGAACGAAATATAACAACCATGAAATTAATTCTTGTAAAAACTATTTAATGAGAATTATTCTAACATATAAACAATAAAATTTCAGAAATGAGTATCCGTTCTGATTTTAATGTTAATCAGTAACAGATCTTAGTAGAATTTTTTTTATTTGCCGTTATTAAGAAATTAGACTACATTTATGTTATCCATTAACAAGGTCGAATCGAGGGTCGAATTGAATAATATACTAAATAATTTCATGGTTTAAACCAAAGATAAACATTATTCCTTTTTATATCCACTCCTGGGCCTCGATTTTGTAACTTTAAATTCTGTCTGATTTCAAATTCTGTCTGATTTCAAATTCTGTCAGAATTGGGTTTTCCCCACTACGAATTTTACTGCTCCAGACTAATAGAATTTAAAATCTGACAGAACTGAGACTTCCTCAATTCTTTCTCCGGATGGATTTTCTATCAGATTTCAAATTCTACTGGTCTGGAGCAATAGAATTCGTAATGGGGAAAACCCAATTCCGACAGAATATGAAATCAGACAGAATTTGAAGTTACAAAACCGAGGCCCTGACTCGCAAAGTGTTTCTATTATATTGGGTTAGTAAAAATAAATGCTGTATGACTAAGATTTCGAGTATTTGTTCACACGTCGACCACAATGGACAAATTTGATCATATATAATATTTTTTATTATGCTTAATCTAGAGATGCTCGGTTAAGTGTGTATAATAGAGTGCTTGTGCCTGATGGTTTGATGTTTGGAAGAGAATATTGGGCATGAATGGGAAAGCATAAAAAAGAGAGTGACTGCCGTGAGATATTTATGTGGTGAATATGGGTTTGTAAGGCGGGATCGTGTGAGAAATAATTTGACGTATGAAGAATGTATGATTAGAAAGAATGTTAACGTTAAGAAAAAGAGTGAAAATGGATCAGTTGAGATGTTTTGGTTAGTGGAAATGGGAAGAATGACGAAGGATGCGTATATGTACATGTTGGTGAAGCTAAGGTTTTAGGGTTGAGTATGTCCAGTATGTAAATTTATAGGAGTGATTAGTAGTGTGCTAAGTGAGAAAATTTCCGAATGAAAAGAGAAAAAGGCTTGTCTAAAGGCGATTATGAATGTTAGACGAAAGAAGTGAGCGTCTATAGAAATTTGTGGTGAAGAATGATTTTGTTGTGGGAAACAGCGTGTCGTTATATATTATGTGTCATGAACACATGAATTAGTCCAAAAAATTCGTAAACAAAAAGGTTTGAAGAACACTACAGACTTGGACCATATAATGAATTTGCTTTGTTAAAAGAGTGACATTTTATATAATGATATAAATAATAGTACACTTTTTTTATAAAAACAAATTAAACATTTTAAAACGAAAATTACTCAATAAAATGACATAAGCTAAAAAAAATCTCTAGGTTCGTTACTATCAGAAACTTAATTTTATAAATCATTAAGTTTCTATAATGTTATGACTCAGTACTAATTACATTGTTTTAAGTATAATCACCAAATAATAAAGCACGACAGCATTTATTACAAAAAACGATTTAATGCAAATCATACCGGCTACAATTTAATTTATAAAAAATCTGATTACCTTCCGTCAGTTCTATGTATTTTGTACAAATTTCGTACAGAGAGTCCTTGCAAAAGATTCTATATCTTGTACATTACCTTCCAGTTGTATGTATTTTATATTTTATATACAGCCGTATGATGGTATAACAAAATCGTATTCTAGGGATCCTAAAACGTGCTTATTGATTAAAAACTCATTATTGAATTTTTTGACCAAAGACAAATACCTTCCTTACCTATAGATAAAAAAGTCCAATACATTTAACATTGAATTGTTAAAAACATAAAGATTTCCTTTTTATGAATGTATCTATATTTCATAATCAAGAAAAAATTAACCACAAAATTAGTTCTTGTTTTTAATACCAATGTTTTTAATGACTAATAAAAACTACAACTTTAACAAACAAAATAATTATCACAGAGTTTGATCAGAAAATCAGGAATTTTATAAATAAAGGACGAGTATTCATAATATGCTCAGAAAAGAACAGGTACACAGTACAGGTGGTGACTCGAACTGCAACATAGAATCATACTTTCATAATTTCCTGCTTCCCTAATTATTTTAGGTAAAAAAGCTTCAAATAAAAGCTGTAGACAGACCATAAAATTACGCATCTGCATCAATAAGCAAAATTTAGGTATAAAATAAAATGGGATGAAATAATAGCTGGATTGCAGTCTAAATTTTTTATTATTCAGTCAAAGACCAACGTTTCGCTGCCACTTACAGCTTCATCAGGGCAAAAAACTAAGGTGTTAAAAAGTAATATAAACATAAAATATTTATTCACTTCTTATAGAAAACTACATTTTGAACATTTGAACCTTTTTCCATGTGGATAATTTTTTTTGAGTCATTTCTTGGTCCACCTTTTATCAACGTTCCATATTTACGCAATTGTTGATATGGAAAGTATGTAAAATAAAAATGTCTTTAAACATAAATGTTTTAGATTTTGACATGAAAACTTCAAATAATTCTTGATAAAAGACAGAAAGTGTCATCAAATTTAGAGACTAAACTAAATCCTTCGTTATGATAAAGGAAAAACTAACACAGCTGCTGAAATCCATTTATTTCTTGCAATTTCAAGTTCATATAAATTAATTCTTTTTATCTCCCGCTATGCTACCTATAATGAAAATAAAGTAATTAACAATAGTTATAAACAAATTTTATTTATTTTTTATAATTTGTTCTATTTCCTATGGTAACTTGATTGTTTTTTTTAACTGGTAACCAAATATTTTGGATAATTGTTTTTTTTTCTACCATCATATAACATTTTTTGCTCAAAATGACCTCAGGAATAAGCTGTTAAAGTTGGTTACCCTAGTCCTGAATCAGCCTGTATACATTATTTTTTGCAAATTGATTATAAAAATTATTGAATTTTCTATAATTTTGCGCTCGTATTCATATGTTTCCTAACTGAAACTATAAAAAAAATGTGCGTATGCTTTACAAAAAATATATCTTTTTGGTTACATATTTGGTATATGTAAATATATATATATATATATATATATATATATATATATATATATATATATATATATATATATATATATATATAATTTTAATTTTTTTTTAATTTTCAAATAAATGACAGTAATGATACTCTCGAAAAATAAATACTCGTAAATTTAAATTTATACATTATACTATTAAAATTTCGAGAAGAATGGTATTAATACCTTTAGTTTTTAAATAATTGTATGTGTGAAAACAAACTGCCACCGTTATTAAATACTAGTTTTCATAAAATAATTTACTAGTTGCTGGTCGCATCGGGTTATTATTTTTCATTTCTAGTTTACTAGAAATCATAAAAATAAATATCTCCCACATATTAGCTGTAAAACATCCATCGAAGACTTTCAGCTATTTTAATTTCTTGTCCGTTGTTAACTGTTGATTCTCGAGACTCTATATACACTGCTTTCGCATGACTTTATGAATTAGTAGAATACGCTTTGTGACTAATGTAGAAATGGAAGGCAATGAAATAGATTCGCTTGTATATTTAATAATGAAACGACAAGTATGCTATAGTTGACTGTCACTTGTCTTTGAGTGGCGAAATGCCGATATATTATATTAGCTCCTCTATGTCTATTGTTTCTAATTTCAGACGTGTACTATAATTAAAGAACACAGTTTGTTTAATCAAGGAATTTAGGTTAATGAAGTTATGTAGAAATTTTCTATTTAACTTGTTTTGATTAATTATTTGAAAATGAAAGTATGAAGGATAACTGAAGATTTTATCTTTGAAGCTATGACATATAGTTCCATTATCAGAGAAAGTAAAAATTAATTTTCATTTGAAATGGCATATAATATTTAAAAATAATTAAATGATACATATCTACACATGTATTTTTAAAATTATATTTTACATACATATTTTAAAAAGCAATGATAATCGAAAATATGTAGATTGCTAATTTGATTAGATCTAAAATAAAGATAGTTAAGTTCAAGGCACCACTTATCTATCAAATAATTTAAAATTTGAAAATGTTTAATGAAGGTCATATGTCGTCATAACAACCTTCATTCTTTATAAATTTAACATTTTCATTGTTTCATTATCAAGTTCAATATTTTCATTTACATATTTGTGAAACATTAGAAATATTTTTTTAAATATTATGATTAGAAATATGTTTATGCATACAGTATACAACGTGTCTGAACAGATATTATGGCTTCCTATAGAAAATATCGTTTTGGCTTCTTTCATACATATTGTTATGTTTATGCATTGAATTTATATTATATTTTACGAATATCTATTCAATATAATATATCAACAGAAATACTAATTAAAAGAGATATAGTAATTCTCAGAAAATTTTACATATAAAACTTATTAGCTTGTTTTGCATGTAACATCTACGCTATCCTCTGTAAACAACTATTTTCAACAAAATTTTCTTTTCAGTATGTTTATTCGCATCTGAGTTGAAAAATTACAAGTGATTTCATTAGAAAGTGTACAGTAAAATGAAAAGTTATATTTAAACAAATTACTTTCCCAGTATTATATCTTTAATGAGAAAAACATGGAGCTAACCGAGCATTACAAATTTCAGAATACTAGCAATACGACAGTATTGAAAGATCAACATGAAAACTTAATTATTGCTAAAGTAGTAGCAATGACAGTTTTAGGTGTTGCGTCTTTTTCAATAGGAATAATTCCAATAAAATTAGCCAAATATATGAATATAAGGAAAGATGAAGAAAAAAATTTATTACTATCTTTATTACTTTGCTTTGGAGGAGGAGTTTTATTATTCACTACGTTCCTACACCTGCAACCTGAAGTTCGACAAAGTTTCGAAGCGCTTGAAGCAAACAACAAAATCCCTAAATTGGGAAACGGAATCTCAATATCAGATCTAGTATTCTGTGCTGGGTTTTTCTTTGTTTATTTAATAGAAGAATTAGTTCACATGTGTCTTGATCGCAAAATGGAACACGAAGTCCTGCACAGAAGTTTGTCATTGAGGTGTCCAAAGAAAGATTTATCCATTCCTAGAGTATCGCTCAGTAAGTCCGAGGAGGTAAATGTCAGTTGTATTACCAATTCCAATCAAGGATTATTAAACTCACAAGCTGCAATCAACATGACGATAGCCAAACTCACTCACAAAGGAAATCATTCTCATACACACGTTGACGAATCGATGAAGAATTCTTTTCGAGGACTGCTGGCGGTGCTTGCATTGAGCTTCCATGCTGTGTTTGAAGGCCTAGCCGTCGGATTAGAAAACGGCGTTGCCAAGGTGTGGTATCTCTTTGGAGCAATTGCTACACATAAATTTGTAATTGCTTTCTGCGTGGGAGTGGAATTAGTGTCGTCTAGGACGAAGATGGCACTTGTTATGATATATCTGGGGACTTTTGCTGCTGTCACTCCTTTAGGTTGGTATTGTGGCTTTTTAACACTTTCGTAATTGTCGTTAAATTTTATTGAAGTAATTTGAAATAATGATAATGGTGGTAATTTATTGTTTTTACGTGTATTGTATGATGTACTTACAATTTAAAAACAGAACTGGACAAGCTATTATAAAAATATTGTTAACCTATAGGTACAGCTATTTTGTTTTAAATTACCTTAACTATAATTATTGCAGTACAGCTATTTAAAAAAAGAGTAGAGAGTGTTCCATGATTAAACAACTAAACCTAAATTTTATACCGGGTGTTTTCCAACTTCGGGTAAGAACTTTAATGGCATATAGCACAGACAAAAATGAGTAAAAAAGCTTAATCAACATAGGTCTGATCTTCAACTCTTTCCGAGAAAGAGGCCATTTGCCATTTACTATTAGAATCAAAGAAAGATTGACAAAGATAGTGATTGAACAAAATTTTGTCTATGTCAATATAGACTATAAAAAAAACAATAAAATTGTATATAAAACATTTTTCTCAATTTCTAATAGTAACGAAGTTATTTGAAAATCTAATATTGGCTAAGGTTGCAACATTTAACTTATTATTATTAACAATTATTTGATTTTTAAAAAAAACGAAAGCACATCTAAGTTGACCTCTGAAAGGTAAACAAAAAGTATTATTTAATCGAAGTCGTAACTCTTATAGTTTTCGAGATAGCAGAGATAAACCCCGTAAAAACTCCATTTTCACTGCCTTGGAAAATATTGAAGATCGGACCCATGTTGAATAAGCCTTTTTTACTCATTTTGGTCAGTACAATATGCACATAAAGTTTTTACCCGAAGTTGAAAAACAGCCTGTATAAAGGACCTAAATTAAGTATAAAAATTCATGTAAGCAAAATAGTGCAAATGCTTCGTTTTAGTTATATTTGTATGAGAATGTAAAGGTAGTAAGAGCGAAACTGGCGCGGTGCAAATAATTTAAGTTAAGACAATGAAATATGAATCAGGTTTAAAATTTCATTGTACAAAATTAAATATTATAATATTTTCTTAATTTGCTCGAAACTATGTCTTGACTTTTTGTATGGGGAGCATAAACAAATAATTTACGCAGTAAAGTTTCTTTTTGACTTCAATGAGGCTGTACCTGACTACTCTTATAAAAATCAGAGTAACTACAAATAGTTTATGTATTGAACTATAATACCCAACTACTTTGTTAAAAAGTATCTCAGTTGCATTTACGATAATATAAATATTGTTAAACTTGTTGCTTAAGCCCATATTCCACTATACACGATGCAATAAAAGTTTTAGCCATTATTTGTTAAAAACAAGTAGTATGAAAGTGTATTTCGCAAAGCGAATTATTCTTTGAGAATAATACATTTTGTAGCGCGGGTATAGTGCATGATTGTAAAGTTACCAGTAAAAAAATTCTTGCAACTTTTGCAAGAATGTAGAAACGTTTGTACTTTTCGTGCAATTAGTGCATTCTGAATACGTTTCGCACTATATCTGCAACTTTTGTTGCATAGTGGCTTTTTGTTACTAATACAACCTAGCAACTGTTCAGTTCTGTATGAAAATTAGAATTTATTTTTTGTAAAGGTTATGTAATCGTAGGTAAAGTACCAAGATTTATCTCAAAACTTCAAAAGTGTAACGAACGCTATTGATCTAAATGTAGCTTAAACATTCGGAAAACTTTCGTTTCATGAATTATATTATAAACATACGCTTTCATAAATCTTTTCAATTCATATAACAATTTTATATTTTTAACAGCTTTTTTGCATGCATTCCAGTTTTTTTTACACAACTATCATTATTTCAATAGTAGTATAATGTTGTCAGATCACTTTTAAATCAACAAAAACAATTAACCTCTAAATTCTTGCAATGTTACAACATGACTCATTTGGGCATTTTACGTAACTTGCCATCAGGTATCGGCATCGGCATAGCTTTGTGTGAAAGCGGGAAATCTTCAGAAGACGTAACGTCAACGGTGCTGCAAGGTATGGCTGCAGGGACTCTGCTCTACGTCGTGTTCTTTGAAGTGTTGGCTCGAGAGCGGGGCAACCATCACAGTGGTATCTGGCAGCTGCTGGCCATCCTGGCTGGATTTGTGGTTATGTTCACGTTGCAAACTGCAAGTGAGTGAGCATGATAAAAAAGGACTCCTACACCTACTGTACTTGCATGCTGAAGATGTTTGCACAAAGTTTCTAACTAATCACTAATGGATTGAGGGTTTATTTCTTCCTACTAACATCTATAGCCTAATTTACATTACGCAAAATATTTACAATAATTACACAATTTCATATATCCTTCCATAGATTATCGTAAGATAAATTTGCACATACTGAAACAATAATATAGGTAGACAGGTACAAAATAGTAAAGCGATAGATTCTGAACAAAGATGAATAAGTAATTATTGTTAGCCGCATTTTTTACATCCGATAACTTAATAGCGTTTTCAGCTAACACAGTGCAAGTGCGCACTGAGTGCAACTTATGACGTGACCACACTGAACAAGTTCTGCCCTCATCCGGAGACAGTGCTAGTTTAGCCGCCATATTTGCACTGACACTGTTGAACTTGCCTAGGGAGCCAGTGCACAAAAGACGCACTGAGCCAGTGCACGGTGCAAGTGTGCACCAGTGCGCACTCAACTTGTACACTGAAAACGCTATAAGATTAACTAAGCTTAGGCACTATTGCACTTGCACTGCACTGTTTAGATAATTACAAGTAGTACCTCTACCGTGTATTCTACCATTTAGAGAAAGTAATACAATTTACAATTTTATTTTGAGTTTTTGCTGTTGTATATGAATATTATACGTCATAGTATATTGAAATGAATAAAGAAGTTATTTAAAATGTTATATGTGAATCAAAAAAGTCAAAATACCAGCGAAGGTACTGTGACAGAAAATATAATTTTTCTCATATGTGATTTCTGTAAACCATTTTATCATACTTAGTTTTATATTATAATTTATAATATTACAAAGTTAAATATTATAATATACAGTTACGAGACCCCATAAAACGCTATTATTTTGCAACTAAATATACAAATACCTATGTAGCTATTTTAATTTCACAATTCTTTAATAAACTACTTTATTATTAAAACTGCGTTTAATTACTGTATATTTAGGCTAATATTGATATGCATTACACATTTTTTTAAAAAAACATTGCTTTGGGAATCCCTATTGCACATACTTTACATGCAGTTAGGTATTACAACTTAAAAGATTGTTTGTAACTGAATACAATCTTTAAATGCTTATACAAGTTGTGTAAGAAATTTGGAGTGTGTGTATCTGAACATAACATTATTTCTAGCTTGGGAGAAAATGTGTTAAATATAATAAATTCACATATTTTTATATGATTGCGTATTTGATAATTTGCCAAATAAATGCGATAGTACTAAATGAATTTAAATTACAAGAAAGTATCGTCTGTTGCAAATAAAAATTGATAATTTGCCAAAAAGAACGTATTCATCGAGGTATTCATAAACCGTCTATTTGTGGGAACAAGTGCATATGTTTCAAAATAAAAAGAGAATAGATAATAGATAGACGAAGGACGTAAAAATATCTTGCTTATTATGTATTGTTACAAGTAAGGTATTGGATATACTTATAAAATTATTAAATCAAAAGTAAAAAGGTATATTTCAAAATCAATTATTACATAAATTATTATTACGAAATAAAGAAAAAAGTTTTAAGTGTACATATCACATTCTAGAATTGTTTGTGTGATCAAGATTTCCGCGAAATTAAATTTTGTAGTTTCACAAAACAAAATATATAAAGTGGAAATATTTATTACAGTAACATAATTCTTAAAACAGGACTAGAAGTACAAGCTTAATTAATAATTAATTAATTAAAGCAAAAACTTGATCCAGGTCACAAGATTCCCGTTGTCGAATTGAATTTTAACACTAGCGCCACTTTATGGTGATAAACATGCTAATTGAATAAATAATGGCAATTATGGAATTATTGGTACCTGCTTTAAATTTTAAATTACCTTTAATATATTAATTTATGCATAGTTGACTTGTTCTTGTTACAATAAAGTAATATCATTGCAGCATTTTTAATTACGAATTAGGATATGATGAAAAAAGACATATTTCATTCAACTTTCACCTTTCACCATCAATTTTGGATTTTAGGATCTGGTATGTATATAATGGTTTTACTTGTTTTGTAATTTTACCGATCTCAACTCACTTTGTATCTGCATATGTATACAATTATTTCATAAATGCACGGATTATAAAAAGTCGTTATTCAACATTAAAATATAAGAAAAAAATCCTAATAATTTTTTTCCTACAATCATTTGTTTCTGATATACTATTGACGAAAAAATGCCAGTGAGCAATTCTATACTTAAACAGTAATTTTATGAACTTTAGGATCATATTATAGTATAATTCTTCAAAAGTAAACAAATTTGTTGTGTCACTCATATTAATATGTAAATAATGACATTTTTCAACACTTCAATTTGAACATAGCGTAACTATGTAATTTGTCAATTTTATTTAATTCTGACAGCAAGTAAATAATGAAAACAAATACCAGCCTATGTTTTAAATAAGAATTGCACTCTCAATTTTACTCAAGAATACAAGAATATCTCAAAAACGAATGGTCCTATACTACAATTACTAACAATTACGCAACAACTTGCAACATATTGTTATTCCAAAATTAATAGCAGATTTTTATTGATATACATATGTACTTATAGTAAAATGCATATTACAAGAACACTTTGTCGTAAAACGATTTAGCAATTGCATCTATAAACCAACAATGGGGACCTTTAGTTTGCGGTTACATAGCCCTAATACATCATACAAACAGGCAAGGACAGGGTCGGTCCGTTTACATTAAGAATTATTTGAAAGAAAATATTTCACGATATTTTTATATAAGATTTATGTTATTACAAAAACAAGTACAACAAACGATAAATTTTAAAATTTATGCAGTACATGGTCACTGTATTATTAGTACCTTTAAAATATGTCACATTTATATTATATACATATATGCATTTAATAATTTTTTAATTATAATTTACAAAATATACAATACAAGAAGATGCAGGTATGACTAAACATCACTATCTAAATCAGTAGTACTGTCTAATTTAATTATAAGTTCATTGAAATTTGTTGTATGAAGAAAATTGTTCTCAATTTTTTTTACATGTTCTACACAATTTTTCCATATTTCATTCGGCATTTCTGTTACTTCTTTCCTAATTAAATCTACTACATTGTTTACTTAACGTTGGATTATTATTTTTCTTTCTTACATTTCTTTTTAAGTTGCTCTACACTAACTCAATAGGGTTTAAAACACAGTAATATGGAGGTAGCCTTAAAACAGTATGGCCATGCCTTTTTGCAATTTCATCAATAAAATGATGTTTCTTAAAGTTTTTGTTTTTAATTATTTCAAGTAAAAATTTTTTGTGTTTGGTTGAGGAATATCTATTTTTTTTTTCTGTCATAAATGCAATATGTCCGCTTTTTTGTGGAACTATTTGGTATTTTTTGCACCTGACGAGAATGATATGAGGTATTATCTATAACAATTACCGAATTTTCCGGAATATTAGGAATAAGAGTGTTTTCAAACCATTGTTCATATAAATCTGAATTCATATCTTGATGATAATCTGCGCTTGATGTTGCAATATTTTTCGCAGAAAGTAATAAAGAATTTGGAATAGAACCATTTTCCGACCATGTACTGCATAAATTTTAAAATTTATCGTTTGTTGTACTTGTTTTTGTAATAACATTTAAATCTTATATAAAAATATCGTGAAATATTTTCTTTCAAATAATTCTTAATGTAAAGGGACCGACCCTGTCCTTGCTTGTTTGTGTGATGTATTAGGGGTATGTAACCCCAAACTAAAGGTCCCCATTGTTGGTTTATAGATGCAATTGCTAAATCGTTTTACGACAAAGTGTTCTTGTAATATGCATTTAACTATACACGAATTCAAGCAGAATAGCATCAAATAAGGTTTAAGAGTTTATATGTGGATACGTGATGTGGATCTCAATTCTACTTAACGAAAAACATTTTATTTTTTAAATAGACTTTAATATTTCGATTATATATATATACAGGGTGTCTCACAACTCGCGCCCTAGACGAAACTGACACTTGCCAACGATAATAGGTTGCCAACAAATAGAAGAAAATAATTTGCAGCTGCTTGCATAACGGAGTTACAAGACTTTTTAATCCACCAATCCCGGAAGGATATCTTGAGGTGTGATGATATTATTACAAAATAAAACTGGTTGCTAGGTTTTAAAAATACTACTAGTGAGTTACAAAATTTGTTTGACTTACTATAATTTTGACACTTTAGAGTTGACTTTTCACTGTCAACAAATTTAGGTTAGCGAAGGAGTCATCCAAGATCATTTATATCGTACAGTGCAACGTGTTGTAGCAGCTGTGTAAAATGTGTTAAACGAAAATATTATTGTCATTTGAATTATTTGAGATTAAAACAACAAATGGTGGTTCTAAAAACAACCGTTTTTATTGTAATGCAATTTATACAATGGTAATAACACCTATGGAACGATTCAATCAGAGCAGATGCTCAAAATGTCCTCCGTTCATTTGTAAACATAATCGCGTCCTTCTTAACAGGCTCAATTTAGAGTCTATAATCATTTGTGGAGTAACTGTTGTAAAGGCCTCTTGAACTCGAACCCTGAGCTCCTCCTCTGTGTCAATGGGTTCTCTGTAAACGAAGTTTTTCACATGTCCCCAAAGAAAGAAATCCAAAGGATTTAAATTGGGAGACCGCGCGGGCCAATTTCGTGGACCACCACGTCCTATCCAACGGTCAGGATACTGTTGGTCCAAAATTTCCCGCACTTCTCGACTAAAATCAGGTGGTGCCCCGTCGTGTTCGAACCATTCGTTAATACGAAAAGCAGTGGTACTTCTTCATCTACTAAATCTGGAAGTTCTGTGTCTATGAATTCCGCATAAATGCGTCCTGTTAAACGTGCAGGAAATTCGAAAGGTCCGACCTTAGAGAGGAAAAATCAAATTATCTAGAAATTAATTGATAATCTTAACATACCATACGATCCCCCAACAGACCAGTCCACAAATTTACCGAATATCGATGCTGAAATGCTCTTGGAAAAGTGGCCCACGGATTTTCCACTGCCCAAATATGCCAATAATGAACGTTGTAACATCCTTGTCTGCCGAAAATCGATTCGTCCGAAAATAAAATCCGCGAAACAAAATTTGGTTCGAGTATCTCTTGATATAGCAACCACGTACAGAACTCTCTTCTAGCAGGGTAATCTTCCGGCTGTGGATGCTGTACACGAGTGTAATGATACGGATGTTGCCGATTATTTTTCAAAATTCGATTTACCGAAGCCCTGGAAATACCTAATTGGCCCTCAACTTCTCTGATACTTCTGGTACCATCTTCCTCAAAGACATTTACTTCAGTCTGAAGATGTGCGCAAGGACGAAACGTACGTTACGTAGTAATAATTTTTTTTGTGAAACAATCAAGTGTTCTTATTTAATTTAATTTAATACATTTTTCTTTGAACAATATATTTCATATAAAAATATATATTAATCACTTCTTTTCAAAATTCATACATTGTTTCTTTGAACAAGTGTTGTAATTGCATGATACATTTTCTCAGAAATATAAAACAGCTATTTTAATTTCGCATCCGATAATCGTTAAATCGAAAGTTGTAAAAATAGATTATTTCAATGTTATTTTTAGCAATTTACGTACTTCGCGAGCTGTCATTTTATTTCCTATTGATCTAGTCGTATACAAAACTCCAACGATTTTATTCGAAATAATTTTCTATTTATATATATATATATATATATATATATATATATATATATATATATATATATATATATATATATATATATATATAATAAATACACAGACTATCATAATAGGTATATAGTAATTTTATGAAAAATTGTATTGTTTAAAGAAATATTGCCCTATGAGTATATTTTGTATTAATATTGTTATTACGCGTTTATATTTTTTTCACATTTACCAACTACATTTTCTTACTACCCTATTTAAATTTGAATTTTACCATATTTTATCTATGATTATACAATAGGCACTCATCTTTATTTCTACTTATATAAATCTACGACCTCGCGGAAAAGGCATTCCAAGTATGTAAATAATAAATTAGAATTATTATAACAATATAATGCAAAAAGTTATATGCCTATGATCTCTCTTCGTCGTTTAGAACATTCCATTCAATAATATTTTATTAAAAATTCAAATATCTTCAAACCACCGTTAATTGAAATCCAGTCAAATCCGTAATTGAAGGGGGAAATGAATTAACTTTATTATTAAACTGCTAACGCCCATTTTTGTTGCCATAAGAAATATTTATAAAATAATTTTATTGAAAAACAAAACACAATTTATAATATTAGTATATTTTCACCTTGTAAATTTAATAATAAAGTTGTAATAAACAATTCAAATGTGATAGGTAGTTGCATTATATTGTGGTCATAGTTACCTACTGATCATATAAAAACAAATATCAGTTATTTCAGTTCAACAATTCGCAACATTCTCTTATTTCCTTGTAAAATAATGAAATCAAGGTTATTATGCCAAACAATTGATTTCATTGTTTAGAGAAATGTAAAATTTTTATATAAAAAATCACCTAGTCTACTTGTCGTGCAGTATCCTTGGCATATTATTTTATTTAAATTATTCAGGTAGCCAGGCAGGTGAAAGATGACGCATATGATTACAATAAATGATAATACTTGTTTATTTACATATGTTATAGTCTCATTGAAAAAATCTTTTCATGCTCCAGCGACAAATATAAATATTTCATTCCGTCCTATTCTTACGCCTGCAATTGAAATGACCCCTATGTACTAGTAAATAATATTAGGTTAGGTTTGTTTATTTTTTGGAAGTTTATCGTGCTTATAACTAGGGTTGCCAACTCAGAAAATCAGGCCATATTGTTTATTATCATCTTTAATAAGTCTTAAAATGGAGTATGTAATAAAATTTTTCTTAAATTCGTCTATTTACAGTTAAAAATGTCACTATTTTTTAAAACATATACCGCATTACTATCAAATAAATTAAAAGAAAAATAACAACATGAGCTTATTGAAAATAATTATCTTCAAACTTAGTCTCATTTTCATCAGTTTTTACAATTTTTTTAAACTCTTTAAGAGAAACTACCTACCGAAAGTAATGAAACAAAATAAGTACTTAGTATGAACTTATTCAATCTAATAACTTTATACTCCTTCAAATTATTTATTACTTTAATTATTTATAACTAAAATAAAGAAATCATTACGTAATTATGCATTTAATACAAGTTTTTATACGTTGGTTAAACTGTATTTTCACATGAAACATTATTTGTTGTCAAATATCAAAGTGATATTTCATAGTATAATAACATTAATCTTGTATTACCTGTTATTTTATTTTAATCCTATTAAATAGTTAAAAAAGGCAAGTAAAGTAATACCAATACCAATTCTTGTTTAATAATCGTAATGAGGTATGGTGTCTGGTACTTAATTTTCTATTATTTTGAATTTTTAAATTTTATGAAAATTTTGGTATAAAATCATTTAAAATTAGTCATAATTTGAAAATTTAATAAAAAAATGTGCATTTTTTTTCATATTGAAACCCGTTGATTAATTGGAATAAGTTTTCATAAGATGTATTTACAAGAATTATTTATATTCTAGCTTCTAGCTATCCCATTTTTTCTTGAAGTAGAAAATATTAATATACCTATATTTATTATATAAATTTATATTATTATAGTAAGAAAAATCGAGATTTAGTGCTTTTACTTTTCAGCTCCAGATTCTTGAGGTTTGATAAATATTAATAATCCATTTCTCTTTCAACTATTACAAATTCAAATCAAAAGAAAGTCCAGTCTTTATAACCACGTAAAGAAATAAATAGACGGAAAAAAAAGAAATTTCTAAGTAATGATTGTGTGGTAGAAAGTGGGCTAAAGCGCGATGATCATGAAAAGCAAAAGTTAAATCCCAAGTGTGAAGGCTAACGTCGGTCAATGAAACGGAGCAGAGTACTGCGATGTGTGAATGATTTGTCGTGGACAGAAGACAAGCGTTGTTCAGACGTGAAAGTTTTATAAATCAACCAACATTGAAACGTTATGATTAATCTGTTGTGGTGAATGACGCTAAATGTAGTTGTAGGAAATTGTACTTTCTTTTTAGGTTCGGCTTGGGTGCTGTGAACGCCCGCTATTTAATGTCTGTTCTTATAGGTAATATTACATTAGTGTTTTGTGAAATTTCTCTTTTTATTATACATATTCAAAGAAATTACATTCATTTCTTGAAGATCCTGTAATTTATATAAGTAATTATATTTCTATTTGTCATTTGCCTTGAATGCGAATTATTTAGACAATCTACAAAGTCAATGGACTTTTATATATGGCCCTGATTAATTATAATAGAAAAATGATTTGCCTTTTATGTAATTAATATAAATCATAAACCGGCAAGTAAAAGTACAATTATTTTGAATCATACACGACACTGATATTATGTAACAAGGTTTGTAACATTCACACTTGATGACAAGGTTACTGCTGTATTAATAACTTATATGAATAACTCGTATATTGTTTTTAACCTATAAATTTAGAAATTGTTGTATTTTCGATATTTGAAACAAATGAAAATAGACAAATTATACATGGTTAGAAACTAAAAAAATTCTCTTTTCAATGGGGCAACTTTCCATAATGATAACTTGAAAACTAATAGTGATCAAAAAAGGAACATAAAAAAGTGCTTTAAAGATGTGCAAATTAAAGTCCAGAATTATTTCAGATTTAGAAGATATTTGCAAAAATAAAAAACTGCAAAAAATACATTTTCGCCTATATCTAGTAACCTCTGAATTTTTTTTTTTTTTAATAATAAAACACCATTAAAATGTTATCCAAATGGGGCAACTTTTGTCTAATTTAATAGACTTCGTATCTCATATTTCTCGAGATCCCCATGTTGGAAAAGTTATCCTGGACATTCTGTATTCTTTATCGTCCCATATTAATTTTAACAGCCTGTTAAAATTTGTAGCCAATAGAAACAAATTTATTATGTTATTTTTCTTTTTTATTCAGTGTCTACTATCGTTATTGGCAAATAATTGAAACTTGAAACAGGATGTTATTAATAATATGACAAGTTACAGAAAACAACCCACTATAATTTTGTTTTCACTGCTAATAGTACACGATTGAGTTATAAGTGTAAAATCAGAACTTATGGAACGTTGTCTCATCACAAATATTGAAACTAGTCTTTTGAAATATCAAAAATCTATCCAGTCAGAAACATTAAACTTCTTATTGAAAGGTTTTAGATAAAATATAGTAATAGTTTAATACTCGCGTGTAATGGCTATAACTTATTCGGATGAATTAAAAAAACACTTGGTTATACTCATGTGAAAAAAACTACTTAAAATAAATTTAAAATATCCACGTCAAAAATGTTACAGAAATTTAACTATAATCATTTACGTTTTAGAATTAAATATTTGCAAACCATTAATCAGTCTACATCAAGTTCGCATTATTTAATTGAACTTGATACGCATGTAAACTTTTGATTGATTACAATGTAATTAATAAATATTCATATGAACATATAAAATGTCAAACTTAAAATACTATTATTTATTTTACGAACGATTGTTGTATTGATAACATAAATATAACAATCAAGCCCGAACCGAAGGTGTAATTTGTAACGATATTTTACGAGTAAACAAAAATTTTGTGTAATAATTTTATCTGCCAAATAATGTCACTGGCAGGTATTTATTTACTTTAGATATGTCGCAGGCTAATTACCAATTTAATAGTTTTACTAAACGCCTGTTCGTTTTTTAAATGACTGGCAAATTGTAAAACAATAAATATTTGAAAATTTTGCATTCTTTCTAAATGTACTTAACCTATTCTCACGCTCAAAACGCGGTCCAAGTTGTCCGAGTGTGAATTTCCAGAGCTAGTTTAGGTTACCCTTTAGTGCCCTTAGCCTTTGTTTCACAAAATCTAACTTAAATTCATATTCGCCGTGTTTAATATGACAAATACAAAATAATTAAAATTGTTTATAAATTTTCTAACGGTATTTATGAGTATCATAAAAAAAAACAGTAATTAATATGACAGAAAGCAAATGTATAATTATTTGATCATCTTCTATGCTGCAACAACATAAATAATGGAATGAAAAATCTACCTTGACAACGCACTTGCTATCTAGTTTCTCTGGCAAAAACAAATGCAATTACAATTCGAATAAGCCAACATAAATTGCGCTTACTCGTCGACCGTACCCGCAACCTGTAAGTACTTATTGACAGAAGTCGTCAAGAAACGTTAACTTTGTAGTAACTAAATTAAGTAAAATATAAAGTGAACTTTAAAGTATCTATCGTATATTTTTAAAAATTGCAAGTGAAAATTTGTAATCGTTTAGAAAACGACTAAGAGTTTTGTAAAACGACTGATTGTATAATTAACCTGCGACACATTTTTTTTAATTTCTTTGGAAGACATCTCAAATATTTTAAAACATTAATATTCCAAAACTATAAGCTATATTAATGGTTAATGTATGTATGTATAGTGTATGCGATGGTGATGCATGGTTGGACGTCTTATGAGATATAGATGAAATTACACAGTAAAATATAAGAGATTGGTTCAAATTCAGAAACGGGAAATAACCAGCATTATTCTATCTATATTTTGTAGAAGTATTAGCACATCATATTCATGTCTAATTTGTTCTGTATAATTAAGATATTATTAAGCATGTTGCTGAGAATTATATTTAACTTTACTACCTACCGTTCTCTATTATGAAACTCATAGTTTGCGTGTTTTACTTTATTTATCACCTTTACTTATTTTCAATAGAGTCGATTTTTCATAACCTGACATACATTTACTTGACATTTACAACTATAACGTTGCCTAGAAGTCAATTTTTGTGTCAGAGTAGTTCGTTACACATGCTACTTAGGAGGTTGCACAGTTGCAACATAAAAATTGAGAAGAATAATAATTAGCAACATTTTCACAAAGATGCATACTAACAATCCATATCTCCTATTACATTTCCTGCAATTTGATGGACTGTTGTGTTTTCAACAATGCAACTGTAACAATAATTTCTTACTAGCCTTCTAATTCACTCTCACTTCCCGTTCAAAACTCAGGTGAGCGTAAATAGTTCATTTTTCACTCAGTGCAGATCGATATTTGAAAGTGAAATGCATGTATTCTATTTTGATATTTATGAGTTTAATGACTTTCAATTAAATTTGATAAGCTTATCATGTATATAATAAATAGTTTATTTACCGATGATACAATACTACAATGTATTGCAATGATATCTTAATTTGTATATTGTGTACATTTTTTAGTATTTATTTCCATTGAAATTATACAGGCTGTCCAGAATAACTTTTCCAAAATGGGGATCTCGAGAACTATAAGAGATACGAAGTCGGTTAAATTAGACAAAAGTTACCCCACTAGTAGACCATTTTAATGGTGTTTTGTTATTTCAGAAAAAATACATAGGCCACTAGATATAGGCGAAAATGTAAATTTTACAACTTTATATTTTTGCAAATATTTTCCAAATGAGAAATGATACTGGATTTTAAATTGCACATCTTTAAGGCACTTTTTTATTTTCTTTCGAATGGAAATTCTCAAATTGTTTTATCACTATTAGTTTTCGAGTTATGGTGTCAAAGTTTTAATTTTTATATGGACGCCATATTGGAAAGTTACGCCATTGAAAACAGATTTTTTTAGTTTTCCAACCATGTGTAATTTGTTCTTAACTTGTTTCAAATACAGAAAGTAATTTCAAAATTTATAGGTTATAGATGTACAAATTAAACTCCAGTATTAGTTCTCGAGATACCCATGTTGGAAAAGTTATCCTGAACAGCCGTATACCATTACTTTGTAAATAGTAGGTTTTTTTTTCTACCTAATTTTTTGAGTAAAAATATTTTCTTTCATATAAATACATAATTAGTAATTGATTATAAAGATATTTTAACTGTTTATTTTATATCATCATTCCTTTTTAAGACATTCATTAATATTAATGAAAGTGTGCATTGACTACAAATAAGAAATGTGTCTTTATGTATAATTAATATTAACATCACGTTTGAAAAATATTAAAAAGATATAAATATTTAAAAATAAAAATAATTTAATTAAATGAATCTATTCATATATTTTTTACAACATTTATTAATATAATCTATTTATGCACATGAGCGACAAAGTAGAACAACGTTTGCTGTTCAAATTTCTAACTGTACAATGTTGAGAAATGTCACTTGTCTATATTCTTATATTCTTAATGGAAACGCTTAGTGAGGAACTAATGGCACTGTAGTTACACATTTACCACCTTCACAAGTCAATCTGACATATAACAGCTCAGTCGGTATATTATATAACCAAACAAAATGCCGCACTGCTGTGAAAATAAAAGAGGGCATTGATTTACAAAAACGAAAGTATAAAATGCTTAGATTAGATTTAAACAATAGCTCAAGAAGAATGGAAAAAAACGATAAATTAAAATTAAATATAAAATAAATTGTGTGAACAGTTGTGCTGCGTGAACGCTCCTAATGGACATCCTCTTTTTCACTGCACTAGTTTAATGTACTTGAAACAAATAAATTATACAAAAAACACTTATAATATTCATTAAAAAATTAGCATTAATTTTTTGAAAAAACGAAAGCCAAAACAATATCTTGGTCATACTTGAATCCGTTATAATCTTCACTGCAAAACTATTGAGTAGTACTGTAAGTACAAAGTGTACATTTTATTATTTTTTGACTGTAAAAAAAATCTTGTGTGTGTTTTGAACGCAAATGGACAACCTCTCAATCGACAATGTTCCATTTTGCGCTCTTAATACACAAATAGCTATTGTGTACCATATTATACTCGAACAAACATGCTTTGTAATATGTGTGAATAATGTGGTTTACATAGTGACAGTAAATATAAGAAAGGAAGTACGATTGCAAAATATTTTGTGTAAGAATTTTAATGCAGGATGTATGCAAAATGAAATGAACATGGCAATCTAGAAAATATTTCTGGAAATCTCCCTATTATTGATTGAAATGCTGATGCTCTAAATATATCATATACCTACCGTATTTAAGTACAACAAAGAACCATGAAAATAATTTACAGGCTTGGCAGAAATACTTTAAATAAATTGATGAGAATTAAAAAACTAATATGAAAAATATTCCAGTCAAAGCCTACAGCTTTTTATAAATTATACATTGGGAACCCGAAAATCTGTGACAGGCGTTTAACATGGGAAGACATTTTCTCAAAGTCTGTTCAGTAGCGATTTGTGGATGGAATTATACAGATTTACAAAATAAAATTCTGAATATTTTGTTACTATTTTTACCTTCCGGCACCTTTAGATAAGGAAGGTATTGTCTTTGGTCAAAAAATTCGGTGGTGAATTTTTGATAAATAAGCACGTTTTACGAAGATGTATATATGTATGTATGTATGTATGTATGTATGTATGTATGTATGTATGTATGTATGAATGTGTGTGTGCATGTATATATATATATATATATATATATATATATATATATATATATATATATATATATATATATATATATATATATATATGTGTGTGTGTGTGTGTGTGTGTGTGTGTGTGTGTGTGTGTGTGTGACAAAATTTTTGCCTGCGATAACTCTAATACTACTACAATTCCAAAAATTAGCTGATCAGCTTTTGGTTATAATTGGTCAACCGGAAGTACCCTAATTTGAAGATTTTAACAGTTTTTCTCGAAAAAACGATGTTAATTATCATTTTTTCACATTTAATATTAAAGAATATTTTATTCTCTATACGATTTGAATGCATTTTATACTATGAAGTATAAAATGCATTAAATGGATATATAGAGAAAAAATTATAAAGAAATTAAATACCCTATATTAGCCAGCTATGCTATAACTCTGGAAACAGCTGCTATATTAAGAAAATTCTGATTGAAAAGTGTCACGTGTAAGTGTCAAGTGCAATTGACAGTATGTTTGTGTTATAATTTTACTGGAAATATAGGATCTTTTGCTAGAAACTTTCTGCATGGAATTTGTATAAAATACACACAACTGCCTTAAGGTATCGTACAAGAAATAGAATATTTGCAAGGAACTTTCTATATGAAATTTATACAAAACACATAGAACTGACGGAAGGTAATGTGCTGGCCATATTAGATTTTTTATTGCCTTAGTACCCGAGTTAGCTAATGGCTCTATTATGAACAAATAAGTCTTACGGATCTGTAAATCTATATATAATGAACAAAATCGCAACGAAAGCTGCCACGCTTTATGTATAATTTTATATTAATCAACAAAAATAGATGCGTTTTTATCAATGCGTATGTAGTATGCGTTATTTCAAGGTATGAGCGTTGATTTACTCAACTAATGATTTTTGACATGTTACTTGGTTTGACTGTTTACGTACATTCGTTCCTTTTTGGAAATAATCGCATACTAAATCCATTCTTATCACGACCAAAAATTTTCTCAGGCACAAAATGCGTAAATTAATTTTTTTTTGCTTGACTAAAAATACCGGAATATCTATAATACCAATATGAGATGAGTACTTTAATTTTTGATACTCGTTTCTCGTACTTGTCTCACAAAAAATAAAGTACCTACATATTCGTACTCGTTTACAGTAGTTTAGTAATAAATATTTAAACGACTCAATAGGTTTGTTCGTTTCGCTGCTTTGCGGCTACGGTTTACTGCCGCCTCCATGCAAATTATATGGGCGCAACAGTAAACCGTAGACGCAAGGTAGCGAATCGAACATACCTATTATTTTATTTTTTGTTACTAGTGCCGAACTGGTCATACATATGTAGGTACATATTTTCATAAAATTGCTGTGCTTATCACAAAAAGTTACAAAAAGAAATATTTTTTAAAATATAGTTTACTTGTTAATAGTACAAAATATGTTGGTTTTATTTATTTATTTATTTATTTCAAAAAATAAGAAAACAGAATAGGCATTTACGAAAATTCTACCGGTGAGCTGTTACCGAGTTGGTCTATTTTCCGATGAGTTGTATAGTCTTAGAAATACCGTAATGCGTAATATGTAAAAATAAACTATTGAAACAAACAATACAATGTGGTATGAACAAAGTTTGGTTTCAGTAATTTAAATCCTTTATGTAATGCATTCATATAAAAACAGTCGACTCTCAAAGACTGTCTGCTATTTTCTTAACTGAAACGCTCTATAATCACTTTCATTTTATTAGTTGGAAAGTAAAACCTTTACATTTTAAGCCTGTGTCGGCAATAGTATCCTCCACCATAACAGAAAATTGAGTAAAATGTTAGTTATATTGAAAGTAGACAAGACAAAATCAGGATTGACACGAAAAAAGTTTTAAAAATATTGTTAGTTTTTTCAAATATTTGAAATTTTAAAGCATCTATATATCTACGTCACATCTATTGCTGTCTTTTTCGCGCAGTCTACTATAGAAACTGGTGCGAGAAAGAAGAAACTAAAAACAATTATGACTATAATACTACGAATTGCTTCAAAATTAAACGAACTTTTATTTCAAATAACAAAAAAAATTAGAGTGGAGGACCCTATTACCTAATTACCGAGGCGAAAATACAGTGGTGTCTCTAAAATACGCAGCTGAACCACATATATTAAATTTTTCTGTATCTTTGTAATTTGTGTAGCATTCTAATCAAATGACAAACAAATAATTTTTAATCACAGGAATAATTTTGGTATACCTAAGTAGATATTTGGTATATTCTAAAAGCGCCTCCGACAATTTCTTGTTTAGTGTAAGTATATTTTACTTCCCTCGTTAAAGATTAAATAATGTTCGCTTAAAACTAACCAAATTGAGACGATTGACAACTCGTAAATAATTGTTACTGTGATAATACTCGTAATTAGTTCTTTCTCATAGACTGCTAGATCACAATAATTTTATAAATTGCACAGCACTCAGTATTTATTTTTTTCTGACTAGTCGTAACAGATATCACAAATAACACAGATACGGAAAATTCTTCCTAAGGAATGTATCTTCCTGAAAAGAAAATAATTTTTCGTTATCGACGTAGCCATTGAACCAGATCGAACCAAACGTTCAGAAATCTGTGTGCATATATTTTAGAGGCATCTGTATAATTGTAAATGTGAATTTGGAATATGTATACTTAACATTATTAATTATATTATATGGAATATCTAATATGTATGTAGTAAATAATGATGTAAAAGTCAGAATGAATGTTTTAAAATACGAATTAATGCAGAAAATTTAACTAATTTGTTATTTTCATTTCAGTTGGACATGAGCACAGTCATGGTGGCCACGGCCACAGTCACGGAAGTGAAGATCACGAAGAATTTCATCAGCACGATCATGACCACTAGGTTCCTGCATGAAATGATTCACAAGGAATATTCATAAAGTTCACAAATTCCATATTCATTCACAAACACAGTTTTTTGATAAAAAATTGTATAACTTGCATAGCCTCATTTTACATATATATTTTCATAGTACATACATATTTTTATAACGCTAGCATATAATTTGTAAATTATTTTATCAGTTATAGTTATTTTTAGCTGAAGTGGTTTCTATAGTTGTAAGAATTTACCTACAAAAAATATCATTTTGTGAAATGTAAAAATTGCAATATTTATAAATTTTATTCTCATTTTAATATTTTAACTTCTCGTTATTTTATGAATTTATTGATAGGAGGAACAAAATTTGTTCTGTTTCTGAAATATCAATAATTAATGTTTATTATTGATTGATAATTATTTTAATGTAGGTTAAGTATTCATTTTATTACCTATACTGTGATATTTATAAATATGTATTTGACAAATAGGTGATGAATTTTAAAATATATTGTTTATATAATATGTATTTTCTTTATATCCAATTATTTTGTTTTTTACGCAGCAATTTATTTACTCGTAATTACATGTCTACCGTTTTGAAAGAAGTCCGGTCAAGATCATCTGTATCATGAACGAATTAACAAAATTCCGTACATTTATCTCTCTCATTTGCAATGACAAGAAGCTAGTGCGATAAGGATTCATAAACACGTTTGTCTTTCAAAACTCATATTGTTTCGATTAAGTTAGAACATTCCCTTTTAAAACAATGCTCATTGTTTCTTTTCGATGGTATTACACTTCACTATGATGTCCATATAAAAATTCAACAATGAGACCAATCAAAGAAGTGCAAACCAAAATTCCATTTTATTTCATACTTAAAAGTAAATACATTTGATAGTTATTTTGCACATTCATAGTTTTGGAATTGGACCGACTATCACAACAGTCTGAAATATAGTTGTCGAAGAAGATAGTGTACCGACTCATCATTTCGTGTACAATTGCTAGTGTGTTCGAATCCCATTTGAAGAATGAATGTTTCTTTTTATTCCTAATTGCACCAATCAAGAAAATAAAACTTCAAAGGTATAAATAAAATATTAATATCGTATCTAGTGTGGCTCAAATAGAAATCTAGTATTTCTCCTAAAGGGAACGTATCCAACAGAACTTGGCAGTATATGAATCCTCTACACTTCAACAGTACATCATACATTTGTTGGAGTCTGGTTACCTGGTTAGTAAACTAATAATTATAATTCATTTAAAGTGCTTAGTCAGAATTTACTAGTAATGTTCAAATATACCTACGTATGAAATTTTAGTTTCAATTACTAAATTCTAATTTCAAGGAATGCAGTAACGACTACTCGTTATAAGAATTATATTACAATTACAGTAAACTCTTGCAGTGCATTCAAAGAATAGCACTAATATTACAAACGAGAAATGTACCTACTTGTAAATAATACGTATAGGTACCTACTTATCCTTGTAATAAAAAATCTGATGTGAACACCACACGGCTTCCTTGTACGCAAGACTAATATTAATATGAAGTATAGAACCAATTATACAATTGCACGTATTTGACGTAATTTGACATTAACATTATTTTTTTGTTATTTTATTTAATCCATAGCAAACTTTATTACAAAAAACAAAAAGTATATGTTTTAAATTTACATATCTCGCTTATACAAAGGGCTAATTTAATAATACTTGTGCTAGACGTAGAATTTAATTCTCTAAAACTCTTATTTGAAGCATTTATTTCTAAAATCAAAATGAAACCATTTTGTTCAAAAAAACTGCTAACAACTTCAGGTAATATATCACTTCCGGTTAGCCTGTTTTAACCAAAATCTACTGTTATTCCAATTGACATAAAAGTCTTATATACCAAATTTGAAAAGTTTTGGATTATATTTTAAAATAGTTTTCCATTAATAGTATATTAAAGAACGTGTTTTATAAGACACGTTTTTTTCGCACGCGTCAAAATTTAGAAAACGAGCGTCAGCGAGTTTTCTAATTGACAAGTGCGAAAGAAAGTCTTATAAAATGAGTTCTTTATACTATTTTTTTATATTTTGCGCCTTCTACAATAACATTTACTTACTCAATTTGTGATTATATTTGTAACCATTTGTACATTTTCATGTAAATAATCTTCCCTAAATAAAAAAATAATAATAATTTCGACATTATATTATTAAAATGAATTGTCAATTAACTAAAAATAAATTATGTAAAAATGGGTTAAAGAAACGTCATCTAGTACCAACCGTCTAAAACAAAAAATTGCGTATCGAAATGAAGGGCATTACGATACGCAATTGCGTATCGTAATGACTTCATTATGAACGCAAAATATAAAAAATCTATTATAGGCTTCAAATAAAGTACCATTTCTGAAAATTATGTAATGACCAAAAAGAGAGGTGCACAACTAGATGTTATAGCAGTCCTAAATACAAAATTCCAACTTTCTACGGCTTACCGTTTTTGAGTTATGCGAGGTACGTAGGTACGCACAGACGTCACGACGAAATTAGTCAAAATGGATTCAGGGATGGTCAAAATGGATATTTTGGGGATATATGAGATATATGAGGGTACTTCCGGTTGACCAATTATAACCACAATCTAAGCAGCTCTTATTTATATGGATGCAACAAAGAGGAATACGAAAGAATTATAATTTTTGGAATTGTAGTATTAGTTATCGTAGACGAAAATTTTGTTACATACACACCCACACGCGCGCACGCACACACCCACACGCGCGCACACGAACACACACTCACACACACACGCATGCACGCACACACACACACACACACACACACACACACACACACACACACACACACCATCTTAAAAATAGTAAAATCGTATTCTAGGGACCCTAAAACGTGCTTATTCATTAAAAACTCACCACCGAATTTTTTGACCAAAGACAATACCTTCCTTACCTAAAGTGACGGAAGGTAAAAAGGTGCTCTTGCTAAAACTTGATAAACGCAGTTGTTTTTGAGATATTTTAATTTTCAGAAAAAATTAAGTATACAAATAAATTAGGTAACAATTAAGAAACAATGAAATTCATATAATTTCATTCTTGGATATCTACGTTGATATTCTCTGGACGTACGATAAGCATTACCGTTACAATTTCCATTAAATAAATTTCATATCTGCATAATCACTATTAACACAAACATTTTACATATTTTGTTAATAACAACAAAAAATACCCATAATAAAAATAAGGTAATTAAAACTAGTTATAAGCAGATTTTATTTATTTTTTATATTCTGTTCTCTTTTCTATGGTAACTTGAACTTGATTGTTTTTTAACTGTTAACTAAATATTTTAAATAATTGATTTTTTCTAAAAATTCAAATATCTCAAAAACTACTAGGTTTATAAAGTTTTAACAAGAGTACCTTTTTTGTGTATTTTTGCATTGCATGTAATATTTTAATGTAAAATGAAATAATGTTATTAGGTAAAAAACTAACTTTTAATAGTTATTTATGTACCAAGTGAGTAAAGTATATCTTTTTTCACGAGAAGGAAAATTTGCCGAACGAGCCGAAGGCGAGTGCACAAATCCTTCAAGTGAAAAAAGGTATAATTTACTCACAAGTTGCAATTTTTTTACGTCTGCAATGGGAGCGTGAAAAACTGTGCCGTTGCGTTTCATTTTTCACTCCGCAGCGTTAAAAAAGTGCACTTTTTTCACACTTTCATATTTTAAAAAAGGCATACTTTATAAACCCATTTTAATGAAAAAAGAGTACTTTTTTAACAGACGTAAAATAACGTTTATGACTTCCCCATATGGAACAAAAGAAAGTAGAAATATAGATCTAAATAAGTAGTCTCCTCCTACCAAGTTTCAAAATTTTAGTGCAATTAGTACCAGTGTTATTAATATAAATGTGTCTGATGAGGTACACTTTCAAAGGCCTGTAACTCTGACGAAAAGTTTGCGGACATAACCGTCATATAGCATTTTTTACTCAAAATGAATTTTAGCACACTCTTCATAAATCATTTTGAATATATCATATGAAAATATATCTGTACCGTTGATGACCTTTAGCAGGTATCATCTCACGGGCTCTCATAGCAGGATATTTTTTTGGTGGGGATATTTAAAATCAATGGTTTGTGCTACTACAATTGATGATTTAGTTTTTGTACACTTACAGAGCATGCCTGACAGACTAAAAGCAAGAATTTTTGAAAAGGTACGACAATCCGTGCGTTACTATTATGTTTAGTTGTAGTTCACTTCAAGAGCGAATAAAGCATGCGCGTACGAATGGCCGAATTGAATTGTAGTTTCTGTGAGGGGAATATTAATATTATTATGCTTGAGCCCAAGAATGATGATGTGAAGACTGGTACTGGAGTTGTCGTAACCAGTCAGGTAATACCAGTTCGAATAATGAACATAAATATATATTCTGAAACGAGGAACAATTGTAGAAGAATGCATAGCAGTATCTTCGATTATTGGAACTGTAAATGCCAAAGGGAACACATCTCAGGAAGTTCCGGACACGTCACTTTGTGTATTAAATTAAATGAGTGATTATTTTAAACGTATCAGTTCAGAAGTGGGATAGACCGCGTATTTGGAGTATTTAGGTGGCAAATTGGTGTTCTGGTGATAATTGTGTAACAGGTGGTCGGCGTAAGTGTTTCGCAGTAGACAGGTGGTCAATAATGGTGGCACGGCGACATCAAACCCGTTCAACGGCGAGAGGGAATCTGGGAGGGATACTAGCGATGACTCGGAGATCAGGATGAGAAGTAAGTTAGTGGAAAGATTGTTCGAGAGTCGTTTGATCAAGAGAATCGAACAAGTAATCGATGAGCGATTTAAACAACACACGGGCGGTGTGCAAGGTGGAAGAGGAAGTCAGGCGAGTGTTAGTGACATTTCTCAAGCAGGCGGCTCGAGAGAACGGGAAGAAGAGGAAGAACAGGTAAACCAGCGGCGGAATGTCTGCGATAGTCGCCCGAGGGGTGAAGTGCGTGCAACTGGCGACTTAATAGATGCATTTGATCCAACTGAAAAACACATAAATGTTGATCGATAGTTGGCGAAGATTGATCAACTTGGCGAGATCCATGGGTGGACTGAGTACGAGCGAGCGTACTTCATGCAGGCGAAGCTGAAGGGCGCCGCTCGTAAATGGTACAACCGACTGGAGAACTACGGGCGTTCGTGGGCAGAGTGAAAGGCGTCCCTCAGCGAGGCGTTCCCACGGTAGCACGACTACGCGGCGTTAATGGCGGAATTAATGGCGCGAAATAAAGAACCAGGTGAGTCAATGACGAGTTATTTTCATGCCAAACTGGCGTTATGTTCAAGATGCGAGTATAGTGGCGAAAAGGCGGTATTGCTCATCATTTATGGGCTGTCAGAGGGCGTTAGAGTAGGGGCGAGGAGTGTTCAAGCGAAAACACCACAAGAACTCTATTCACATTACCTGGCGGGATTAGACGAAGACGAAGTTGGCGGCAAGAGGCAAGCCGGTCCAAAGTTTTCAGGAGGATGTCACCTAATAAGCGGCCTGCCCGGCGAGGTGTCGAGTATCAGGAAGTGAAGAAGACGGCGCCAGGAGTATACGACACACCTGAGCCGTGATTGTTTAAAACCACGAATGGAACGCTGCAGCCGTTGCAGAGGGGCCGGTCACTTGGCGTCTGAGTGTCCAGGGATAAGGCGAGGCCAGTCATTCACACGGGCGGCGTCAGGGACTCAACCTCAGAGTAAGGAATACTATAGAGGGAGCATGGAGTTAGTTTTAGGACACTGGCATTGATAACCTGAAACGGAAGGGGGAATCGCTTGCCGCCATCTTACCATGCTCTGCTTTTCAATTGTAAGATTAGGATATTCACACAAAAACTTAAACAATGCAATATAAAGTGTATTTATTCACATAAAATTCGTAATATTACAAAATATATATCTATAAACACCCCAAAAAAATAATTTAAGTGTTATAATTATTATTATAATAGAGAAAATAATTATTCATAATTATTGTGTAAGGTGATGAAAGTTTTTGTTTAAAATTTATAAATAAAGGACTTGACGTCTATCAACGACGATTGTCATGCATTTCAGAAACCCGCAAGAACTGAATACTCTATGAATATTATTGCAATGTTAGCATATTAATTGATTAGTTTTTTATTTTGTCAAAAGTAAATATTTATTTCGTCAAAATTGAATAAAATACTGTATAAACCACGTGTTTTAAAGAAAAAATATTCCTTATTATTTTTGGTTTATAAATATCTATTGTTAGTGGCCCTTAAATAAAATTAATTTTGAATAATGCTGCCGCATGCTTTCGCTTTCATTTATACTTGTTTTTGTAATATAATGTATTCTTGAATTAATATATTTTTCTGATATAGCTCTTATAAGGTGTACAATATGGTTTTCTAATGGATTTTGATCATGAATATGCTGATTTAATGACTCAAATATACTATTGTTTAAATAAAATTTCAAAACAGATGTTACTAAAAATAATAAGGAATATTTTTTCTTTAAAACCCTACCACCACTATCCGACAATGCTTGTCTTATAATTTTTTCTGATGTTCTACAAATATGAAGAACATCGTTTGAAGGATACACTAAACCTCCTTTATTTCTTAATTTGATGAACTGAAAAGTATTGTCATCGTTCTCATGTTCCAAGTCGTTTTCTAAGGAATCTAAACACTCTTCACATTTAATTTTACATTTTAAGTATTTTACCACATATCCACTTATGTAGGCAATAATATTCATAGAATATTCAGATAGTTCTTGCGGGTTTCTGAAATAAATATGGTCAGAATCTGATACTGTAAGTACGGGTACATCAGAAATCTCGTCTTCTTGAATATCACGTTGCGAAAGATTAATAATTTCTATTGAATTCGTTTTAGTTTTTGAGCTTGAAACATGCAAAATACTTATATTTTCTAAAGGTATACAGTTTCCTCTATTTGATACTTGAAACTCAGCGTGTACCAATATTTTTTTTATCGCTGCTTTAAATTGTTTACATGTAGGATTGTTGTTGAAACCACCTTGAGCCCTTATAAATGAAAATAAAATCTCTAGGTGATCCTGATTCAACTTGTAAGTTGGAATATATTTAAGTAAAGAATTATTTGTAACTAGAGTATTATACAAATTCTTAACACTGTTGATACAGATCAAAAATCCTAGAAAACCAATTTTCCTGTTAGAATCAATTAAAAGTGAACCATCGGCACATTTTAATTCGTTTATATAATTTTCACATTCTTCTAACATTTTAAAAACATTAATTTGATTATTTTCATTAATAGGAGTTTTGAATCCATATTGTCTGAAATTTTTGCTATTTAAAATGTCAAAGAGATTATTGAATATTTGTAAAAATTTAATAGTGCCAGAGCAGTTTTGAAATTCTGGTAATTTTAATTCATTTTCACAAAACTGTAATGCACAGGCTACTGAATTGCTTAGTAGCTGTGTAGCTAATTTCACTTTCATAATCTGCCGTTTATAATTGACATGTATTGTTTTCAATTTATTGGCCAAGTGCAATCCTTCTCCTTTTTGCAGTTTTTCCAACTGTTCAATATATTTCCATTCTATTTTTCTTCCATTTCCGTCGATTAAAATCTTCTTGTCACAAAAGCAGTTTCTTACGTTTTTAACCATGTGACAAGGGTCAGGATAAAAGTATACCTCTTCTTGGGTTTCCGGATGACGAAAAAATGTAACGTGATTTTTTACATCACATCCTAAACGATTCATCATAGAAATATTTGATGATGCCCCATCGAAAGTCAGTGAAACAATTTTTAAGCCTGCTTCGTAGCACTTTGTCAAGCAGATATTAATCAGATTACATCTCTGTTCTGCACTGACTCCATTAACTAAGAAGTAGGCAATAGGTAGCTTCCACGAATCGTTAATGCACACGACCATAAACACAAGAGCGTCCTTTGCTTCTGCCTGAGTATCGTCACTCTGTTCAATTCCATATTCTACATATCCATGGTATTTATTTCCATCGAACTCGATTCGTCGGCGTATCGCCATTTCATCTACGCATAAACTTGCAATTAATGGGTAGTCAGAATACTGGCATCTAAACTTAATTGCATTAAATGCTTCACTAATAAATCCAGCATCGCCATTTACGCTATTGTACCACTTTGAAATTGTTTTGTGATGTGGTAAAACGGAATTAAATGTGGAACGTACATAATTATATGCAGCGGGAGAATAATAATGTAGAGTCAATGAAAATTTCCTGAGCTCAGCACTGTATTGGGATCGAGTATTTTTTTTAAAGTGCCGTTTTAAAATTTCCTTGTACGGCCCAGATATGTTATTTAATATATCTATTTGCTCTTGTTGTAATAAATTTTGTTTTTTAAACTTTGGAAAACAGAAGATAAATTAGCTATTTTTTTTGTTTTACGTCGTGATGATTGCCTTAGTAATCTTATTTTCTGTTCATATCGTGATTTCATAACTCGCATTTTTTCAAGTAATGCTGCTTTAGCTGGTGATAATTGGCGACTTACACGTCGTAATGGAGAGAAAGATGTAGTACGTGAAACTAATTTCCGAATATTTTCATTGAGATTCACGGAAGAAGTTGAAGCATATTCCTTTCCCGACGAATCCTCCTCCATTAGTGAAGATGTCGATGTCACATCACCTGCAGAGGTGGAAGCTATCGGTGTAATTCCCGCAACCTGTAAAGTTGACACTTTACTTGATGCAGTCAGTGTAACTCCCGCCACCGGTAAAGTATTTCTTTTAAGAAGTCGACGTGGTGCTTTCTTTTCCTGCAAAATATAAATCGAGATTTAAATATAGGTACCTAATACACTGATGTTCTTTGAATAAAATCAATAATATTAATTTAAGGCCCGGTATTATCACTTCCGGATAAAGTGCCAGTTAATTTATCTGCCAGATAAGAAAGAAATATCGCATCGATATTTCAACGTAAGTTGACAAAATTATACACACGTCAATTATATGATGCGACATTTTTTTCATATCTGACAGATAAGTTAACTGGCACTTTATTCGGAAGTGAAAATACCGAGCCTTGTGAAACGTCTGTCTGTTTGTCTGTGTATCTATTTGTGTTTGCCAGTTTATTTTCTCAACGGTAAGAGAAAAATTTCACAAATATTTCAAATAAAGCTTTCCAAATTTCGGTGATCACTGAGTGACTAATGGTACTTTCTAACTTTTTCTGAATCACAAACATCTAATTAAATATTCGGCGAGAAGATGGTACCTAGACCCAGTACAATTCAATCAGATTTTAACTGACAAATTTGTGACGAGTGGCCATTTCATCTCTTTCAACTAGAATGTGTTACCTAATTTTTATTGTTATTTTGTTCTGACGTGTAAGTGATCAGTTATTTAATTGAATAAAATATTCACCAGCACATTAATCAATGACTAAATTCTGTTGTTAATATACCTACTTTTTGTAAATATGATGGGAATGATTTAAATAATGATGGTACAGCCATTTCTCTTAATCTAACAGACGATAATGATGTACGATCAAATGAATCGTCCGTAAAATGTATTGAACAAACAACACTTGTCGATGAGGGAGCCCACCCAACTCTTCTTACAGCTTTTACCCACTGATCTCTTCTGTCCGGTTTTTTCGGAAAACTACAACACAAAAATAAATAATTAATACATGTGAAAATTGTTTGATGTATATATGACAAACAATTATTTTTAATAAAGATGACAATAAACGAATACTTACAGGTGAAATGTTATTTTTTGTGTTTCTTCCAATTTCTTCTGTTCATTCGTCTTTTTCAGTCCTGTCCTATTATTACAACCAAACGCACAACACACTGGCATTTTTAATCAATGTTAATATTACATTTAAACTTTTACAATCACTACACGACAACAAAGAAAACATGTGAAAACATGAACAAAGAGCACGGTAAGATGGCGGACGGATTCCCCTCAGTGTTTCACCTGGCAGTGCACGTTGCTCCCTCTATAACCTATATTATTTTTTTACTCTGAGGACTCAACACACCGGCGGGAATAAGATGAGTGCAATAGTTTCAGACAAATCGTTCAGAAAACTGGCTGTAACATTGGAAGGCAAAAAGGTACGCTTGTTTGTTGACACTGGGACTCAGCAGTCACTTATAAGCACTGAGTGTGCAAACAGGTTGGCGTTACCTCAACAGGCGAATAACACGTTGTTGAAAGCTTTTGGCGGAGGTGTTACTAGGGCATTGTTCGGAGTGACTTAGTAATCGATGGCGTTTCAGTGCATGTCGAGGCGTTGGCGACTAGTTGCGATTTGTCTGGTGCTGATATGATTTTAGGGCAACCGGTGTTCACGGCACCAGGCGTCACGTTGACAATCCACAACGGGCAGGTGTACTTCGGGCGGGAGGATTCTAGTGACTTGATTAGGCGAATCACACTGGAAGCGGAGCCGAAGGACAAAGTTGTCTTCAGGCTGAAAGAAGCAGCCACCCTTACTGGCGCTATCCCAGTAGCAGTGACGATTGAGGGAGGAAACCCGGCGGAGCTGATGACGTTCAAACGTCGCATCTTTGAGGAAAATGGCACTACAGTTATTTTTTCTGCATGCGGTGAACTGCTGCCCTGTGCTGGCGAGGCGTACATGAGTTTGGCGACAACTGGTGTACCTCCAGGCAAGCGGCCCTTGACGTTGAAGGCGTGACGTATATTGGCGAGAGAGCAGATTGTTCCACGGGAAATGACAACTTCGGCGGTATGTATTATCAATTCTATGTTAATTACTAACATAGATGTAAAACAGATAAAAATAGGCGATATTAGTGAAACAGAAAAAAACTAATTAGTTCAACTTCTTAGTTGAAAAACGGTGTGTTTCTCAATGCATGAGACGGATTTTAGGATTGACAAATCTTGGCGAGATGAAGATTAGTGTTACCAGCGAAAAACCCATTTATTATAGACCGTATCGACTGTCACAGAGGCTAGGTATGCAACGTCCGAATGTCCTTACATTGCCCCATTCATTTCATGCTTCGTTCAGTTTCAGAACGTTCAAATCTTGCCCATGAAGTTGGCGCGCATCATAACATTCATTTACTAACATGCGCATCGTCAGAATGTCCATGCATTGCCCCGTTCAATTCTCGCTTCGTTCAGTTTCAGAACGTTCAAATCTTGCCCACGAAGTTGGCGCGCATCAAAACGTTCATTTCTTGCCTTTTTCAAATACCTAATTCGCGCGCTCCCAAATTTAAACAGTACACTCCAAAGAATAAATTGCAAAGAAAAATGTTTTATTGAGTAGAAATTCATTACTAGTTCTTGAGAATATTAATAGATGTTGCAAAAAGTGTGGAAATGTCAAAAAATTCAAAATGAAATAAATTTATTATGTACTGTCAAAGTACATTGTAATGTATAATGCTTGGTTTCTCCAGAGCAACTTAAGACTTAAGTCGTGACGTGTTGTGACTTATTCCTAACTGTTGCACCACGCAAAAATGTAAAAATGTGAGACATAAGTAGCATTTTAATGTAAGTCGAAAAAACGGTCACTTATGTGTCATATAATGTCAGTTGTTGTCATATCAGTTGTTTTCGTTACGGTGCAAGTCTTCAGTGATATGGACATGAAACGTACATTTACAGCAAAGCAGAAAAAAATGCTATAGAAAATTGTGGATCAATATAAAGAGATCAGCGAAAATAAAAAAAAAACTAATGCGGTGTCAAATATACCAAAAGACAATACCTGGAATTTAATTGCCGCAAAATTTAATAAAAACTTATTAAATGTTTACACAGATGTGGCAAGCTTACGAAAAATGTAGGCAAATATGAAGGCGAAGGAAAAGGTTTTTGTTTATAAAACGGGCGGTATGGTTTGTGCGGGCCTATAAAAAATATTGATAGAAAATCTTTGTCCTCATATAATTGGAACAAATCAATTCTGTTATATATTTGTCGCATGATTCTAACATTATCGACAAAATCAACTTCGTCCACATTATCCACGACGTTAACGTCGTCAAATTTAGGGACAGCCGGTAAATCCATATCGAATACTGTTGAAACGAATACACACTGACAAACACAATGACAGCTTTGTTATGTTTTATGCTGTTGCCAATGGTTACTACCTACTATACTCTGTTCCATTTAAGCCATTCAGTAGATGGAGCTGGCAACAGCGCAAACTTGAAGTAGCCGCAATTCCATTGGGTAAACTTGTCTCTTGTCTCCAATTTCAGCCAATCAGAGACGTCAAAACTATTCCCTATGCTCTGCAATACTGAATGGCTTAAATGGAACAAGGTATAGGTTACTGTGGAGAAACCGGGCATAAAATACTTGTTATTATGTACAGTAAAGTTTAAACATATATTTTTTTCTCAAGCGTATTATATTACTCATATCATGCTACTGTACGTACACTATAGAAGATACTCATTGTCTTCTTAGTTCACCGCTGGAGTTGGCAGTCGACACAGCAACACAGTTCATATTGAAAATAGAAACTACAATTTAAAAAATTCCAAAAAAATGTCAAAAATAGTTATTTATGATATGTTAAAAGTGACATTTTATTTTGTGAGAAGGAAGTTTGGAACACGACGCGAAGCGGAGTGATCCAAAACTTCGAACAAAATAAAATCACTTTTAACACGTATATCATACACTATTTTTTCTACAAACACATTTATTTAATTTAAATTTGTATTTATAAAAAAAAATTGACATGTGTCAAACATGTCGATTTGTTGTTCCATTAGCCATTACCAAGGCAATTTACTTTTAACACTAGAATTAAAATATCGCATATTTAATTGAAGTATGCCGTGTTAAAAATTCAATTTTTAATAGTGTTTGTAGAAAAATTATATTATGATTATAAATATCACTAGATTCAAATTTAGCGCCTAATTTTGTAACTAAAATTTACGTTTTCTATACCGTAAATAACTCTTCTGGTTAGTGTCTTCTTAACTGGAATACAGTTTAATATACTATTACATCAATACAGGATACTGCGTAGATAGAAAAGTCTATCAAAAGTATTCTATGATTTTATTGTCAAGGAAAGGAAGGAAAGTTGACAATGCTGTTATTAATTTAAACGAAGTACAATATTTATAAATTATTTAAAGGTATGTTGTTGTTGGGGGATAGCCGCGCATACTCAGGCCTAGTGGTCCATTGTACTTCCCCTATACTCAAGGTCCCTTAGCTAAGTCCTATTGTAAGAGATCCTCTGGATTTCATGAAGCGCTGGAAAGAGGATCTCCATGTGCCTTCTTCTGGTGGCAACTCTTCGCCGAAACCGCACCTTATGCACGAATCGTCATTGATTATGCCGATCGTCTTTAGATATTTAAAGGTATAAATATAAAGATTTTATTTTGATATTGTCTAGTAACTTTGCTTTTATATTATTGAAGAGTTAATAATTTTAAATATGAATTTTTAATAATTGATACAAACATTTCTCTTCAACAATAATTAATGTGAAATAAAAGAATATCAGTTATAGCAACCTGTTATATGAATTTAATAAACTTTTTGTTGGTGATTAAATTTGTTTTCATTATGAATTTCAATTAATATTTGTATTTATAAATATTTAGCATTCAATATTCAATCATTACTTATTTCAGGAAGAGTATCGTAAAACAATTCAGAAGGTTAGAAAGGAATATTTTGCAATACAATATGAATAACTGGATGAAAGGATAAATAAGAAGTGAAATAATAATAAAATTTATATTATCTTCTAAAATAGATTTATTTATATCGACAAAGAAAACGGTAAAATTATACACGGTATTTGTGTCATGGAGGTAGAAATAAGAACGAGAGAGGCTCGGTATCCCCACAGCCTTATGACAAATTTCATGCAAGGGTCCGTTCCCACCTGGCTTCATTCCCCTCGTCTAAAAGCTCACTTCATACTCGCTCCTCTATATTTCTACCTCCATGATTTGTGTGGTGTGACTAACCTCACTTCTGTGATTGCAATGGAGATCAACACAGCATATGGCCAATGTTGCAAATCGGTGGATAGTTATCCACTTTGCGAATAATTGAAGTGTATGGTGAATGCTTTAACTGATACTTTTACTCGTTGGATAATTTCGGATACCGCTTTAATTAATTTAGATTTTATTAAAATCTAAAAGTCAAAACATTGTTGTAAAAGTGACAAGCGCACATAAATCACCTGATTCCAAGTACTTCATGGTTGCTCGAGTCACATGTCTACTCGCGGCCTATTCCCCATTTGCTGATACGAAAGAATGTGGAACTAATTCTTGAGAAACAAGTCATTCTATTGGTTCGGCTTCAAAACTATCCTCTTTTGACTAATAGAATGACTTGTCTTGTGTTCAAGAATCATTTCCACATTCTCCAGTCGCAGCAAATGGACAACAAATACAACAATAAATAACATCACATCTGATGTGATCAGAATTTAATTTAATTAAGCACCAAAAAAGTATAGTAGTAATTCTGATATAAACAGAATATACAGAATTTATGTACTTTAACGTCACAGGAGTGGGGGGTTGTTTTGCATTGGTAAACAATTTATATTTTACCAGACTAATGTAATGAAAAGAAAAAAAGCCTGTTATATATGACAGATTATGGTGACCGAAGTAAATTTAAATATTATTTCCTCTTTTCAAGTAAAATAAAACCATTGTGGTGCGCTTTTAATGAAGTGACGCCAGATAAGCTCTCTAGCTATATTGTAATAACTCATAACTGAAATTTGCGACTAAAAGTAAATTGGCACACTCAGTAATGTGTAATGAGCAAAAATTAATGGAAAAATAAAATGAAAGCAAAGAATTTAATCAAAATTTGGAACAAAATCAAAACTTTTGCATAAACATATAATAAAACCTAAAACCTAACGTAACCTAAAACAAAATGGGGTATTCCGACATTTTTTAAAAATATTTTTTTTCATTAGTACATACCAGTAGGACTCTGAATATCTAATTTTGAGCAAAAAAATGGATACATCACGTGAGATATGAATTTTTAAAAATTTCACCGCAATTCAAATTTTCTCGTCATTGGCGCGCTTATGACGTCAAATCGATAGTGACATCTGCAACAAACTTCAGCGTCTAAATCCACATGTTCATGACAGCCATTTGCTTTTTTGCACATGGTTTGAGTAGGAGCGTGTATTTACAGAGTTTGTTTGTGATAAAAATACGAGTAATATTTCATAATTATGGAACCTGATTATACAAAGACTGATTCTGGTAACCTGCTGTGGGTTCTGCCATGGTAAATGATTATTTTCTCCATAATTCACAATACGTGAGTGCAGAAATACGTAATGTTAAAAGCCGAAGGTAAGTTTTGTTCGAGAATTACTGCAAATAAAGTGGACGAAATGTCAAACAAGAAATATACGCGCGTGTTAACTACTGGCACCATCTATGATTCTAAACGTAAATATCTACCGTGAAATGAGCAACAAATTATCAATTTCACGTCACAAATTTCAAGGACGTTTCTAGAGCTGTAAAAATTCCAACTTTCTAACATTAAATTATGAATTAAAAGTTTTTAATAAACATGTTTTATTATATTTTCCTACTTTATGAAGATGTAAACTATAGAAAGAAGTTATTATTTTGCATTATTTCCATATCACCGGAATACCCCATTAAAATTCATTCTAATAAAAAATAACTATATTAAAAAAACTTAGTTCCTAAAAATTTGAATAATAATAATAACTATGTAAACTTACATAATTTATATTCGTAGATATTTGAAAACAACGTTTCGAGGACTTGGAAAAAGCGTATAACGATATACAACAAAAACTTTTTGAATTAGAAAATGAAAAATTACGAAAAGAGAGGGAAGCAGAACAGGGGCACCGCAGTAATAAAAGTAATTATCTATTAATAGACACATTATACACGTATTTTAGATTAGCATTATTAATATTTTACATTTATTTTTTTCATTACAGATAAAGAAAACCCAAAAAAAAATCCAAACCAAAGTATGATTATAAAAAAGTTTTGTGAAATAATTATTAAAAATTGTCTTTATTACAGATAAAAAAACAGAGAAAAACCGCCGAAGAAGACAGGAGAGAAAAAATAAAAAACATATCACCAAAATGAACAAGAATAAAAAAGCAGTAAGTTTATAATATAAAATGTTATATTGTTTGTTAATTGAAAATCTATATTTTAGGAACAAACCCAAAACAATGCCAAAAAAAATGAATTTACTTTTAATATATATTAAATAGCTGTAGATATATAAATAAATATAATATTTCATTACCTTTTTTGTTTTCATTAACTACAATTTTCCTTATCTATACCATAGTATCTATTATAACGCGTGATTAATTTAAATTAATTATACTAATGCAGTGTTTCATTCTCATTAGCTTATTTCCATTTTATTAGAGGTTGCTATTTCTTACTTTTCTCTTTCACTTATTTCAGTCCAATATAGCTTCTGTAGTCACACAATCCTTTCTCTCTAGTCTTCTGCAACCGAGTCTTTCCATTTTATTTTATTTTTTGACATATCTCATATTTCCGAAATTAAAAGTCTCAATCGTAAAACACAAGGGTCAGATGAGCCAGTAGTTGCATATTACTTGCGAGAAACACTTTAGATCGTCTCATATACCACTTTCTAATCCGACAGTTCCCATCTTCGGTTTTGGCGAAGATTTAACCATCGGAATAACTTTTGCCATTAACCCTAAATATTTACTCAAACTTGAGATTGGCACCAAGTTGAGCAGGCTTGCTCTTATTATTTTATATATATATATATATATATATATATATATATATATATATATATATATATATATATATATATATATATATATATATATATATATATAAATCACACCATTCCTTTAGCAACTTTTAAAGATTTTTGATTATTTCTTATTTTGTTAATATTTTAGTTTTAAAAATGTTATAGTTTGTTCCTTATTATTCGTCACACTGGATTTAATGATGGGACAAAAATAATCACAGTATTTAATAAAAAATACACTAATCTACATATTATGAAACTAAGTTCTATTGCTCGTGTCAACATACCAACATCAACACCACTACTGAATTAACCAAGAAGTAACCAGGGGTATGAAAGTAATATGGCGAAACCGGCAGCATATCTTTAATCTGCCAGGACAACAACAGATGTCTCTGCCAGTAACAAAATGAAAATTTGTTTTGACGTTTAAGGTTAGGTTCATTACTTGCGATAACCGACAACTGTCATACAAGCACAGACAAGTACATGAACATTAAAGTAAACATACATTGTTATGTTAATTATTTGTTATTATACGCAGCGTTAAAGTGTGCAGGTAATAATTAATTTAATTTTTTTGTTAATTTATCCAATATATCTTTTGTGCAATATAAAAATAAATCTACACATATCATACAAGTTGTTTTATTTTCAAATATAATTAATATTCAAGGTATTCTGAATCTGTAACTCAAATGTTGTCCATTAATATAATTTATTTATTTTTACTATATGGGTATTTTTTTAAATAATTGATATTTTTAAACATTAAAAAGCAATGAACAGGTTATGAATAAACATTTTTTTAATCATTTGATCGGTTTTCCTTATATATATATATATATATATATATATATATATATATATATATATATATATATATATATATATATATATATATATATATATATATGCGCATACGGTACCTAGTCACTTCATATACGGGAACCTACTGGCCGTTGTGACTTCATATATAACGTTGTGACTTCCGAAAATGGAAGTGACAACGTTTCCCATGTAATTTTATTTTTTTTTACCACTACAAGGCTAAACAAGTGTAAATACGAAAATTGTGTTGGAAGTCAAATATACCCCCAGTACCCTTAAATTTGTCACTTTAGTTCATGCGTTTATCGCTGGTGTTGTAATCGCTATTAGTGTCAGGTATACGCAATGCGATGTTACTTCCGACGTGTATATAGCATTAGGAAGTACTTAGTCACTTCCGAAACTTGGCAACAGTGTATTATAGTACGTAATTGTAGTTATGTTTTTTCCAAAGATGAGTGGGACTGGAAACACAATTTATATAATAAATTTTTATTAACAATATACAAATAAAAAATATCATATATTAATAACGGATGAAAAATTCACAAAAAAAATACCACTGTTATCTGTAGCACATACGAATTAATGATTATTTTTAACACATATTTAAAAATTTTAGCCAATAAGTATTAATAACAATTAAATTTCTTCTTATATATCAAAATTTTTCAATGTGTCAAACGTTACTAACTTAAAATTTTTGTCTAAAATAAAATTAGATTTTCCAATTTAATAAGATATACTGTCAACGGAAAAAATATTGTAACTAACACATGTGTTAAATGGCCATTAGTCAATTAATATCTATTACAAAAAAAATAAAATATTCGTAGTAGTTATATACAGTTATCTCTAAAACATGTAGACATGGCTTAAGAACAGATTCCTGGGCTCAAAGTAACACGATATAACTTATATATTTACCAATATGCAAAAAAAAGAAAGTGTACCATTTAGTAAAAAAGTATAATTTTGCTTATAATGACAAAACGCTTTGTTCGGCTTGAATGAAATTTGCTATAATAATCCATATGGATGTCATCTTTTAAGATAATATTTGTTATTATTAGTCAGCCACTACGGTATGAAATTTAGGTGTCACGACCATGATATACAATGGTAAACTTTTCTGTCTCTGCGTAAGTTGTGAGTGATATCTGTAACGATTTCGGCAGAAAACCATAAAATATAAGTGACAGCACAGTGCAATTTATAAAATAAATTGCATCTAGCAATCTATCCAAATGTCAATCAACTAATTTTTAATGCCAGTAACAATAGACTTTTTCAATTTAAAGAGATAGAAGATATGCGTAATGGAGATCTGCGCATAGTAAGAATAACTGAGATCCATGGCGTTTGTTTCTAAAAAAATTAGACGTAAGATGTGATATATATATAAGACAATTTTAAAAAGTCTTACCGAAATAAGTTACAAAAGCTTTTATTGAATTTAAAATGTCTAGCGATGCAATTTTTCACCGAGAATACAGGTATTTTAATGACTGCAATATTTTTGACTTGAAAAATTGACAAATCATTTTTACAATGTATGAAATATAATTAAAATGTTAGGGTGAAATTAATGTGGGTGCTGCTCTTTGGGTGCATGTGCGTCCGTGCACCCACGTAGTTTACGTCCTTGGTAATTATCATCTCTAGCTAATACAGCCTTAATGGAAAAACGTTGGCAAAAACCACTACTATTGCCTCTAGCAGAGGACATAAAAAAATTAGGGATGGAACTTTAGCCTTGGCAATAAAAAATTAAAAAATACTGCTATCTGGGAATAAAAATGAAACTGCATATAAATTATTATCACAGTGTACATTGGCACTTCTCATCCTTTTTAATAGACGCAGAATAGGGGTCAGTAATGCGTGATAATATAACCTATTAATAAACTGTCAACGGAAATAGTAAATAGTTACCTTGCATGTGATGCCCAATATTTTACTTGTTACTCACGTGCAAACTAGATTAAAATAATATAGGGTAATATTAATGATAGATCAAAACCGTTTGCACATTCCAGGGTCAACTTTTCCAGAAAAGTTTAATAGTCACCACAGGAATTTTCGATCATCTTTTGTTTCTAAGCTACAGTCAAAAACACGTTATTCGATAATTTTGAAAATATATCATATCTTATTTATTATGATAGTTGGAGAAAAATTGTTTTTACAAAATTTTTACCGTTTGTTAGATTGAATAAAATGGCGTAATTAGATTTTTTGAAAACTTAATAATTCTCGAGATATAACACAAAATTTTGATTTTTTAAATGGGAACCTATGTTAAAAATAGTCTCGTCTTCTGGCATAATTTATAAGCCTTTCAATGATATATAACAAGTCTACATTCTTTTGTTTTAAACATTAATAAAAGACGAATTATTAATTTATTGGGGTGAAAATATTGGAAATTATTAAGAAACAAATGAAAAAATGTATTACAGATAATCATTTGTTTATTTTAATTCTATATCTATTAATTGTGTTTAAAAATTATTCTTAATTAATTATTTTCGTGTTAGTTAAATTACTATTTATTTACGTTACAGTTGGCTTTGACACAATCCGAAAAAAATTATTTAATATGCCTTTGAAGTAAATAAATTGAAAAAATGTGTAAAACTGAAACAAATACTATTAAAAAATGCAAATGATGATCTGTAAGAGATTTTTTCATTTGTTTCTTAATAATTTCCAATATTTTCACCCCAATAAATTAGTAATAATTCGTTTTTTATTAATGTTTAAAACAAAAGAATGTAGACTTGTTATACATCATTGAAAGGCTTATAAATTAAGCAAAACGGCGAGACTATTTTCAACATGGGTTCCCATTTAAAAAATCAAAAGTTTGTGTTATATCTCAAGAATTATTAAGTTTTCAAAAAATCTAATTACGCCATTTTATTCAATCTAAAAAACGGTAAAAATATTGTAAAACCAATTTCTCTCTAACTATCGTAATAAATAAAATTCCTGTGGTGACTATTAAACTTTTCTGGAAAAGTTGACCCTGCAATGTGCAAACGGTTTTGATTTATCGGTAATATTACCCGAGATACCTTAAAAAACATCGAAAATGAGACATTCTGTACATATTATTTGTTAATCGTAGATAAAATCATTTTATCTACGACTAACTAATAACATATTCATTAATTATGTAGTTTTAGATATATAATGCTAAGTATAAATCGCGCAGGGAATAATGACCCGGGAATAATAGTCGTTATTCCTTTTGATATAGTAATCATAATATTTTGAATAAAACAAATATGCTAAAAAATTGAATTTTCAACGAGAAATATCTTCATCACAATGGTTACATTACTATTTTAATAAAATTAAGTAAAACAATTTATAAATTAATTATTTTATAGCTAATACAAAAAAAAATTAGAGAAAACCTAAAATAATTAATATGGGGTTTCCGTATGTTTCCAGTCCACAGTGGATAAACAGGGTGACTTTTTTCAAGGTGTACATTAACATGGGAAATCAATTTTTTGCAAACCGTTGCCCCACATTTTAATTTACGGCAATGATTGTGGTCTCAATACAAAGATAAAAAAATCCTCATCCGAAAATACCAAATTGGTGGAAACTATCCAATATTTTAGGCCCATAAATAATTTTTAAAATTCACTCATTTTCCTATTAATAGCAAGAGACATGCTCAATTTGAACAAAAAGATAAACAAATGCTTTTTATCTGTCAGAATAGGTTATTTGACATTGACAGGTAAATTGTCATGTATTTGTTTATCTTTTTGTTCAAATATGACATGGCTATTGCTAATAATAAGAAAATGAATAAATTTTAAAATTAATTTATGGGCCTAAAATACTGGATAATTTTTACGTATTTGATATTTTCGGATGGGGAAATTTTTTATCTTTGTATTGACACCACAACTATTAAAAAATATTTACATTTCTAATTTGTTATAATGTTGATTAAACAGTACGGTAAAAAATAATATTTATATAAATTGATTTTATTTCATGTTTTGTTATTTAAAGATATGCAAATAATAATAATAAATTTAACATACAGGCTGATTTTTTTTAAGATGTACAACAAAATTGTAATTTTTTAAACAAAGATAATAGCTCAAAATTCGCCAATATGGCGCTTCGTTAACACAGAGTGAGATCTTATTCATCATGTACGTTATTTGATGTTTTGTTGATATGTGGTTTGGCTGACATGAAATTTGGCTACGTTGCGGAAGTCAGTCATACGCTTCAATATCTTGTACACAATTACAGCGATGGAAGTGACTTTGTATTTTAAGTATGTACAATTGTTTATTAATTTTTAAAATAATATTTTTTTACCCCTCTTTTGAAAACCTTAATATAGAAGTTCCCCTAAGCCTATATATGTAATTTTTAATAATATATATCCATTAATTAATATGGAAGTCAGGACGCCTTATAAACTTCACGGAAGTGACTCCTTAACAAATGCCAATATATATATATATATATATATATATATATATATATATATATATATATATATATATATATATATATATATATATATATATATATAACGGGTCACCGATTAAATGATTAAAAAAAATATTTTTATTCATAATCTGTTTCATTGCTTTTTAATATTTAAAAATATTAATTATTTTTCACGAAATACCCTAATAGTAAAAATAAATTAATCATATTAATTGAGAACATATAACATATGTTAGAGAATATCTTAATTATTAATTATATTTGAAACTAAAACAACTTGTATGATGTGTATATTTTTTTTATATTGGAATAAAGCTGTATTAGATAAATTAACAAAAAAGTTTAAATAATTTATTACCTGCACACTTTAACGCCGTAACTCACACGTGTTATCGATTAATGTGATTAATTTATTTTTACTATTTGGGTATTTCGTGAAAATAATTAATATTTTTAAATATTAAAAAGCAATGAAACAGGTTGTGAATAAAAATATTTTTTAATCATTTGATCATTTATCCGTATACATACATGAGTATAACACAGTAATGATTAAAAATATTTTTATTTATAACTTGTTTCATTGCTTTTTAATATTTAAAAATATTCAATATTTTCACGATATATCAAAATAGTAAAAATTAATTAAAGAATAAATTTAAAATCAGCGCGCTTTTCATTTGAAGAGGGACGGGAGGGGGCATGTTGCATAACATTAGTTTGCCAGGAGGACACGGGTCGCAGCACTATCTTGTTGCCTTATCCCTACCATTGACTTTCGCTTCTTGTTAGTGTTAGTGTTCTGTGGAAGTAACTACAAAAATACGGCAATCAGTATGACACCCTAAATTTACTATATAAACAGTAAGAATTTAAAGGACATCTAATATTAGAAAAAAATTATTAATTGTACATTACGGCACATTACCCATTGCCACATATGCCCATATTCGGTAAATTTAAGACAGATGTACATTATTTTTCTTTTTTTTTTTTTGTTGTCACTAGCTGATTTAATAATAAATTAAAAATAAAATAACCAATGATGACAAAGTAGTAAAAACACTAGATTCTGATATGTCTGAAATCAACAAATTTTGACTAAAATTGTCATTTGAAAACACTAGAATTATACTCTGTTCCATTTAAGCCTTTTAGTAGATGGAGCTGGCAACAGCGCAAACTTAAAGTAGCCGAAATTCCATTGGATAAACATGTCTCTTGTCTCCAATTTCAGCCAATCGGAGAGGTCAAAACTATTCCCTATGCTCTGCAATACTGAATGGTTTAAATGGAACAGAATCACCAAATTGGCAACACTGCAAGCCGTGCATCAAAAACGTTTTTGGAGTGATAATTAAATGAAACTAAAGGGTAGGTGTTATGAAATACAATATATATATACTTCAAATATAAATGGTATCTCTTGAATTTCATTAATTTCTTACGTAGAAATATTTTATTGGTGTTATGTACAGTGTGTTTCCAGGTTAAGTGATCATTTCAAATCAGGTGCATATATAAGTTTTCTTATAGTTTATAAACACTAAATATAAACAAACATGTTCATCGAAAAGTAATCCGTACGTATATTTAGTAAATATGAACATTTTTCTGTAGGAAATATCACGATTTCCAGCTGTCGAATTGCTCCAACCACATGCATTTTATTTTGCTCACAACTCATCAACGGTCCAAATAATCATTAAATTAATACAAAAATCGTATTCTACGGGCTTCAAAGTATAAACTAACATATTTCCAAATCTTAAAACTGTCAGGAGATGTCACAGTATTGGATTAAGAATCATTGCGTATACATATGTTTAAATTTCCCGCAAAATTTTTTGAATTAAAATTATTAATCATAGGATTATAAATCTATTTCTAAATGATTATACTGTAAGCTTTTCATTTTATTTCAAATTTCGCGCCAATGACAGATTGGTATTCCTGCGATGTGTGATGTTGGTAAGACTGATTAGTGTCTAGGGATATTTATGTTTTCCTGTAGAAGTTGTTGTTCATGTTCATGTCGGACGGAAGAGATGTCTGTTATGTTGTTGTGTACATGTGATGTGTATTTTGAGTAATAGAGAAGAGATATTTGAAAACGTATTATTATATTAAAATCCCACGGCCATCCCTACAATCTTCAGAAGTGGGATTTTCTGGATGCAGTGTAAGAACTAAGAAATTAATAGATAAATATTCGACCACGTTGTGTTGTGTGAAAAAAGAAAATGGCGCCTGCAAATGGAAGTCAAGAAAATGCAAATGCTAATAATCAAAATACTACGTTAGTGCAAGAACGTACGGAAACTGAAGCGGCAGTTAATGCTATTATAGATATTGATTCAATCATAACGGCTACAACTAACGCCATTTTGCAAGCTCAAGCTCAAGCAGCAGCCAAGAGTCTTAATTACAATGATATCGCAACGCAAATACCACTCTGCGGTGACAAAGATGATGATGACATCGTTTTGTGGATAAAGCGCGTAGATGAAGTGAGAATTGCATTCAATTTAACGGAACCGATTACAAAAGTATTAGCTACGAAACAGTTACGAGGACGAATTAGAGATTGGTACAATTACATGCCCGATGCTGTTTCGAAAACTTGGAGTGAATTGAAAATTGAACTAACCAGAATGTTTTCTACCTATGAAAGCCACACTATATTAATGAGAAAAATGGAGTCAAGAAGATGGAAAAGTGGAGAAACTTTCAGTCAATACTTCTACGAAAAAAATAAATTGTTGAGTAGACTAAACATTACGGAACGAGACAGCGTGGATTATGTCATCGAAGGTATTGATGACTATGTTTTAAAAACTCATGCAATCGCTGCAAAACACACATCATTATCTTCCTTGTTGGAGCTGATGAAACAATTAAGTGGAGATCGAGTTTATCGTGACAATCGTGGAAGAAAAGAGAATGCCCCTCAACCTGTTGTAAGAAAAGTAAACACAGTTACTAGAAGTGACACTCCCAATGTCATTCGTTGCTTTAAATGTAATGAAAATGGGCATTATGCATCTGATTGTCCACCTGGGAAACGTGAAAAGGGTTCATGTTTTCATTGTCATAAGATGGGACATCATCAACGCCAGTGTCCAGACCTACAACCAACCAGTTCAACGGCCATGTCGAGCAGCAGCAGCAGCGGCAGCCAAAAACAATCTGGTAACCACAGTAGCAGTCCCAGGGTTCCAGATAGTACCAGTAGCAACAGCAACACAAACATAGGAGTTTTGGGTGAAGGAAAACTGTTGAGTCCTTCAACAACAACTGTGTCACCACCATATATAGTTCCTATTAAGATAAGTATTAAAAATGATAATTTATTTGAATCTATTAATGCTATATTAGATTCAGGTAGCCCAATATCTATTATGAAACAAAAGTTAATTCCTGAGAATTGTTTAATGCCATGTAATTTAACGACTCATTGGTCAGGAATTAATAATTCTAAGTTAATTGTACTTGGATTAATTACTAGAGATATTATTGTTGAAAACATAAAAGTCAATATTACATTTTATGTAGTTGATAATCAAACTATGTTTGACGATTGTATATTAGGTAGAGATTTTATCACGAATCCTAAATTAACAATAACTTTAGATTATCCAGTTAGAATATCAGAGAGAGTTGAGACTAAGTTACATTCAGACTTTATTACCAATGAAGTATTATTAATTCATAGTAAAATTCCATCCACTCATTGTTCAGATGTTAAACCTAATGAGAAAGAATTGTACAAGTTAGATATTAATGCAAATGTTGATAGTGCTAACAAATGTCAGTTACAACAAATATTTTATGGTAATTATGTTCATGTAGATCATCCTAAGGAACCGAGTACGGAGTTTTCCATGAAAATCCAACTTCAACCTAATCATATACCTTTTGCCTTCCGACCAAGAAGACTATCGTACGTAGAGAAGAAAGAAGTAGAGGAAATTGTCGAAGACTTATTGAAGCGAAAAATCATCCGAGAAAGCAATTCCGAATATGCTTCGCCGATCGTTTTGGTCAAGAAGAAATCTGGAGGGACAAGAATGTGCGTAGACTTCCGTGAACTGAACAAGATTGCAGTAAGAGATAGATTTCCGTTACCTATTATTGACGACCAAATTGATCAACTGGCAGGTAAACAATTTTATACTAAATTGGACTTAAAAGATGCATTTCATCACATACAAGTCACCGAAGATTCGGCCAAGTATTTATCATTTGTGACGCCGCAAGGGCAGTACGAATTTATTCGAGCTCCATTTGGTTTCTGTAACAGTCCTGCTGTTTTTTCGAGATATATTTCAAAATTTTTTAAACCTTTAATTGATTCAGGACAAATATTATTATATCTAGATGATATTCTTATAGCTACACATACGGTAGAAGAAAATTTAAGTATTCTGTCCAAAGTCTTTCAAATTATGGTGAATAATCTTTTACAATTAAGAATTGACAAATGTAGTTTTTTATACGAAGATATAACTTACTTGGGTTATTCTATAAACAAAAATGGAATTAAGCCAGGACCTGATAACGTAGCCTCGGTAATTAATTTCCCAATACCAAGAAATGCCAAAGAGTTAAGTAGCTTCCTAGGGCTAATTTCTTATTTTAGACGTTTTATTAAAAAAATTTCGAACATAGCAAAGCCACTTTATGATCTTACCCGAAAAAACGCAAGTTTTGAATTTGATAGCGAGAAAATTAAAATTTTTGACGATCTTCGAGCGGCAATTTCAAACGCACCGGTATTAGCATATTATAATCCTAAAGCCGTAACCGAATTACACTGTGATGCAAGTGCCTTAGGCTTTGGTGCTATATTAATGCAGAAGCAGACAGATGGTTTTATGCACCCTGTATTCTTCTTTAGTAAGAGGGCGAGCGACTATGAATCTCGTTACCATAGTTTTGAGTTAGAATGTTTAGCAGTAATATATGCTTTAAAAAGATTTCGTTTGTACCTTTATGGAATTTCCTTTAAAATCATTACTGATTGCGATAGCTTTAGAATGACTTTATCCAAGAAAGATATAAATCCGCGTATCGCACGATGGGCCTTATATCTTCAAAATTTTAATTATGTTATAGAACACCGAAATAACGAACGAATGCGACATGTAGACGCATTAAGTCGATGTCACAATATATTAATACTTGAGGATAACACTCTAGAACAAACGTTAGCTGTGAAACAAACGGAAGACCCAGAAATTGTCAAAATTCGTCAAGTATTAGAATCGGGAGAACACCCTTTATTTGAATTAAGAAACGGATTAGTGTACCGTAAAGTAAAATTTCGAGGTTCATATAAATTATTATTTTATGTGCCTGATCAAATGCAAAGTAACATTATTCGAAACTATCATGATGATTTGAGTCACATAGGTTCAGATAAAACTTATGAAGTAATAACTAGATCTTATTGGTTTCCGAACCTAAAAGACAAAATTAAATCCCATATTAGTTCATGTTTAAAATGCATTGTTTATTCCGTGCCAAGCGGTAAAAGCGAAGGATTCCTACACAATATTCCGAAGGGCGAATTGCCATTCGAGACTATTCATGTTGATCATTACGGACCACTCGAAAAGAGTAAACTTCAGAATAGACACATATTTGTAATTGTCGATGGATTTACAAAATTTGTCAAACTGTTTCCGACACGCACAACTAATTCAAAGGAAGTAATTAAGCACCTGAATACTTATTTCAGTTATTACAGCAAACCGAAGCGCGTAGTGTCTGACAGAGGAACTGCCTTTACCTCTCATGCATTTGCCGAATTTATGAAAGAATCAAATGTTAAACATGTTTTGATAGCTACAGGTGTACCACGAGCAAACGGGCAAGTAGAAAGAATTAATCGCTCAATTAGACCTATGTTAGCGAAACTGACAGATAAGCCTGAACATTGGGACCGGTATTTGCACCAAGTTGAATTCGCAATGAACAATACTGTTTCTCGTTCGATAAATAATACACCTAGCAAGTTACTATTCGGAGTAAATCAAATAGGAAAGCACGAAGATTGGTTGAAATCAATAATAGAACTTGATAGTGAAGATAGAAATTTGGAACAAATGCGAAGTGATGCCAAAGAGCAAATTGAAAAGAGCCAGAACTATAATAAATCATATTACGATAGTTCACATAAAAAACCACATACATATGCTGTTGGAGATCATGTCATGATCACTAACACAGTGACCACTGCTGGGGTAAATCAAAAATTATTGCCGAAATATAAAGGGCCATATGAAATATCAGCCGTGCTTCCACATGACCGTTACGTAGTAAAGGATATAGAAGGATTCCAGCTCTTCAATAAACCTTATGAAGGCATCCTAGATCCTTCCCATTTGAAACCTTATTTTTGTAATTAATTTATCAATGTCTTTTTAGGACTTGATCGGGGACGATCAATTTGTCAGGAATGGCCGAACTGTAAGCTTTTCATTTTATTTCAAATTTCGCGCCAATGACAGATTGGTATTCCTGCGATGTGTGATGTTGGTAAGACTGATTAGTGTCTAGGGATATTTATGTTTTCCTGTAGAAGTTGTTGTTCATGTTCATGTCGGACGGAAGAGATGTCTGTTATGTTGTTGTGTACATGTGATGTGTATTTTGAGTAATAGAGAAGAGATATTTGAAAACGTATTATTATATTAAAATCCCACGGCCATCCCTACAACATAATTGTAATAAATCAAAATTATTGTAATAATGTAGACATATAAATTATTTTTTAAATTCAATACTTTCATAGTATTACAATAGTATGATTAAAAAAATACATTGAAAGTTTTATATACAAAATATATATATAGTTTACAATATTATAGCGAAAATGATTGCATGGAATACCTAAATTAGTAGAAAATTGATAAAATTAATTTATACAGTATTTCATTTGAGAACAATAATTAAATATAATTAATCATTATATAGATCACTTTACTAATTAAATTGATATATCATAGAACATTTCTTATTTATAAAAATAAATAAACTAAAACATTAACATCGTATAAATAAAAAAACATTTCAAAATTAAAATGTTGTATGGCAGTAGAAAAGATTAAAAATGGCATACATTTGAAAGAAGATTTTTGGAAGATCTCTTCTCATCATTCGGCATCAATGTTTTTGAAGAATAAAACATTTGAAAACCAAATGGACAAATTATATGATTTGAGAAATAAATTTATACAAAATTTCCAAATCTCCATACCTGATTGTAATATGTATTTATATAAAAATAATACGTATTAACTTGGTCTTACAAAAGAAAAACTAATATTAAATAAAATATGTAACATGATGTTACATAAATATGTCGTACAAATGAAGAGAGAAAATACATTGAAGATTTCTTCTCATTCGAAGAATAATACATTTGCGAATCGATATAAATAAAAATATGGATGAATAAATTGTGATTTTGGAAAGAAGATTATAAATATGGAATATATTATATAAAAGTAATCCATGTTCTCTCCGTCTTACAACAGAAAACTGGAAATGGAAGTAATGTTCTGCAAAGAGATAGTTACAAGAATGAAAATAATTGGATAATGAAGAATTTACATTAAATATAATAAAAAATTATATAAGTTTTAAGAATTATTCTATGATCAATTAAATCAAATATTTGTCATTTATAAAATTTAAAACAATGATTAATTATTTATTAAAACAAAAAGAAAGTGCAATTTTATAACGAATTTCATACTAATATAGTTATAAAACATGTTAATTATTATGGTACTATAATTTATCATTTCAAATATCACACAATATTTTATAAAACTATTTCATTGTATTCTTTTATATATCATACAAATCCTAAAATGTAATATAACATAAAAAATAATAAATAGTAATTAAAACTATTTATTATTTGTTATGATATAAAATTCATTTTGTTAATTATTTAACACTGAAATGTATTGTAAATACTATTAAAAAATGCAGCCAGAGAATAGATAAAATAATTTGTAATTTATAATAATTTGTAAATAATAGTTTAGAAAAACAAAAATAAACGTATTATGTTAATCTTAATTATTGTTATTATATAACAACGGGAGGGGTTTTTAGCCGGTAAGAATCCGGCAGTACCAGACAGTACGGGCTGTCTGGTCTCTATGAAGATTTTCCCCTACCCGCGTAGAAAAATTTAAAAAAAAACTACAATTGCATTTGATTATAATTGATTAGATATTGCTAATATTGTTGTTATGGTAACGAATATATGTAACCATAATATTTTTACTGACATTGTTACTATGGTAACACTGTCTACTTAAACCACTTTCTACCTAAATCCGAGTTCTGTGCGTTAGGTATTGTTTCTTTAAAGTTGTTTTTATAAAAGTTGCACGCACAAATTGTTCCGTTGGCAGTTTGGGTGGGTAGGTTGAGTGGGTGGGTTGAGTGGACATTTTGATTGCCACGTTACGTGAGATTTTTGGGTGGGCACGTTATGTGGGATTTTTGAGTGGGCAGATTGCGTAGGCATGTTGCATGTGTAGTCTACCTATTTCTCTGTCTACCTAAAGCCACTGTCTACCTAAATGCGAGTTCTGTGCGTTAGGTATCGTTTCTTTAGGGTTGTTTTTATAAAATTTGCACGCCCAAATTGTTGCGTAGGCAGTTTGGGTGGGCATGGTTAGTGGGTGGGTTGTGTGGACATTTTGATGGCCACGTTACGTGGGATTGTTGGGTAAGCACATTATGTGGGATTTTTGAGTGGGCAGATAGCGTAGGCATGTTGCGTGTGTAGTCTACCTATTTCTCTGTCTACCTAAAGCCACTGTCTACCTAAATGCGAGTTCTGTGCGTTAGGTATCGTTTCTTTAAGGTTGTTTTTATAAAATTTGCACGCCCAAATTGTTGCGTAGGCAGTTTGGGTGCGCATGGTTAGTGGGTGGGTTGTGTGGACATTTTGATGGCCACGTTACGTGAGATTGTTGGGTGGGCACGTTATGTGGGATTTTTGAGTGGGCAGATTGCGTAGGCATGTTGCGTGAATTAAAAGTTTTAGTTGTCAAATAATGTGAAAATGTTAAGCTGACACCGTTGCTAAGGAAATGGAATGGCCGGAAGTAATCATACATATCGTTGCTATGGTAATGAAAATGTATGTAACCATGGTAATTATACTGACACTAACTATGGAAACGAATCACTTTACTACCTATTTCTCTGTCTACCTACTTCACTGTCTACCTAAAAACACTGTCTACCTACTTCACTGTCTACCTAAAACCATTGTCTATCTAATTCTCTGTCTACCTATTTCACTGTTTACCTACTTCACTGTCTACCTAAAAACACTGTCTACCTACTTCACTGTCTACCTAAAACCACTGTCTACCTAAAACCACTGTCTATGTTACTCAAAGCGCTTGTATTATTTAATAAATATCGGGTCGACACAGGACGATTGAGCCTCACCCCATTCTCGAGTTGATCTAACTCTACTAAACTCCTCTTTTGGAGTTGGATCAATTTTTCTGCAAATTAAAGTTAGGTATATGTATTATTTAAAGTAATAATGCAAAAAAGAACATTACCGATAAACTTATAAATATTGGGGTGCAGGCCCATTTTATTGAGGAGAACCTTGTTGTACGCCTCTACATCATTGTTGGTGCGCCGTAGGAAGTCAAAGACACTTATATGCGAAGCCCCTATGGCATTTAACCAGAAGCTGAAAATAAATTTTATTTAAAATATGTTCAACGTGTAATATCTATATAATGGCTCACCGACGGATGTAATTAAAAATATCAGGCATCTGAACATCTCTGGCATGGCACCATGCTATTATCTCCTCAAACCCGACTTCGATAGAATTGGCGGGGAGTAATGGCAGGGCCATTAGCATTTTTACAGATTTTTTAAAATTTCCGTCGCGTCTATATATTTGTATATAGCCCAGGCGACTTGCCATCTTCTACTGCCTATAACATAAATTATGTGTCAACTCATTCAATATACAAGGTGTTTCATTTAAAACAACCAGCGCTTTTTTGAGCGAACTAACAACTTTAGAGAAAAATGTTTTATACCAAAATGATCAAAAATAAGGGTATTATGTATCAATAGTAACAAAACGAATATTTAACCAGTGGTTTTCAAACGGTAGAACAAAATTATTATTTTTAAATGGCACCCTATATAATTTTTTAGCCCTTTAAATAGAATATTATTTTCTGATTTCAACAATATAAATATAGCATAGGATTGTATAACAATTATTTTGAGAAAAATGGTATTAAAAACTACAAATAATGTATTAAAAAAAAGGGTTTACTACTAGCGTAACGAGGCAACAGACGTATCAATACTTGTGTATTGCATAGGCTATTGTAATATTATAACATTATTTTTAATACCATTTTTCTCGAAATAATTGTTATACAACCCTATGCTATATTTATATCGTTGAAATCAGAAAATAATATTCTATTTAAAGGGCTAAACAATTATATAGGGTGCCATTTAAAAAAAATATAATTTTGTTCTACCGTTTGAAAATCACTGATTAAATATTCATTTTGTTACTATTGATAGATAATCCCCTTATTCTTGACCATTTCGGTATAAAACATTTTTCTCTAAAGTTGTTACTTCGCCCAAAAAAGCGCTGGTCGAATTTTCGGTTTGTTATTATTAATAAATTAGCCCCTTATTCTTGATCATTTCTTGTATAAAACATTTTTTTCTAAAGTCATTAGTTCACCCAATAAAGCGCTGGTTGTTTTAAAGGAAACAGCCTGTATATATTATACAGGTTGTCTAGGATAATTTGTCTCACACAAGAGTTATATCGTTAGTAAGCTATTTTTATGATGGATTTGTTTTTCGAAAAATGGCAATGGTTATTGAAAAACGCATATTCCCATATTAGTTTTTTTTACCTTCCGTCACCTTTAGGTAAGGAAGGTATTGTCTTTGGTCAAAAAATTCGATGATGAGTTTTTAATCAATAAGCACGTTTTAGGGTCCCTAGAATACGAATTTACTATTTTTACGATGATGTCTGTATGTGTGTGTGTGTGTGTGGATGTGTGTGTGTAACAAAATTTTCGTCTGCGATAACTCTAATACTACAGTTACAAAAATTATAATTTTTCGTATACTTCTTCGTTACATCCATATGAAGAACTGATTAGATTTTGGTTACAATTGGTCAACCGGAAGTACCAACATTTGAAGATTTTAACAGTTTTTCTTGAAAAAACTATGTTAAATATAATTTTTTCACATTTGATGTTATTATAAATATTAAAGAATATTTTATTCTCTATACGATTTGACTGCATTTTATGCTTAATATTAAATGGGTATAGAGTTAAAAAATTATAAAGAAATTAAATTTCATAAAGTAGCTATAGCTGTGGAAACAGCTACTATATTAAGAAAATTCTGATTGAAAGATGTCAGTGTCAAGTGAAATTGACATAGTGTGTTTGTCTTATAATTTTACTAAAAATATAGGATCTTTTGCTTTCTGTATGGAATTTGTATAAAATACATACAACTGCTTTAAGGTAATGTACAAGAAATAATAATAGTAAATCTTTTATTTCTGCAGATACATTACACAGTATATAGAAAACGTCACAAAACAATAATTTTCTGTATGAAATTTACATAAAATACATGCAACTGCCGGAAGGTAATGTACACGAAATAGAATATTTAATTTAGCAAGGAACTTTCCGTATGAAATTTGTACAAAATACATACAACTGACGGAAGGTAATGTGCTGGCCACATCAGATTTTTTTCTTAAAACTTCTTTTAAATGTAGCCTAAATTTTAATTTGCAATTTGTAGAGACACTTTTGAGTTTAGATTACATTAAAATTTTCATCAGACATGCGGTACACACTGTATTAAAAACATTTTCTTTTCTTTTCAACGATTTAAAACATACTTTCAAATTTAAATTATGTAACAAATTATGGTCCTCTTGAATAGCCCGAGTATTATTATATAAAACTTACTGCTGCATAGTGGTAGTAGCAGCCTACTACCCTTGCCTCCGGGAAGCTATGACTGAGAGAGCCCCTAAGCGCTCTCTCATAATCTGTTATAATAAGAGTTGGTGCTAAAGTTGGCGCCAACTCTTTAAATGCCTCGATGACAGCATCATATAATCCCCTTCTCCTCGAGGACATTAATACATACGCTACACATATGTTCTGAAAAATTAAATATTATGCTTCAGGTAATCACTGCAAAAATTACATACTTTGCCATATTTTATGACGTGAATCGTCAGCAACTGATGTGCAGGAGGTACAGTCGGAACAACTTTAAAAGTTCCATCTAGGTGTATCTCCTCCACACCAGCCACTGCCACGTCTAATAATGACTGCGAAGCGAAGAGCAACGCCTGACCTTCAAGATTTACAATTGTTCTCCTGAAAATGGGCTCCATGTTACCTCCCACTTCCAAAGTGAACATAGGAGCCCATTCCTCGCTGATGAGGAGGTGACCCAAATCCTCTAAGGTGGGAGGGATTGGAGGGTTCCTGCGCCTACGGGCTGAACGCATAGTGCTGCTTGCTGCAGCATAGCCGTAGGACGCTGCAGCCTCAGGATTTCTAAAAGAATTATCATCAATACAGGAAGATAACCGGTATTTGATTTTTATTAATACGAATTTAGTTTGTTACATATTTTTCTTCTACGCTGTTTCGAAAAAAAAAGCTAAATTAATTTCATTAAAATTTTACAAATGAATGAAAGCTCACAATAGTAATTACATTTTTAAATATTGGGTATTAAATTCTTAACAAAAATAATTAGAAATTTAAATAACTGAGATTATTAAACTTTCAATAATGAGGAATATTTATTTTATTTATTCCAAACTTAAAAATTTTCAAGTAGTTGTATAACAAATATAAATTTAATACATACCTTGCCGCCTCCTCATCATAAACATTCCTCAGCGTTTCTCTACTATGCTTGGCCCTGTTTACAAGATTTTCTGGTAATTGCTCCACACCGTTTTGTGGGACAATATGGCCATTGTGTTCACGTAATACTTCATAATGGCCCCCTGATAATTTCAGGGAACCTGGGCAATTATGAATATTCTTGTATTTACACGAATAGTATCTGTAACATGTCATTGTCTAATATATCCGATGATGAAGTAGAAGCAGAATATGTAATATGGACTCAATCATTTTGTTTCTAATTGGACTATGTCTTGTTCTATTTAAGCCACTCAGTATTGTAGAGCATAGGGAAAAGTTTAGACCTCTCTGATTGGCTGAAATTGGAGACATGAGACAAGTTTACCCAATGTAATTTTGGCTACGTACAACTGGCGCAGATGCGAGCGACATATGCTGTATGGCTTAAATGGAACAGAGCATAAATACAACATCGATTTGATATTTTTATCTCTTACAGACAAAGGGCTGAAAAGTATACCTACCCAGTGACGGGATTTTAGCAGTTGCCCACCCTTGTCACCACCAAATCCCGCCATTGTCCCTACCGAATTTCAAACATTGGCCGCGTTCAGTGCGTCACAGAGCTGAGCACCTATGTTTGCCGAATACAGTTGGTGGACCAATCACATTCGTCTATTCATTGCGTTCAGCAAACTTCGGCGCTGCCAGTGCTGTGCCGTGATGAACGCCATTGGCCGCGTTCAGCAATGCACAGCGCTGGCAGCGCTGAGCGCCGAAATTTGCCGAATATAGTTGCTGGACCAATCACATTCGTCGTTTCATTGCGTTCGGCAAACTTCGGCGCTCAGCGCTGTGCATTGATAAAGAAAAACAAGTGAATAGCGATTTTATAAATTCTATTCTAATCTACAGTTACAAGTTGATCATTTTTTAATCAGCTTAAAACAAATATCGTTATTATTGAAACAAGCGTAACTGTCAGTGACATTTCGAGTAGTAACATTATCATAAATTTCCTCTTTTCCAATTATCTCGAGATTTCTTCTAATAATATGGCACCTCCCTTACGTAAATCTGGCTTTTTATCAAGAAAAATGTTGGCATGGCAAATAGCATGGTATGGCTGATAGAAACTAGATCGATTTTCTGATGACCTGAGTGACAGGTCAATAACTGCTTGAAATGACGAAAATTCAGGATTGGTGCATGAACTGTCCCAGGTTTTCTGAAAATCTATTCAGTTTATTTCAGTCACCTAACAGCACAATTTATGACTGTTACAACTAACTATTACTGAGAATTATATTTGTTTCTGTAATAGCCCAATTTGTTTTAAGCTGACTGTAAAATTATAAACATGTTATAATAGATTTGAATGGCAAATTTAGAAAATCGCTATTCATTTGTTTTTATATATAAATGTTTGAGATTTGCTAGGTTATACAAATAACTTGCAAGTAGTACATTATCTATTACTATGAATGGTATGAACATTTACTTTCGACTTATTTTTATATGTACTTACGTAGTATTTCCTCTTCTCTTCCTAACTACATATCTATGGCCGTTATATTCCATTGTGAAAGACAAGAGAACAAATTTATTAGTATGAAAATGTATGACTTTCTATATCTTCAAGTGAAAATGTTTACCCTATTCCCGCTAAATTGTAGGGAATTTCTATAGGGCACGGAAGATCACGTGACCTATCGTATGTTTTGTCCCTTCTCACTTCAGACTCGATTTTCAGCTCTGTCCCATCCTAACTTCAGACTGAACTTTATATCGCAGTGCGCATGTGTCAGTTTGAATAGCTGTCACATTTATAGCAAGTTAAACCAACGCATGCGCACTGCGTTATAAAGTACAGTCTGACATTAGCATGGGACAGAGCGGAAGATCGAGCCTGAAGTGAGAAGGGACAAACTATATATAGGTCCACGTGATCTTCGATGCCCTATATCATTTCCGAGAAATTGCTACTTGAACTGTGAAATGCCAACTTTAATCAAATTAAATAAATAAAAACAAATTAAATTGTAAATACTACTTATTTGAAATATTATAGATTTAATTTTTGTCTGTTCATAAAATAAAATTTAAAAACAGAAAAAGCGCTACTTCCGAAGTAGCGCTACTTCATAAGATGAGAATACGGGTCATTATTTTCTTTATACATAACATATATTATGATTTTAATTTTGTAATTATATACAAGGAGTTCACACACGGATGAACCAGCAATTATCTTCTTATTAAAGAAGGTAACGATTATCTTCAAATAAACAAATTTACTATAGACAATATTGACAATAAAATGTATCAAGAAGCGTTCTATTGTTTCTGGTTCCGGAATATGTGATAACACTTTGAAATTTAAAATGGAACATACTATATTTCTTATTCATGTTTTTGAAAAGTAGACAAAATTTGTTTTAATAATGGTAGTAGTAAACAAGCAGTACGTTGTATTATTAAAAAATTAGAAATATCTTATAAATTAAATAAAGAGAAAAGAGAGTGTGAAATTTTGTTTTATTGAATCTGTAATCAGCTTGCACTACTAGTTTAGTATTATAATATAATCTATACTTGTATAACGTTTGATGAATTCAATGCCACGACGGTTAAATGACGTAATTCAGGTTCGAAGTTCGTAGAAGATATACAAGCTATTGGCGATACCAGCAAGTCCATTAGAATAAAGCCACCTTTGTTTTTTTATTTTATAGTTAAGAAAATAAATTATTTGAATTGTTTCTGTTACTTTTGTGAATTAAATTTATTTCTGAATTAATTTGTGCATTCCGTATATATTTTAGAATGAAATAAGCATAGTAAATAAGCAATAACTAACTAAAAACAATCAGTTCATTTCGCTATTTAGTTGTAAAATATTCGGTTAATGGGAATTTATAAAAAAAATCAAAGTGGCCGGTTTTTTTGCCGGTTTGTGTATTTAACTTTAAATACAACATATTGTTCTATGATTGACTCTATTTTCTCAAGTAAATACAAATATTTCCGCATCCAATAATTGATATACTCATAATGATTAATTAAAAAATACAAAAAGAAGGAGCAACAAGATACATATACCTCAATGATTATTTAAAATTAATTTACTCTAGCGATTCCCGATTAGAGAGCTGTTTAAATTTTGTTTTTTCACGGTTTAATGTAACTAGCGCCATCTGTAGTCTAATAGACGAACTAGGTACATTAGGTTGTATTTAATATTACAGATATAACACTGAAAATCTATTCATCCTGTCCCAATTCATCCCATTTTATCACTTGTGGGATTATGCATTCTGAACATTACGTCATAGGTGGAGGGGGTAACTTTATCACTTGTGGGATTTGGGAACTGTGCGATTATCACTTGTGGCATTGCTACGTTTTATAACTTGTGGGATTGTGCTTTCTGAACATTACGTAATAGGTGGAGGGGGTAACTTTATCACTTGTGGGATTTGGGAACTGTGCGATTATCACTTGTGGCATTGGTAGGTTTTATAACTTGTGGGATTGTGAATTCTGAACATTACGTCATTGTTGGTGGGGGTAACTTTATCACTTGTGGGATTTGGGAACTCTGACATTTGTGAATTGTAGGATTATACCGTCTGACACGTACTCAACAAAATCGGTGGTGAGTTTTTGATGAATAAGCACGTTTTAGGATCCCTAGAATACGATTTTACAATTTTTACGATGTCTGTGTGTGTGTGTGTGTGTGTGTGTGGGTGTGTGTGTGCGTTGTGTGTGTGCGTTGTGTGTGTGCCTGTTTGTGCGTATGCGTGTGTGTGCGTGCGTGCGTGTGCGTGTGTGTGTGTGTAACCGGAAGTACCCTCTTTTGAAGATTTTAACAGTTTTTCTTGAAAAAACTATGTTAAATATCATATTTTCACATTTAATGTTATTATAAATATTAAAGAATATTTTATTCTATATACGATTTGAATGCATTTTATACTTCATATTAAATAAATATAGAGTTAAAAAATTATAAAGAAATTAAATATTATATATTAGCCAGCTATGCTATAACTCTGGAAACAGCTGCTATATTAAGAAGGTGTCAGTGTCAACTGCAGTTGACAGTATGTTTTTATTATAATTTTATTGGAAATATAGGATAGCATAAAATACATGCAACTGTCGGAAGGTAAAGTACAAAATACATAGAACTGACGGAAGGTAATGTGCTGGCCACATCAGATTTTTTTTGTTTAATTTAATAACAGCAATATCACCTTTTCTTCTTTCCTTGTCAACAAAATCATGGTTAGAATGCTTTTGATAGATTTTTCTATCCGGTATTGTTATAATATATATTTTTAAACTTTACTGTATATAAAGATCCATACATTTGTAATATTATTACAATGTACTTTGACAGTACATAATAAATTTATTTCATTTTGAATTTTTTGACATTTCCACACTTTTTACAACATCTATTAATATTCTCAAGAACTAGTAATGAATTTCTACTCAATAAAACATTTTTCTTTGCAATTTATTCTTTGGAGTGTACTGTTTAAATTTGGAAGCGCGCGAATTAGGTATTTGAAAAAAGCAAGAAATGAACGTTTTGATGCGCGCCAACTTCGTGGGCAAGATTTGAACGTTCTGAAACTGAACGAAGCGAGAATTGAACGGGGCAATGCATGGACATTCTGACGATGCGCATGTTAGTAAATGAATGTTATGATGCGCGCCAACTTCATGGGCAAGATTTGAACGTTCTGAAACTGAACGAAGCAAGAAATGAATGGGGCAATGTAAGAGCATTCGGACGCTGCGTGTGTTCCCTGTCACAGACAGAACGAGCATTGGTCAGAGACAAGATTCAACAACTTTCGGCGGGAAATGTCATTAAGGGGTCAAATTCGGATTATGCAAGCCCAATCATTCTAGTACCAAAGAAAGGCGGAGGAATGAGACTATGTGTCGACTACAGGGCGTTAAATCGGGTAACTTAAGGATAGGTATCCTCTACCACTCATTAGCGATCAGTTGGACAAACTGCCGGGTAAGCGATATTTTACTACTCTGGATATGGCGCAGGAATATCACCAGGTGCCAATGCATGAAGAATCAATTAATAAGACGGCGTTTATAACCCCAGACGGGCAGTACGAGTATGTTCGCGTCCCCTTTGGACTGGTAAACGCTCCGGCGGTTTTTCAGCGTGTTGTCAATAAAATGCTGGGCGGACTACAACACGGTGATGTACTGGCGTACATGGATGACGTCCTCATACCATCGACGACTATATTTATTTCATTAATTATCCAACATGCAGTGCCCAATACTAGGATAATTTAGTACAAAAATATAAAGCAGTAATGAATTACAGGCAATAAAACATAAAAAAGAACATAGTACATATCTAGCTGAAAGCAAAAGAAATTTGTTTGACGTATTTAACTAATATTTTGGACTCTAGAAGGAAAATATCGAGGCTAGGAAATTTAGACTGATAAAGAGAACACATCCGATGAATAGGGGAAGCAAGAAAAAGATTAGTACGAGCAGTAGGAAGGTAGAAAGTTGTAGAGTTTCTGATTTTAATAGCAGGGACATGAAAGTTAAGTAGGGAGAGGCAGCGGGGATCATCAACACCAGCATGAATAAGATTGGATAGATAGAAGACAGAATTGTTCTCCCGACGTTCCATTAGACTGAGGAATTTGAACTCTCGAATCAGCTGTGCATAAGAAACAGTTCGTGCTGGATAGGAATTCTGAGTTTTATAATAAATGTACTTTAAGAATTTCTTCTGTACTGACTCAATTAAATCTTGATGTGATTCATAAGAAGGGTTCCATATGATAGATCAGTACTCTAATTTAGAGCGTACGAAAGAATAATATAAACTGCTGATAGCAAAAATATTATTAAATGAACGAGTGTTCCTTATAATGAAGCCAAGCATTCTAACTGCAGATTTGTAGATGACATCAATATGTTCAGCAAAAGAAAGTTTAGAGTCAAACTTGACCCCAAGATCATCACAAGTGGTTGTACGTGCCAAAGTTACATCATGAATTGAATAGTCAAACAGCAGTGGAGCATTTTTTTTTAGTGTAGGACACTATCGAACATTTATTTAGGTTTAAGCCAATGTTATTATCTATGCACCACTGAGAAAGACTATTCAGGTCATTTTGTAGTAAGAAGCATCCGTTAAATGAGTTTACTGATGAGAATATTTTAAGGTCGTCTGCGAAGAGCAGTTTTTCACAGTTGATGACTTTTGTAACGTCGTTGATAAAAAGAAGAAAGAGTAAGGGGCCTAAATTCGAGCCTTGAGGAACACCGGAAGAAGTGATGAAGGGATTGGACATGTGACCTTGGTATTGTACAAAAAGTTCACGGTGATGAAGGTACGAAGAGAGGAGAGAAATGAGGGAAGGGGACAGCGAGAAAGAATGAAGTTTGCGTAACAAGATTGAGTGGTCAACTCTGTCAAATGCCTTAGCAAAATCGGTGTAGACACAATCAACTTGACCCTTCGACTCGAGTGCACAGGCAACAAAGTGAGTGAAGTACATTAGATTAGAGGCTGTAGATCTTTTCTCCATAAAGCCATGTTGGCACACGGAGATGTTTCTTTTAACTTTAGAGTATATTGTGTTATAAATAATTCGCTCAAATACTTTACTAAAATTAGAGAGTATAGCAATCGGTCTATAGTTTTTAATATTAGTTACATCGCCCGACTTATGAATTGGAGTGATACGCGTGACCTTCCAGATGTTTGGAAAGGTGTTGGTGGAGATACATAAGTTAAAAAGATAATGCAAGGCAATTGACAGAGGATAAGAACAATCTTTAATTAAGAGGCTGGGGATCTGGTCAGGTCCACAAGAAAGAGAAGATTTAAGATGTTTAATAGAGGCTTCAACTTCAGGAACAGATACAGAAGAGAAAGTAACATTTGAATATGATGAGAAAGAATTAGAGACAGAGTTTTGAAACGTAGTGGAAGGAGATGAGTAGACAGACTGAAAAAAAGATGCAAAAGCGTTAGAAATATCATCAGGTGTGAACAACAATTTGTCATTAGAAATCATCGAGCTACATTTAGTGGATTTTTTCCTTTTAGAGTTCACAAAATTCCAGAATTTGTTAGGATCGCTCGTAATGGCAGACTCACAAGAATTCACATAATCCGCGTAAGATTTTCTAATAACTGACTTTAATTCTTTTCTTAGAGAGTGGAATTTAGATTGGTAAGTCGGATTATGTGGAAATTTGTGCGAAAGTTTTCTAAAACGATCTTTATGTTTACATTTAGTAATAATTTCTTTAGAGAACCATGGAGGAAAGGATTTGGTCTTAACTAATTTAACTGGAACGCATTGGTCAATGAAGGAATACAGAGTGGTGTAAAAAAATTACATGCTAGGTTAACATCTGTAAAATTGTTAAGGCAGTTCCAGTCAAATTGATCTATTAGGTTATATAATTTAACATAATTTGCTTTCTTGAAATTGTAAGAGAAAATTGAACTGGCACGCGGTTTCACATGGTTCCCTAAATTAAAATTGATAACAATATTAAGAACCGGCTGATGGGCGTACTCTTTATCAAATATATGGTCAGTTAAACGAGTAACATTACAATTAACATTAGAAATGACAACGTCCAGTACTCTATTATTTACATTCTTAATATTGTTATATTGTTTAGCATCAAGAAATTCAAGTACATTCATAAATTTATTAACTTTAGAAGACATAAGGCAAGTAAATAATTCAGGGATGTTAAAATCTTCCGTAATAAGAAAATTATTGTGTTGTAAAAATGGTAAATTTTCAATAAAGTCTAAAACAGTATTATAAGACGTGTTATTTAGTGAGGGAGGAATATATACTGCAAAAACAAATAGAGTTGTATTATTGTGGATAACTTTGGAGCAAACAATGTCAACATTCACTGGAAGTATGTTTGCGTAGTCAGATAAGTCGACACTCATGGATTGCAACTTGCAACTGACTGTTGATGATGAGTAGAAGGGCGCCCCCACCTCTGGATAGTCGACATGCGCTGAAGTCCCGATCGCTGCTATGTGCTATATACGGAGTAGGAGCAGTGTTGCCAACTCGTGGGAAATTTCCCATTTCACGGGGAAAATTATTGTAAAAATTTAAAAAAGGGGGAAAGGGGAAAATATTAATATCTTAATAATTTAAGGGGAAAATGTCAAATTAAGAACACTCTGCTAAACATGAAAACGCAAACGGCGTAGGATAAAAGATAAAACAGGGAACAACAGACATGACGCTTAATCATAAATGAGTGAAACGATGACGATATAATACACAATGCCAGGTGGTCCTGGTCATTTGACTCATGCATTTGTGTCTTATTGGTCTTGGTCTTGCAGTTGCTTGCTTGCTTCACGTGTGACGAATACACTATTATTCACGAAAGATGACTTTTCAAGGTCATTTGTTCGAAGAAAGAATACACATCACTTTATAGCAGTAGTTTAGCAACATTTTGTATTAGAAAGAGAAAGAATATTTGACCTATGTCTATTTAATTTATGTGGTGTGACAGATATACTTTCTAACACACTATAAATAATAATGACATATTTTGTAGACTTAGAGATACCAAATTATCTACTGCACTGCCCTCTGTGCTAATATTTACCCAGTGGCGTTGACGTTTAAATCAAATTATTATTCCTTGGTTTATAAGTTAAGTCTATGTTTTTGTATTTTGTAAAAACATAAGTGAAGAACATAAATCTTTCAGAAAGGTCTTATTTAGAAAGAAAAATAATTTTCAAATGAATTACTCTTATTTTTTCAGTAACAATGTTTCCATAAATATTTTATGTTGCACGCCTATGCAAACTAAATGCAATGAAGTTATCTGCAAGCAATATTATATCAGACGGCTCACAGATGACCTTGAATAGTCATCTTTCGTGAATAATAGTTTACCTTACCTAACTCCCTAACTCATAAATATAAATTTTAAAAAAATTCTACTTAATTGTCTAGTAGCGATAGTGAGAATGAAAATGGACAACCAAAAAATAAAAAAAAAATACATCCAGCAAGAATCTTTGTTGAGTGATCTGGTTTTGGATGTGATAGGAAATAAATACCTATAGCTTATAAGAGTTGATTATTTATTAAAGAAGCTTTTTATGAAGTACTTTTTTATTAAGAAAAAAATAAAATAAACCGTTTTATTATTCTATTTTACAGTTGCAATGAATTTCAAATTCTGTGGGGAAAAAGGGGAAATTTACTTTACTCTGTGGGGAAATTGACTTTAAAAGGTTGGCAACACTGAGTAGGAGTCAGTTGCTATTTCGGCATTTAGGATGCTGCTAGTTAACCACGTCTCCGTGAGAGATATGATGTCGTAGTCACATGTTGCAGTAGTCAAGAGAAGCTGCGAAAGTTTGGAGTTTAGACCTTGGACATTCTGATAATAGCATGTTAATTTCCGCGTAGCTGGTGAAGTTGACGAATTATGCAGTGATTGCTATTTAGTGCCCAATATATTGTCTTTAAAACGTTTAAAGGTCTCCTTAAAAACATGGCAATCCCTACTCCCAGCGTCATGAGCGGTAGGAACTTTGGTTTTATGAAGGTCGTTGTATTTGACATAATTAATGCATTTGAGGACAGTAGATTGGCATTGTTTTACATCGTGGTTTTCAGAGCACTTGGCACAATGAGGTTCAATTCTGGAGCAATGTTTAGAAGTGTGATGGTAGCCACAACATTTAAAACAACGACGCAATTCAATTCCATCGTATACAGGGCAGTAATCATAGCCAACAAATACATTGCCATAATTTGTAAGATTGTGGTAAGTAGAAATGTCAACCTGTATAAGTGCCTGAAAGACTTTCGCGTTTTTTTTAGTGGCTTCAAGTTTTAATACTTTGCATTCATAACCACTAGCAAAGCATGAACTGTTTTGTTTTATAAGATGGTCCAGAAAAGATTCTTTGCTGATATTATCTGTCATACCGACAATTCTCAGTCTGGGATTAAGTAAAGGTATTTGTTTGACATACTTATCATTTAAGTTCTTGTTAATAAGTTCCGCCAGTTTTTCAGAGTGCTCAGTATTGATGATCAAAGAACCATTGCTGGTATGACGCACGGAGTTTAGTGTTATGTTGGAAGATACTGGATTCGCAGTTTTCAGAATGTCTGATTTGGTGAGAGCTGCAGTTTGAGGACCATTTTTCGGTTTGAGGATCACTGTTGGTTTAGGAGCAGGATTACTCAGAACTTCGGAGAATGTCGATGCAGATGAGGAAAAGGTGCAACCCGTGCTGATGACGCTACTGGAGATTCCACGTAGTTTGGATTCAATTTCAGTGGATATATCAGTTTTAAATGAATCCATACTGCTGGAAATCAAGGTACTTAAATTTTCCTTCATAAGTTTCTCAATTATTATTTGCTCCAGGCTTGACGTGAAGGACGCAAGTTTGTCATGTATGTCCTTGAGGAGTGCCTGCTCATTTGACAGCTGTTGTTTATTGACAGCAACACAGTTTACTCTGCAATTGGGGCACCAAAAGAAAATGGATTTGGACTCAAGAGCACGGCATTGGGCGTCAGTTAGGTCTACACATGTAGGGTGAAACCACTGGTCGCAGGCACCCTCACATCCAACAAGATTGTCGTTCCTCCGAGACTTACAAAGAGCACACTTGTTCATTTTAAAAGCGTGGAACGGTCATATTTTAAAATAACGACAAGACACATATGGACAAAAAGGTAACACGGACACTGCTAATTAAACGAGAATAGTTTGGTTTGTCAAGGTTTAAAAACGTCTTAAGTTAAGTTAATAAAAGTTACAAGGACGATATTAAAAATTCCGGGTCACCAGAAGGAGATGAGGCTTCGAAAAAATAATCACTAGATTACCCACATTAAGACGCACATAATGGTAATAATTTGGCACAACAAACATTTTAAAAACTGGTATAAAAAACGTAAAAACTGAGCTGACAAAAACACGCGTCCGCACAATTCATCAACGTTTTTGAGTATAGAGGAAGGGCTGAAGTTATTGGAGCAAGTTCTGAAGCTGGTGGAGCAGGCGGGTTTCAAACTTAACTTAGGAAAATGTAAGTTCTTGCAAACAGATATGGATTACCTGGGGCATGAGATTTCTGCAGGAGGAATTCGACCCAGTGCACGGAAGATAAAGGCGGTAGAAGAATTTCCAACACCAACAAATGTACACGGCGTCAGACAGTTTTTGGGTTTGGCGAGTTATTTCAGGAAATTCGTACAAGATTTTGCAAAGTTGGCGAAACCGCTTACTAATCTAACAAAGAAGGATAAACAATAGCACTGGGGCAAGTACAGTATAGCTACAAGACTACAAAGCTCAAGAAATTGTGGCGAGGCGGATCAGCACTTGAAGGCGAACTATAATATCAATAATGGACTATTATACAGGAAAACTCTAGCTGGTGCCCGATTGTATGTCCCTGCCATGGCGAAGTTCAATTTACTGCGGAAATACCACGACGATATCGGACACCCAGGAGTTAAGAGATGCATAGAACTAATAAAACGTGAGTACTGGTTTCCTAGAATGGGGCGATTTATAAAAAAATATGTGACGTCATGTTTGAGGTGTGCTTTTGGAAAAGGCGACTATGGGCGAGCAGAAGGATTTCTACATCCCATAGAAAAGGTGGCGGAACCATTTCACACAGTGCACATTGACCATGTTGGTCCCTTTGCAAGGAGTAAACGAGGTAACTCATACCTTTGATGCTGGTGGATGCTTTTACCAAATTCACGATAGAAAGGCAACAAGGACGCTAGGTGCAGCGGAGGCGATACGTGAACTGCGCGGCGTGTTTGGCGTATTCGGGTACCCAAGGCGAATAATCTCTGACAGGGGATTGGCGTTTACAAGCAAGGCCTGGCGGAAAATGGGGTTAAGCACGTATTGAATGCTGTGGCGGAACCCCGGGCGAATGGTCAGGTAGAACGGCAGAATCGCACTCTTATCGACACTTTGATAACAAGCACTAAAGAGGAGTGCAATTGGGATGAGAAAATTCCGGAGATTTTATGGGGCATGAATCAGAAGTTCAATGAGAGTACTCGAACATCTCCAGCTCAGTTGATGTTTTCCCACTGCCGTGGCGCAATGGCGGACTTGGCGGCTGGCGTGAAGGCGGCAAACACCGACAAAGACACACCGGCGACACATGCTGCAAGTCAACAGAGTTTAGTCGGGCGAAGGCGAAAAGCGGCGGAAAACCTGACCTAGGCGGGAGAGGTGATGAAAGCGCGCTATGACAAGAGGCGAAAGGTTGCAACCGAATACCGGGTGGGTGACTTAGTGCTCTGGCGACATGACAGCACTATTTCCGGCGAAAAAGGTGTTAATCGGAAGCTCGTCAACAAGTATGATGGCCCCTACAAGATCGTAAAAAGTCTGTGAAATGATCGCTATAAAATAGCAACGGTGAAAGGTGTAAAAGGTTATAAGAGCTTCTCGGCAGTGGCGTCTGTCGACAGTCTTCGGCGATATTGCAGTACTGCTGGTGAATTCGCCCGTGAGGAAGGCATGAGTGATGGCGATAATGATGACGGGGTGGCAGATCGGCAAGATCTGATTGACTTGCTAGAGAGTTAATTGTTGGTGCAAGAAGTGGGCAAGTTCTTTTGTAATTAATGAGGACATTAATTGTTGCAGGAAGGCCGATTGTACCAAGAATTGTTGCGTGGCGACAGACAGTTGGCAGCAACGGGCGGGCTGGGCATGGTCATACATAGGAGAAAGGAGAGCGTTGCTGAACAAGCCGGCGTCATTCGACTGTGGGGAGTGTTCGAGCAAGGGTGTACGGCGAGTTGTTTTGAATTTCTCTTTTCTTTTGTATTTATTTTTGGGCGAATAAACTTTTTGTATTAAATTAACTGAGTGATTATTTTAAACGTATCAATTTATTCGGAAGGAAATTTTTGATTAGAACTTACCATGCTGTATTAAAATGGCTGCTACAATTAAAGAATCTTGAAGGACATGAGTACGATTTCAAAATCGAACATAGGACAGGTACCAGCCATCGTAATGCCGACTCATTGTTCAGGAGGCTATGCCAAGATGACTGCAACCACTGTAGTCGACTGGAAGAGAAACATTGCACCGTCGCCAGGACAACAGCATAGGCGTAACTAGGGGCTAGGGAACGGCCGACCCGACATCCCCCTTCTTCCCCCGAATGGTCATGGCCATGATCCCCTTAGGAAAACTACATATTAGTGTATTTTTTATATTTTAATTAATGATATAATTTTGTTAATGGTGCGGTTTAAAGTTTAAATTGATTAACCGACAGGAATTTAGGTGAGTAGTAAAAAATTTAGTAATTTTTTGACGCGAAAAAATCTGGTTAGGCAATAATGGGGTATTCCGACATTTTTTAAAAATATTTTTTTTCATTAGTACATACCAGTAGGACTCTGAATATCTTATTTTGAGTAAGAAAATGGATATATCACGTGAGATACGAATTTTTAAAAATTTCATCACAATTTAAATTTTCTTATCATTGGCGCGCTTATGACGTCAAATCGATAGTGACATCTGAAACAAACTTCAGCGTCTAAATCCGCATGTTCATGACAGCAATTTGCTTTTTTATACGTGGTATCAGTAGCAGCGTGTATTACAGTGTTTGTCCCGTGTTTGTTTGTGGTAAAAATACGAGTAATATTTCATAAATATGGAACCTGACTATAAAAAGGCTGATTCTGGTAATTTACCTGGTGTGGATTCTGCCATGGTAAATGATTATTTTCTCCATAACTCACAATACGTGAATGCAGAAATGCGTAATGTTAAAAGCCGAAGGTATGTTTTGTTCGAGAATTGCTGCAAATAAAGTGGACGAAATGTCAAACAAGAAATATACGCGCGTGTTAACTACTGGCACCATCTATGATTCCAAACGTAAATATCTACTGTGAAATGAGCAACAAATTATCAATTTCACGTCACAAATTTCAAGGACGTTTCTAGAGCTGTAAAATTTCCAATTTTCTAACATTAAATTATGAATTAAAAGTTTTTATTAAACATGTTTTATTATATTTTCCTACTTTATGAAGATGTAAACTATAGAAATAAGTTATTATTTTGCATTATTTCCATATCACCGGAATACCCCATTATTAAACAATTTATGCTCTATTTTTTTTAACAGTAAAATAAGCGGTTTGTACTTTAACATACTCACCACATTATTCTTGAACGTTCCAGAGCGTTTAGGTTTATATGTATACATACTTTTTTTAAATTGACAGAAATTTATAAAATAGTCCGGAATTATCCACCACACCGAACACGGCATGAAAACAGTCGGATTCAATAAATTTTTACATATTTTCTATTTTTTTTATTATTATTTTGTATCTAATATAATTCGAATGAAAAAGAGTGATTTTCATGACACATTATTTAATGCGTACTTGCGACAAAATGAGGTTCCCTATCTACTTAACATTTTCGAACCCAAGTGCCAATGAAGGACCGATATGACATCAAGGCCGAAAACGGTGGATAGGGATTTAGTGTCGCTTTATAACACACAGAGGCGTCGCGGTTTATCACCAAAGCTGCAAAAGAATTGGGAAAGTCCCTATGAGGTAGTGAAAAGGGTAAACGACATAGTATATAGAATTAAGAAACGACCTCTACCAGGAAGCCGAGAGTAGTACACTTTAATCGACTAGCGCCTTTCGCTGGAGACAATCACAAAGACCATAATGGAGCAACGGTTCGTCGGATTATAGCTCAAGAACCGACTTTTGAAGACTTTATGGAGAACTATTCCTTTGGCCTCGAGGCCCGATATGGCGTGACGAAAAATGGACACCGAGATCTGTTCACCGTATCAGATTAGAAATTTGGACGACCACAAGAACTGGCCAAGCAAGGTTCATCTGTTAGGAAAACGCTACGACTGAGGGATAGCAGTGCAGACCATCAGCGGTGCATCTACTACCTCGTTACAAATCCACGCACGTACCAGAAGCCGTCGTATCGCAGTCTACGGAACTCGCTGTGCGATTTGAGAGATTATCTGCTAGAATATAATATTTTGAAGCTTGCTGTTCCAAAATTAGGTTGTGGTCTACATGGTTTTGATTGGAAGATTGTTAGGAACATGTTAAAGATCCTCTTCCGGAAATCGATTGTCAATTCTTTATGACTTCGAAATGCACTAAGGGTAATAAATGAAGATTTCATCATCACGAACTGTTCCGGGCTGAAACAGTGTTAAAGAAGAGGAGGCAGTGTAACGGGGAGCGGTCGCCGTCACCGCCGCTGCGCTGAGCCAGTGTGCATAAGTTTAGCAATGAGGTAATTGCCGCGGGCGATCGTGGACGTAAACAGACATGTTCAGACCTGTTTAATTACTTGGTGATCCTTTATACTTTATATTTGACGTTTTTGTCGTGTAGAAGATTCTCGAACAACGAAGCCGGGATACTTAAACCCCGTCAGGGAAGACAATAGTTGGTAATATAAATAAATAGTCGACGACTTGTGAAAATAAATAAATCTAGTTATATGTATAAATAACTAAGTGAAATAAATATTGTTTAAATAAATAATCTTAGTATTTAAGTGTTTTATAATATACTTAGGGCCAATTATTATTCGTTTTGTTGACAGTAATGATAAATCTATCATTTGACAGTTCATTTCGTTTCAGTATTTTTTTAATCATGGTTAAAATTTTAACCAGAGGTTGAAAAACTAGCCCTACGTTTTTAAATTAGTATTTAACATTGTTTAACCATATTAATAGTCATTTTTATTATCTTTTCAATATTTATTCATGATTTAATAAACTTTTATTTTAATTTATAATAAATTTTAGAGTTCATCCATATAAATAAAACATTATATTATTCTACTTTTCTATACATTGTTGCCGGTCTGTAACAGACATAATAGCGTAAGCACCACGTTCGCAAAATAATACTGGATTCGAAATTTGCAGGGTACCTCGACTAAAAATAACGTACCTTAATCATTAAATAAGGTAAGGTAAGGAATGTATTGACTTTGGTTATAAAATTTGGTGGGGAGTTTTTGATGAATAAACACATTTTAGGGTCCCTAGAATACGATTTGACTATTTTTACGATGATGTCTGTATGTGTGTGTATGTGTGTGTGTGTGTGTGTGTGTGTGTGTGTGTGTGTGTGTGTGTGTCTGTGTGTGACGAAATTTCCATATGAAGACCTGATTAGATTTTGGTTAGCTGAAAGTACCCTCATTTAAAGATTTTGACAGTTTTTCTTGAAAAAACGATGTTAAATATCATTTTTCACATTTAATGTTAATGTTATAAATATCAAAGAATATTTTATTCCCTATATGATTTGAATGCATTTAATACTTCATATTAAATAGATATAGAGTTAGAAAATTATAAAGAAATTAAATATCATATATTAGCCAGCTATGCTATAACTCTGGAAACAGCTGCTATATTCAGAAAATTCTGATTGAAAGGTGTCAGTGTCAAGTGCAGTTGATAGTATGTTTGTGTTATAATTGTACTGGAAATATAGGATCTTTTGCTAGAAACTTTCTGTATGGAATTTGTATAAAATACATACAACTGCCTTAAGGTAACGTACAAGAAATGGAATCTTTTGCAAGGAACTTTCTGTATGACATTTATACAAAATACATAGAACTGACGGAAGGTAATGTGCTGCCCACATCAGATTTTTTAAGTGTAATTTTGTTTCGTATTTTATGTACAAACTTTATTTACTTTTTAATTATTGTCTTTACACCTTGTTTAAATACTTTATCGGAAGGCGGTGTCGACAGTAGGAAAGTATAAACAATCTTAAATCGTTAAACATAACATCGTAAATTCTGTTTTGATTATTATAATAAATGCATAGAAAGTTTTCATTTAATTAAAGTTGTATAAGTTAAACTTACTCAACGCTTTGATATTCTTATTGTTATTTTTATAATTATTTACATATGAATGTAATATTGACTATTGAGGCAAACGGCAAACAGAATAAAAATGAATGAATTACTGAAATTAATGTACTTGCTGCTGTAACTCATATAACGGTAATGTAGTGCAGATTGCGGCAATACAGGAACAAATTTGTTCAATTACGATTTACCGATCTTTACTGAATGCAAAGATATATAATTTAAAATCCGAATTAAAATTATACATTTACACAGGCTATCTAAGATAATGTGGCCAACATGGGGATGTCGAGAACTATAAGAAATACGAAGTCGATTAATTAGACAAAAGTTATCGTGTAAGACCATTTTAATGGTGTTGTATTATTTGCAAATACCTTTCAAGTGTGAAAAAATATGGAATTTTGGTTTACCCATTTTTTGGGCATTTTTTCATGTTGTTTCGAATAGCGTTTGGAGCTGATGTCTGATATCAAACTTTTAATTTTTATATGGATGCCACATGCCACTGGAAAGTTACACTAATGAAAAGATATTTTTTTTAGCTTTACAATGCAGGCTACTTACAAATTTAAACATGTATTACGAACTCTTACTTTTAGTTTGTAATTAATTAGTTATTATATTGTATATTTTAGTAAATATACTATATTCATTATGCATTGTATTCATTTATATTGGTCGTAATTTTTTACCAATGCTGAGTCATTTCTAAATCATTTTATCCTTATCTAAAGTATGCTCCATTGCAACATTTATCATATTTACTATCCTTATCAACTGCCCTTAAATCAAAACATGTGATTCATCCCATACAAAACAACATTCACTGAGTCATATTCACCCTTTACCCATATTTTCCACAATAAATCTCCACCATCTTACAAATTATAAATACCGCATCGCATTCCCAAATACAAAAAATCTGATGTGGCCAGTGTAACATATAGTGTCATCTATGTTTTATTTGTTGTAATTGTTTGGGATCTATAAAACATAATGACAAGATTGAAATCGTACAGACGGTACATAGCGGTTAACAGTTTATATTTTGTAATGGCGATTTAACGTAAACGTGTGTCAATAAAACCTCAAAAGTGATAGTGGCTTTTATTTCATATTTTCAGGTTAATCACTATCTATAATACTAAAAGGTCAAGCCCCCCAAAATTCATCACGACGATCGGGAAATTTTTAGACAAAGCTACAACTGAAACGGTTTCAGCGATTTGGATGGAATTTGCTTTAAATAGTAGAGAATAAATCAACTTAGGGCCTTTGATATGTCTCTTATTTTTACTGTGCATAGTTTTTGTGGAAAAAATTATTAACTGGTCAAAATTTTTACATTAAAACAATAGATCAAAGTTCTCTGTACTGATGTCAAATGTACAAAATCAGAGAATACAGGCTAATTATTTGAATTGAGTATGCGTGAAAATTTTTAAGAAGACAGTCTAAAAAGTTATGTGTCATTTTGAAACCATTTTAAATACATTTATTGTATTTGATTATTTTAAATAAAAATTATTTATTTTTGTACCTCTCTGCTTATTATTATTATTTATTATTATTATTTATTATTATTATTATTATTATTATTATTATTATTATCATCAGATATAATTTTTTATGTTCTTTTATTATTATTATTATTTTAATAAATATTTACCTATATCTGACTTCATTCATTTCATATTAATTACGTATTTTATAACAAAATTACATTGTTTGACAATAAAATTAATTTATTATTATTTTTTATCTCTATTTAGTATATTACATAGTTTTAAACAATATTATATAATTTTGTATGAATAAAATTTAAACTGTTCCACACATTTTGGAATATATCGCCAATATGACTTATTATACATCAAAACGGACTGCTTTTTACCTATCTATGACTTGAAACGATTATCATATTTTTTAAATCACGCATTTGTGACTTAAAAAGCCGTTTTACATCTATAATACTAAAAGGTCAAGCCCCCCAAAATTCATCACGACGATCGGGAAATTTTTAGACAAAGCTACAACTGAAACGGTTTCAGCGATTTGGATGGAATTTGCTTTAAATAGTAGAGAATAAATCAACTTAGGGCCTTTGATATGTCTCTTATTTTTACTGTGCATAGTTTTTGTGGAAAAAATTATTAACTGGTCAAAATTCTTACATTAAAACAATAGATCAAAGTTCTCTGTACTGATGTCAAATGTACAAAATCAGAGAATACAGGCTAATTATTTGAATTGAGTATGCGTGAAAATTTTTAAGAAGACAGTCTAAAAAGTTATGTGTCATTTTGAATCCATTTTAAATACATTAAATTTATTGTATTTGATTATTTTAAATAAAAATTATTTATTTTTGTACCTCTCTGCTTATTATTATTTATTATTATTATTTATTATTATTATTATTATTATTATTATTATTATTATCATCAGATATAATTTTTTATGTTCCTTTATTATTATTATTATTTTAATAAATATTTACCTATATCTGACTTCATTCATTTCATATTAATTACGTATTTTATAACAAAATTACATTGTTTTAACAACAAAATTAATTTATTATTATTTTTTATCTCTATTTAGTATATTACATAGTTTTAAACAATATTATATAATTTTGTATGAATAAAATTTAAACTGTTCCACACATTTTGGAATATATCGCCAATATGACTTATTATACATCAAAACGGACTGCTTTTTACCTATCTATGACTTGAAACGATTATCATATTTTTTAAATCACGCATTTGCGACTTAATAAGCCGTTTTACATCCTAATACTAAACGATCAGATTCACTATCTATATTTATATATTTGAATTCATCACGACGATCGCCAAACTTTAGACAAGGCTACAGCTTAAACGGTGCGACCGATTTTCATGAAATTTGTATCAAATTGTAGGAAATGATTGGCTTCAGGGCCCTTCAAATGGGACGAATTTCTGTAGGATGCATAGTTTTCGAGTAAAAAATTATTAAAGATTGAAAATTGGGACAGAAACAATATTTTTCACAGTAACGATCACAGTTTTCCTTGAAAATTTAAGACGAAGAACGCCATGTTTGTCATGTCATTTTGAACATTTAAATGGAAATATTTATGAAATAGAGACAATTTGAAAGAAGTTTAATTCATAATTATACATTTTGAGAATGGGCAATTATATCCGCACAGGTAAAAAAGGCCTAAACCATTTTAATTAAAAATTATAAAATTTGACGGTTCATAATGTACTTGGACAGTGTTACCAAATGTGTCATAAGTAACTAGGTAAAAAACAAATATTTCTAACTAAACAATATTTTTCACAGTAACGATCACAGTTTTCCTTGAAAATTTAAGACGATAAACGCTGTTATGTCAATGTCAATGATGACAAATTATCAGTTTTCTTCCTTTTAAATGCAATAAAATGTTTAAATAATATGTAATAATTAAAGAAAAGATGATAAATTTAACAAGGTAGGTATATGTAATGATTTTAAGCCATGTTTATTATTATGTTACATATTTTATTTTGTAAATAGAATTTTGGAAAATGTGTAAGGAAACACGTCGAAAAGGATCAGAAAGGTAGGAACAATATTACAATTGATGTACAAAATTAAAAAGATAAACATTGTCATGTCATATTTGATATGTTAATGACAAATTATGCATGTATCAATTATTATAACCGATGATATAAAAACAAATCAATTAAGATGGTACGATCACGTACAGCAAATGAGTAATGGCAAAACACATACCACAGTAAACTCCTAGCGACAAAAAGAAAAGTGGGAGACCTAGAAGGAATTGAGTAGCAGGAATCCAAGAAGAAATAAGAGAGAATGAAGATCTATGGCAAGACCAGTGGAGAATTCGCATCGGAAGACATGGTACAACGTTATAAACCGATTGTATATATAGGTATATGTAATGATTTTAAGACGCGTACAGGAAAATCATAGTCTGGAACAAGACAATTCAATAATTTTAGATAGTATGTTTTAATCTGTTCTTTTTTTGTAATTCATTTTCTTACATTACGTTTAAAATTATTTCAGATTATACATAATTCGATATCTATTTTAAAACGGTATAGAATTTAGTCTGTATTTTATTTTCTTATATTACGTTAAAATTATCTATATTAAAATTCTTTTATTCCCAATTATTGTATCGTACTAATAAAAAATATTTTAAATTACATAATCATACAGCATGAGCCAGAAAAGTAATCTTTAATACCTATCATTTTTAACAATCCAAACTTTATTGATATATTTTCAAATTCGTTGTAAAAGTTCAGATCTAATGTAATGTAAGTACTTACTTTTCTGCAGTTTGTAACTAACTGTTTACTCTAGAATTAAAATATCACATCGTTTAGTTTTGTTTGATTTATTTTTATCTTTAAATTTAGTATTGTGTACTCATATACATGTTACTAATACAGGGTCCGCATTGTAAAAGTTCCCGCCTGAAAATTCATGATAAGGCAATCCATGATACATTTCATAAGTGACTTGGTTTTTAAAATTTTGTTTTGCTCTTATACCTACTGTGATTATTCGATTTAAAGTACTAATATTCACCAAGTGGCTTATAAAATATATTTGGTTTTGCTTATTCTTAAAATTTCAGGCGGGAACATATAAAATGGTCACCTTGTATTATGTTTATATTTATCCTGTAATTTCTTCCTGTTTGCTCGCATAAAATGCGCAGCATTTGTTCATTTCATTATATATTTTCATCAGTTCCTACCACGGTGTAGTATCTATAGGTGAGAGTACGAGATGCGTTGACATAACTAGCTGGTACAAAAGAAGCTAACGCGACCCGTTACCATTTGACAGGCGTTTGGCAGTTGGTGTGCCGCAGTGTGTCGGTTGCGGTCAAAATAAGTTCGCGTTTAAATAGAAAATGTTGTGCTATAGGATGCACAACAGGGTATGTATCAAATAAAGAGATATAGACCCTAATTTTCACCTCTTGAAGTAACGTTACTTCGGAAGTAGCGCTATTTCGATTTTTTATTTATATAATTTTATGTAGCAGCCAGCCATGCTATAACCATAGAAACAGGTACTACGATTAAGAAAATTCAGATTGAAAGATGTCAGTGTCAAGTACATGACATTATGTTTATTTTATAATTTGACTGAAATTATAGAAGCCTGTTGTATGGAATTTGTATAAAATACATACATAGAACTGACAAAAGATAAAAGGTAATGTATTGAAAATATAAAATATTGTGCGTTATATAGGAATAATTTACTATTTCAAATATTTTTGTAAAAACCGGGTCGCAAAAAACCTGACATCTAGCGGCATACTGTATGAACTAACCCGGTTATTTAGCCATTCTTTGTAATACATTATACATCGTGCACTCAGCTATAGGCGATGTGCACATTTTGAGCGTCAGCGCCTCTAACGGCTACATTGGCATTTTTGGGTACCTAATAAATTTTGACATTTCGAGAAAGTGATACAATTTACAATTTTATTTTGAGTTTTTGCTGTTGTATATGAATATTATACGTCATAGTATATTGAAATGAATAAAGAAAATATTTAAAATGCTATATATGTGATGTGACAATCAAAAAAGTCAAAATACCAGGCAAGGTACTGTGGCTGAAAATATATTTTTTCTCATAGTATGTGTGATTTCTGTGAACCACTTTATCGTATTTAAATTTATATTATAATTTATAATATTAATTAAATGTTACAAGATGCACAATGCATGGAAACTAAGATTAAAAAGTTGGAAAACTTGAATGATTAGAAAGAAGAAAATTTCTACATATCACGATATCAGTGTATGATGTTAGCATCTTTCTTTTATATTCGCAATAAATGAAGAAGATTCTTCATTGAAAATATAGGTGGAATCAGTTGCACAAGCTCGGAAAAAAAAATACACGAAAAATACGAACCATTTGAATTCCTATCTTTAACATTAACATTACATGTACAAAATCTATAATAAATAGACGAATTATGTCAAAAATAGACTTCTATTTCATACAACTGCAAGTGTTATACAATTTTAAGACAATTTTCTGCTTCTTGTATTATATCTTGTTCAAATATTAACTTAAGAAACACATTTTTATATAATTCATTATTGCAATCAGACGACCATTGTTGGAATTTTATTCATACGATAAATATCTTGTACAATGAGAAAATATGTATACCTAAAAGAATTTTTCATATTAGTAGAAGATATTTGATGAAAAGTTATTTTCTTATGCATCTATTCCTCATATAATCTTCTAGGAAATTTATAAAATTTGATACTTCAATCGGCAATTTTGTAAGAATTATTACATCCCCCACTGCATTACATAATATTTGACGTCCTATTATTCGCATTCATTGCAAATATTTTATAAAATAGAAATTGCAAATTTATTCTCACATAAAACATAACCTTGCTGTGTTTCAATGAGTAACCACTTTTGTCATTTTTGTCCGCTGCCGGCGCTGACTACTTTTGTGCACACCGCCTATAGATACTACACTTCCGAAAAATTATTGACAATTTTATGCAAAAAAGAATAGCCGATCGAGCTGTCGTATTTTTGACAATTCTCTATGACAGTCCATGAGAAAACATTTCTTGTTTTTCGTATAAATTTGTCAGAAATACAGGGTGTTTCATGTAACTATGTAAGGCTTCGGAGTATGAATTCTAGACACCAACATGAAAAAAATCCCAATAAACATTGGTGCTAGAACGCTTCATAACAGAGATACCGAGGATTTATCTTAAATGAAGCATAATACTGAAATAGCAGAAAATAGTTGGCTGATGGCATTTAATTCATTTAAAATTTAAATGAGATTTAATTAATTAAAAATTCCACTCATTTCAATCCGATAATTATTTAATTATTACACCTGTTATTTAATATTTTGATAATATTTCTAATACAAAAAAGTATTGCCAAGCCTTCTGTATTTAATGAAAATGTAATATTTTAATAATTTACAGTAGTATTTTTAAATAATACTGATTTATTTATTGAATGTAATGTCTTTCATTTTGAACACTTGCTCTGGGATTCTTTTTATAAATAATTATTTATGACCCAATATAATAATAAATAAAACTAACCTGTTTCCTGTTTTTTTTTTTAAATAAAATCCTGGGTATCTCTGTTAGGAAGCGTTATAGCACCAACGTTTATTGGGATTTTTCCCCCTTTTGGTATCAGAATTCATACTCCTACGCCTTGCACTCTTATATGAAACACCTGTATATCCTGTTTGGTATTAAATGAAAAGTTTTCTGCATGGCTAAACTATAGAACTTTCAAAATTTTGACATCAACTTGACCGGCTTTTGTTTTTTACATAAAGTTGTCAGAACCATGTCGTGATTAGGATCAAGTGAATTTTTTTCTGAAGGGCTATAACATAGAAGTGTCAACAAATACACATTTCGGTCGGCTTTTGTTTTTGTATAAAGGTGCTAGAAATATGTCGTGTTTGGTATCAAATGAGAGGTCTGGTTACGAACTTTTAGACACAAGTGTGGAAATTTATGACAGGTTGATTGGCTTTTGTTTTATGCAAAAAGTTAATTCGTTTGATAGAAGGGGGAACTTGGGTATCTGACAAGACTGTTGGCGTTACCACTTTAGTTTTAAATTGTGCGTAGACAGATTGGATGTACGTATAAACTATTATAAAACACTATCGGCGGAGCCCTAGGGTAAACTCGGCGAAGCCGAGCTTAGGCTAGTCCTAATACTAAAAGGTCAAGCCCCCCAAAATTCATCACGACGATCGGGAAATTTTTAGACAAAGCTACAACTGAAACGGTTTCAGCGATTTGGATGGAATTTGCTTTAAATAGTAGAGAATAAATCAACTTAGGGCCTTTGATATGTCTCTTATTTTTACTGTGCATAGTTTTTGTGGAAAAAATTATTAACTGGTCAAAATTCTTACATTAAAACAATAGATCAAAGTTCTCTGTACTGATGTCAAATGTACAAAATCAGAGAATACAGGCTAATTATTTGAATTGAGTATGCGTGAAAATTTTTAAGAAGACAGTCTAAAATGTTATGTGTCATTTTGAATCCATTTTAAATACATTAAATTTATTGTATTTGATTATTTTAAATAAAAATTATTTATTTTTGTACCTCTCTGCTTATTATTATTTATTATTATTATTTATTATTATTATTATTATTATTATTATTATTATTATTATTATTATTATTATCATCAGATATAATTTTTTATGTTCTTTTATTATTATTATTATTTTAATAAATATTTACCTATATCTGACTTCATTCATTTCATATTAATTACGTATTTTATAACAAAATTACATTGTTTTAACAATAAAATTAATTTATTATTATTTTTTATCTCTATTTAGTATATTACATAGTTTTAAACAATATTATATAATTTTGTATGAATAAAATTTAAACTGTTCCACACATTTTGGAATATATCGCCAATATGACTTATTATACATCAAAACGGACTGCTTTTTACCTATCTATGACTTGAAACGATTATCATATTTTTTAAATCACGCATTTGTGACTTAAAAAGCCGTTTTACATCTATAATACTAAAAGGTCAAGCCCCCCAAAATTCATCACGACGATCGGGAAATTTTTAGACAAAGCTACAACTGAAACGGTTTCAGCGATTTGGATGGAATTTGCTTTAAATAGTAGAGAATAAATCAACTTAGGGCCTTTGATATGTCTCTTATTTTTACTGTGCATAGTTTTTGTGGAAAAAATTATTAACTGGTCAAAATTCTTACAATAAAACAATAGATCAAAGTTCTCTGTACTGATGTCAAATGTACAAAATCAGAGAATACAGGCTAATTATTTGAATTGAGTATGCGTGAAAATTTTTAAGAAGACAGTCTAAAAAGTTATATGTCATTTTGAAACCATTTTAAATACATTTATTGTATTTGATTATTTTAAATAAAAATTATTTATTTTTGTACCTCTCTGCTTATTATTATTATTTATTATTATTATTTATTATTATTATTATTATTATTATTATTATTATTATCATCAGATATAATTTTTTATGTTCTTTTATTATTATTATTATTTTAATAAATATTTACCTATATCTGACTTCATTCATTTCATATTAATTACGTATTTTATAACAAAATTACATTGTTTTAACAATAAAATTAATTTATTATTATTTTTTATCTCTATTTAGTATATTACATAGTTTTAAACAATATTATATAATTTTGTATGAATAAAATTTAAACTGTTCCACACATTTTGGAATATATCGCCAATATGACTTATTATACATCAAAACGGACTGCTTTTTACCTATCTATGACTTGAAACGATTATCATATTTTTTAAATCACGCATTTGTGACTTAAAAAGCCGTTTTACATCTATAATACTAAAAGGTCAAGCCCCCCAAAATTCATCACGACGATCGGGAAATTTTTAGACAAAGCTACAACTGAAACGGTTTCAGCGATTTGGATGGAATTTGCTTTAAATAGTAGAGAATAAATCAACTTAGGGCCTTTGATATGTCTCTTATTTTTACTGTGCATAGTTTTTGTGGAAAAAATTATTAACTGGTCAAAATTCTTACATTAAAACAATAGATCAAAGTTCTCTGTACTGATGTCAAATGTACAAAATCAGAGAATACAGGCTAATTATTTGAATTGAGTATGCGTGAAAATTTTTAAGAAGACAGTCTAAAAAGTTATGTGTCATTTTGAATCCATTTTAAATACATTAAATTTATTGTATTTGATTATTTTAAATAAAAATGATTTATTTTTGTACCTCTCTGCTTATTATTATTTATTATTATTATTATTTATTATTATTATTATTATTATTATTATTATTATTATTATTATTATTATTATTATTATTATTATTATTATTTTTATTATTATTATTATTATTATTATTATTATTATTATTATTATTATTATTATTATTATCATCAGATATAATTTTTTATGTTCTTTTATTATTATTATTATTTTAATAAATATTTACCTATATCTGACTTCATTCATTTCATATTAATTACGTATTTTATAACAAAATTACATTGTTTTAACAATAAAATTAATTTATTATTATTTTTTATCTCTATTTAGTATATTACATAGTTTTAAACAATATTATATAATTTTGTATGAATAAAATTTAAACTGTTCCACACATTTTGGAATATATCGCCAATATGACTTATTATACATCAAAACGGACTGCTTTTTACCTATCTATGACTTGAAACGATTATCATATTTTTTAAATCACGCATTTGTGACTTAAAAAGCCGTTTTACATCTATAATACTAAAAGGTCAAGCCCCCCAAAATTCATCACGACGATCGGGAAATTTTTAGACAAAGCTACAACTGAAACGGTTTCAGCGATTTGGATGGAATTTGCTTTAAATAGTAGAGAATAAATCAACTTAGGGCCTTTGATATGTCTCTTATTTTTACTGTGCATAGTTTTTGTGGAAAAAATTATTAACTGGTCAAAATTCTTACATTAAAACAATAGATCAAAGTTCTCTGTACTGATGTCAAATGTACAAAATCAGAGAATACAGGCTAATTATTTGAATTGAGTATGCGTGAAAATTTTTAAGAAGACAGTCTAAAAAGTTATGTGTCATTTTGAATCCATTTTAAATACATTAAATTTATTGTATTTGATTATTTTAAATAAAAATTATTTATTTTTGTACCTCTCTGCTTATTATTATTTATTATTATTATTTATTATTATTATTATTATTATTATTATTATTATTATTATCATCAGATATAATTTTTTATGTTCTTTTATTATTATTATTATTTTAATAAATATTTACCTATATCTGACTTCATTCATTTCATATTAATTACGTATTTTATAACAAAATTACATTGTTTTAACAATAAAATTAATTTATTATTATTTTTTATCTCTATTTAGTATATTACATAGTTTTAAACAATATTATATAATTTTGTATGAATAAAATTTAAACTGTTCCACACATTTTGGAATATATCGCCAATATGACTTATTATACATCAAAACGGACTGCTTTTTACCTATCTATGACTTGAAACGATTATCATATTTTTTAAATCACGCATTTGTGACTTAAAAAGCCGTTTTACATCTATAATACTAAAAGGTCAAGCCCCCCAAAATTCATCACGACGATCGGGAAATTTTTAGACAAAGCTACAACTGAAACGGTTTCAGCGATTTGGATGGAATTTGCTTTAAATAGTAGAGAATAAATCAACTTAGGGCCTTTGATATGTCTCTTATTTTTACTGTGCATAGTTTTTGTGGAAAAAATTATTAACTGGTCAAAATTCTTACATTAAAACAATAGATCAAAGTTCTCTGTACTGATGTCAAATGTACAAAATCAGAGAATACAGGCTAATTATTTGAATTGAGTATGCGTGAAAATTTTTAAGAAGACAGTCTAAAAAGTTATGTGTCATTTTGAAACCATTTTAAATACATTTATTGTATTTGATTATTTTAAATAAAAATTATTTATTTTTGTACCTCTCTGCTTATTATTATTATTTATTATTATTATTTATTATTATTATTATTATTATTATTATTATTATTATTATTATTATTATTATTATTATTATTATTATTATTATTATTATTATTATTATTATCATCAGATATAATTTTTTATGTTCTTTTATTATTATTATTATTTTAATAAATATTTACCTATATCTGACTTCATTCATTTCATATTAATTACGTATTTTATAACAAAATTACATTGTTTGACAATAAAATTAATTTATTATTATTTTTTATCTCTATTTAGTATATTACATAGTTTTAAACAATATTATATAATTTTGTATGAATAAAATTTAAACTGTTCCACACATTTTGGAATATATCGCCAATATGACTTATTATACATCAAAACGGACTGCTTTTTACCTATCTATGACTTGAAACGATTATCATATTTTTTAAATCACGCATTTGTGACTTAAAAAGCCGTTTTACATCTATAATACTAAAAGGTCAAGCCCCCCAAAATTCATCACGACGATCGGGAAATTTTTAGACAAAGCTACAACTGAAACGGTTTCAGCGATTTGGATGGAATTTGCTTTAAATAGTAGAGAATAAATCAACTTAGGGCCTTTGATATGTCTCTTATTTTTACTGTGCATAGTTTTTGTGGAAAAAATTATTAACTGGTCAAAATTCTTACATTAAAACAATAGATCAAAGTTCTCTGTACTGATGTCAAATGTACAAAATCAGAGAATACAGGCTAATTATTTGAATTGAGTATGCGTGAAAATTTTTAAGAATACAGTCTAAAAAGTTATGTGTCATTTTGAAACCATTTTAAATACATTTATTGTGTTTGATTATTTTAAATAAAAATTATTTATTTTTGTACCTCTCTGCTTATTATTATTATTTATTATTATTATTTATTATTATTATTATTATTATTCTTATTATTATCATCAGATATAATTTTTTATGTTCTTTTATTATTATTATTATTTTAATAAATATTTACCTATATCTGACTTCATTCATTTCATATTAATTACGTATTTTATAACAAAATTACATTGTTTAACAATAAAATTAATTTATTATTATTTTTTATCTCTATTTAGTATATTACATAGTTTTAAACAATATTATATAATTTTGTATGAATAAAATTTAAACTGTTCCACACATTTTGGAATATATCGCCAATATGACTTATTATACATCAAAACGGACTGCTTTTTACCTATCTATGACTTGAAACGATTATCATATTTTTTAAATCACGCATTTGTGACTTAAAAAGCCGTTTTACATCTATAATACTAAACGATCAGATTCACTATCTATAGTTCTATATATATATCTATATATATATATTTGAATTCATCACGACGATCGCCCAACTTTAGACAAGGCTACAGCTTAAACGGTTCGACCGATTTTCATGAAATTTGTACCAAGCTGTAGGAAATGATTGCCTTCAGGGCCCTTCTAATGGGACGAATTTCTGTAGGATGCATAGTTTTCGAGTAAAAAATTATTAAAGATTGAAAATTGGGACAGAAACAATATTTTTCACAGTAACGATCACAGTTTTCCTTGAAAATTTAAGACGAAGAACGCCATGTTTGTCATGTCATTTTGAACCTTTAAATGGAAATATTTATGAAATGGAGACAATTTGAAAGAAGTTTAATTCATAATTATACATTTTGAGAATGGGCGATTATATCCGCACAGGTAAAAAGGCCTAAACCATTTTAATTAAAAATTATAAAATTTGACGGTTCATATGTACTTGGACAGTGTTACCAAATGTGTCATAAGTAACTAGGTAAAAAACAAATATTTCTAACTAAACAATATTTTTCACAGTAACGATCACAGTTTTCCTTGAAAATTTAAGACGATAAACGCTGTTATGTCAATGTCAATGATGACAAATTATCAGTTTTTTTCCTTTTAAATGCAATAAAATGTTAAAATAACATGTAATAATTAAAGAAAAGATGATGAATTTAACAAGGTAGGTATATGTAATGATTTTAAACCATGTTTATTAATATGTTACATATTTTATTTTGTAAATAGAATTTTGGAAAATGTATAAGGAAACACGTCGAAAAGGATCAGAAAGGTAGGAATAATATCACAATCGATGTACAAAATTAAAAAGATAAACATTGTCATGTCATATTTGATATGTTAATGACAAATTATGCATATATCAATTACTATTACTGATGATATAAAAACAAGTCAATTAAGATGGTACGATCACGTACAGCAAATGAGTAATGGCAAAACACATACCACAGTAAACTCCTAGCGGCAAAAAGAAAAGAGGGAGACCTAGAAGGAATTGGGTTGCAGGAATCCAAGAAGAAATAAGAGAGAATGAAGATCTATGGCAAGACCAGTGGAGAATTCGCATCGGAAGACATGGTACAACGTTATAAACCGATTGTATATATAGGTATATGTAATGATTTTAAGACGTGTACAGGAAAATCATAGTCTGGAACAAGACAATTCAATAATTTTAGATAGTATGTTTTAATCTGTTCTTTTTTTGTAATTCATTTTCTTACATTACGTTTAAAATTATTTCAGATTATACATAATTCGATATCTATTTTAAAACGGTATAGAATTTAGTCTGTATTTTATTTTCTTATATTACGTTAAAATTATCTATATTAAAATTCTTTTATTCCCAATTATTGTATCGTACTAATAAAAAATATTTTAAATTACATAATCATACAGCATGAGCCAGAAAAGTATTCTTTAATACCTATCATTTTTAACAATCCAAACTTTATTGATATATTTTCAAATTCGTTGTAAAAGTTCAGATCTAATGTAATGTAAGTACTTACTTTTCTGCAGTTTGTAACTAACTGTTTACTATAGAATTAAAATATCACATCTTTTAGTTTTGTTTGATTTATTTTTATCTTTAAATTTAGTATTGTGTACTCATGTACATGTTACTAATACAGGGTCCGCATTTTAAAAGTTCCCGCCTGAAAATTCATGATTAGGCAATCCATGATACATTTCATAAGTGACTTGGTTTTTAAAATTTTGTTTTGCTCTTATACCTACTGTGATTATTCGATTTAAAGTATTAATATTCACCAAGTGGCTTATAAATTGTATATGGTTTTGCTTACTCTTAAAATTTCAGGCGGTAACATATAAAATGGGCACCTTGTATTATGTTTATATTTATCCTGTAATTTTGTCCTGTTTGCTCGCATAAAATGCGCAGCATTTGTTCATTTCATTATATGTTTTCATCAGTTCCTACCACGGTGTAGTATCTATAGGTGAGAGTACGAGATGCGTTGACATAACTAGCTGGTACAAAAGAAGCTAACGCGACCCGTTACCATTTGACAGGCGTTTGGCAGTTGGTGTGCCGCAGTGTGCCGGTTGCGGTCAAAATAAGTTCGCGTTTAAATGTTGTGCTATAGGATGCACAACAGGGTATGGATCAAATAAAGAGATATAGACCCGAATTTTCACCTCTTGAAGTAACGTTACTTCGGAAGTAGCGCTATTTCGATTTTTTATTTATATAATTTTATGTAGCAGCCAGCCATGCTATAACCATAGAAACAGGTACTACGATTAAGAAAATTCAGATTGAAAGATGTCAGTGTCAAGTACATGACAACGTTTATTTTATAATTTTACTGAAATTATAGAAGCCTGTTGTATGGAATTTGTATAAAATACATACATAGAACTGACAAAAGATAAAAGGTAATGTATTGAAAATATAAAATATTGTGCGTTATATAGGAATAATTTACTATTTCAAATAATTTTGTAAAAACCGGGTCGCAAAAAACCTGACATCTAGCGGCATACTGTATGAACTAACCCGGTTATTTAGCCATTCTTTGTAATACATTATACATCGTGCACTCAGCTATAGATACTACACTTCCGAAATATTATTGACAATTTTATGCAAAAAAGAATAGCCGATCGAGCTGTCGTATTTTTGATAATTCTCTATGACAGTCCATGAGAAAACATTTCTTGTTTTTCGTAAAAATTTGTCAGAAATACAGGGTGTTTCATGTAACTATGTAAGGCTTCGGAGTATGAATTCTAGACACCAACATGAAAAAAATCCCAATAAACATTGGTGCTAGAACGCTTCATAACAGAGATACTGAGGATTTATCTTAAATGAAGCGTAATACTGAAATAGCAGAAAATAGTTGGCTGATGGCATTTAATTCATTTAAAATTTAAATGAGATTTAATTAATTAAAAATTCCACTCATTTCAATCCGATAATTATTTAATTATTACACCTGTTATTTAATATTTTGATAATATTTCTAATACAAAAAAGTATTGCCAAGCCTTCTGTATTTAATGAAAATGTAATATTTTAATAATTTACAGTAGTATTTTTAAATAATACTGATTTATTTATTGAATGTAATGTCTTTCATTTTGAACACTTGCTCTGGGATTCTTTTTATAAATAATTATTTATAACCCAATATAATAATAAATAAAACTAACCTGTTTCCTGTTTTTTTTTAAATAAAATTCTGGGTATCTCTGTTAGGAAGCGTTATAGCACCAATGTTTATTGGGATTTTTCCCCCTTTTGGTATCAGAATTCATACTCCTACGCCTTGCACTCTTATATGAAACACCTGTATATCCTGTTTGGTATTAAATGAAAAGTTTTCTGCATGGCTAAACTATAGAACTTTCAAAATTAATTATTAATTTATCAATTTATTAATTTATTAATTTATTAATTTATTAATTTATTAATTTATTAATTTATTAATTTATTAATTTATTAATTTATTAATTTATTAATTTATTAATTTATTAATTTACTAATTTACTAATTTACTAATTTATTAATTAATTAATTAATTAATTAATTAATTAATTAATTAATTAATTAATTAATTAATTAATTTATTAATTTATTAATTTATTAATTTATTAATTTATTAATTTATTAATTTATTAATTTATTAATTTATTAATTTATTAATTTATTAATTTATTAATTTATTAATTTATTAATTTATTAATTTATTAATTTATTAATTTATTAATTTATTAATTTATTAATTTATTAATTTATTAATTTATTAATTTATTTATTTATTTATTTATTTATTTATTAATTTATTAATTTATTAATTTATTAATTTATTAATTTATTAATTTATTAATTTATTAATTTATTAATTTATTAATTTATTAATTTATTAATTTATTAATTTATTAATTTATTAATTTATTAATTTATTAATTTATTAATTTATTAATTTATTAATTTATTAATTTATTAATTTATTAATTTATTAATTTATTAATTTATTAATTTATTAATTTATTAATTTATTAATTTATTAATTTATTAATTTATTAATTTATTAATTTATTAATTTATTAATTTATTAATTTATTAATTTATTAATTTATTAATTTATTAATTTATTAATTTATTAATTTATTAATTTATTAATTTATTAATTTATTAATTTATTAATTTATTAATTTATTAATTTATTAATTTATTAATTTATTAATTTATTAATTTATTAATTTATTAATTTATTAATTTATTAATTTATTAATTTATTAATTTATTAATTTATTAATTTATTAATTTATTAATTTATTAATTTATTAATTTATTAATTTATTAATTTATTAATTTATTAATTTATTAATTTATTAATTTATTAATTTATTAATTTATTAATTTATTAATTTATTAATTTATTAATTTATTAATTTATTAATTTATTAATTTATTAATTTATTAATTTATTAATTTATTAATTTATTAATTTATTAATTTATTAATTTATTAATTTATTAATTTATTAATTTATTAATTTATTAATTTATTAATTTATTAATTTATTAATTTATTAATTTATTAATTTATTAATTTATTAATTTATTAATTTATTAATTTATTAATTTATTAATTTATTAATTTATTAATTTATTAATTTATTAATTTATTAATTTATTAATTTATTAATTTATTAATTTATTAATTTATTAATTTATTAATTTATTAATTTATTAATTTATTAATTTATTAATTTATTAATTTATTAATTTATTAATTTATTAATTTATTAATTTATTAATTTATTAATTTATTAATTTATTAATTTATTAATTTATTAATTTATTAATTTATTAATTTATTAATTTATTAATTTATTAATTTATTAATTTATTAATTTATTAATTTATTAATTTATTAATTTATTAATTTATTAATTTATTAATTTATTAATTTATTAATTTATTAATTTATTAATTTATTAATTTATTAATTTATTAATTTATTAATTTATTAATTTATTAATTTATTAATTTATTAATTTATTAATTTATTAATTTATTAATTTATTAATTTATTAATTTATTAATTTATTAATTTATTAATTTATTAATTTATTAATTTACTAATTTACTAATTAATTAATTAATTAATTAATTAATTAATTAATTAATTAATTTATTAATTTATTAATTTATTAATTTATTAATTTATTAATTTATTAATTTATTAATTTATTAATTTATTAATTTATTAATTTATTAATTTTTTAATTTATTTATGTATTTATTTATTTATTTATTTATATATTTATTTATTTTATTTATTTATTTATTTATTTATTTATTTATTTATTTATTTATTTATTTATTTACTTATTTATGTATTTTTTTATTTAAGTATTTATTCATTTATAAATAAATAAATAAATATATCCTCAAGGCCATTGCGGGGGGGGGGGGTGCCAATTATTGTATCGTACTAATAAAAATCTTTTAAATTACATAATCATACAGCATGAGCCAGAAAAGTCAAGGAGAGTGTGAGTGGGCAGTTTGGGTGGGCATTTTGCGTGGGCATGTTGCGTGGGCAGTTGGGTGGGCATGTTGCGTGGGCAGTTTGGGTGGGCATGTTGCGTGGGCAGTTTGGGTGGGTATGTTGCGTGGGCAGTTTGGGTGGGCATGTTGCGTCGGCAGTTTGGGTGGGCAAGTTGCGTTGGCAGTTTGGGTGGGCATGTTGCGTGGGCAGTTTGGGTGGGCAAGTTGCGTGGGCAGTTTGGTTGGGCATGTTGCGTGGGCAGTTTGGGTGGGCATGTTGCGTGGGCAGTTTGGGTGGGCATGTAGCGTGGGCAGTTTGGGTGGACATGTTGCGTGGGCAGTTTGAGTGGGCATGTTGCGTGGGCTGTTTGGGTGGGAAGTTTGGGTGGGCATGTTGCGTGGGTAGTTTGGGTGGGCATATTGCGTGGGCAGTTTGGGTGGGCATGTTGCGTGGCAGTTTGGGTGGGCATGTTGCGTGGGCAGTTTGGGTGGGCATGTTGCGTGGGCAGTTTGGGTGGGCATGTTGCGTGGGCAGTTTGGGTGGGCATGTTGCGTGGGCAGTTTGGGTGGGCATGTTGCGTGCGCATGTTGCGTGGGCATGTTGCGTGGGCAGTTTGAGTGGGCATGTTGCGTGGGCATTATAAACCACTATCGGCGGAGCCCTAGGGAAAACTCGGCGAAGCCGAGGTTACGCTAGTCTATAATACTAAAAGGTCAAGCCCCCCAAAATTCATCACGACGATCGGGAAATTTTTAGACAAAGCTACAACTGAAACGGTTTCAGCGATTTGGATGGAATTTGCTTTAAATAGTAGAGAATAAATCAACTTAGGGCCTTTGATATGTCTCTTATTTTTACTGTGCATAGTTTTTGTGGAAAAACTTATTAACTGGTCAAAATTCTTACATTAAAACAATAGATCAAAGTTCTCTGTACTGATGTCAAATGTACAAAATCAGAGAATACAGGCTAATTATTTGAATTGAGTATGCGTGAAAATTTTTAAGAAGACAGTCTAAAAAGTTATATGTCATTTTGAAACCATTTTAAATACATTTATTGTATTTGATTATTTTAAATAAAAATTATTTATTTTTGTACCTCTCTGCTTATTATTATTATTTATTATTATTATTTATTATTATTATTATTATTATTATTATCATCAGATATAATTTTTTATGTTCTTTTATTATTATTATTATTTTAATAAATATTTACCTATATCTGACTTCATTCATTTCATATTAATTACGTATTTTATAACAAAATTACATTGTTTAACAATAAAATTAATTTATTATTATTTTTTATCTCTATTTAGTATATTACATAGTTTTAAACAATATTATATAATTTTGTATGAATAAAATTTAAACTGTTCCACACATTTTGGAATATATCGCCAATATGACTTATTATACATCAAAACGGACTGCTTTTTACCTATCTATGACTTGAAACGATTATCATATTTTTTAAATCACGCATTTGTGACTTAAAAAGCCGTTTTACATCTATAATACTAAAAGGTCAAGCCCCCCAAAATTCATCACGACGATCGGGAAATTTTTAGACAAAGCTACAACTGAAACGGTTTCAGCGATTTGGATGGAATTTGCTTTAAATAGTAGAGAATAAATCAACTTAGGGCCTTTGATATGTCTCTTATTTTTACTGTGCATAGTTTTTGTGGAAAAAATTATTAACTGGTCAAAATTCTTACATTAAAACAATAGATCAAAGTTCTCTGTACTGATGTCAAATGTACAAAATCAGAGAATACAGGCTAATTATTTGAATTGAGTATGCGTGAAAATTTTTAAGAAGACAGTCTAAAAAGTTATGTGTCATTTTGAAACCATTTTAAATACATTTATTGTATTTGATTATTTTAAATAAAAATTATTTATTTTTGTACCTCTCTGCTTATTATTATTATTTATTATTATTTATTATTATTATTATTATTATTATTATTATTATTATCATCAGATATAATTTTTTATGTTCTTTTATTATTATTATTATTTTAATAAATATTTACCTATATCTGACTTCATTCATTTCATATTAATTACGTATTTTATAACAAAATTACATTGTTTAACAATAAAATTAATTTATTATTATTTTTTATCTCTATTTAGTATATTACATAGTTTTAAACAATATTATATAATTTTGTATGAATAAAATTTAAACTGTTCCACACATTTTGGAATATATCGCCAATATGACTTATTATACATCAAAACGGACTGCTTTTTACCTATCTATGACTTGAAACGATTATCATATTTTTTAAATCACGCATTTGTGACTTAAAAAGCCGTTTTACATCTATAATACTAAAAGGTCAAGCCCCCCAAAATTCATCACGACGATCGGGAAATTTTTAGACAAAGCTACAACTGAAACGGTTTCAGCGATTTGGATGGAATTTGCTTTAAATAGTAGAGAATAAATCAACTTAGTGCACAAAAATTCACTGTTGCCTACTTCACACTGTATATACATTTTACAATTCATACTAAATCTTAGTCGAAATCGTAGGTGCTGATTCACTTTATAAATAATAGATTAATTTAATGTACAATAATTAAAAATTAAAAAACAAACGTCGCATCATCTCTGACGGAAGGTATACACTGTTTCACTGTCACTGCAGCTACACTAATTTCACAAGTCCCAACATTCAAACACTCTTAATATTGAGTAATAAATTCTATTTTTTAAGAACATAATCTAAATAATTGTTTTATGACTTTACATATACAAATTTCATCTAAAAACACTTTGTGTCGGAAAATAACATATTCTAGGGATATTTCCAAATCTTAAAGACATCATTTTAAAATTCTATTTCTATTTCATCAATTATATTGCATCATAATGTAAGTAAAATACGTGTTTTCATGATTTATTTCAATTTAATTAAGTTTATTTTCATACATTACATTTTACACAATAAGTTATCACCCCAAATATTACTTGTCAAGAACACACTTACCTGGAGTGTACAATTCGCGTAGTGAGACTGATATAACCATCTTTAGCGCCATCTTTTGTTACTATATTATCGTGACAATTTTCTAAATTAAATCAATATTCTGGTACAATACTAGTACTTATTGTAATAATTACCCTATACTTAGAATATAATTATTATGTATTTTTCGTTTCTCTACTCTAACGTGGATATGTAGTTTTTTATAATTTCCTAATAAATTTTAATATTCACTCAAATGGCACTGTCATCTGTCGGCAGTATAATAATTCACATATAAAATAAAATATGACATTATCGCCAAATATCATATAGCTATGGAAATAAAAAAAAAAACAGAAGAAAATATCAATTAAGATCATACTATTTGAATATTTATTTCTGAATTATAACAATGTAGACACAATGATTACAACAATTAACATCAATAACACTGAACTGCGAAAATAAAATTTTGTTTTATTTCCATGGATAGGATATCTGATTTTTGAAGAAAAATGTTTTTTTTTCTATATATCTAGTGCAACAGATATTCTATTGTATTAAATAAAGATTTTTTAGAAGTAAATATTAATTTTATTTGTAAATTTTTGCTCCAAAATATAGAGGACAACAAATTTTCGCACAATTGAATACCCATGTTAAACTTCTATATGTTTCATCTTGTCGGTCTGTATTATTGTAAATATATTGTTTAAATGTAAGAATGTTAAATCATATTCTAAGATGGCAAATTTTAATAGCTCGATCGGCTTTTGTTTTTTGTCAAAATTTAGATTTTTTCGAGAGAAGAGATCTTTGATATCTGAGAAAAATGTTAACGTTAGCACTATTCGTGAATTGTGTGTACAAGTAAACATGTAATATATATATATATATATATATATATATATATATATATATATATATATATATATATATATATATATATATATACAGGATGTCCCATAACTTTAGGTACATTTTAGAAGGGCATATAGTTCTTAATGTCCTGATTACGGAACAAAAAGAATTTTTTCAAAATTCAATAATTAGTTTTTGAGGTTTTTGAAGGAAACAGTTTTGGGACACTGGTTGAATAGGTTGTGTGTTTTTTTCATTACATACACATCTCCCAAACTTAATTGGTGTGACAAAGCTTTACGTAATTGCATAAATTAATTTCATTGTTAAATTATTTTATGTTATAGTTATAACTAATTTCACTATTCCAAATATCATAGTATCCAGGGGTACAAAAAATGTTCTTCTTAAGTGAACTACCCTTAATTATAGGAATTTTGAAAAAAATCTTTTTGTTCCGTAATCAGGACATTAAGAACTATATGCCCTTCTAATATGTACCTGAAGTTATGGGACACCCTGTATATATATATATAAAAGCCCTAGGGGAAACTCGAAGGTTAGAGTAGCTTTCTATAGTTCACGGTATGATAAAGAGAACTCAAAGAAATTATAATCTGGAAAAATCTGAAACATATTTTGCATAATTTGTCAAGTTGTAATACTGTAAAGTCGACCAATTACGTACCAGCTAAATCTGAATATCAATATATTCTAGAGAACAATATTTTTCGGTTGTCATAAATGACGTTTAATTTGCAAAAAGTGGAATATCACTTAGATATTTAGATATGCATGTTACTTTCACTAATCAAAGTATACGACATGCATTTGATTTACACAGAAGTCCGCCAAACAGTTGCCATTAGTAAAAAAATGTCTTATCCATGTTCTGTCTCTGACTTCAAACCTTCAAAAATGACAAGTGTTGTCTTCACTCAAACTACTCTAATTTTGAAATATTTGTTCAAATAAATAATTTTTATTAGTCCATCTAGATCTAGTTTTACAACTACAACACCAACAAGAACATTAGAAAAGAAATTATTGCAGATTACGACAGTTTGAGTCGGCAGTATGAGTAGGCAGTTTAACCGGGCAGTTTGGGTGTGCTGTTTGAGTGGGCAGTTTGGTTGAACAGGTTCCGTGGGCAGTATGGATAGGTAGTTTGAGTGGGCAGTTTTAGGGGCAGTATGAATAGATAGTTTGAATGGCAGTTTGGGATGAGCAGTTTGGGTAGGCAGTTTCAGTGGGCAGTTTTGGTGGGCATGCTGCGTGAGCAGTTTGAATGAGCATGTAGCTGGGGCTGTATGGGTGGCCAGGTTGCAGGGGCAAACGAGAAAAAAAATGGTTTTACATTGTGCGTAGAAAGGCTGGATGCACGTAAAGACTATTATAAAACATTGTCGGCGGAGCCCTAGGGGAAGCTCGGCGTAGCCGAGTTTTCGCTAGTCCTAATACTAAACGATCAGATTCACTATCTATATTTATATATTTGAATTCATCACGACGATCGCCAAACTTTAGACAAGGCTACAGCTTAAACGGTGCGACCGATTTTCATGAAATTTGTACCAAGTCGTAGGAAATGATTGGCTTCAGGGCCCTTCTAATGGGACGAATTTCTGTAGGATGCATAGTTTTCGAGTAAAAAATTATTAAAGATTGAAAATTGGGACAGAAACAATATTTTTCACAGTAACGATCACAGTTTTCCTTGAAAATTTAAGACGAAGAACGCCATGTTTGTCATGTCATTTTGAACCTTTAAATGGAAATATTTATGAAATGGAGACAATTTGAAAGAAGTTTAATTCATAATTATAAATATTGAGAATGGGCAATTATATCCGCACAGGTAAAAAAGGCCTAAACCATTTTAATTGAAAATTATAAAATTTGACGGTTCATATGTATTTGGACAGTGTTACCAAATGTGTCATAAGTAACTAGGTAAAAAACAAATATTTCTAACTAAACAATATTTTTCACAGTAACGATCACAGTTTTCCTTGAAAATTTAAGACGATAAACGCTGTTATGTCAATGTCAATGATGACAAATTATCAGTTTTCTTCCTTTTAAATGCAATAAAATGTTTAAATAATATGTAATAATTAAAGAAAAGATGATGAATTTAACAAGGTAGGTATATGAAATAATTTTAAGCCATGTTTATTATTATGTTACATATTTTATTTTGTAAATAGAATTTTGGAAAATGTATAAGGAAACACGTCGAAAAGGATCAGAAAGGTAGGAATAATATCACAATCGATGTACAAAATTAAAAAGATAAACATTGTCATGTCATATTTGATATGTTAATGACAAATTATGCATGTCGTATCAATACTAAAAACATAGTCTGGAAGTAAATATGCAAAACAGAATATACGTGTTTAAATGGAACCCAAAAAGATTTGGTGCTAAACACAGGACAAAGGATTAAACACTACAGAATAAAAAAAAATAAGGAATCAGGGCGCCATAAAGGAACTCTGTACACAATGAAGAAAGGCTATACCTATTTTACCTATTTTAAGACGTATGTTTATTGTTAATTGCTATATTTTATTTTGTAAATAGATTTAACAATGTCAGGCTGAGAAAGACATAATAAACATCACAGTCGCCAAAGAACACATGTACAATATCTAATACGTATTTAGAGGCAAGAATAAAAATTAATTCCTACAGGAAAATCATAAAATCTGGAACAAGACAATTCCATAATTTTAGGTAGTATGTTTTAATCTGTTCTTTTTTTGTAATTCATTTTCTTATTACGTTTAAATTTTTTTCAGATTATACATAATTCGATATCTATCTTAAAACGGTACAGAATTTAATCTGTGTTTTATTTTCTTATATTACGTTAAAATTATTTATATTAAAATTTTTTATTCCCAATTATTGTATCGTACTAATAAAAAATCTTTTAAAATACATAATCATACAGCATAAGCCAGAAATTATGATTTTTGCATTCTATCCCCTTATTAACAATCCAAACTTTATTGATATATTTTCAAATTCGTTGTAAAAGTTCAGATCTAATGTAATGTAAGTACTTTTAGTTTTGTTTGATTTATTTTTATCTTTAAATTTAGTATTGTGTACTCATATACATGTTACTAATACAGGCTGCGCATTTTAAAAGTTCCCGCCTGAAAATTCATGATTAGGCAATCCATGATACATTTCAAGTGAGTAAAAAGTTTAATCAACATGGGTCCGATCTTCAATAGTTTCCGAGATTAATTTATTTATATAATTATTTATTTATATATTTATTTATTTGTATATTTATTTATATATTTATTTATACATTAATTAATTAATTAATTTATTAATTTATTAATTTATTAATTTATTAATTTATTAATTAATTAATTTATTAATTTATTAATTTATTAATTTATTAATTTATTAATTTATTAATTTATTAATTTATTACTTTATTAATTTATTAATTTATTAATTTATTAATTTATTAATTTATTAATTTATTAATTTATTAATTTATTAATTTATTAATTTATTAATTTATTAATTTATTAATTTATTAATTTATTAATTTATTAATTTATTAATTTATTAATTTATTAATTTATTAATTTATTAATTTATTAATTTATTAATTTATTAATTTATTAATTTATTAATTTATTAATTTATTAATTTATTAATTTATTAATTTATTAATTTATTAATTTATTAATTTATTAATTTATTAATTTATTAATTTATTAATTTATTAATTTATTAATTTATTAATTTATTAATTTATTAATTTATTAATTTATTAATTTATTAATTTATTAATTTATTAATTTATTAATTTATTAATTTATTAATTTATTAATTTATTAATTTATTAATTTATTAATTTATTAATTTATTAATTTATTAATTTATTAATTTATTAATTTATTAATTTATTAATTTATTAATTTATTAATTTATTAATTTATTAATTTATTAATTTATTAATTTATTAATTTATTAATTTATTAATTTATTAATTTATTAATTTATTAATTTATTAATTTATTAATTTATTAATTTATTAATTTATTAATTTATTAATTTATTAATTTATTAATTTATTAATTTATTAATTTATTAATTTATTAATTTATTAATTTATTAATTTATTAATTTATTAATTTATTAATTTATTAATTTATTAATTTATTAATTTATTAATTTATTAATTTATTAATTTATTAATTTATTAATTTATTAATTTATTAATTTATTAATTTATTAATTTATTAATTTATTAATTTATTAATTTATTAATTTATTAATTTATTAATTTATTAATTTATTAATTTATTAATTTATTAATTTATTAATTTATTAATTTATTAATTTATTAATTTATTAATTTATTAATTTATTAATTTATTAATTTATTAATTTATTAATTTATTAATTTATTAATTTATTAATTTATTAATTTATTAATTTATTAATTTATTAATTTATTAATTTATTAATTTATTAATTTATTAATTTATTAATTTATTAATTTATTAATTTATTAATTTATTAATTTATTAATTTATTAATTTATTAATTTATTAATTTATTAATTTATTAATTTATTAATTTATTAATTTATTAATTTATTAATTTATTAATTTATTAATTTATTAATTTATTAATTTATTAATTTATTAATTTATTAATTTATTAATTTATTAATTTATTAATTTATTAATTTATTAATTTATTAATTTATTAATTTATTAATTTATTAATTTATTAATTTATTAATTTATTAATTTATTAATTTATTAATTTATTAATTTATTAATTTATTAATTTATTAATTTATTAATTTATTAATTTATTAATTTATTAATTTATTAATTTATTAATTTATTAATTTATTAATTTATTAATTTATTAATTTATTAATTTATTAATTTATTAATTTATTAATTTATTAATTTATTAATTTATTAATTTATTAATTTATTAATTTATTAATTTATTAATTTATTAATTTATTAATTTATTAATTTATTAATTTATTAATTTATTAATTTATTAATTTATTAATTTATTTATGTATTTATTTAATTATTTATTTATTTATTTATTTATATATTTATATATTTATATATTTATATATTTATATATTTATATATTTATATATTTATATATTTATATATTTATATATTTATATATTTATATATTTATATATTTATATATTTATATATTTATATATTTATATATTTATATATTTATATATTTATATATTTATATATTTATATATTTATATATTTATATATTTATATATTTATATATTTATATATTTATATATTTATATATTTATATATTTATATATTTATATATTTATATATTTATATATTTATATATTTATATATTTATATATTTATATATTTATATATTTATATATTTATATATTTATATATTTATATATTTATATATTTATATATTTATATATTTATATATTTATATATTTATATATTTATATATTTATATATTTATATATTTATTTATTTATTTATGTATTTATTTATTTACTTATTTATTTGTTTTTTATTTATATATTTAATTATTTACTCATTGCGGGGGGGGGGTGCCAATTATTGTATCGTACCAATAAAAAAACTTTTAAATTACATAATCATACAGCATGAGCCAGAAAAGTGTGAGTGGGCAGTTTGGCTGGGCATTTTGCGTGGGCATGTTGCGTGGGCATGTTGCGTGGGCAGTTTGGGTGGCCATGTTGCGTGGGCAGTTTGGGTGGGCATGTTGCGTGGGCAGTTTGGGTGGGCATGTTGCGTGGGCAGTTTGGGTGGGTATGTTGCGTGGGTAGTTTGGGTGGGCATGTTGCGTGGGCAGTTTGGGTGGGCAAGTTGCGTGGGCAGTAAACTATTATAAAACACTATCGGCGGAGCCCTAGGGAAAACTCGGCGAAGCCAAGCTCTCTGTATTTAATAAAAATGTAATATTTTAATAATTTACCGTAGTATATTTAATAATAATAATACTACTTATTTATTAAATGTAATGGCTTTCATTTTGAACACCTCTCGGATTCTTTTTATAAATAATTATTTACGACCCAATACAAAATAAATGAAACTAACCTATTTCCTGTTTTTTTTAAATAAAATCCTGGGTATCTCTGTTAGTCAGCGTTATAGCACCAATGTTTATTGGGATTTTTCCCCCTTTTGGTATCAGAATTCATACTCCTACGCCTTGCACTCTTATATGAAACACCTGTATATCCTGTTTAGTATTAAATGAAAAGTTTTCTGCATGGCTAAACAATAGAACTTTCAAAATTTTGACATCAGCTTGACCGGCTTTTGTTTTTCACATAAAGTTGTCAGAACCATGTCGTGATTAGGATCAAGTGAATTTTTTTCTGCAGGGCTATAACATAGAAGTGTCAACAAATAGACATCTCGGTCGGCTTTTGTTTCTGTATAAAGGAACTAGAAATATGTCGTGTTTGGTATCAAATGAGAGGTCTGGTTACGAACTTTTAGACACAAGTGTGGAAATTTATAACAGGTTGATTGGCTTCTGTTTTATGCATAACGCTAATTCGTTTGATAGAACGGGGACCTTGGGTATCTGACAAGACTGTTGGCGTTACCACTTTGGTTTTAAATTGTGCGTAGACAGATTGGATGTACGTATAAACTATTATAAAACACTATCGGCGGAGCCCTAGGGTAAACTCGGCGAAGCCGAGGTTACGCTAGTCCTAATACTAAACGATCAGATTCACTATCTATAGTTCTATATATCTATATATATATATTTGAATTCATCACGACGATCGCCCAACTTTAGACAAGGCTACAGCTTAAACGGTTCGACCGATTTTCGTGAAATTTGTACCAAGATGTAGGAAATGATTGCCTTCAGGGCCCTTCTAATGGGACGAATTTCTGTAGGATGCATAGTTTTCGAGTAAAAAATTAATAAAGATTGAAAATTGGGACAGAAACAATATTTTTCACAGTAACGATCACAGTTTTCCTTGAAAATTTAAGACGAAGAACGCCATGTTTGACATATCATGTCAAACCTTTAAATGGAAATATTTATGAAATGGAGACAATTTGAAGGAAGTTTAATTCATAATCATAAATTTTGAGAATAGGCAACTATATCCGCACAGGTAAAAAAGGCCTAAACCATTTTATTTAAAAATTATAAAATTTGACGGTTCATATGTACTTGGACAGTGTTACCAAATATGTCATAAGTAACTAGGTAAAAAACAAATATTTCTAACTAGACTAACGTGAAGTTCGTATGCAAGTGTATATTTTCGACTCCGCAGAATGTGAAAAAAATGACCGAAGACGACACGCCGGTAGCCGACAAAAAATTTCAAATTTGCGGTGAAAGTAATGTTTAAATATGTTAATAAAAATTAGTATAAGAGATAAATACTGTATCTGGAACATATTTTTGAAATCAGAAATGAAATATTTTAACCGTGTCCGAGATAATTTACTATAAATCACACATTTTATGACTATTTCTTTATTATTATATTATCTGCTGTAAATAATAAATGTTATTAAAATATAGTAAACAATGTATGCAGATTTTAGTTTTTAAGTTAATACAGCTGTAAATTTAACCATGACTAAGTTCAATAAAATATTTTAAATCAACCAGGTGCCAGGTAACATAAGCCTAGACACGAAAAACGCGGGACAATGTATTAGACTTACGTGCAAAGATTACCTATATAACAAAGGTAAGTGATTACTGATTATCTTACTGAATCGCAATATAATATTTAAATAATTCATGGGGGTAACAACAATTAAAATGTTTCCTTTAAAAAGTTGTAGTTTAAAAATAATGTATTTTACATATTTATCATGTTAAATGTATTGATTACAACAATGTTTTCTAACAATATAATAATAACCCAGCATTTATGCAAAACATGTGTTAACTACAGCAATAATTAAGGAGTTCATTCATATTTCAACTCATACATCACCATTTCTGTGTTAATTTGAAGATATTTGAAACAGTTAAGAGCCCCCAAAAATGCATATACTCTTGATTAGTGTCGGCTAAAAATGTAAGATTAAAAATGATTCAATCTCAAGATTTCTGTTGCAAATACTGTTTATTCTTGCAAAAATGTATTTTAGAGGGTTGTTTTGTACATTTCCGGTATAAAAGTGGTTAAATATCTGATTAAAAACACCTCACGCCTCGGTTTAAAAATATGGGTTGAATTATGTATACACTATTATTCACGAAAGATGACTATTCAAGGTCATTTGTTCGAAGAAAGAATACACATCACTTTATAGCAGTAGCTTAGCAACATTTTGTATTAGAAAGAGAAATATTATTTGACCTATGTCTATTTAATTTATGTGGTGTGGCAGATATACGTAAATAGTGGCATTACTTTCTAACACACTATAAATAATAATGACATATGTCGTAGAATTACAGATACCTAATTATCTACTGCACTGCCCTCTGTGCTAATATTAACCCAGTGGCGTTGACGTTTAAATCAAATTATTATTCCTTGGTTTATAAGTTAAGTCTATGTTTTTGTATTTTGCAAGAACCTAAGTGAAGAACATAAATCTTTCAGAAAGGCATTATTTAGAAAGAAACATAATTTTCAAATGAATTACTCTTATTTTTCAGTTAAAATGTGTCCATAAATATTTCATGTTGCACGCCTATGCTTACGAAATGCAATGAAGTTATCTGCAAGTAATATTAAATCAGACGGTTCACAAATGATCTTGAATAGTCATCTTTCGTGAATAATAGTTTATATTCAAAATTTGGTAGCTTAAACTTTATTTTTACCCCTCGCTAAGAGAGGTATTGGATTCATGCTAAAAATCGCATATCCAGATTTTAGTGAATAAGCACGTTTCAAGGTCCCTAGAATCCGATTATAACATTTTTACGATGATGTCCGTATGTGTGCGTGGATGTTGGATCCACGATTTCGCAAACACTATAAGACTTAAGACATTTTTAACTACGGATTCCTCAATCTAACAATAATGGGAAGAGTCGATTAAGTTTTAGTAACAATTGGACAACCGGAAGTAGTAGTTACAAGAAAAAAATCATTTAAATATTATTTATCGAAAATTTATGTAAATACTTTTATTAAAGAACGTTAAATTCTTTATTCGATAAATATAAATTCATCATTATATCTTCTATAGATTTAGAGATAAAGAAATGCATATAAAATAATTTGATGTAAAAAAATCTCAGATCAAACTACTTCAAGACAAGAAATTCAAATGTTTGTAATTGACACATAAATATCACTCTCAAAAAGATTTGTATGCCATTGTCAAAAATATTTGTACATCATTATGAAGATTATGAAAAGAATATACGTAAAAAAGAACACAAAAGGAATTTTCGAAAAAATGACGAATATAAAGAAAAAGAAAAGGAAAGTAGAAAAAGAAAATTTCAGGATATTGAATATAAAGAAAATGTATGAATTGTACATAATTTATATTAAAATATCCCACAGATTTTGTAAATATATGTGAGAATTATTTTGTAGTGCGTCATGAATATATGTATTTGTATTTAAAAATATTTTTCGTTTTATGCGTACAACCAGGTAAAATATCTGGCGAGAGGTTATGTGCTGGCCACATCAGATTTTCAAATTTTCTTTTCCCCATTTTGACATTATGAATTTTTAAAAAGAGAGTTATCATTGGAAATCAAAGATCTGTATTGACTAAGAAAAATATCAACTGTTACTTTGACAGGGATGGTTAAAAAAATTCATAATTCAAAAACGAGGAAAGATATCCCAAATCTTGTTTAGACGAATACACAGGGGAATGATTGAGGTATATTTGAGACAAATTTTTAATGGATTAGATAAAGGGTGCAAATTTGGAAACGGAATAAATATTAATGAAATAAAAATTATATACAATTTTTTTACCGCTTAGCCAAATTTACACCGTTTGTTTAAAAAGTACTATCTTTTGGTATAAAAATCATCTGGGGTCTGATTTTGTACCTTTGAAATCTACTGTAGATTGAAATTTATTAGATTTCTATTAATAAACAAACAAGAAAATACAGTGTACTTTGCGAGCGACATTCCAAATCTGACGGAGGATCTGACATATATTGCCAAAATAGCAAGCCAACGGAATCACTTGTTTCAACCATATCTTTGATTCTCTGCAGCGTCGGACTGGCCATTGTGGCGATGTGGCGATCGCCACAGGCCTGGCGACCGAGAGGGCCCGGTCTAAACTTGTAACTATCATATCTAGTACTTAGTTAATAGTTTTCAATATGATAAAGAAAAAAAAATTTAAGAAATGATTGGAGATTATGGTGTGTCGTTTCACTTTCCACATAGTAGGCTTTCATTACCAGATTCATAAAAATGATTAAATTCAGAGTTATCTATCTCCATTTTTATTCCGGATTAAAATTTTTGATATAAGATCTATTCACGATACAGAATACTTAAGTTAGGAGTTAAATTCTGCAAATGTCATTTTAATATCAATTTTTGTCGCCTTAACTCTTGGGATTGTACTTAAACTTGAGTATTCCCAATTGCACCAACAAGTCTTAAACTTTAAGCGCCCCATCATAGACAAAAATGCAAATCGAAACAACAATGCATAGTAATTTATTTAACATTTTATACCGACGTAATATTATCAATTTAAGAAACGCTTAAAAATTAAGTTATATTGGTGCAAACGGCCTTTAGAACCATAATTTTTGTGTACTTTTAATGTTTTATATTGTGCTGGGTGAAAGATAGTACTAAAATGAAAATTAATTATAAACATTGCACCTACAAAAAGATTATCTTTAATAGTATTCACCATTCACTATTAATATGATTTGATTACAACAAAGAAAATGTTCCAAAATGATTATAACAATATATTTATAACTTTTATATTTAAATTCATTAACTTCGTAATGCATACTTCGTATATGCGCTATATAATCTATGTGCCAAATCTCGGCCAAAATATACGTGTTTGAGACGCGATTTTTATAATAGATTACTGCTAATTCTATACAACTAGTACAGGAATCTATGGTAATAAATAAAATACTTTTGTAGTTATTTTCAAAAATGAACCATTTCAAATTTACCGTTTTCGTCTATACTTATCTATGTATTTTTTCTCAAATAACGATACACCATTAAAATGGTCTTCTGATGGGGTAAAAAGTTAGCATGGGAAAACAGATTTATTGAAATCCCCATGCAAGGAGTACCTATTTCAATAAATCTGTTTTCCCATGCAGATAAATGTATAGCATTTTTAAGCAATTTCGCATGTACGCCTTAATCGTCAATGTCACGAATTCTTGGGTTCAGCCTGTGTACTTACGTAATGTTTACATTCATTAATGTATTTTTTTTTAAAAAAAAACCTTCATTCATAACCATCTTTGTTTCATTAATAATAATTTGAATGGCCTAGAATAGGGGGCCCGGTAATCCAAATCGCCACACTCAGAAATATGTCCCAGTCCGACACTGATTCTCTGTACTCAACAATATCTATACAAAACCATTCAGTTTACCAAAACCATATCCTTCAATTTCTCAACTCTATTAACCACAGCATAACTAATAATTACAAAAATATTCTTTCCAAAATACCGCCCATAGTCCTTTGGAATACCCAACATAAATATAGATCTTAGTCAATACAAGAAAAGAAACATCACTTTAGAACAATCCAAAAAGACCATAAGGACAACCAATTTATATATCCAGACTCATCAAAAATAAATAACAAAGTGGGTACAGCATTCGTAACTCAGGACCTAATTCCATCAAAGTGACATTAGTCAATTAATTTTTATACTGTCAATAAAAAATTGTAAATTTTAAATAAAACTACAGGAGATATTGTTGCCAAATTTGCCATAAGTAACTATGTAAAAAACAAGTATTCCTTACTGCATTAGTGTGAAGTTAGCCCATTAATTCCGTACTGCCTTTAAAAATACAGTAAATTTTAAATATAACTAATTCAAAAACAAATATTCGTTATCTGAAATGATGAGAGTAGGAAATTATTTCTCACAAGTAAAAAAGGCCTATAACATAATTAAAAACTATAAATTTTGACGGTTCATATGAACTTGGAAAGTGTTTCCAAATATGCCATAAGTAACTAGGTAAAAAACAAATATTCCAAACTAGACTAATGTGAAGTCCGTTCACAAGTGTTGCCAAAGATACCATGAGTAACCAATTAAAAAACAAATATTCCTAACTACATCAATGTGATGTTAGTTCATTAATTTTCATACTGCCAATAAAAAAGTAATAAATTTTAAATAAAACTAGAGGAGAAATTGTTGCCAAATTTGCCATAAGTAACTAAGTAAAAAACAAATATTTCTAATTGCATCAATGTGACATTAGTCAATTAATTTTTATACTGTCCATAAAAAATTGTAAATTTTAAATAATATCGTATAATTATTAGGTATCTACATATTTTAGAGATATTGAATAATAATTTAGAAAATTTTCCATCCCACGTAATGTGAAAAAAAATTACCGAAGATAAAAAGCCGGTGGTCGACAAAGAAATTTGAAATTTGCGGTGAAAGTAATGTTTAAATATTTTCTGCACCACACTATCGTCGTTAATAAAAATTAGTGTAGGAGATAAATATTGTATCTGAAATACATTTTTGAAGTTGAAAATGAGATATTTTAACCGTGTCCGAGGTAAATTACAATACAATGTACTTTACATATTTATCATGTAAAATGTCTTGATTACAACAATGCTTTATAACAATATAATCACATCACAGCATTTATACAAAACATGTGTTGATTGCAACAATAATATAGGAGCTCATTCATATTTCAACCTCATACATCACCATGTCTGTATTAATTTGAAGATATTTCAAACAGTTCAGGAGTTATGAGCCCTCAAACATGCATGTACTCTTAATTAGTTTCGGCTAAAAATGTGAGATTAAAAATTATTCAATTTCAAGATTTTTGTTGCAAATAGTGTTTATTCTTGCAAAAATGTATTTTAGAGAGTTGGTTTGTACATTTCCTGTATAAAAGTGGTTAAATATCGGATTAAAAACACCTCACGCCTCGGTTTAAAAATATGGCTTAATTTATGTATATATTCAAAATTTGGTAGCTGCAACTTTTATTAATTTTACTTTGAATTATGAATTTTTAAAAACAGAGTTATCATTGGAAATCAAAGATCTGTATTGACTAAGAAAAATATCAACTGTTACTTTGACAGGGGTGGTTGAAAAAATTCATAATTCAAAACGAGGAAAGATATCCCAAATCTTGTTTAGACGAATACACAGGAGAATGATTGAGGTATATTTGAGACAAATTTTTTATCGATTTGTAAAGGGTGCAAATTTGGAAACGGAATAAATATTAATGAAATAAAAGCTATATACATTTTTTTACCGCTTAGCTAAGTTTACACCGTTTGTTCAAAATGTACTATCTTTTGGTATAAAAGTCATCTGGGCTCTGATTTTGTACCTTTGAAATCTACTGTAGATTGAAATTTATTAGACTTCTATTAATAAACAAACAAGAAAATACAGTGAACTTTGCGAGCGACGTTCGAAATCTGACATATATTGCCAAAATAGCAAACCAACTGAATCACCTATGTTTCACCCATATCTTTGATCTTCGGTACTCAACAAAATCTATACAAAACCACTCAGTTTACCAAAACCATATCCTTCAAATTCTCAACTTTATTAACCTAAGCATACCTAATATTCACAAAAATATTCTTTCCAAAATACCGCCCATAGTCCTTTGGAATACTCAATATAAATTTCAATCTCAGTCAATACAAGAAAAGAAGAGAAATCATTTAAAAATAAAAAATCATTTTAGAACAATCCAAAAAGACTGGCTTAAAATTTAAGGGTCAGCGGTGCAACTGGGCAGAAGTGTTGAAACATTGTATATTTTATAAAGTATAAAATGAATTTAAAAAAGTTTGATGTGGCCAGCACATTACCTTCCGTCAGTTCTGAATATTTTGTACAAATTGCATACAGAAAGTTTCTTGCAAATGACTTTATTTAGTTATATTTAAAATTTACTGTATTTTTAAAGGCAGTACGGATTTAATGGGCTAACTTCACACTAATGCAGTAAGGAATACTTGTTTTTTACATAGTTACTTATGGCAAATTTGGCAACAATATCTCCTGTAGTTTTATTTAAAATTTAAAATTTTTTGTTGACAGTATAAAAATTAATTGACTAATGTCACTTTGATGGAATTAGGTCCTGAGTTACGAATGCTGTACCCACCTTGTTATTTATTTTTGATTAGTCTGGATATATAAATTGGTTGTCCTTATGGTCTTTTTGGATTGTTCTAAAGTGATTTTTCTTTTCTTGTTCTGTTAGTTCTATGTATTTTGTATAAATTCCATAGTCATTGATACGGACATCTGTGAATCAGAATTTTCTTAATATAGTACCTAGCTGTTTCCATGGTTATATCATATTTGGCTGCTTTATTAATTTAATTCCTTTATAATATTTAACTCTATACCCAATGAATATCTTGCATAAAATGCAACCAAATCGTATAGAGAATAAAATATTCTCTAATGCTTACAATAATATTAAATGTGAAAAATGATATTTAACCGCAATTTTTCCAAAAGTTTGGTTAAGCATGTTGCGCGGGCAGGTTGTGTGGACAGTTTGAGTGAACAAGTTGCGTGGGCAAGGTATGTTGCGTCGGTAGTTAGGGTGACCATGTTGAGGGGGCAGTTTCGGTGGGTATGTTGTGTGGGCAGTTTGGATGGGCATGTTGTGTGAACAGTTTGGGTGGAAATGTTACATGGGCAGTTTGGGTGAACATGTTGCGTGGGCAATTGGTTGGGTATGTTGCGTGGGCAGTTTGAGTGGGCATGTTGCGTGGGAAATTTGGGTGGGTATGTTGCGTAGGCAGTTTGGGTGGCCATGTTGCGTGGACAGTTCCGGGGGGCATGTTGCGTAAACAGTTCCGGTGGGCATATTGCGTGGGCAGTTTGGATGGGCATGTTACGTGGGCAGTTTGGGTGGGCATGTTGCGTGGGCAGTTTGGGTGGGCATGTTGCGTGGGCAGTTTTGGTGAGCATATTGCGTGGACAGTTCCGGTGGGCATGTTGCGTGGCCGGTTTGGATAGGCATGTTGCGTGGACACTGTGAAAGTCTGTTGGCGTTAGCACTTTGGGTTTAAAATGTGCCTAGAAGGGTTAGATCTACGTATAGACTATTATAAAACACCATCGGCGGAGCCCTAGGGGAAGCTCGGCGTAGCCGAGTTTTCGCTAGTCTATAATACTAAAAGGTCAAGCCCCCCAAAATTCATCACGACGATCGGGAAATTTTTAGACAAAGCTACAACTGAAACGGTTTCAGCGATTTGGATGGAATTTGCTTTAAATAGTAGAGAATAAATCAACTTAGGGCCTTTGATATGTCTCTTATTTTTACTGTGCATAGTTTTTGTGGAAAAAATTATTAACTGGTCAAAATTCTTACATTAAAACAATAGATCAAAGTTCTCTGTACTGATGTCAAATGTACAAAATCAGAGAATACAGGCTAATTATTTGAATTGAGTATGCGTGAAAATTTTTAAGAAGACAGTCTAAAAAGTTATGTGTCATTTTGAATCCATTTTAAATACATTAAATTTATTGTATTTGATTATTTTAAATAAAAATTATTTATTTTTGCACCTCTCTGCTTATTATTATTTATTATTATTATTTATTATTATTATTATTATTATTATTATTATCATCAGATATAATTTTTTATGTTCTTTTATTATTATTATTATTTTAATAAATATTTACCTATATCTGACTTCATTCATTTCATATTAATTACGTATTTTATAACAAAATTACATTGCTTTAACAATAAAATTAATTTATTATTATTTTTTATCTCTATTTAGTATATTACATAGTTTTAAACAATATTATACAATTTTGTATGAATAAAATTTAAACTGTTCCACACATTTTGGAATATATCGCCAATATGACTTATTATACATCAAAACGGACTGCTTTTTACCTATCTATGACTTGAAACGATTATCATATTTTTTAAATCACGCATTTGTGACTTAAAAATCCGTTTTACATCTATAATACTAAAAGGTCAAGCCCCCCAAAATTCATCACGACGATCGGGAAATTTTTAGACAAAGCTACAACTGAAACGGTTTCAGCGATTTGGATGGAATTTGCTTTAAATAGTAGAGAATAAATCAACTTAGGGCCTTTGATATGTCTCTTATTTTTACTGTGCATAGTTTTTGTGGAAAAAATTATTAACTGGTCAAAATTCTTACATTAAAACAATAGATCAAAGTTCTCTGTACTGATGTCAAATGTACAAAATCAGAGAATACAGGCTAATTATTTGAATTGAGTATGCGTGAAAATTTTTAAGAAGACAGTCTAAAAAGTTATGTGTCATTTTGAATCCATTTTAAATACATTAAATTTATTGTATTTGATTATTTTAAATAAAAATTATTTATTTTTGTACCTCTCTGCTTATTATTATTTATTATTATTTATTATTATTATTATTATTATTATTATTATTATTATCATCAGATATAATTTTTTATGTTCTTTTATTATTATTATTATTATTTTAATAAATATTTACCTATATCTGACTTCATTCATTTCATATTAATTACGTATTTTATAACAAAATTACATTGTTTTAACAATAAAATTAATTTATTATTATTTTTTATCTCTATTTAGTATATTACATAGTTTTAAACAATATTATACAATTTTGTATGAATAAAATTTAAACTGTTCCACACATTTTGGAATATATCGCCAATATGACTTATTATACATCAAAACGGACTGCTTTTTACCTATCTATGACTTGAAACGATTATCATATTTTTTAAATCACGCATTTGTGACTTAAAAAGCCGTTTTACATCTATAATACTAAAAGGTCAAGCCCCCCAAAATTCATCACGACGATCGGGAAATTTTTAGACAAAGCTATACAACTGAAACGGTTTCAGCGATTTGGATGGAATTTGCTTTAAATAGTAGAGAATAAATCAACTTAGGGCCTTTGATATGTCTCTTATTTTTACTGTGCATAGTTTTTGTGGAAAAAATTATTAACTGGTCAAAATTCTTACATTAAAACAATAGATCAAAGTTCTCTGTACTGATGTCAAATGTACAAAATCAGAGAATACAGGCTAATTATTTGAATTGAGTATGCGTGAAAATTTTTAAGAAGACAGTCTAAAAAGTTATGTGTCATTTTGAATCCATTTTAAATACATTAAATTTATTGTATTTGATTATTTTAAATAAAAATTATTTATTTTTGTACCTCTCTGCTTATTATTATTTATTATTATTTATTATTATTATTATTATTATTATTATTATTATTATTATTATTATCATCAGATATAATTTTTTATGTTCTTTTATTATTATTATTATTATTATTTTAATAAATATTTACCTATATCTGACTTCATTCATTTCATATTAATTACGTATTTTATAACAAAATTACATTGTTTTAACAATAAAATTAATTTATTATTATTTTTTATCTCTATTTAGTATATTACATAGTTTTAAACAATATTATACAATTTTGTATGAATAAAATTTAAACTGTTCCACACATTTTGGAATATATCGCCAATATGACTTATTATACATCAAAACGGACTGCTTTTTACCTATCTATGACTTGAAACGATTATCATATTTTTTAAATCACGCATTTGTGACTTAAAAAGCCGTTTTACATCCTAATACTAAACGATCAGATTCACTATCTATAGTTCTATATATCTATATATATATATTTGAATTCATCACGACGATCGCCCAACTTTAGACAAGGCTACAGCTTAAACGGTTCGACCGATTTTCGTGAAATTTGTACCAAGATGTAGGAAATGATTGGCTTCAGGGCCCTTCTAATGGGACGAATTTCTGTAGGATGTATAGTTTTCGAGTAAAAAATTATTAAAGATTGAAAATTGGGACAGAAACAATATTTTTCACAGTAACGATCACAGTTTTCCTTGAAAATTTAAGACGAAGAACGCTATGTTTGTCATGTCATTTTGAACCTTTAAATGGAAATATTTATAAAATGGAGACAATTTGATAGAAGTTTAATTCATAATTATAAATTTTGAGAATGGGCAAATATCCGCACAGGTAAAAAAGGCCTAAACCATTTTAATTAAAAATTATAAAATTTGACGGTTCATATGTACTTGGACAGTGTTACCAAATGTGTCATAAGTAACTAGGTAAAAAACAAATATTTCTAACTAAACAATATTTTTCACAGTAACGATCACAGTTTTCCTTGAAAATTTAAGACGATAAACGCTGTTATGTCAATGTCAATGATGACAAATTATCAGTTTTCTTCCTTTTAAATGCAATAAAATGTTTAAATAATATGTAATAATTAAAGAAAAGATGATGAATTTAACAAGGTAGGTATATGTAATGATTTTAAGCCATGTTTATTATTATGTTACATATTTTATTTTGTAAATAGAATTTTGGAAAATGTATAAGGAAACACGTCGAAAAGGATCAGAAAGGTAGGAATAATATCACAATCGATGTACAAAATTAAAATCACGACGATCGCCCAACTTTAGACAAGGCTACAGCTTAAACGGTGCGACCGATTTTCATGAAAGTTGTACCAAGTTGTAGGAAATGATTGGCTTCAGGGCCCTTCTAATGGGACGAATTTCTGTAGGATGCATACTTTTCGAGTAAAAAATTATTAAACGTAAAATAAAACAATGGATCGTAGAATACATGTAAAAATTTAGAAGATAAAAATGCTGTCATGTGTAACATTTGACATGATGTCAATGATGTCAATAATGACAAATTATGAATGTTGTATGGGTTGTCGACCATTTCAATGCTAAATATAAATAAATATATTCTGTAAAATTGAAGAAAAGAATATGAATTAAACGAGGTAGGTATACGTAATGAATTTAAGCAATATTTATTGTTAATTTAGATTTTATTTTGTAAATAGATTTTACGAAATGTCAGAAGTTACTAAAAACTACGAAAACGTTGATAAAGACTAGAAGAGTTTCACAATCGAACGAAGAATACATGTGTAAAATTAAAAAGATAAATACTGTCTTCTGTGACATATGATATGTTAATGACAAACTACAGAAAATAATCGGTTTAAAATTGAAGAAAAGAATGTGAGAATTAAACGACGTAAGGTACGCTATGAATGTAAGATATGTTTATTCTTATTTTATAAATTATTTTGTAAATAGATTGTTGAAAATCTTCGAGGTTATTAAACGACGAAATGGACGAGAAATTTAGGAACAAAAACAATAGGTCACAGTAACGATCACAGTTTTCATTGAAAAATTTAAGAAGATAAACGCGTTCATGTCATATGGTATGTCAATGTCAACGATTACATATTATCGGTTTTCATTCTTCTAAATGCAAAAAAATGCTTAAATAATATGTGAAATTGAAGAAAAGATTATGCATTAAAAATGATTTTAAGCCATGTTTTATATTAATGTATTATATATTTTATTTTGTAACTAGAATTTTGGAAAATCAATAAGGAAACTCGACGAAAAGGATAAGAAGAGCAGGAATCGGTCGAAGATTATACATACAAAATTAAAAACAAACATTGTCATTTGTCATATTTGATATGTTAATGATAAAAAATTATGAATGTCGTACCGGTTGTTCTTTTTAGTTGAAGAAAATAATGTAGGTAGGTATATATAAAAAAGCACTGTAAACGTGGAAGAAGAATTGCAAAAATATGGGTATACCCTTGGAAGTTCAAACAATTTACAGTTTATGCTTTGCAGATGATCAAATACTTATTGCACAAGAATACAACGATAGTGAATACATGATACGAAAATTTATAGAAGAACACCGTAGCTGAGGTCAAGAAATAAACATACATATAGCGAATGCGTAATGAGAGGCTTCCTAAAAAATACTACAGTAAACATCTACCGGCAAAAATAAAAGAGACCTAGAAGAAGTTGGATAGCAGGAGTCCAAGAAGGAATAAGAGAGAGAGAGAGAGAGAGAGAGAGAGAGAGGGAATTAAATGAAGATATATGGCAAGATAGAGAGCAGTGGAGAAATGGCATCGGAAGACATCGTAGAACGAAGTATATGTAATGATTTTAAGTCATGTTTATTGTTAATTTATATATTTTATTTTGTAAATAGATTTAACAAAATGTCAGGCTGAGAAAGACATACGCGTTAGTTAGTTGTTCTTCATCGAATCCAGCCAGAAATGTGTTACTCATTGGATACACCAAAAATCCTACAGGAAAATCATGTCCTAATGTTTGGAACAAGACAATTCAATAATTTTAGATGGTATGTTTTAATCTGTTCTTTTTTGCAATTCATTTTCTTACATTACGTTTAAAATTATTTCACATTAAACATAATTCAATAAATAAATAAATATATCATCACGGCATATTACCGATTGCTGGGTGTGCCAATCTGCTTTGTACGCAGATATCGGTAATGATGATGACATATTTGTACCGTGCGTGCGTTTATCAGGCGTCACCTCCCGGGCACTCATTGCTGGCGTGGAGAGTGCACTATAATTCAATATCTATCTTAAAACGGTACAGATATTAATCTGCATTTCATTTTGTTATATTACGTTCAGAATTATCTATTTTAAAATTCTTTTATTGCCAATTAGTAAAAAATCTTTATAATTACATAGGGCCACAAAACGTTGTTAGCTGATCATATGCACAATGTAACCGTGGATACGTATCAAAAATACAATGGAAAAGAAGTCTTGTCAAAGTTAACAATGTGATTAAAGTTAACAATATTTTATGCAACTTAGCCATAATCATACAGCATAAGCCACAAAAGTAATCTTGTATACCTATGAGTCTTGCATTTTTCCCCTTTAATAACAATCCAAACTTTATTAATGTAATGTAACTACTTACTTTTCTACATTTTGTACTAATTGTTTACTTTGGAATTAAAATATCACATTTTTGAGTTTTGTTTGATTTATTTATACCTTTAAATTTAGAATTGCGTACTCATAGACGTGTTATTAATATTATGTTTATTCAGTGTGTTCAAAAAAAATCCTAACTCAGAATAGGCTATGAACAGAGAAACGTGTGTCTGATCAATATTCAATTCAAAAGTCAAGTTGTCAAAGGATACAGTTTATCGACATTCGCCGTTTTTTAATTTGAAAAGCTTTGATTTCTTTGCAAAACATTTTTGACAATATTTTAAGTCAAATTGACATTTAATTAATTGACATACGTCTCTTTGTACATAGCCTACTCCAAATTTTTTGAACACACTGTATTTATCCTGTAATTAAGACGCGCAGCATTTGTTCATTTCAATATATGTTTTTATCAGTTCCTACCAATCACTTTGTATACATAAGCATTTAACATGGTAAAACAGTTTTCCGTAACGCGTTGCCCCCCAAATTATTATAGAAAAAAATTATTCAAATAAAAGTTGTAGAGCATAAAATTCTACTTTCATATTAATAAACAAAATCCATTTCCTATGTTTAGTAACTCTAGAAATTAAATATGAAAATTTTAGTTTAATAGCACTAGCCATGGAATTAAAACAAACAGACAAACAAATGATTGATGTTTTAACTGTCAAATATTGAGACTTTTAATCACATAAAAAATTACATTTGTTATGTTGTTTGTTTTAATTTTATGGCTATCACTATTTTTGACGTGATTTTCGATATTTTCATTTGCAATTTCTGCCGTTACAAAGCATGCACAATTAATTTTTTTCTTGATTCAAATGCAGAATTTCATGATCTACAACTTTTATTTGAAGTATTTTTTCAAAAATAATTTGGAAAGCAACGCGCGAGGTAAAACTGTTTTTCCATGTTAAATGCCTATGTAACGGATTTGGAGTGCCACCGGGTATGTAGGTATGTCGAAAAATTATATTTAACTGCATTTTTTGATTATACTTCTGAAATATTATTGACAACTTTTTGCAAGAAAACGGTAGCCGACTGAGCTGTCGTATTTTTGACATTTCTCCATGATAGTCCTTGACAAAACATTTCTTGTTGTTTGTCAGAAATATATTTTGTTCGGTATTAAATGAAAAGTTTTCTGCCTGTCGTGATTGGGATCAACTAAAATTTTGTCTGCTGATATGGAAGTGTTAACAATTAGACATCTCAGTCGGCTTTTGTTTTGTGCATAAAGATGTTAGAAATATGTCGTGTTTGGTATCAAATGAGAGAGGTCTAATTAAGGACTGTTAGATACATGTGTCAAAATGGCTGACACGTTCATTGGCTTTTGTTTTATGCATAAAGTTAAATCGTTTGAGAGAATTTAGGTATCTGACAAGACTGCTGGCGTTAGCACTTTGGTTTTAAATTGTGCGTAGACAGATTGGATGTACGTATAGTCTATCATAAAACACTATCGGCGGAGCCCTAGGGTAAACTCGGCGAAGCCGAGGTTACGCTAGTCCTAATACTAAACGATCAGATTCACTATCTATAGTTCTATATATCTATATATATATATTTGAATTCATCACGACGATCGCCCAACTTTAGACAAGGCTACAGCTTAAACGGTTCGACCGATTTTCGTGAAATTTGTACCAAGATGTAGGAAATGATTGCCTTCAGGGCCCTTCTAATGGGACGAATTTCTGTAGGATGCATAGTTTTCGAGTAAAAAATTAATAAAGATTGAAAATTGGGACAGAAACAATATTTTTCACAGTAACGATCACAGTTTTCCTTGAAAATTTAAGACGAATAACGCCATGTTTGTCATGTCATTTTGAACCTTTAAATGGAAATATTTATGAAATGGAGACAATTTGAAAGAAGTTTAATTCATAATTATACATTTTGAGAATGGGCAATTATATCCGCACAGGTAAAAAAGGCCTAAACCATTTTAATTAAAAATTATAAAATTTGACGGTTCATATGTACTTGGACAGTGTTACCAAATGTGTCATAAGTAACTAGGTAAAAAACAAATATTTCTAACTAGACTAACGTGAAGTTCGCATGCAAGTGTATATTTTCGACTCCGCAGAATGTGAAAAATATGACCGAAGACGACACGCCGGTAGCCGACAAAAAAATTTCAAATTTGCGGTGACAGTAATGTTTAAATATGTTAATAAAAATTAGTATAAGAGATAAATACTGTATCTGGAACATATTTTTGAAATCAGAAATGAAATATTTAACCGTGTCCGAGATAATTTACTATAAATCACACATTTTATGACTATTTCTTTATTATTATATTATCTGCTGTAAATAATAAATGTTATTAAAATATAGTAAACAATGTATGCAGATTTTAGTTTTTAAGTTAATACAGCTGTAAATTTAACCATGACTAAGTTCAATAAAATATTTAAATCAACCAGGTGCCAGGTAACATATGCCTAAAAACGAAAAACGCGGGACAATGTATTAGACTTACGTGCAAAGATTACCTATATAACAAAGGTAAGTGATTATTGAATATCTTACTGAATAGCAATATAATATTTAAATAATTCATGACGTTAACAACAATTAAAATGTTTCCTTTAAAAAGTTGTAGTTTAAAAATAATGTATTTTACATATTTATCATGTTAAATGTATTGATTACAACAATGTTTTCTAACAATATAATAATAACACAGCATTTATACAAAACATGTGTTAACTACAGCAATAATTAAGGAGTTCATTCATATTTCAACTCATACATCACCATTTCTGTGTTAATTTAAAGATATTTGAAACATTTAAGAGACCCCAAAAATGCATATACTCTTGATTAGTGTCGGCTAAAAATGTAAGATTAAAAATGATTCAATCTCAAGATTTCTGTTGCAAATACTGTTTATTCTTGCAAAAATGTATTTTAGAGGGTTGTTTTGTACATTTCCGGTATAAAAGTGGTTAAATATCTGATTAAAATCACCTCACGCCTCGGTTTAAAAATATGGGTTGAATTATGTATATATTCAAAATTTGGTAGCTTAAACTTTATTTTTACCCCTCGCTAAGAGAGGTATTGGATTCATGCTAAAAATCGCATATCCAGATTTTAGTGAATAAGCACGTTTTAAGGTCCCTAGAATCCGATTATAACATTTTTACGATGATGTCCGTATGTGTGTGTGGATGTTGGATCCACGATTTCGCAAACACTATAAGACTTAAGACATTTTTAACTACGGATTCCTCAATCTAACAATAATGGGAAGAGTCGATTAAGTTTTGGTAACAATTGGACAACCGGAAGTAGTAGTTACAAGAAAAAAATCATTTAAATATTATTTATCGAAAATTTATGTAAATACTTTTATTAAAGAACGTTAAATTCTTTATTCGATAAATATAAATTCATTATTATATCTTCTATAGATTTAGAGATAAAGAAATGCATATAAAATAATTTGATGTCAAAAATCTCAGATCAAACTACTTCAAGACAAGAAATTCAAATGTTTGTAATTGACACATAAATATCACTGTCAAAAAGATTTGTATGCCATTGTCAAAAATATTTGTACATCATTATGAAGATTATGAAAAGAATATACGTAAAAAAGAACACAAAAGGAATTTTCGAAAAAATGACGAATATAAAGAAAAAGAAAAGGAAAGTAGAAAAAGAAAATTTCAGAATATTGAATATAAAGAAAATGTATGAATTGTACATAATTTATATTAAAATATCCCACAGATTTTGTAAATATATGTGAGAATTATTTTGTAGTGCGTCATGAATATATGTGTTTGTATTTAAAAATATTTTTCGTTTTATGCGTACAACCAGGTAAAATATCTGGCGAGAGGTTATGTGCTGGCCACATCAGATTTTTTAATTTTCTTTTCCCCATTTTAACATTATGAATTTTTAAAAAGAGAGTTATCATTGGAAATCAAAGATCTGTATTGACTAAGAAAAATATCAACTGTTACTTTGACAGGGATGGTTAAAAAAATTCATAATTCAAAAACGAGGAAAGATATCCCAAATCTTGTTTAGACGAATAAACCGGGGAATGATTGAGGTATATTTGAGACAAATTTTTAATGGATTCGATAAAGGGTGCAAATTAGGAAACGGAATAAATATTAATGAAATAAAAATTATATACAATTTTTTTACCGCTTAGCCAAATTTACACCGTTTGTTTAAAAAGTACTATCTTTTGGTATAAAAATCATCTGGGGTGTGATTTTGTACCTTTGAAATCTACTGTAGATTGAAATTTATTAGATTTCTATTAATAAACAAACAAGAAAATACAGTGAACTTTGCGAGCGACATTCGAAATCTGACGGAGGATCTGACATATATTGCCAAAATAGCAAGCCAACGGAATCACTTGTTTCAACCATATCTTTGATTCTCTGTACTCAACAATATCTATACAAAACCATTCAGTTTACCAAAACCATATCCTTCAATTTCTCAACTCTATTAACCACAGCATAACTAATATTTACAAAAATATTCTTTCCAAAATACCGCCCATAGTCCTTTGGAATACTCAACATAAATATAGATCTTAGTCAATACAAGAAAAGAAAAATCACTTTAGAACAATCCAAAAAGACCATAAGGACAACCAATTTATATATCCAGACTCATCAAAAATAAATAACAAAGTTGGTACAGCATTCGTAACTCAGGACCTAATTCCATCAAAGTGACATTAGTCAATTAATTTTTATACTGTCAATAAAAAATTGTAAATTTTAAATAAAACTACAGGAGATATTGTTGCCAAATTTGCCATAAGTAACTATGTAAAAAACAAGTATTCCTTACTGCATTAGTGTGAAGTTAGCCCATTAATTCCGTACTGCCTTTAAAAATACAATAAATTTTAAATATAACTAATTCAAAAACAAATATTCCTTATCTTAAATGATGAGAGTTGGAAATTATTTCTCACAAGTAAAAAAGGCCTATAACATAATTAAAAACTATAAATTTTGACGGTTCATATGAACTTGGAAAGTGTTTCCAAATATGCCATAAGTAACTAGGTAAAAAACAAATATTCCAAACTAGACTAATGTGAAATCCGTTCACAAGTGTTGCCAAAGATACCATGAGTAACCAATTAAAAAACAAATATTCCTAACTACATCAATGTGATGTTAGTTCATTAATTTTCATGCTGCCAATAAAAAAGTAATAAATTTTAAATAAAACTAGAGGAGAAATTGTTGCCAAATTTTCCATAAGTAACTAAGTAAAAAACAAATATTTCTAATTGCATCAATGTGACATTAGTCAATTAGTTTTTATACTGTCCATAAAAAATTGTAAATTTTAAATAATATCGTATAATTATTAGGTATCTACATATTTTAGAGATATTGAACAATAATTTAGAAAATTTAAATTACCGAAGATAAAAAGCCGGTGGTCGATAAAGAAATTTGAAATTTGCAGTGAAAGTAATGTTTAAATATTTTTTGCACCACACTATCGTCGTTAATAAAAATTAGTGTAGGAGATAAATATTGTATCTGAAATACATTTTTGAAGTTGAAAATGAGATATTTTAACCGTGTCCGAGGTAAATTACAATACAATGTACTTTACATATTTATCATGTAAAATGTCCCGATTACAACAATGCTTTATAACAATATAATCACATCACAGCATTTATACAAAACATGTGTTGATTGCAACAATAATATAGGAGCTCATTCATATTTCAACCTCATACATCACCATGTCTGTATTAATTTGAAGATATTTCAAACAGTTCAGGAGTTTTGAGCCCTCAAACATGCATGTACTCTTAATTAGTTTCGGCTAAAAATGTGAGATTAAAAATTATTCAATCTCAAGATTTTTGTTGCAAATAGTATTTATTCTTGCAAAAATGTATTTTAGAGAGTTGGTTTGTACATTTCCGGTATAAAAGTGGTTAAATATCGGATTAAAAACACCTCACGCCTTGGTTTAAAAATATGGCTTAATTTATGTATATATTCAATATTTGGTAGCTGCAACTTTTATTAATTTTACTTTCCCCATTTTGACATTATGAATTTTTAAAAACAGAGTTATCATTGGAAATCAAAGATCCGTATTGACTAAGAAGAATATCAACTGATACTTTGACAGGGGTGGTTGAAAAAATACATAATTCAAAACGAGGAAAGATATCCCAAATCTTGTTTAGACGAATACACAGGAGAATGATTGAGGTATATTTGAGACAAATTTTTTATGGATTTGATAAAGGGTGCAAATTTGGAAACGGAATAAATATTAATGAAATAAAAACTATATACATTTTTTTTACCGCTTAGCCAAGTTTACACCGTTTGTTCAAAATGTACTATCTTTTGGTATAAAAGTCATCTGGGCTCTGATTTTGTACCTTTGAAATCTACTGTAGATTGAAATTTATTAGATTTCTATTAATAAACAAACAAGAAAATACAGTGAACTTTGCGAGCGACGTTCGAAATCTGACATATATTGCCAAAATAGCAAACCAACCGAATCACCTATGTTTCACCCATATCTTTGATCTTCGGTACTCAACAAAATCTATACAAAACCATTCAGTTTACCAAAACCATATCATTCAAATTCTCAACTTTATTAACCTCAGCATACCTAATATTCACAAAAATATTCTTTCCAAAATACCGCCCACAGTCCTTTGGAATACTCAATATAAATTTCAATCTCAGTCAATACAAGAAAAGAAGAGAAATCATTTAAAAATAAAAAATCATTTTAGAACAATCCAAAAAGACTGGCTTAAAATTTAAGGGTCAGCGGTGCAACTGGGCAGAAGTGTTGAAACATTGTATATTTTATAAAGTATAAAATGAATTTAAAAAAGTTTGATGTGGCCAGCACATTACGTTCCGTCAGTTCTGAATATTTTGTACAAATTGCATACAGAAAGTTTCTTGCAAATGACTTTATTTAGTTATATTTAAAATTTACTGTATTTTTAAAGGCAGTACGGAATTAATGGGCTAATTTCACACTAATGCAGTAACGAATACTTGTTTTTTACATAGTTACTTATGGCAAATTTGGCAACAATATCTCCTGTAGTTTTATTTAAAATTTACAATTTTTTGTTGACAGTATAAAAATTAATTGACTAATGTCACTTTGATGGAATTAGGTCCTGAGTTACGAATGCTGTACCCACTTTGTTATTTATTTTTGATGAGTCTGGATATATAAATTGGTTGTCCTTATGGTCTTTTTGGATTGTTCTAAAGTGATTTTTCTTTTCTTGTTCTGTTAGTTCTATGTATTTTGTATAAATTCCATAGTCATTGATACGGACATCTGTGAATCAGAATTTTCTTAATATAGTACCTAGCTGTTTCCATGGTTATATCATATTTGGCTGCTTTATGAATTTAATTCCTTTATAATATTTAACTCTATACCCAATGAATATCTTGTATAAAATGCAATCAAATCGTATAGAGAATAAAATATTCTCTAATGCTTACAATAATATTAAATGTGAAAAATGATATTTAACAGCATTTTTTCAAAAAGTTTGGTTAAGCATGTTGCGTGGGCAGGTTGTGTGGACAGTTTGAGTGAACAAGTTGCGTAGGCAATTTGGGTGGATATGCTGCGGGGGAAGTTTGGGTAAGCCTGTTCCGTGGGCAGTTTAGGTAGGTATGTTGCGTCGGTCCTTAGGGTGACCATGTTGAGGGGGCAGTTTCGGTGGGCATATTGTGTGGGCAGTTTGGATGGGCATGTTGTGTGGACAGTTTGGGTGGGAATGTTACATGGGCAGTTTGGGTGAACATGTTGCGTGGGCAATTGGTTGGGTATGTTGCGTGGGCAGTTTGAGTGGGCATGTTGCGTGGGCAATTTGGGTGGGTATGTTGCGTAGGCAGTTTGGGTGGCCATGTTGCGTGGACAATTCCGGTGGGCATGTTGCGTAAACAGTTCCGGTGGGCATATTGCGTGGGCAGTTTGGGTGGGCATGTTACGTGGGCAGTTTGGGTGGGCATGTTGCGTGGGCAGTTTGGGTGGGCATGTTGCGTGGGCAGTTTGGGTGGGCATATTCCGTGGACAGTTCCGGTGGGCATGTTGCGTGGCCGTTTTGGATAGGCATGTTGCGTGGACACTGTGAAAGTCTGTTGGCGTTAGCACTTTGGGTTTAAAATGTGCCTAGAAGGGTTAGATCTACGTATAGACTATTATAAAACACCATCGGCGGAGCCCTAGGGGAAGCTCGGCGTAGCCGAGTTTTCGCTAGTCTATAATACTAAAAGGTCAAGCCCCCCAAAATTCATCACGACGATCGGGAAATTTTTAGACAAAGCTACAACTGAAACGGTTTCAGCGATTTGGATGGAATTTGCTTTAAATAGTAGAGAATAAATCAACTTAGGGCCTTTGATATGTCTCTTATTTTTACTGTGCATAGTTTTTGTGGAAAAAATTATTAACTGGTCAAAATTCTTACATTAAAACAATAGATCAAAGTTCTCTGTACTGATGTCAAATGTACAAAATCAGAGAATACAGGCTAATTATTTGAATTGAGTATGCGTGAAAATTTTTAAGAAGACAGTCTAAAAAGTTATGTGTCATTTTGAATCCATTTTAAATACATTAAATTTATTGTATTTGATTATTTTAAATAAAAATTATTTATTTTTGTACCTCTCTGCTTATTATTATTTATTATTATTATTTATTATTATTATTATTATTATTATTATTATTATCATCAGATATAATTTTTTATGTTCTTTTATTATTATTATTATTATTTTAATAAATATTTACCTATATCTGACTTCATTCATTTCATATTAATTACGTATTTTATAACAAAATTACATTGTTTTAACAATAAAATTAATTTATTATTATTTTTTATCTCTATTTAGTATATTACATAGTTTTAAACAATATTATACAATTTTGTATGAATAAAATTTAAACTGTTCCACACATTTTGGAATATATCGCCAATATGACTTATTATACATCAAAACGGACTGCTTTTTACCTATCTATGACTTGAAACGATTATCATATTTTTTAAATCACGCATTTGTGACTTAAAAAGCCGTTTTACATCTATAATACTAAAAGGTCAAGCCCCCCAAAATTCATCACGACGATCGGGAAATTTTTAGACAAAGCTACAACTGAAACGGTTTCAGCGATTTGGATGGAATTTGCTTTAAATAGTAGAGAATAAATCAACTTAGGGCCTTTGATATGTCTCTTATTTTTACTGTGCATAGTTTTTGTGGAAAAAATTATTAACTGGTCAAAATTCTTACATTAAAACAATAGATCAAAGTTCTCTGTACTGATGTCAAATGTACAAAATCAGAGAATACAGGCTAATTATTTGAATTGAGTATGCGTGAAAATTTTTAAGAAGACAGTCTAAAAAGTTATGTGTCATTTTGAATCCATTTTAAATACATTAAATTTATTGTATTTGATTATTTTAAATAAAAATTATTTATTTTTGTACCTCTCTGCTTATTATTATTTATTATTATTATTTATTATTATTATTATTATTATCATCAGATATAATTTTTTATGTTCTTTTATTATTATTATTATTATTATTTTAATAAATATTTACCTATATCTGACTTCATTCATTTCATATTAATTACGTATTTTATAACAAAATTACATTGTTTTAACAATAAAATTAATTTATTATTATTTTTTATCTCTATTTAGTATATTACATAGTTTTAAACAATATTATACAATTTTGTATGAATAAAATTTAAACTGTTCCACACATTTTGGAATATATCGCCAATATGACTTATTATACATCAAAACGGACTGCTTTTTACCTATCTATGACTTGAAACGATTATCATATTTTTTAAATCACGCATTTGTGACTTAAAAAGCCGTTTTACATCTATAATACTAAAAGGTCAAGCCCCCCAAAATTCATCACGACGATCGGGAAATTTTTAGACAAAGCTACAACTGAAACGGTTTCAGCGATTTGGATGGAATTTGCTTTAAATAGTAGAGAATAAATCAACTTAGGGCCTTTGATATGTCTCTTATTTTTACTGTGCATAGTTTTTGTGGAAAAAATTATTAACTGGTCAAAATTCTTACATTAAAACAATAGATCAAAGTTCTCTGTACTGATGTCAAATGTACAAAATCAGAGAATACAGGCTAATTATTTGAATTGAGTATGCGTGAAAATTTTTAAGAAGACAGTCTAAAAAGTTATGTGTCATTTTGAATCCATTTTAAATACATTAAATTTATTGTATTTGATTATTTTAAATAAAAATTATTTATTTTTGTACCTCTCTGCTTATTATTATTTATTATTATTATTTATTATTATTATTATTATTATTATTATTATTATCATCAGATATAATTTTTTATGTTCTTTTATTATTATTATTATTATTTTAATAAATATTTACCTATATCTGACTTCATTCATTTCATATTAATTACGTATTTTATAACAAAATTACATTGTTTTAACAATAAAATTAATTTATTATTATTTTTTATCTCTATTTAGTATATTACATAGTTTTAAACAATATTATACAATTTTGTATGAATAAAATTTAAACTGTTCCACACATTTTGGAATATATCGCCAATATGACTTATTATACATCAAAACGGACTGCTTTTTACCTATCTATGACTTGAAACGATTATCATATTTTTTAAATCACGCATTTGTGACTTAAAAAGCCGTTTTACATCCTAATACTAAACGATCAGATTCACTATCTATAGTTCTATATATCTATATATATATATATATATTTGAATTCATCACGACGATCGCCCAACTTTAGACAAGGCTACAGCTTAAACGGTTCGACCGATTTTCGTGAAATTTGTACCAAGATGTAGGAAATGATTGGCTTCAGGGCCCTTCTAATGGGACGAATTTCTGTAGGATGTATAGTTTTCGAGTAAAAAATTATTAAAGATTGAAAATTGGGACAGAAACAATATTTTTCACAGTAACGATCACAGTTTTCCTTGAAAATTTAAGACGAAGAACGCTATGTTTGTCATGTCATTTTGAACCTTTAAATGGAAATATTTATGAAATGGAGACAATTTGATAGAAGTTTAATTCATAATTATAAATTTTGAGAATGGGCAAATATCCGCACAGGTAAAAAAGGCCTAAACCATTTTAATTAAAAATTATAAAATTTGACGGTTCATATGTACTTGGACAGTGTTACCAAATGTGTCATAAGTAACTAGGTAAAAAACAAATATTTCTAACTAAACAATATTTTTCACAGTAACGATCACAGTTTTCCTTGAAAATTTAAGACGATAAACGCTGTTATGTCAATGTCAATGATGACAAATTATCAGTTTTCTTCCTTTTAAATGCAATAAAATGTTTAAATAATATGTAATAATTAAAGAAAAGATGATGAATTTAACAAGGTAGGTATATGTAATGATTTTAAGCCATGTTTATTATTATGTTACATATTTTATTTTGTAAATAGAATTTTGGAAAATGTATAAGGAAACACGTCGAAAAGGATCAGAAAGGTAGGAATAATATCACAATCGATGTACAAAATTAAAATCACGACGATCGCCCAACTTTAGACAAGGCTACAGCTTAAACGGTGCGACCGATTTTCATGAAAGTTGTACCAAGTTGTAGGAAATGATTGGCTTCAGGGCCCTTCTAATGGGACGAATTTCTGTAGGATGCATACTTTTCGAGTAAAAAATTATTAAACGTAAAATAAAACAATGGATCGTAGAATACATGTAAAAATTTAGAAGATAAAAATGCTGTCATGTGTAACATTTGACATGATGTCAATGATGTCAATAATGACAAATTATGAATGTTGTATGGGTTGTCGACCATTTCAATGCTAAATATAAATAAATATATTCTGTAAAATTGAAGAAAAGAATATGAATTAAACGAGGTAGGTATACGTAATGAATTTAAGCAATATTTATTGTTAATTTAGATTTTATTTTGTAAATAGATTTTACGAAATGTCAGAAGTTACTAAAAACTACGAAAACGTTGATAAAGACTAGAAGAGTTTCACAATCGAACGAAGAATACATGTGTAAAATTAAAAAGATAAATACTGTCTTCTGTGACATATGATATGTTAATGACAAACTACAGAAAATAATCGGTTTAAAATTGAAGAAAAGAATGTGAGAATTAAACGACGTAAGGTACGCTATGAATGTAAGATATGTTTATTCTTATTTTATAAATTATTTTGTAAATAGATTGTTGAAAATCTTCGAGGTTATTAAACGACGAAATGGACGAGAAATTTAGGAACAAAAACAATAGGTCACAGTAACGATCACAGTTTTCATTGAAAAATTTAAGAAGATAAACGCGTTCATGTCATATGGTATGTCAATGTCAACGATTACATATTATCGGTTTTCATTCTTCTAAATGCAAAAAAATGCTTAAATAATATGTGAAATTGAAGAAAAGATTATGCATTAAAAATGATTTTAAGCCATGTTTTATATTAATGTATTATATATTTTATTTTGTAACTAGAATTTTGGAAAATCAATAAGGAAACTCGACGAAAAGGATAAGAAGAGCAGGAATCGGTCGAAGATTATACATACAAAATTAAAAACAAACATTGTCATTTGTCATATTTGATATGTTAATGATAAAAAATTATGAATGTCGTACCGGTTGTTCTTTTTAGTTGAAGAAAATAATGTAGGTAGGTATATATAAAAAAGCACTGTAAACGTGGAAGAAGAATTGCAAAAATATGGGTATACCCTTGGAAGTTCAAACAATTTACAGTTTATGCTTTGCAGATGATCAAATACTTATTGCACAAGAATACAACGATAGTGAATACATGATACGAAAATTTATAGAAGAACACCGTAGCTGAGGTCAAGAAATAAACATACATATAGCGAATGCGTAATGAGAGGCTTCCTAAAAAATACTACAGTAAACATCTACCGGCAAAAATAAAAGAGACCTAGAAGAAGTTGGATAGCAGGAGTCCAAGAAGGAATAAGAGAGAGAGAGAGAGAGAGAGAGAGAGAGAGAGGGAATTAAATGAAGATATATGGCAAGATAGAGAGCAGTGGAGAAATGGCATCGGAAGACATCGTAGAACGAAGTATATGTAATGATTTTAAGTCATGTTTATTGTTAATTTATATATTTTATTTTGTAAATAGATTTAACAAAATGTCAGGCTGAGAAAGACATACGCGTTAGTTAGTTGTTCTTCATCGAATCCAGCCAGAAATGTGTTACTCATTGGATACACCAAAAATCCTACAGGAAAATCATGTCCTAATGTTTGGAACAAGACAATTCAATAATTTTAGATGGTATGTTTTAATCTGTTCTTTTTTGCAATTCATTTTCTTACATTACGTTTAAAATTATTTCACATTAAACATAATTCAATAAATAAATAAATAAATATATCATCACGGCATATTACCGATTGCTGGGTGTGCCAATCTGCTTTGTACGCAGATATCGGTAATGATGATGACATATTTGTACCGTGCGTGCGTTTATCAGGCGTCACCTCCCGGGCACTCATTGCTGGCGTGGAGAGTGCACTATAATTCAATATCTATCTTAAAACGGTACAGATATTAATCTGCATTTCATTTTGTTATATTACGTTCAGAATTATCTATTTTAAAATTCTTTTATTGCCAATTAGTAAAAAATCTTTATAATTACATAGGGCCACAAAACGTTGTTAGCTGATCATATGCACAATGTAACCGTGGATACGTATCAAAAATACAATGGAAAAGAAGTCTTGTCAAAGTTAACAATGTGATTAAAGTTAACAATATTTTATGCAACTTAGCCATAATCATACAGCATAAGCCACAAAAGTAATCTTGTATACCTATGAGTCTTGCATTTTTCCCCTTTAATAACAATCCAAACTTTATTAATGTAATGTAACTACTTACTTTTCTACATTTTGTACTAATTGTTTACTTTGGAATTAAAATATCACATTTTTGAGTTTTGTTTGATTTATTTATACCTTTAAATTTAGAATTGCGTACTCATAGACGTGTTATTAATATTATGTTTATTCAGTGTGTTCAAAAAAAATCCTAACTCAGAATAGGCTATGAACAGAGAAACGTGTGTCTGATCAATATTCAATTCAAAAGTCAAGTTGTCAAAGGATACAGTTTATCGACATTCGCCGTTTTTTAATTTGAAAAGCTTTGATTTCTTTGCAAAACATTTTTGACAATATTTTAAGTCAAATTGACATTTAATTAATTGACATACGTCTCTTTGTACATAGCCTACTCCAAATTTTTTGAACACACTGTATTTATCCTGTAATTAAGACGCGCAGCATTTGTTCATTTCAATATATGTTTTTATCAGTTCCTACCAATCACTTTGTATACATAAGCATTTAACATGGTAAAACAGTTTTCCGTAACGCGTTGCCCCCCAAATTATTATAGAAAAAAATTATTCAAATAAAAGTTGTAGAGCATAAAATTCTACTTTCATATTAATAAACAAAATCCATTTCCTATGTTTAGTAACTCTAGAAATTAAATATGAAAATTTTAGTTTAATAGCACTAGCCATGGAATTAAAACAAACAGACAAACAAATGATTGATGTTTTAACTGTCAAATATTGAGACTTTTAATCACATAAAAAATTACATTTGTTATGTTGTTTGTTTTAATTTTATGGCTATCACTATTTTTGACGTGATTTTCGATATTTTCATTTGCAATTTCTGCCGTTACAAAGCATGCACAATTAATTTTTTTCTTGATTCAAATGCAGAATTTCATGATCTACAACTTTTATTTGAAGTATTTTTTCAAAAATAATTTGGAAAGCAACGCGCGAGGTAAAACTGTTTTTCCATGTTAAATGCCTATGTAACGGATTTGGAGTGCCACCGGGTATGTAGGTATGTCGAAAAATTATATTTAACTGCATTTTTTGATTATACTTCTGAAATATTATTGACAACTTTTTGCAAGAAAACGGTAGCCGACTGAGCTGTCGTATTTTTGACATTTCTCCATGATAGTCCTTGACAAAACATTTCTTGTTGTTTGTCAGAAATATATTTTGTTCGGTATTAAATGAAAAGTTTTCTGCCTGTCGTGATTGGGATCAACTAAAATTTTGTCTGCTGATATGGAAGTGTTAACAATTAGACATCTCAGTCGGCTTTTGTTTTGTGCATAAAGATGTTAGAAATATGTCGTGTTTGGTATCAAATGAGAGAGGTCTAATTAAGGACTGTTAGATACATGTGTCAAAATGGCTGACACGTTCATTGGCTTTTGTTTTATGCATAAAGTTAAATCGTTTGAGAGAATTTAGGTATCTGACAAGACTGCTGGCGTTAGCACTTTGGTTTTAAATTGTGCGTAGACAGATTGGATGTACGTATAGTCTATCATAAAACACTATCGGCGGAGCCCTAGGGTAAACTCGGCGAAGCCGAGGTTAGGCTAGTCCTATATACTAAACAGTTAGAGGATCTTTCTATATATTCTTTAATCAAAAAGCCGATCGCCAAACTTTAGACAAGGCTACAGCTTAAACGGTGCGACCGATTTTCATGAAATTTGTACCAAGTTGTAGGAAATGATTGACTTCAGGGCCCTTCTAATGGGACGAATTTCTGTAGGTTGCATAGTTTTGGAGTAAAAAATTATTAAAGATTGAAAATTGGGACAGAAACAATAGGTCACTGTAATGATCACAGTTCTCTTTGAAAAATTTAAGACGAAGAACGCCATGTTTGTCATGTCATTTTGAACCTTTAAATGGGAATATTTATGAAATGGAGACAATTTGAAAGAAGTTTAATTCATAATTATAAATTTTGAGAATGGGCAATTATATCCGCATAGGTAAAAAAGGCCTAAAACATTTTAATTAAAAATTATAAATTTTGACGTTTCATATGTACTTGAACAGTGTTGCCAAATATGTCATAAGTAACTAGGTAAAAAACAAATATTCCTAACTAAACAATATTTTACACAGTAACGATCACAGTTTTCCTTGAAAATTTAAGACGATAAACGCTGTTATGTCAATGTCAATGATGACAAATTATCTGTTTTCTTCCTTTTAAATGCAATAAAATGTTTAAATAATATGTAATAATTAAAGAAAAGATGATGAATTTAACAAGGTAGGTATATGTAATGATTTTAAGCCATGTTTATTATTATGTTACATATTTTATTTTGTAAATAGAATTTTGGAAAATGTGTAAGGAAACACGTCGAAAAGGATCAGAAAGGTAGGAATAATATCACAATCTACGTACAAAATTAAAAAGATAAACATTGTCATGTCATATTTGATATGTTAATGACAAATTATGCATGTCGTATATCAACACTAAAAACATAGTTTGGAAGTAAACATGCAAAACAGAATATACGTGTTTAAATGAAACCCAAAAAGATTTGGTGCTAAACACAGGACAAAGGATTAAACACTACAGAATAAAAAATAAAAATAAGGAAGGAGAGCACCATAAAGGAACTCTGTACAAGGCTATACCTATTTTACCTATTTTAAGACGTATGTTTATTGTTAATTTATATATTTTATTTTGTAAATAGATTTAACAAAATGTCAGGCTGAGAAAGACATAATGAATATCAAAATCGATAAATCATGCCTTAATGTTTGGAACAAGTCAATTCAATAATTTTAGATGGTTTGTTTAAATCTGTTCTTTTTTGCAATTCATTTTCTTACATTACGTTTAAAATTACTTCAGATTAAACATAAGTCAATAAATAAATAAATATATCATCACGGCATATTACCCATTGCTGGGTGTGCCAATCTGCTTTGTACGCAGATATCGGTAATGATGATGACATATTTGTACCGTGCGTGCGTTTACCAGGCGTCACCTCACGAGCACTCATTGCTGGCGTGGAGAGTGCACCATAATTCAATATCTATCTTAAAACGGTACAGATTTAAATCTGTATTTCATTTTCTTATATTACTTTTAGAATTATCTATTTTAAAATTCTTTTATTGCCATATATTAAAAAATCTTGTCAAAGTTAACAATGCGATTAAAGTTAACAATGTTTTATGCAACTGGGCTATAATCCTACAGCATAAGCCACAAAAGTAATCTTGTATACCTATGAGTCTTGCATTTTTCCTCTTTAATAACAATCCAAACTTTATTAATGTAATGTAACTACTTACTTTTCTACAGTTTGTAACTACATAATTGTTTACTTTAAAATTAAAATATCACATTTTTTGAGTTTTGTTTGATTTATTTTTACCTTTAAATTTAGTATTGTGTACTCATACCGTGTGTCTGTCTTAAAGGTGTACATAGGAGATTAACATGGGAAATTAGTTTTTTGCAATTTCCTGCACGCCTAATTATTTTAAGCTAAAACGCTTTAAATAAAAGTTTTAGGGCAGAAAATTCTGTATCTAAATCAATAAACAGAATTACCTTTACATGCTTTGTAACGACAGAAATTAATTATGAAAATGTCGAAAATTACGTTGAAAATATCGACAGCCATGGAATTGAACAAAAAATAAATAAATGCTTGACGTTTTATCAAATTGTCAGAAACGTCAAATAAATTAACTTAGGTTGTGACAGATAAAACGTTAAGCATTTATTTATTTTTTGTTCAATTCCATGGCTGTCGATATTTTCAACGTAATTTTCGACATTTTCATAAATAATTTCTGTCGTTACAAAGCATGTAAAAATATTTCTGTTTACTGATTTGGATGCATAATTTTATGCCCTAAAACTTTTATTTAACGCGTTTTTGCGTAAAATAATTACGTGAGCAGGAAATTGCAAAAAACTGATTTCCCATGTTAATATCCTATGTACACCTTTAAGACAGACACACGGTATACGTGTTATTAATATTATGTTTATACAGTGTGTTAAAAAAACCTAACTCGGAGTAGGCTATGAACAGAGAAACGTATGTTTGATCAATATTCAATTCAAAAGTCAAGTTGTCAAAGGATACAGTTTACTGTCATTCGCCGTTTTCTAATTTGAAAAGCTTTGATTTCTTTGCAAAACATTTTTGACAATATTTTAAGTCAAATTGACATTTAATTAATTGACATACGTCTCTTTGTACATAGCCTACTCTGAGTTCGGAATTTCTTTGAACACACTGTATTTATCGTGTAACTAAGACATTTTGTCCTGTTTACTCGCATAAAACGCGCAGCATTTGTTCATTTCAATATATGTTTTTATCAGTTACTACCAATCACTTTGTATACATAAGCATTAAACATGGTAAAACAAATTATTATAGAAAAAAATTATTCAAATAAAAGTTGTAGAGCATAAAATTCTACTTTCATATTAATAAACAAAATCCATTTCGTATGATTAGTAACACTAGAAATTAAATATGAAAAATTTAGTTTAATAGCACTAGCCATTGAATTAAAACAAACAGACAAACAAATGATTGATGTTTTAACTGTCAAATATTGAGACTTTTTCAATCATATAAAAAAAAATCTGATGTGGCCAGCACATAACCTCTCGCCAGATATTTTACCCTGGTTGTACGCATAAAACGAAAAATATTTTTAAATACAAATACATATATTCATGTGTCACTACAAAATAATTATTTTTATATAAATTATGTACAATACATACATTTTCTTTATATTCAATATCCTGATTTTTTTTTCTACTTTCCTTTTCTTTTTCTATTATTCATTTTTTCGCAAATTCCTTTTATATTCTTTTTTGGGTATATTCTTTTGCGTTGTTGACTTTTTATTTATTTTCATAATCTTCATAATGATGTACAAATATTTTTGACAGTGGCTTACAAATATTTTTGACAGTGACATTTATGTGTGAATTACAGACATTTGAATTTCTTGCCTTGAAGTAGTTTGATCTAAGAATTTTTACATCAAATTATTTTATATGCATTTCTTTATCTCTAAATCTATAGAAGATATAATAATGAATTTATATTTATCGAATAAAGAATTTAATGTTATACGGACATCATCGTAAAAATGTCATAATCGGATTCTAGGGACCTTAAAACGTGCTTATTCACTAAAATCTGGATATGTGATTTTTAGCATGAATACAATACCTCTCTTAGCGAGAGGTAATTACATATGTCATGCTGTTGTTTTAATTTTATGGCTATCACTATTTTTGTCGTGATTTTCGATATTTTCATTTGCAATTTCTGCCGTTACAAAGCATGCACAATTAATTATTTTTTTTTTTTTAATCAAATGCAGAATTTCATTATCTACAACTTTTATTTGAAGTATTTTTTCAAAAATAATTTGGAAAGCAACGCGCAAGGTAAAACTGTTTTCCCATGTTAAATGCCTATGTAACGGATTTGGAGTGCCACCTGGTATGTAGGTACGTCGAAAAATTATATTTTAACTGCATTTTTTGATTATACTTCTGAAATATTATTGACAACTTTTTGCAAGAAAACGGTAGCCGACTGAGCTGTCGTATTTTTGACATTTCTCCATGATAGCCCTTGACAAAACATTTCTTGTTGTTTGTCAGAAATATATTTTGTTCGGTATTAAATGAAAAGTTTTCTGTCTGGCTAAATAATAGAACTTCCAAAATTTAGACATCAACTCGATTGGGTTTTGTTTTTCGCATAGACTTGTCTGAACCCTGTCGTGATTGGGATCAACTGAAATTTTGTCTGCTGATATGGAAGTGTTAACAATTAGACATCTCAGTCGGCTTTTGTTTTGTGCATAAAGATGTTAGAAATATGTCGTGTTTGGTATCAAATGAGAGGTCTAATTAAGGACTGTTAGATACATGTGTAAAAATTTCTGACACGTTCATTGGCATTTGTTTTATGCATAAAGTTAATTCGTTTGATAGAAGGGGGAACTTGGGTATCTGACAAGACTGTTGGCGTTAGCACTTTGGTTTTAAATTGTGCGTAGACAGATTGGATGTACGTATAAACTATTATAAAACACTATCGGCGGAGCCCTAGGGTAAACTCGGCGAAGCCGAGGTTAGGCTAGTCTATAATACTAAAAGATTAGATTCACTATCTATATTTATATATTTGAATTCATCACGACGATCGCCAAACTTTAGACAAGGCTACAGCTTAAACGGTGCGACCGATTTTCATGAAATTTGTATCAAATTGTAGGAAATGATTGGCTTCAGGGCCCTTCTAATGGGACGAATTTCTGTAGGATGCATAGTTTTCGAATAAAAAATTATTAAAGATTGAAAATTGGGACAAAAACAATATTTTTCACAGTAACGATCACAGTTTTCCTTGAAAATTTAAGACGAAGAACGCCATGTTTGTCATGTCATTTTGAACCTTTAAATGGAAATATTTATGAAATGGAGACAATTTGAAAGAAGTTTAATTCATAATTATAAATATTGACAATGGGCAATTATATCCGCACAGGTAAAAAAGGCCAAAACCATTTTAATTAAAAATTATAAAATTTGACGGTTCATATGTATTTGGACAGTGTTACCAAATGTGTCATAAGTAACTAGGTAAAAAACAAATATTTCTAACTAAACAATATTTTTCACAGTAACGATCACAGTTTTCCTTGAAAATTTAAGACGATAAACGCTGTTATGTCAATGTCAATGATGACAAATTATCAGTTTTCTTCCTTTTAAATGCAATAAAATGTTTAAATAATATGTAATAATTAAAGAAAAGATGATGAATTTAACAAGGTAGGTATATGTAATGATTTTAAGCCATGTTTATTATTATGTTACATATTTTATTTTGTAAATAGAATTTTGGAAAATGTATAAGGAAACACGTCGAAAAGGATCAGAAAGGTAGGAATAATATCACAATCGATGTACAAAATTAAAAAGATAAACATTGTCATGTCATATTTGATATGTTAATGACAAATTATGCATGTATCAATTACTATAACCGATGATATAAAAACAAGTCAATTAAGATGGTACGATCACGTACAGCAAATGAGTAATGGCAAAACACATACCACAGTAAACTCCTAGCGGCAAAAAGAAAAGAGGGAGACCTAGAAGGAATTGGGTTGCAGGAATCCAAGAAGAAATAAGAGAGAATGAAGATCTATGGCAAGACCAGTGGAGAATTCGCATCGGAAGACATAGTACAACGTTATAAACCGATTGTATATATAAGTATATGTAATGATTTTAAGACGTGTACAGGAAAATCATAGTCTGGAACAAGACAATTCAATAATTTTAGATAGTATGTTTTAATCTGTTCTTTTTTTGTAATTCATTTTCTTACATTACGTTTAAAATTATTTCAGATTATACATAATTCGATATCTATCTTAAAACAGTACAGAATTTAATCTGTATTTTATTTTCTTATATTACGTTAAAATTATCTATATTAAAATTCTTTTATTCCCAATTATTGTATCGTACTAATAAAAAATATTTTAAATTACATAATCATACAGCATGAGCCAGAAAAGTAATCTTTAATACCTATCATTTTTAACAATCCAAACTTTATTGATATATTTTCAAATTCGTTGTAAAAGTTCAGATCTAATGTAATGTAAGCACTTACTTTTCTGCAGTTTGTAACTAACTGTTTACTCTAGAATTAAAATAACACATCTTTTAGTTTTGTTTGATTTATTTTTATCTTTAAATTTAGTATTGTGTACTCATATACATGTTACTAATACAGGGTCCGCATTTTAAAAGTTCCCGCCTGAAAATTCATGATTAGGCAATCCATGATACATTTCATAAGTGACTTGGTTTTTAAAATTTTGTTTTGCTCTTATACCTACTGTGATTATTCGATTTAAAGTACTAATATTCACCAAGTGGCTTATAAAATGTATATGGTTTTGCTTACTCTTAAAATTTCAGGCGGTAACATATAAAATGGGCACCTTGTATTATGTTTATATTTATCCTGTAATTTTGTCCTGTTTGCTCGCATAAAATGCGCAGCATTTGTTCATTTCATTATATGTTTTCATCAGTTCCTACCACGGTGTAGTATCTATAGGTGAGAGTACGAGATGCGTTGACATAACTAGCTGGTACAAAAGAAGCTAACGCGACCCGTTACCATTTGACAGGCGTTTGGCAGTTGGTGTGCCGCAGTGTGTCGGTTGCGGTCAAAATAAGTTCGCGTTTAAATAGAAAATGTTGTGCTATAGGATGCACAACAGGGTATGGATCAAATAAAGAGATATAGACCCGAATTTTCACCTCTTGAAGTAACGTTACTTCGGAAGTAGCGCTATTTCGATTTTTTATTTATATAATTTTATGAGTAGATAAGAATAGGTTTCATATTTTTGTAAATGAAACCTATGACATTAGAAATAAATGCTTTTTACAATTGAATTTATTTTTATATCTCATTTTAATGTTAAAGTTGACATTTGACAGTTGAAGTAGCGATTTTTCGGAAGTAGCGCTACTTTAAGATGTAAGAATACGGACCATAGTCTTTTTAAGGTGCCAAAATGTGCGATTTTGTAGCAGCCAGCCATGATATAACCATAGAAACAGGTACTACGATTTAGAAAATTCTGATTGAAAGATGTCAGTGTCAAGTACATGACATTATGTTTATTTTATAATTTGACTGAAATTATAGAAGCCTGTTGTATGGAATTTGTATAAAATACATACATAGAACTGACAAAAGATAAAAGGTAATGTATTGAAAATATAAAATATTGTGCGATATATAGGAATAATTTACTATTTCAAATATTTTTGTAAAAACCGGGTCGCAAAAAACCTGACATCTAGCGGCATACTGTATGAACTAACCCGGTTATTTAGCCATTCTTTGTAATACATTATACATCGTGCACTCAGCTATAGATACTACACTTCCGAAATATTATTGACAATTTTATGCAAAAAAGAATAGCCGATCGAGCTGTCGTATTTTTGACAATTCTCTATGACAGTCCATGAGAAAACATTTCTTGTTTTTCGTATAAATTTGTCAGAAATACAGGCTGTTTCATGTAACTATGTAAGGCTTCGGAGTATGAATTCTAGACACCAACATGAAAAAAATCCCAATAAACATTGGTGCTAGAACGCTTCATAACACAGATACCGAGGATTTATCTTAAATGAAGCATAATACTGAAATAGCAGAAAATAGTTGGCTGATGGAATTTGTTTAATTCATTTAAAATTTAAATGAGATTTAATTAATTAAAAATTCCACTTATTTCAATCCGATAATTATTTAATTATTGCACCTGTTATTTAATATTTCTAATACAAAAAAGTATTGCCAAGCTTTCTGTATTTAATGAAAATGTAATATTTTAGTAATTTACCGTAGTATTTTTAAATAATACTGATTTATTTATTGAATGTAATGCCTTTCATTTTAAACACTTGCTCTGGGATTCTTTTTATAAATAATTATTTATGACCCAATACAAAAAAAAAAAAAATAACCTGTTTCCTGTTTTTTTTTTTATTTTAATAAAATCCTGGGTACCTATCTCTGTTAGAAAGCGTTATAGCATCAATGTTTATTGGGATTTTTCCCCCTTTTGGTATCAGAATTCATACTCCAAAGCCTTGAACTCTTATATGAAACACCTGTATATCCTCTTTGGTATTAAATGAAAAGTTTTCTGCATGGCTAAACTATAGAACTTTCAAAATTTTGACATCAACTTGACCGGCTTTTGTTTTTTACATAAAGTTGTCAGAACCATGTAGTGATTAGGATCATGTGAATTTTTTTCTGCAGGGCTGTAACATAGAAGTGTCAACAAATAGACATCTCGGTCGGCTTTTGTTTTTGTATAAAGGTGCTAGAAATATGTCGTGTTTGGTATCAAATGAGAGGTCTGGTTACGAACTTTTAGACACAAGTGTGGAAATTTATGACAGGTTGATTGGCTTTTGTTTTATGCATAAAGTTAATTCGTTTGATAGAAGGGGGAACTTGGGTATCTGACAAGACTGTTGACGTTACCACTTTGGTTTTAAATTGTGCGTAGACAGATTGGATGTACGTATAAACTATTATAAAACACTATCCGCGGAGCCCTAGGGTAAACTCGGCGAAGCCGAGCTTAGGCTAGTCCTATATACTAAACAGTTAGAGGATCTTTCTATATATTCTTTAATCAAAAAGCCGATCGCCAAACTTTAGACAAGGCTACAGCTTAAACGGTGCGACCGATTTTCATGAAATTTGTATCAAATTGTAGGAAATGATTGGCTTCAGGGCCCTTCTAATGGGACGAATTTCTGTAGGTTGCATAGTTTTGGAGTAAAAAATTATTAAAGATTGAAAATTGGGACAGAAACAATAGGTCACTGTAATGATCACAGTTCTCTTTGAAAAATTTAAGACGAAGAACGCCATGTTTGTCATGTCATTTTGAACCTTTAAATGGGAATATTTATGAAATGGAGACAAGTTGAAAGAAGTTTAATTCATAATTATAAATTTTGAGAATGGGCAATTATATCCGCACAGGTAAAAAAGGCCTAAAACATTTTAATTAAAAATTATAAATTTTGACGTTTCATATGTACTTGAACAGTGTTACCAAATATGTCATAAGTAACTAGGTAAAAAACAAATATTCCTAACTAAACAATATTTTTCACAGTAACGATCACAGTTTTCCTTGAAAATTTAAGACGATAAACGCTGTTATGTCAATGTCAATGATGACAAATTATCTGTTTTCTTCCTTTTAAATGCAATAAAATGTTTAAATAATATGTAATAATTAAAGAAAAGATGATGAATTTAACAAGGTAGGTATATGTAATGATTTTAAGCCATGTTTATTATTATGTTACATATTTTATTTTGTAAATAGAATTTTGGAAAATGTGTAAGGAAACACGTCGAAAAGGATCAGAAAGGTAGGAATAATATCACAATCTATGTACAAAATTAAAAAGATAAACATTGTCATGTCATATTTGATATGTTAATGACAAATTATGCATGTCGTATCAACACTAAAAACATAGTCTGGAAGTAAACATGCAAAACAGAATATACGTGTTTAAATGAAACCCAAAAAGATTTGGTGCTAAACACAGGACAAAGGATTAAACACTACAGAATAAAAAATTAAAATAAGGAAGGAGAGCACCATAAAGGAACTCTGTACAAGGCTATACCTATTTTACCTATTTTAAGACGTATGTTTATTGTTAATTTATATATTTTATTTTGTAAATAGATTTAACAAAATGTCAGGCTGAGAAAGACAAAATGAATATCAAAATCGATAAATCATGCCTTAATGTTTGGAACAAGTCAATTCAATAATTTTAGATGGTTTGTTTAAATCTATTCTTTTTTGCAATTCATTTTCTTACATTACGTTTAAAATTACTTCAGATTAAACATAAGTCAATAAATAAATAAATAAATATATCATCACGGCATATTACCCATTGCTGGGTGTGCCAATCTGCTTTGTACGCAGATATCGGTAATGATGATGACATATTTGTACCGTGCGTGCGTTTACCAGGCGTCACCTCACGAGCACTCATTGCTGGCGTGGAGAGTGCACCATAATTCAATATCTATCTTAAAACGGTACAGATTTAAATCTGTATTTCATTTTCTTATATTACTTTTAGAATTATCTATTTTAAAATTCTTTTATTGCCATATATTAAAAAATCTTGTCAAAGTTAACAATGCGATTAAAGTTAACAATGTTTTATGCAACTGGGCTATAATCCTACAGCATAAGCCACAAAAGTAATCTTGTATACCTATGAGTCTTGCATTTTTCCTCTTTAATAACAATCCAAACTTTATTAATGTAATGTAACTACTTACTTTTCTACAGTTTGTAACTACATAATTGTTTACTTTAAAATTAAAATATCACATTTTTTGAGTTTTGTTTGATTTATTTTTACCTTTAAATTTAGTATTGTGTACTCATACCGTGTGTCTGTCTTAAAGGTGTACATAGGAGATTAACATGGGAAATTAGTTTTTTGCAATTTCCTGCACGCCTAATTATTTTAAGCTAAAACGCTTCAAATAAAAGTTTTAGGGCAGAAAATTCTGTATCTAAATCAATAAACAGAATTACCTTTACATGCTTTGTAACGACAGAAATTAATTATGAAAATGTCGAAAATTACGTTGAAAATATCGACAGCCATGGAATTGAACAAAAAATAAATAAATGCTTGACGTTTTATCAAATTGTCAGAAACGTCAAATAAATTAACTTAGGTTGTGACAGATAAAACGTTAAGCATTTATTTATTTTTTGTTCAATTCCATGGCTGTCGATATTTTCAACGTAATTTTCGACATTTTCATAAATAATTTCTGTCGTTACAAAGCATGTAAAAATATTTCTGTTTATTGATTTGGATGCATAATTTTATGCCCTAAAACTTTTATTTAACGCGTTTTTGCGTAAAATAATTACGTGAGCAGGAAATTGCAAAAAACTGATTTCCCATGTTAATATCCTATGTACACCTTTAAGACAGACACACGCTATACATGTTATTAATATTATGTTTATACAGTGTGTTAAAAAAACCTAACTCGGAGTAGGCTATGAACAGAGAAACGTATGTTTGATCAATATTCAATTCAAAAGTCAAGTTGTCAAAGGATACAGTTTACCGTCATTCGCCGTTTTCTAATTTGAAAAGCTTTGATTTCTTTGCAAAACATTTTTGACAATATTTTAAGTCAAATTGACATTTAATTAATTGACATACGTCTCTTTGTACATAGCCTACTCTGAGTTCGGAATTTCTTTGAACACACTGTATTTATCGTGTAACTAAGACATTTTGTCCTGTTTACTCGCATAAAACGCGCAGCATTTTTTCATTTCAATATATGTTTTTATCAGTTCCTACCAATCACTTTGTATACATAAGCATTAAACATGGTAAAACAAATTATTATAGAAAAAAATTATTCAAATAAAAGTTGTAGAGCATAAAATTCTACTTTCATATTAATAAACAAAATCCATTTCGTATGATTAGTAACACTAGAAATTAAATATGAAAAATTTAGTTTAATAGCACTAGCCATTGAATTAAAACAAACAGACAAACAAATGATTGATGTTTTAACTGTCAAATATTGAGACTTTTTCAATCATATAAAAAAAATCTGATGTGGCCAGCACATAACCTCTCGCCAGATATTTTACCCTGGTTGTACGCATAAAACGAAAAATATTTTTAAATACAAATACATATATTCATGTGTCACTACAAAATAATTATTTTAATATAAATTATGTACAATACATACATTTTCTTTATATTCAATTTCCTGAATTTTTTTTCTACTTTCCTTTTCTTTTTCTATTATTCATTTTTTCGCAAATTCCTTTTATATTCTTTTTTGGGTATATTCTTTTGCGTTGTTGACTTTTTATTTATTTTCATAATCTTCATAATGATGTACAAATATTTTTGACAGTGGCTTACAAATATTTTTGACAGTGACATTTATGTGTGAATTACAAACATTTGAATTTCTTGCCTTGAAGTAGTTTGATCTAAGAATTTTTACATCAAATTATTTTATATGCATTTCTTTATCTCTAAATCTATAGAAGATATAATAATGAATTTATATTTATCGAATAAAGAATTTAATGTTATACGGACATCATCGTAAAAATGTCATAATCGGATTCTAGGGACCTTAAAACGTGCTTATTCACTAAAATCTGGATATGTGATTTTTAGCATGAATACAATACCTCTCTTAGCGAGAGGTAATTACATATGTCATGCTGTTTGTTTGAATTTTATGGCTATCACTATTTTTGTCGTGATTTTCGAAATTTTCATTTGCAATTTCTGCCGTTACAAAGCATGCACAATTAATTATTATTTTTTTTTTTAATCAAATGCAGAATTTCATTATCTACAATTTTATTTGCAGTATTTTTTCAAAAATAATTTGGAAAGCAACGCGCAAGGTAAAACTGTTTTCCCATGTTAAATGCCTATGTAACGGATTTGGAGTGCCACCTGGTATGTAGGTACGTCGAAAAATTATATTTTAACTGCATTTTTTGATTATACTTCTAAAATATTATTGACAACTTTTTGCAAGAAAACGGTAGCCGACTGAGCTGTCGTATTTTTGACATTTCTCCATGATAGCCCTTGACAAAACATTTCTTGTTGTTTGTCAGAAATATATTTTGTTCGGTATTAAATGAAAAGTTTTCTGTCTGGCTAAATTATAGAACTTCCAAAATTTAGACATCAACTCGATTGGGTTTTGTTTTTCGCATAGACTTGTCTGAACCCTGTCGTGATTGGGATCAACTGAAATTTTGTCTGCTGATATGGAAGTGTTAACAATTAGACATTTCAGTCGGCTTTTGTTTTGTGCATAAAGATGTTAGAAATATGTCGTGTTTGGTATCAAATGAGAGGTCTAATTAAGGACTGTTAGATACATGTGTAAAAATTTCTGACACGTTCATTGGCATTTGTTTTATGCATAAAGTTAATTCGTTTGATAGAAGGGGGAACTTGGGTATCTGACAAGACTGTTGGCGTTAGCATTTTGGTTTTAAATTGTGCGTAGACAGATTGGATGTACGTATAAACTATTATAAAACACTATCGGCGGAGCCCTAGGGTAAACTCGGCGAAGCCGAGGTTAGGCTAGTCCTATATACTAAACAGTTAGAGGATCTTTCTATATATTCTTTAATCAAAAAGCCGATCGCCAAACTTTAGACAAGGCTACAGCTTAAACGGTGCGACCGATTTTCATGAAATTTGTATCAAATTGTAGGAAATGATTGGCTTCAGGGCCCTTCTAATGGGACGAATTTCTGTAGGTTGCATAGTTTTGGAGTAAAAAATTATTAAAGATTGAAAATTGGGACAGAAACAATAGGTCACTGTAATGATCACAGTTCTCTTTGAAAAATTTAAGACGAAGAACGCCATGTTTGTCATGTCATTTTGAACCTTTAAATGGGAATATTTATGAAATGGAGACAAGTTGAAAGAAGTTTAATTCATAATTATAAATTTTGAGAATGGGCAATTATATCCGCACAGGTAAAAAAGGCCTAAAACATTTTAATTAAAAATTATAAATTTTGACGTTTCATATGTACTTGAACAGTGTTACCAAATATGTCATAAGTAACTAGGTAAAAAACAAATATTCCTAACTAAACAATATTTTTCACAGTAACGATCACAGTTTTCCTTGAAAATTTAAGACGATAAACGCTGTTATGTCAATGTCAATGATGACAAATTATCTGTTTTCTTCCTTTTAAATGCAATAAAATGTTTAAATAATATGTAATAATTAAAGAAAAGATGATGAATTTAACAAGGTAGGTATATGTAATGATTTTAAGCCATGTTTATTATTATGTTACATATTTTATTTTGTAAATAGAATTTTGGAAAATGTGTAAGGAAACACGTCGAAAAGGATCAGAAAGGTAGGAATAATATCACAATCTATGTACAAAATTAAAAAGATAAACATTGTCATGTCATATTTGATATGTTAATGACAAATTATGCATGTCGTATCAACACTAAAAACATAGTCTGGAAGTAAACATGCAAAACAGAATATACGTGTTTAAATGAAACCCAAAAAGATTTGGTGCTAAACACAGGACAAAGGATTAAACACTACAGAATAAAAAATTAAAATAAGGAAGGAGAGCACCATAAAGGAACTCTGTACAAGGCTATACCTATTTTACCTATTTTAAGACGTATGTTTATTGTTAATTTATATATTTTATTTTGTAAATAGATTTAACAAAATGTCAGGCTGAGAAAGACAAAATGAATATCAAAATCGATAAATCATGCCTTAATGTTTGGAACAAGTCAATTCAATAATTTTAGATGGTTTGTTTAAATCTATTCTTTTTTGCAATTCATTTTCTTACATTACGTTTAAAATTACTTCAGATTAAACATAAGTCAATAAATAAATAAATAAATATATCATCACGGCATATTACCCATTGCTGGGTGTGCCAATCTGCTTTGTACGCAGATATCGGTAATGATGATGACATATTTGTACCGTGCGTGCGTTTACCAGGCGTCACCTCACGAGCACTCATTGCTGGCGTGGAGAGTGCACCATAATTCAATATCTATCTTAAAACGGTACAGATTTAAATCTGTATTTCATTTTCTTATATTACTTTTAGAATTATCTATTTTAAAATTCTTTTATTGCCATATATTAAAAAATCTTGTCAAAGTTAACAATGCGATTAAAGTTAACAATGTTTTATGCAACTGGGCTATAATCCTACAGCATAAGCCACAAAAGTAATCTTGTATACCTATGAGTCTTGCATTTTTCCTCTTTAATAACAATCCAAACTTTATTAATGTAATGTAACTACTTACTTTTCTACAGTTTGTAACTACATAATTGTTTACTTTAAAATTAAAATATCACATTTTTTGAGTTTTGTTTGATTTATTTTTACCTTTAAATTTAGTATTGTGTACTCATACCGTGTGTCTGTCTTAAAGGTGTACATAGGAGATTAACATGGGAAATTAGTTTTTTGCAATTTCCTGCACGCCTAATTATTTTAAGCTAAAACGCTTCAAATAAAAGTTTTAGGGCAGAAAATTCTGTATCTAAATCAATAAACAGAATTACCTTTACATGCTTTGTAACGACAGAAATTAATTATGAAAATGTCGAAAATTACGTTGAAAATATCGACAGCCATGGAATTGAACAAAAAATAAATAAATGCTTGACGTTTTATCAAATTGTCAGAAACGTCAAATAAATTAACTTAGGTTGTGACAGATAAAACGTTAAGCATTTATTTATTTTTTGTTCAATTCCATGGCTGTCGATATTTTCAACGTAATTTTCGACATTTTCATAAATAATTTCTGTCGTTACAAAGCATGTAAAAATATTTCTGTTTATTGATTTGGATGCATAATTTTATGCCCTAAAACTTTTATTTAACGCGTTTTTGCGTAAAATAATTACGTGAGCAGGAAATTGCAAAAAACTGATTTCCCATGTTAATATCCTATGTACACCTTTAAGACAGACACACGCTATACATGTTATTAATATTATGTTTATACAGTGTGTTAAAAAAACCTAACTCGGAGTAGGCTATGAACAGAGAAACGTATGTTTGATCAATATTCAATTCAAAAGTCAAGTTGTCAAAGGATACAGTTTACCGTCATTCGCCGTTTTCTAATTTGAAAAGCTTTGATTTCTTTGCAAAACATTTTTGACAATATTTTAAGTCAAATTGACATTTAATTAATTGACATACGTCTCTTTGTACATAGCCTACTCTGAGTTCGGAATTTCTTTGAACACACTGTATTTATCGTGTAACTAAGACATTTTGTCCTGTTTACTCGCATAAAACGCGCAGCATTTTTTCATTTCAATATATGTTTTTATCAGTTCCTACCAATCACTTTGTATACATAAGCATTAAACATGGTAAAACAAATTATTATAGAAAAAAATTATTCAAATAAAAGTTGTAGAGCATAAAATTCTACTTTCATATTAATAAACAAAATCCATTTCGTATGATTAGTAACACTAGAAATTAAATATGAAAAATTTAGTTTAATAGCACTAGCCATTGAATTAAAACAAACAGACAAACAAATGATTGATGTTTTAACTGTCAAATATTGAGACTTTTTCAATCATATAAAAAAAATCTGATGTGGCCAGCACATAACCTCTCGCCAGATATTTTACCCTGGTTGTACGCATAAAACGAAAAATATTTTTAAATACAAATACATATATTCATGTGTCACTACAAAATAATTATTTTAATATAAATTATGTACAATACATACATTTTCTTTATATTCAATTTCCTGAATTTTTTTTCTACTTTCCTTTTCTTTTTCTATTATTCATTTTTTCGCAAATTCCTTTTATATTCTTTTTTGGGTATATTCTTTTGCGTTGTTGACTTTTTATTTATTTTCATAATCTTCATAATGATGTACAAATATTTTTGACAGTGGCTTACAAATATTTTTGACAGTGACATTTATGTGTGAATTACAAACATTTGAATTTCTTGCCTTGAAGTAGTTTGATCTAAGAATTTTTACATCAAATTATTTTATATGCATTTCTTTATCTCTAAATCTATAGAAGATATAATAATGAATTTATATTTATCGAATAAAGAATTTAATGTTATACGGACATCATCGTAAAAATGTCATAATCGGATTCTAGGGACCTTAAAACGTGCTTATTCACTAAAATCTGGATATGTGATTTTTAGCATGAATACAATACCTCTCTTAGCGAGAGGTAATTACATATGTCATGCTGTTTGTTTGAATTTTATGGCTATCACTATTTTTGTCGTGATTTTCGAAATTTTCATTTGCAATTTCTGCCGTTACAAAGCATGCACAATTAATTATTATTTTTTTTTTTAATCAAATGCAGAATTTCATTATCTACAATTTTATTTGCAGTATTTTTTCAAAAATAATTTGGAAAGCAACGCGCAAGGTAAAACTGTTTTCCCATGTTAAATGCCTATGTAACGGATTTGGAGTGCCACCTGGTATGTAGGTACGTCGAAAAATTATATTTTAACTGCATTTTTTGATTATACTTCTAAAATATTATTGACAACTTTTTGCAAGAAAACGGTAGCCGACTGAGCTGTCGTATTTTTGACATTTCTCCATGATAGCCCTTGACAAAACATTTCTTGTTGTTTGTCAGAAATATATTTTGTTCGGTATTAAATGAAAAGTTTTCTGTCTGGCTAAATTATAGAACTTCCAAAATTTAGACATCAACTCGATTGGGTTTTGTTTTTCGCATAGACTTGTCTGAACCCTGTCGTGATTGGGATCAACTGAAATTTTGTCTGCTGATATGGAAGTGTTAACAATTAGACATTTCAGTCGGCTTTTGTTTTGTGCATAAAGAAGTTAGAAATATGTCGTGTTTGGTATCAAATGAGAGGTCTAATTAAGGACTGTTAGATACATGTGTAAAAATTTCTGACACGTTCATTGGCATTTGTTTTATGCATAAAGTTAATTCGTTTGATAGAAGGGGGAACTTGGGTATCTGACAAGACTGTTGGCGTTAGCATTTTGGTTTTAAATTGTGCGTAGACAGATTGGATGTACGTATAAACTATTATAAAACACTATCGGCGGAGCCCTAGGGTAAACTCGGCGAAGCCGAGGTTAGGCTAGTCCTATATACTAAACAGTTAGAGGATCTTTCTATATATTCTTTAATCAAAAAGCCGATCGCCAAACTTTAGACAAGGCTACAGCTTAAACGGTGCGACCGATTTTCATGAAATTTGTATCAAATTGTAGGAAATGATTGGCTTCAGGGCCCTTCTAATGGGACGAATTTCTGTAGGTTGCATAGTTTTGGAGTAAAAAATTATTAAAGATTGAAAATTGGGACAGAAACAATAGGTCACTGTAATGATCACAGTTCTCTTTGAAAAATTTAAGACGAAGAACGCCATGTTTGTCATGTCATTTTGAACCTTTAAATGGGAATATTTATGAAATGGAGACAAGTTGAAAGAAGTTTAATTCATAATTATAAATTTTGAGAATGGGCAATTATATCCGCACAGGTAAAAAAGGCCTAAAACATTTTAATTAAAAATTATAAATTTTGACGTTTCATATGTACTTGAACAGTGTTACCAAATATGTCATAAGTAACTAGGTAAAAAACAAATATTCCTAACTAAACAATATTTTTCACAGTAACGATCACAGTTTTCCTTGAAAATTTAAGACGATAAACGCTGTTATGTCAATGTCAATGATGACAAATTATCTGTTTTCTTCCTTTTAAATGCAATAAAATGTTTAAATAATATGTAATAATTAAAGAAAAGATGATGAATTTAACAAGGTAGGTATATGTAATGATTTTAAGCCATGTTTATTATTATGTTACATATTTTATTTTGTAAATAGAATTTTGGAAAATGTGTAAGGAAACACGTCGAAAAGGATCAGAAAGGTAGGAATAATATCACAATCTATGTACAAAATTAAAAAGATAAACATTGTCATGTCATATTTGATATGTTAATGACAAATTATGCATGTCGTATCAACACTAAAAACATAGTCTGGAAGTAAACATGCAAAACAGAATATACGTGTTTAAATGAAACCCAAAAAGATTTGGTGCTAAACACAGGACAAAGGATTAAACACTACAGAATAAAAAATTAAAATAAGGAAGGAGAGCACCATAAAGGAACTCTGTACAAGGCTATACCTATTTTACCTATTTTAAGACGTATGTTTATTGTTAATTTATATATTTTATTTTGTAAATAGATTTAACAAAATGTCAGGCTGAGAAAGACAAAATGAATATCAAAATCGATAAATCATGCCTTAATGTTTGGAACAAGTCAATTCAATAATTTTAGATGGTTTGTTTAAATCTATTCTTTTTTGCAATTCATTTTCTTACATTACGTTTAAAATTACTTCAGATTAAACATAAGTCAATAAATAAATAAATAAATATATCATCACGGCATATTACCCATTGCTGGGTGTGCCAATCTGCTTTGTACGCAGATATCGGTAATGATGATGACATATTTGTACCGTGCGTGCGTTTACCAGGCGTCACCTCACGAGCACTCATTGCTGGCGTGGAGAGTGCACCATAATTCAATATCTATCTTAAAACGGTACAGATTTAAATCTGTATTTCATTTTCTTATATTACTTTTAGAATTATCTATTTTAAAATTCTTTTATTGCCATATATTAAAAAATCTTGTCAAAGTTAACAATGCGATTAAAGTTAACAATGTTTTATGCAACTGGGCTATAATCCTACAGCATAAGCCACAAAAGTAATCTTGTATACCTATGAGTCTTGCATTTTTCCTCTTTAATAACAATCCAAACTTTATTAATGTAATGTAACTACTTACTTTTCTACAGTTTGTAACTACATAATTGTTTACTTTAAAATTAAAATATCACATTTTTTGAGTTTTGTTTGATTTATTTTTACCTTTAAATTTAGTATTGTGTACTCATACCGTGTGTCTGTCTTAAAGGTGTACATAGGAGATTAACATGGGAAATTAGTTTTTTGCAATTTCCTGCACGCCTAATTATTTTAAGCTAAAACGCTTCAAATAAAAGTTTTAGGGCAGAAAATTCTGTATCTAAATCAATAAACAGAATTACCTTTACATGCTTTGTAACGACAGAAATTAATTATGAAAATGTCGAAAATTACGTTGAAAATATCGACAGCCATGGAATTGAACAAAAAATAAATAAATGCTTGACGTTTTATCAAATTGTCAGAAACGTCAAATAAATTAACTTAGGTTGTGACAGATAAAACGTTAAGCATTTATTTATTTTTTGTTCAATTCCATGGCTGTCGATATTTTCAACGTAATTTTCGACATTTTCATAAATAATTTCTGTCGTTACAAAGCATGTAAAAATATTTCTGTTTATTGATTTGGATGCATAATTTTATGCCCTAAAACTTTTATTTAACGCGTTTTTGCGTAAAATAATTACGTGAGCAGGAAATTGCAAAAAACTGATTTCCCATGTTAATATCCTATGTACACCTTTAAGACAGACACACGCTATACATGTTATTAATATTATGTTTATACAGTGTGTTAAAAAAACCTAACTCGGAGTAGGCATGAACAGAGAAACGTATGTTTGATCAATATTCAATTCAAAAGTCAAGTTGTCAAAGGATACAGTTTACCGTCATTCGCCGTTTTCTAATTTGAAAAGCTTTGATTTCTTTGCAAAACATTTTTGACAATATTTTAAGTCAAATTGACATTTAATTAATTGACATACGTCTCTTTGTACATAGCCTACTCTGAGTTCGGAATTTCTTTGAACACACTGTATTTATCGTGTAACTAAGACATTTTGTCCTGTTTACTCGCATAAAACGCGCAGCATTTTTTCATTTCAATATATGTTTTTATCAGTTCCTACCAATCACTTTGTATACATAAGCATTAAACATGGTAAAACAAATTATTATAGAAAAAAATTATTCAAATAAAAGTTGTAGAGCATAAAATTCTACTTTCATATTAATAAACAAAATCCATTTCGTATGATTAGTAACACTAGAAATTAAATATGAAAAATTTAGTTTAATAGCACTAGCCATTGAATTAAAACAAACAGACAAACAAATGATTGATGTTTTAACTGTCAAATATTGAGACTTTTTCAATCATATAAAAAAAATCTGATGTGGCCAGCACATAACCTCTCGCCAGATATTTTACCCTGGTTGTACGCATAAAACGAAAAATATTTTTAAATACAAATACATATATTCATGTGTCACTACAAAATAATTATTTTAATATAAATTATGTACAATACATACATTTTCTTTATATTCAATTTCCTGAATTTTTTTTCTACTTTCCTTTTCTTTTTCTATTATTCATTTTTTCGCAAATTCCTTTTATATTCTTTTTTGGGTATATTCTTTTGCGTTGTTGACTTTTTATTTATTTTCATAATCTTCATAATGATGTACAAATATTTTTGACAGTGGCTTACAAATATTTTTGACAGTGACATTTATGTGTGAATTACAAACATTTGAATTTCTTGCCTTGAAGTAGTTTGATCTAAGAATTTTTACATCAAATTATTTTATATGCATTTCTTTATCTCTAAATCTATAGAAGATATAATAATGAATTTATATTTATCGAATAAAGAATTTAATGTTATACGGACATCATCGTAAAAATGTCATAATCGGATTCTAGGGACCTTAAAACGTGCTTATTCACTAAAATCTGGATATGTGATTTTTAGCATGAATACAATACCTCTCTTAGCGAGAGGTAATTACATATGTCATGCTGTTTGTTTGAATTTTATGGCTATCACTATTTTTGTCGTGATTTTCGAAATTTTCATTTGCAATTTCTGCCGTTACAAAGCATGCACAATTAATTATTATTTTTTTTTTTAATCAAATGCAGAATTTCATTATCTACAATTTTATTTGCAGTATTTTTTCAAAAATAATTTGGAAAGCAACGCGCAAGGTAAAACTGTTTTCCCATGTTAAATGCCTATGTAACGGATTTGGAGTGCCACCTGGTATGTAGGTACGTCGAAAAATTATATTTTAACTGCATTTTTTGATTATACTTCTAAAATATTATTGACAACTTTTTGCAAGAAAACGGTAGCCGACTGAGCTGTCGTATTTTTGACATTTCTCCATGATAGCCCTTGACAAAACATTTCTTGTTGTTTGTCAGAAATATATTTTGTTCGGTATTAAATGAAAAGTTTTCTGTCTGGCTAAATTATAGAACTTCCAAAATTTAGACATCAACTCGATTGGGTTTTGTTTTTCGCATAGACTTGTCTGAACCCTGTCGTGATTGGGATCAACTGAAATTTTGTCTGCTGATATGGAAGTGTTAACAATTAGACATTTCAGTCGGCTTTTGTTTTGTGCATAAAGATGTTAGAAATATGTCGTGTTTGGTATCAAATGAGAGGTCTAATTAAGGACTGTTAGATACATGTGTAAAAATTTCTGACACGTTCATTGGCATTTGTTTTATGCATAAAGTTAATTCGTTTGATAGAAGGGGGAACTTGGGTATCTGACAAGACTGTTGGCGTTAGCATTTTGGTTTTAAATTGTGCGTAGACAGATTGGATGTACGTATAAACTATTATAAAACACTATCGGCGGAGCCCTAGGGTAAACTCGGCGAAGCCGAGGTTAGGCTAGTAAAATACTATCAAGAAATACTACATGGCGCAGCCGGTTATACAAATGTGTATGAAAATTTTAAAAATTTAATAATCCTGTGTGGATGATCTTTGATAAATAAAATTAGTGATTAAAACGTGTAGAAAAAATGGATACAACATTTAAACCACCTACTGAACTCAAGTTATCTGGAAACGTAAGTGAAAATTGGCGTCGATTTAAGCAAAATTTTTCAATATTTATGATAGCAACCGGATTTAATACTAAACCAGATGAAATAAAAGTCGTGATGATGCTCAATGTAATAGGTGAGGAAGCAGTTGAGGTATTTAATACATTTAATCTTAGTGATACAGATAAAAAAAACTATGCTCTAGTTCAAAAACAATTTGAAGACTATTGTGTACCGCTTAAAAATATCGTGTATGAAAGATATCTTTTTTATAAACGTTCACAATATGAAAGTGAAAATTTTGATCATTTTTACACAGAAATCAAAAAGTTAGTTAAATCGTGCGAATTCGGAACACAAGAAGATTCAATGTTACGCGATCGTATAGTACTTGGCATTCGTGATCCAGATTTACAAGAAAAACTATTAAGAATTAAAGATTTGACACTCGCTAAATCGGTTGAATATTGCAAAGCAGCGGAAATAATGAAATCACAAACTAAAGAACTTCAAGATAAAGTTACGGTTGATAAAATTAAAATAAAAAGTGAAGTGAAATCCTATAAAAAGAGTGATAGTGAATCTAAAAAATCTAGAAAGATAAAATATCAGTGTAAAAAGTGCCTGCAGAAACATGAACCAGCAAGCTGTCCAGCATACGGGAAGGTTTGCTACAAATGCAAGAAACCAAACCATTTTGCAGTGGCCTGCAAATTCAGGGAGGTGAGAGCAGTACAAGACCAAGGCCAACACGACAACGATGAAAATACCGAGACCAGCGAAGAAGAAGAATTCTCCATTGATGTGGTAGAAGCTAAAGAAGAGGAGCCTGTGATAAAGGAAGTAAAAACTCTAAATTATTGGACACAAAATATTTTAATTGAAAATAAAGTAGTAGAATTTAAAATAGATACTGGTGCAGAAGTAAATATTATTTCAGAAAACTTATTAAAAAGTTTAAATTGCAATAAAAATTTAGAGAAAACTAAAGTAATTTTAGAAGCATATGGAGGTTTTAAATTAAAACCGTGTGGAGTTATTAAATTAAAATGTAAAGTAAAAAATTGTAAGAGTATTGAAGAATTTATTGTTGTTGACAATAATGCCAAGCCATTATTAGGATTAAATACTTCCACAAAATTAAATTTAATTAAAAGAATAGAAACAATTGATGTACAAAAGGAAAAAACTAAATTTCTAAATTTAAATAAAGATTTATTTGAAGGTTTAGGTAAACTGAAAGACAAATGTAGCATAAAACTTGTGAATAATTATAATCCAGTTATAAGACCTCCTAGGAGAGTGCCTCTAGCCCTTAGAGAGAGACTAAAATGTAAATTAAATGAATTAGAATCTAGGAAAATTATTAGTAAAGTAGATTATCCTGTTGAATGGGTTAATAACTTAGTAATTATTGAAAAAACAGATAAATCATTGAGGCTTTGTTTAGATCCACAAGACTTAAATAAATGTATCAAAAAAGAACTTGTACTAATACCGACCTTAGATGATATCATGTCACAACTAAATGATAAACAATTTTATTCTGTATTAGATTTAAAAGATGGCTTTTGGCATATAGAATTAGATGAAAAATCTAGTAACTTATGTACTTTTAGTAGTCCTTTTGGTTGTTACAAATTTAATAGACTTCCTTTTGGGTTATCCATGGCTCCAGAGTATTTTCAAAAAATTAATACAAAAAATTTTGGTGATATAAAAGGTGTTTTAATATATTTTGATGATATACTTATTGCAGGAAAAGATAAAAAAGAGCATGATGAAATTCTTTCAAAAGTAGTTGAGAGAGCTAGAAAATTAAATATTAAATTTAACAAACATAAATTGCAGTATTGTGTTCAAGAAGTGAAATATTTAGGCCATATATTCACTCCTCAAGGCATGAAACCAGATAATGAGAGAGTTAAGGCTATATTAGACATGGAAAACCCAAAAAATAAAAAGGAATTACAGAGAATTTTGGGAATGATTAACTATTTACGCCAATATTTACCAAAACTCTCTGAAATCACTACAAGTTTAAGACTATTATTAAAAAATAATATTAGTTTTACTTGGTTGCCTCAACACACAGAGGTTTTAAATAAAATTAAGCAAGCAATTATAAATGCGCCTGTTTTAGGTACTTTTGATCCCAGAAAGGAAATAACAATTCAAACGGATGCCTCACAACATGGACTAGGATGCTGTCTGATGCAGGAGGGGAAACCAATATATTATGCCTCTCGAAGTTTAACAGAAACGGAACAAAATTATGCTATGATAGAAAAAGAGCTGCTAGGTATTGTATTCGCCACACGTAAGTTTCATAATTTTATTTATGGTCGTAATGTAACAGTTATAACTGATCATAAACCATTGCTTGGAATTATGCGTAAAAAAGTCAATGATATTGCTTCAAGTAGATTGCAAAGAATGAAAATTAAATTATTTAAATATTCATTAAATGTAAATTATAAACCGGGAAAATATTTGTATTTGGCTGATACTTTATCTAGAGCTTATTTGAAAAACGAAAATACCAAAGAAAGTAAATGGATTACAGATATAGTACATTCAGTAAGTGCAAATTTAAATATTTCAAGTGATAAAAAACAACAATTTGTTGAAGCCACTGCATCTGACCCCATCCTCATCCAAGTTAGTAATTATTGTAAAACAGGCTGGCCCAAAAATGTAAAAATATTAAATAATGATTTAAAATGTTTTCATAAGCATAAAAATGATTTAACTGTAGAAGATGGTCTAGTCTTTCTAAATTTCAAAGTTGTAGTTCCAAGTGCATTACGAAACTATGTACTAAAATTGTTGCATGAATCACATTTAGGTATAGAAAAAACTAAGGCTAGAGCCAGACAGTTAGTTTACTGGCCTAGAATCAATTTCGATATTGAAAACTTAATTAAAAAATGTAAAATATGTGAGCATTATAGGTCCTCCAATACTAAAGAACCTATGATACCTCATAAAATTCCTGATTTACCATTTAATAAATTAGCAGCTGATATATGTGAGTTTAAAGGACTGAATTATTTAATTACTCACGATTATTTAACTAAATGGTTAGAAATAATTCCTCTAAAAAGTAAAACATCACATGAAATAATTTGTAAATTAAAACAAATGTTTTCAACTCATGGTATTCCAGACCAAATAGTAGCTGATAATATGCCATTTAATTCTTATGAATGTAAACTATTTGCCAAAGCATGGAATTTTGAATTTATTACGAGTTCCCCAAGATATCCCCAGTCCAATGGACAAGCAGAACGAGCAGTACAAACTGCTAAAAATATTCTTAAGAAATGTAATAGAGAAAACAAAGACATATATTATGCATTGTTAGAATATAGAAATACTCCAATAACTGGACTAAATGTATCTCCCTCTCAATTACTAATGTCACGTAGAGCCAAAACTAAAATGCCAATAACATCAAAATTATTAAAACCAGAAATTGTCACAAATGTCAAAGAACTAGTTGAACAATGTCAAAGTAGAAATAAATTTTATTATGACTTACATGTTAAAGAAAGAGATACATTTAAACCGGGAGAAAATGTTGTAATACAAAAAAATAAAGTATGGGAACCTGCAAAAATTGTAAATCAGTATAATACACCTAGATCATATATAGTTCAAGACAATAAAGGAAATATATTGAGACGTAACACAATTCATTTAAGAAAATCGATGAATGATTATGTTAAAGATTCCACATTTGAGCCACAAGATGAGCAATTAAATAATTTTGCACAAGATAATTTAATAAACAATTCTGCAGATTCTCAAAC